>CM035848.1:48133655-48728655 GCA_020510985.1 Pholidichthys leucotaenia
CAGGTGTCATTGTACCATGCCCAAATTCTCCATGTAACACACCTTTGTTTCCTATAAAGAAGGCCGGACCAATTTCCGGATGGAGAATGGTCCAAGACCTTCAGTCGGTAAACAAAGCAGTCATCCCGAGAACTGTTTCAGTCCCAGACCCACACACTTTGTTAAATAACCTACAACCACACATGCAATATTTCACAGTGATAAACATCAGCAATGCTTTTTTCAGCATCCCAGTACATCCAGATCATCAGTTCTGGTTTGCATTCACATTTGAACACAAAAGGTACACATTCACCAGATTACCACAAGGTTACTGTGAATCACCAATCATTTTTTCATAGGCAGTGTCAACAAATTTTGGCGCAGTTTGCTCCTATATGTTGGTGACATTTTTGCTGGCATCACCTGATGAAGAAACATGCAAACAAGATACCATTGCCTTACTGCAATTTTTAGTAGAACAAGGTCACAAAGTCAACAAGGACAAATGTTGTGGAAAAAAGAAGTCAAATATTTAGGCCACATTTTGTCAGCAACAGGCAGACATGTTGATCCAGCTCGAAAACAAGCTATTTTGTCAGCACCAAAATCCATCACAAAAATAGACATGATGTCATTTTTGGGCACTCTAAATTATTGTCGCTTTTGGATTGCAAACTATTTATTTGAGGTACAGCCCTTATTTAATCTCTAAACACCCATGGCTCAGATGGATAAAACTGAGTGGACACCTGAGGCAGAAGAGGCATTTGTTAAAATGAAAAACTTTCGGTCAGCACTGACGTTCTGGAACTCCCCAATTACAAAAAACAATTTGTGCAATTGGTTGATTGTAGGGAGGGGCACATGACGTCAGTCCTTCTTCAGCCAAGTGGCACAAAAATGTGTCCAGTAGCATATTATTCCACACATCTTGACCCTGTCGTGAGGGCACTACCAGCATGTATGCAGGCTGTCAAAGCTGCCTCTATGGCGGTGCAGGCCTCAGCAGGTTTCATTCTTTTTCATCCCTTGACCCTAAAGGTCACACATGCAGTATCAGTCATCTTGTCACAAAGTAAAATATCAGTCCTCTCACCATCCAGACACCTTGCATGCATGACAGTGCTATTATCACAGCCTCATCTAACCATTGAACATTGCACAGTAACAAATCCAGCAAGCTTTTTGACAATCTCAACAGAAGGTGAACCTCATCACTGTTTGGCAGAAATTGAGAGTGAAACATTACCACACCCTGATTTGCAGGACACACCTTTGGAGAACTCTGATCCCACATTGTTTGTTGAAGGCTTCTCCAAACGTGACTGTACTGGTTCAAACTTGTCCGGTTTTGCAGTTGTCACCCATGACACCATTTTACGGGCACAAAAACTGCCATCACATTATTCTGCACAGGCAGCTGAATTAGTTCCTCTAACTGAGGCTTGTAAATTAGGCCAAGGAAAAGCACTCACAGTTTACACCGACAGTCAGTATGCCTTTTCTACCATCCATCACTTTGCACAACAGTGGAAGAAAAGACGCATGATTACATCAACAGGAAAGCCAATCCAAAACAAAGACCTCATTTTAAAACAGACAGTGTAAAACTTCCCTCTAAATTAGCCATATGCAAATGTGCAACACACGCCAATGGCACAGATCTAGTTTCTAAGGGCAATAGCTTTGCAGATCAAACAGCCAAGGCTGCTGCACTTGATCACACAGGAAAGGACACAACACCAGGTCTTCTTTTAACACTGACAGAAAACTTATCACATGACATTCTCATGGAGGCCCAGAAAACAGCACCACAAGCCAAAACTTATAGATGGATCAAAAAGGGAGCGATCTTTGACAACACCTCCAACCTTTACAAATGCAGTAATAATAAACCAATTTAACCACGCAAACTGTTTCAGCAGGCCTTTACTCTGCTGCATGGGGTTTCCCATGTATCAGTGGGGGGTATGATCTCTATGCTGAACAGATCCTTTACTGCTTATGGATTCAGCCAATTTGCCACTCAGTTTTGTAAGAAATTCTGAATCTGTGCAGAAAACAATGCTCAAGGGAACTTAAGGCCTGAAAAAGGCACCTTCCCTCATCAATTTATCCATTTCAAAACATTTGCATGGACTTCACTGAGTTAGATAAATGTGAAGGCAAACAATATTGTTTGGTCATTTGGGACATGTTTACCAAATGGACAGAAGCCTTCCCTTGCACTCACCCAAACACTGCTAGAGTAGCAAAAAAAAAAATAAAAAAAATTAAAAAAATCTGTTAGCAGAAATTATGACCAGATTTGGAATACCTGAAAAGATTTACTCAGATAATGGAACACATTTTGTAAATCAGATTATATCACACTTAGGCACAGCACTCAATATTAGCCTAAAAAACAACTCAGCTTACCATCCACAATCTGCATGATTGGTGGAATGCACAAATAGGCCATTCAATTCAGGTGATGAGGAAGTGTGTTTAGCTGATTACATGCAAAGAATGTTGACTGACAGAAATATTGTTCATGCTGCTCTTCCCAGGAGGGACCACGGTGAAACACCCATCTTGGCCAAACCGGGGGATTTGTGACATGACTGTTTGACCCAGGAGACAGACACTGACACGAGTAAGATAAGATAAGATAAGATAAGCCTTTATTAGTCCCACAACGGGGAAATTCCAGGATTGCAACAGCACAGGGATAGCAACACTCAGAGCAACAATCAAAAGGCAAGAAAAAAAACAAGCAAGCAAGAGCAGCTAATATACATATGTACATATTACTATAAGATATATATGTATATACACACACACACACAGACACACAGTGCAGAGCATTGTAGCTGGATGGAATAAATATATGAATATATGAACACACAGTGCAGAGCATTGTAGCTAGATGGAATAAATATGTAAATATATAAACACCCACAGTACGGAGCATTGCAGCTAGGTGGAATAAATATGCAAGTATATAAACACACACAGTGCGGAGCAATGTAGCTAGATGGAATAATATGTAGATATATAAAAACACAGTGCGGAGCATTGTAGCTAGATGGAATAAATATATAGATATATAAATATAAACACACCCAGTGCTGAGCATTGTAGCTAGATGGAATAAATATGTAAATATATAAACACACACAGTGCAGAGCATTGTTGCTAGATGGGATGAAACAGCATAACCGACTACTTAGTTATCCTATATGGTATGATTATGTGCCCATACATATTCTCACCCTCCATAGCGACCGGTATGTTCCTAGTTGTATGCCGGAGAGGACCATTGTGTAAGTCTATTGCATCTTTTGCATTCAAAAAACTATTAGTTTGTTACGTCTTTTTGCTATCTCTGCGAGCAGCCCTGCTTAGGTTGTACAGTCTGACAGCCGTTGGTAGGAAGGACCTACGAAACCTCTCGGTTGTGCACCTGGGATGATGTAGTCTGCTGCTAAATGAGCTCCTCAGTGCATCCAGTATGTCCTGCATAGGGTGGAACTCGGACTCCAGCAGAGATGACAGTTTAGCCACCGTCCTTCTCTCTCCTATCTCCTCCATCGGATCAAGGCGCTGCCCCAGGACAGAGCTAGCTTTCTTAATCAGTTTGTTCAGTCTCTTTCTATCGGCTGCAGTAATGCCACTGCCCCAGCAGACCACTCCAAAAGTGATGGCTGATGCCACCACCGTGTCATAGAATGACTTCAGCAGCGCCCCTTGTACACCAAAAGACCTGAGTCTCCTCAGCAGGAACAGCCTGCGCTGTCCCTTCTTGTAGAGTGCGTCAGTATTGTGTGACCAGTCTAGTTTATTGTTCAGATGAACACCCAGGTACTTATAGGATGTCACCATCTCGATGTCTGTTCCCTGTATATTTACTGGTGCTGTGAGGGGCTGCCCATGCCTGCGGCAGTCCACCACCAGCTCCTTAGTTTTCCTCGCGTTGATCTGGAGGCAGTTCCGATGGCACCAGTCCACGAAGTCCTGGATAAGCCCTCTGTACTCAGCTTCATCTCCGTTGGAGATGAGACCAACGATCGCAGAGTCATCAGAGAACCTCTGTAGATGGCAGTGTGTTGTGTTGTGTGAGAAGTCCGCAGTATAAAGAGTGAACAGGAAGGGAGCCAACACCGTTCCCTGGGGGGCCCCCGTGCTACTGATGATCGTGTCGGAAACACAGTCCCGGGTTCTCACAAACTGAGGCCGGTTCGTGAGGTAGTCCAGGATCCATGATGACAGGTGCTGGTCCACCCCTGTGCGCAGCAGCTTGTCCTTCAGGATCATCGGTTGGATGGTGTTGAAAGCACTGGAGAAGTCAAAGAACATGATCCTCACCATATTCCCAGGCTTCTCCAGGTGGGACAGAGAACGGTGAAGGAGGAAGATCACCGCATCCTCCACCCCAATGCCATGCTGGTAGGCGAACTGGAGTGGATCCATCGCTCCACCAGGGGGCGGAGATGAGCAAGGAGCAGTCTCTCCAGGGTCTTCATCAAGTGGGACGTCAAGGCCACCGGTCTGTAGTTGTTCAGGTCTTTGGGGTGGGAAGTTTTTGGTACAGGTACCACACAAGATGTTTTCCACAGCTGTGGTACCCTCCCCAGTTTCAGGCTCATGTTGAAGATATACGTCACAATCCCACACAGCTGGTCTGCACAGGACTTGAGGAGCTTTGCACTGATGCCGTCCGGTCCCGATGCCTTCTTCGCCTTGATCTTCCTCAGCTCCGTCCTCACCTGGGTCTTGGTCAGGGTCAGGATGGGGGGCTGTGTGTTGGGAGTGGGGGGGGGGTGTCGGTGGAGTGGGGAGTGGGCAGCAGGACTTGATTTCTTAGAGGCAGCAGTGGTTGTTGTGCAGACAGGGGGGAGGGCGGTTGGTCAAATCTATTGAAAAACAGATTCAGGTTGTTCGCCCACTCCCTGCCCCCCGTGGCCTGGGGGGAGGTATTCTGGAGCCCCGAGATGGTTTTGAGGTTTCTCCAGACCCCGCTGATGTCGCTCTGTTGCAGCTTGTCCTCCATCTTCTTCCTGAAGCTGTCCTTGCCTTCTCTGATCTTTCTCCTCAGCTCCCTCTGTACGGACTTCAGCATCTCCCTGTTCCCCGACCTGAAGATCCTCTTCTTCTCTCTCAGAAGTGTTTTTATCTCAGGGTTGATCCAGGGTTTGTTGTTTGAGTGACGCCGTATGGTCTTGGTGGGAACTGATTTGTCCACACAGAAGCTGAGGTAGCCCGTGAAGGTGTGAATGAGGCCATCGATGTCCTCACCATGTGGATCACAGAGCTGCTTCCAGGCGGTGGCTTCAAAACAGTCCTTTAGAGTGTCCATTGTCTCCTCAGACCATAACTCCACAGTGTGCATGGCCGGAGGTTGTCTGTGCACTAGGGGTTTGTACACCGGCCGGAGATGAACCAAGTTGTGATCCGATCTCCCGAGTGGGGGGAGTTGTGATGAGGTGTACGCCTCCTTAGTGTTTGCGTAGAATAAGTCCAGTGTTTTATTGTCTCTAGTGTGGCATGTGACATACTGGGTGAACGTGGGTAGAATGGGAGACAGTGAAACGTGGTTGAAATCGCCTGAGATGAGGAGAAGAGCATCTGGGTGTTCTGTCTGCAGCCTGCTGGTTACTGAATGGATGACGTCACGCGCTGTCCCAGCGTTCGCCGTCGGATTTGCATAAACAACAATGCAGATCACGTGTGAGTGTTCTCTCGGGAGATATGTAGGCCTCATGCTAACAGCTAGCAACTCAAAGTCTTTGCTGCAGTGTCGTTGTTTAACAGTGATATGTCCCGGTCTGCACCAGTTGTTGTTAACATACATTATCACTCCACCGCCCCTAGCTTTGCCACTGTCTGGTGTTCGGTCAGCTCGTATCATGTGAAAACCCTCCAGCTCAATGTTAGCATCTGCTGCTAGTTCAGTTAGCCACGTCTCAGTAAACAAAAGGAGAGAGCACTCCCGGTAAGTGCTATCATAACGGGAGATAGCCGCTAGCTCATCTAACTTTCCCAGTATCGACCGTACATTTCCCATGACAACAGATGGAAGGGAGGGTCTGTACCTTATATTTTTTGTCCTCCGCCTTACTCCAGCCCGGCAGCCGCGACGCTTTCGCCTCAATTCTCTCGGTATGTCGAGTTTTTCCAATGGGACCGGGTGGCGGTTAAATGCTAGCAGCTCTTCCCTGTTGTATCGTATCCTGCTATAAACAGTGGCTCCGTCCACCGGCTCAGGAGACATTTGGGACGATCTGTGTGTCCGTGATATAAGTGGGGTGAAAAAAAAAGACTGGTCAAAAAAGAGAGGAAGGGAAAAAAACTCGGAATCGAGCCGCTGTTGCAAAAAGGCAGCCTACTCGTGTGGCGCCGAGAGGATTAAGTAGACTGTTTTTAGACAATTATTTATTGAGTGAAGTGTATAATGTGTGTGTAGGTGTGAGTGAGTGTGATGCTGTGGAACCGCTGGGGCTGAGCGAGTCCTGCCGCGACCTGGCAACCGTGGAACACACAAGCACAGATAGATTAGGCCTGCCCGCAGTACAGAGATGTGATGATGAGTACTGCTTATTTGCAGGTGGTGCTGGAAGGCTCGCGCTGGCTCTGCGGCTCACAGTGACTCCGTGTGGGTGACGCTTGGCGCTGTGGTGAGGTGGAGGAGTTCCGAGGAGGAGGAGGAGTGGCTCCGTTATCCGGGGAGACTGGTCAGCCGCCAGGAAGGTCCACCTGTGCACAGGGAATTACACTTTGACAAGATAAGATACTTTGATCCTTACGTGGCGAAGCTTGGAGAGACTGCGTCGTGGATGCTCTGGCGAGAGGCTGAGTCCGTGACGCGTTGCGTGGCGAAGTAGGCAGACGACTCCATGCTGAGCCCTCAGAGACACCGGCTTTTAAGACCCGCTGATGATTGGCGGCAGGTGTGTGCACAGCCGAGGCTGATGATGGCCCAGCGGCCGCCATGACAATTTGGTCCTTATCAAAGTCATCAAAAAGAAAAAACTGGACCGACGCTTCCTGGCAAGGACCACACAAAGTCATCCTGGCGACACCAACAGCTGTGAAAGTCAAAGGATGTGACTCTTGGGTGCATTTGACACATTGCAAACTTTACCCCATTCAAAACCCTCAGCAAGAGACTGTTTAATCCCCGTTGCAAACTATATCCCACAAAAAATCCTCAACAAGTGATTGTTTAACTGTTTAACTGCTTCTCTATACAAGTGTCGACTGACGGTGCCCTTGCTGGTGTCCAGCAACGGCTTGTGTAGCGAAACAACTGTTGTTTATCATGGAGAGACAAAATGTCAGAGAGAGAAGGTTGGCTGCAGAAGGATGTGAATGGTACACCTGTTTTTCATCATCATCATCCTTGTGGTGACACTTTTGTTGTGGTTATTTTTAGGGACACCATTCCCTATTTATCATAGAACTAGGTACATTACTCACAAACATCATGACTGGCTAGAAGGACCAGACTATGAGGACCATGTTTATGCCTATAATGTGTGGTGGAAGTATGCTAATTACACAGCCAAAACAGCTAATCGTTTAAATTGTTTTCTGTGTTCTTTGCTCCCACTCTCAGCTGGACAAGTATCTGTTACTGATAAACCAATGGAACAATAAGAAGCTGTTTGTTTCTTGCAAGAGGCTACAGTATGTATGGAAATAGTACAGTAAGCATTAATTTGAATCACACCTGTCACATTGCCTATGCCTCCACTGACACGATGACACTCCTTACTTGGTGAAGGGAAGGTTAACCTCACAGGGGAATTTTTCATTTTGTCTAAAAGGGTGTGGAAACATCTCTTTGGGCAGTTTATTGCTTTCCAGGTGTGCAACGGTGCCTAGTATGTCTCATCCCTGTACTGCTACCAGCCAGGCTGGCGTAGTAGGCAAAAGCTATACTGAAGATCCTTATTGTCAGTCTAGAAGTCTGGAAAGGATGTCACCCTGCAGAAGATCTGCAGTGCCGTAATTTGTGATTCTCACAAATATGGCACGCATATAGTGACAGGGTGGTGGTGGCTGTGTGGCCATTGTGTCTACTCACACCTTCCAATTAATTAGGGAGGGGTGTGTGCCCCCATAGTGGTGACTGACCATACCATCATAGTGTCGGCAGGACAGGTGGGCAGGGTGAAGAGAGATGTCTCTTTTGCACCGCATGATCCCATCTGGGGAACAGATGTGCAGAAAGAATTCAAGTTATAAACTACTGGGCAGAAGGTACTCCATTCTCTGTTTCCGTGGGTGGGAGTGGCTATGAACACCTTGTGGATTGAAACAACTAATTATAGATTACAATCATTTGTGAATTTTTTTTTTGTCTGCTTTTTCTGGTATAAATGAGAAATTAATGGCTCTTAGACTTATGTTGACCCAAAATAGAATGGTTCTTGATCAAATAGCTGCCACCCGAGGGTGTGTGTGTGCAACTGTAGGTGATTATTGTTGTACTTTTATCCCTGAAAATGATGCAGATGGTCACGTGATTGCCTCAGCCAAACAGAACCTGACTGCTTTGCAGGCTGCCATGACTAAGGACAATGTTACTGATGAACATACCTGGTTAAGTTGGTTACTCTCTTCATGGAGAAGTCTCACCATGAGCCTGTTAATGATTTTTGGTGGTATTATTTTTGACCTTTTCTTGTGTCATTCCCTGTATCCATAGTATGATGATGAGACATGTGCATGTTAACTTAGTGATGTACCATGGAGCAGTTGCCAGAGATGGTTGGGATGATGAACAGTGTGAGCTCAAGGTGTCTCTCCATGACCCAAGTACAGAGTAAAAGTATGATTGACATGCAGAAAGCCGAAAGGAGTTGCATGATCATGATGTGAAGTTGAAATGTACTCCCTGTGAATACATTTATGAAGTTTGAAACATTATTTTTACTTTTATTTTGTTTTTATTTTTCTCTTATTTCTGTTTTTATATTTTATTACATTTTAATATTAGTGTTGTTTTGTTTTATCCTTTGTTTTATCCAAGTTGCAATAACACACATGCACACGTAGACAGAATTGTTGGTACCCCTCTGTTAATGAAAGAAAAACCCACAGTGGTCACAGAAATAACTTGAATCTGACAAAAGTGGTAATAAATAAAAATTCTATGGAAATTAACCAATGAAAATCAGACAATGCTTTTGAATTGTGGTTCAACAGAATTATTTTAAAAAACAAACTCTTGAAACAGGCCTGGACAAAAATGACGGTACCCCTAGAAAAGGACATGTTCAACCAAGATGTGTCCTCTAATTAACATCACAGGTGTCTACAAACTTGTAATCAGTCAGTCAGCCTATTTAAAGGGTGACAAGTAGTCACTGTGCTGTTTGGTGACATGGTGTGTAACACACTAGACATGGACCAGAGGAAGCAAAGGAGAGAGTTGTCTCAGGAGATTAGAAAGAAAATTATAGGCAAGCATATTAAAGGTAAAGGCTATAAGACCATCTCCAAGCAGCTTGATGTTCCTGTGACTACAGTTGCACATATTATTCAGAAATTTAAGATCCACGGGACTGCAGCCAACCTCCCTGGACGTGGCCGCAGGAGGAGACGGATAATACGAATGGTAACAAAAGAGCCCAGAACAACCTCTAAACACATTCATGGTGAACTCCAAGGTCAAGGTACATCAGTGTCAGATCGCACCATCCGTCGTTGTTTGAGCCAAAGCGGACTTCATGGGAGACGACCAAGGAGGACACCACTGTTGAAAACAAATCCTAAAAAAGCCAGACTGGAATTTGCCAAACTGCATGTTGACAAGCCACAAAGCTTCTGGGAGAATGTCCTATGGACAGACGAGACAAAACTGGAACTTTTTGGCAAGGCACATCAGCGCTATGTTCACAGACACAAAAATGAAGCATACCAAGAAAAGAACACTGTCCCTACTGTGAAAGATGGAGGAGGTTCTGTTATGTTCTGGGGCTGCTTTGCTGCATCTGGCACAGGGTGTCTTGAATCTGTGCAGGGTACAATGAAATGTCAAGACTATCAAGGTATTCTAGAGAGAAATGTGCTGCCCAGTGTCTGACAGCTTGGTTTCAGTCGCAGGTCATGGGTCTTGCAACAGGATTATGACCCAAAACACATAGCTAAAAACACCCAAGAATGGCTAAGAGCCAAACATTGGACTATTCTACAGTGGCCTTCTATGAGCCCTGATCTAAATCCTATTGAACATCTGTGGAAGGAGCTGAAACATGCCATCTGGAGAAGGCACCCTTCAAACCTGAGACAACTGGAACAGTTTGCTCATGAGGAGTGGGCCAAAATACCTGCTGAGAGGTGCAGAAGTCTCATTGACAGTTACAGAAATCATTTGATTGCAGTGATTGCCTCAAAAGGTTGTGCAACAAAATATTAAGTTAAGGGTACCATCATTTTTGTCCAGGCCTGTTTCATGAGTTTGTTTTTTAAAATAATTCTGTTGAACCACAATTCAAAAGCATTGTCTGATTTTCATTGGTTAATTTTCATAAACTTTTTATTTATTACCACTTTTGTCAGATTCAAGTTATTTCTGTGACCGCTGTGGGTTTTTCTTTCATTAACAGAGGGGTACCAACAATTTTGTCCACGGCTGTAGCTATGACACACATATATCCTTATTATATCTTTACTATTATTTTATCATCATTTTGATTTCACTGTCTTTACCATTGATTACTTTCATCATTAATTAATGAGTTTATTGTTCCATTTCATCTCCTAAAGGACTAAAACATTAACCGGTGCCTGGGGCAGCAGGGCCGATGGCAGACTTTCCCCGTCACTAGCTAGTTAAGATCTGTTGCACGCAAATGCATTGGAGCTTAGCATAGCTGCCAGATGGGGTTTTAGATGCCATAAATTGTTCTTTTATGATACCTTGCATGGCATCGGGGGGGGGGGGGGTGATAGAAAAGTTTCGTATTTGTTTCATATTTGTGATTTGCTTTGTCTCACAGTCTGTGTGAAAATGCTAAAGATGCTGATGCAGCTGCCCTTTGTTATCACTTTGTTTTAATGCTATGTACTGCTCCTGTGTGATTGGTGCTGAGAGAGTGTGATGGTTCCTGAGAAAGAAATAATCTGTACACCAAGTTTTGACCAGATGTACTGAACCAATCATCATGGACATTCTCTCCTCCACCTCTCGGAAAACGAAGGGATTAAAGGACTGAGCGATGTGTGTTTGAGTCAGAATGATGTGCGAATAGGCTCTGAGACTGTTTTTGTATTGTTCTTCACTTGCCAGTTTAATTAACTTTGCTGAAACTTTGATCCTGCCTGATTCTTGACTGAAGGTTAAGAATAATTTTTCTCACACTAATATTGGATATCCCATTCATTTTCAATTATTCTATTGTAGAGGATTGATCAGACGAGATGCGAGCAGCTGCAGACACACAATTTTATTCCTCTAACCAGCAGAACAGACGACTCTCTCAGTGCCAACCAAACCTTTAATACATCTTCACATTCTCTTCTTTGGCACCGAAAGTACATGTCATTATCATAACATAGTACATTACATCTCAATACATTCACACCTGCAGGTCCAAGTGTGAAGGCACGTCTGAAGAACCTTTCTCCCCCCGGTGTCTAAACCTGCTTCTCATCTTTTCAACTTCCCCCTCCCCCCAGGGTGCCACAGCACCTGTATCCTTCTTTCTCACCTGAGGCACCCGCATTACAATGTCTCCTTTGTTCCCCCCATTCCCCAAAGTCCTGGGTGCGAGTCAGACCTCCCGCTGTGCCACCACACCCCTCCCCTTCCTCTGAACACCCAGAAGGGGTCTTAACCATCCGGTGCCTTAGGCTTGATCAATCACCCGTACCGGCTGTAATGTGGAGCCGCTGGGCTGACTGAAGGGCCTTCCTGTTGCGGTAGATAGGGAGAAGACTTGGTCTCCAGTGCACAGTTCTCTGTAGGGGGAAAAGGTGGGGAGGGGAAAACTTTTTTCTCCTGTAAACAGTTCTCTGAAGAGGAAAAACAAACTCATGGGCCCCCTGCTGGTGGGCGACCACACTGTGGAGCCGGGGCCAGCACAACCTGCTCCTCTGCTAAAACATAAGTGGGCTTCAGCCTGTCTATGCAGATGGTTTCCTCCTTTCCCAACCCCCCCCCCCCCCACACACACACATCTAACACAAAATCTTTTGCTCCTGTTTCCAAAACTCTGAAGGGGCCGTTGTAAGGCAGATGCAGCGGGGTTCGGTGGGCATCGTGCCTAACGAAAATGAACTTGGCGTTCTCCAAACACTTCTCAACAAAGGTCCGGGGAAAACAATGGTGCACCGGCCCCATAACGCTACTAGCCCCTGTACTGGAAAAAATGTGTGCGGATGAGTCGGCTCTGGGTGCAGGATTTTCCTGCAAAAACTCACTCGGGATCCGCAACTTCTGACAAAAAACGAGCTCCGCTGGGGAAGCTGCCAAGTTCTCCTTAGGTGCGGAGCGCAACCTCAGTAGGACCCAAGGAAGGTGGTCAACCCAATTTCCTCTAAGCGTGGCTTCAAGTGACAGGTGGAACCTCTCACACAACCCATCAGCTTGCGCGTTGTACATGGTGGTTTGGTGGATTTTGACCCCCAGGCTCTCGGCCATTGTGGACCAGAGTTATGAAATGAACAGTGGACCCCTGTTGGAAGTGATGTCTGACAGGGAACTGAAACGTGCGACCCAGGATGACAAAAATGTACGAGCCACGTCGACATGTGGTGGGAGCCAAAGGAACCGCCTCTGACCAGCGCGTGGTGCGGTCCACTATTGTTCAAAGGTGCGTGAACCCCTGCCATGGCAGAAGTGGGCCCAACAAATCGAGGTGTATGCGGTTGAAACTGCTGCTCGGAATCTGGAAAGGTTCGAGGGGGGCTTTGGTGTGCCTCTGAACCTTAACCCATTGGCACACAATGCACGTGGCAGCCCACTCTTTCACATCCCTGTGTAAGCAAGGCCAGAAGAACTTAGACCCCCACCAGCTTAACTGAAGCCTGGACGCCAGGGTGTGAAAGAGAGTGAACAGATTCGATAATGTGGTGGCGCCACGTGACTGGAACCACCGGGCAGGGCCGGCCAGTGGAGATTTCACAAAGGAAGGCGGGGGGGGGGGCAACCCTCTCATACCCTGCTTTCCAGTTTTAGCCCGGTACCTGCGGATCGAAGGGTGCAAATGTCTGCGTCCCCAGGTTGGTTGGCAGCATGGCGGAAAAATCAATACTCACATAGACCGGGGAAACTAACGCGTGTGGCAGGCAGTCAGCCACGACATTAGGTTTACCAGCTACGTGTTGAATGTCTGTAGTGAATTCCAAAATTGTGGCCAGGTTCCGCTGCTGCTGGGCCAACCACGGTTCTGAGACTTTGGCCATCGCTAGGTCAGGGGCTTATGGTCGACAAATGCAGTAAATCTGCCACCCTCGAGCCAGAACTGAGAATGACGCGTAGCCAGGTGAAGGGTGAATAGCGCTTTTGACAAGCTCCATGTCGAAAGTGCTATACTTACGCTCGCTGTCGCGCAAAGTACTGCTAAAAAATGTGAGGGGTTGCCACGAAATGGAGACATACTGTTCCACCATGGCTCCTATCGCAACATCAGATATGTCAGTCATGAGTGCTATCCGTGCTGACGGGGCTAGGTGGGCCAGCAAAGCCACGTTAGCGAGCAGTGTTTTGGTGCCGGCAAATGCCTGGACCCAATTGGGGGTCCAGTCAATACTATCTGCGGTTTGTTTTTCTTGAGCGCGCCTTACAGCGGTTGCAACAGCTGGCTGCCCGGGAAAGGAAACGGTTGTAGAAATTGACCATCCCCAAAAATTACTGTTGTGCCCTCACGGTCTGCGCCCGTGGAAAATCTGACACCGCACGTACCTTATCCGGCAGGGGAATTGCACCCTCCGGCGTGATGTGGTGGCCCAAGAAATCGATTACCGGCAGCCCAAACTGACAGTTCGCCGGATTAACAATCAGCCCGTGTGCTTTCAACCGTTGGAAAACTTGCTTGAGCTGGGCGAGTTGCTCCTCCTTTGACGCGCTAGCCACCAAAGTGTCATCAAAATAGATGAAAACAAACGGCAAGTCAAGGAGCACCGCGTCCATCATCCTTTCAAAAGTTTGGGCTGCGTCCTTTAACCCGAGCGGCATGCATAAAAACTCGAAAAGACTAAAGGGAGTTATTACTGCTGTTTTTGGGACATCCTCAGTGTGAACCAGGACCTGGTGTTAACCACGGACCAGATCCACTTTTGAAAAAATGCGCGTCCCGGCCAGGTGCACGTAAAAATCCTGGATGTACGGGATGGGGTAGCGGTCGTGTTCCGTGATGTTGTTCAGGCGACGGAAATCACTGCATGGCTGCCACGAACCATCACACTTGGGCACCATGTGCAGCGGGGACGCCCAAGGGCTGTTGGAGCGCCTAACGATCCCTAGGCGTTCTAAGTTAGCAAACTCCTCACGTGTAATGGCTAGCTTAGCTGCGTCCAGGCGGCATGGATGCGCAAAATCGACAGGCCCTTCCTGGTGATAAAATGCTTGACCCCATGCTTAGTTATGGTAGCAAAAAAAGTGGGCACTGTGAGTGCGGAAAACTCAAAGCAAACGCTGGTACTTATCCCCCAAAGCTAAAACATTTTCATGTGTGAGTGGTCTAACTCCCTGAGTCATGCAGGGCAATGAGGAAAAAGATACAGCATCCACTAAACGTCTGTTTGCAACATCAACAAGGAGACCATAAGCACACAGAAAATCAGCACCTCAGATAGGAACCGACCATGCAGCTGCCTCAAAGTCCCACTCGTAATTGCGTCCATGTAAACATACAGTCACCAACCTTTCTCCAAACTGTCATTGCAGTCTGTCATTGACGGCCGCCAATGGCAGACTGCAGCCTTCTGCCAGCCTATCTGCGTTGACTGGCAAAATGAGGCTCTTCTGGGAGCCAGAGTCCACTAAGAACCATCTCCCAGAATGTGTGTGCCACTGCCACTGACCACTCATTGGTCCATTTTGTTCGTCCTCTGGAAACAACACGGCGGCAGACAACATTGCACATTGGAGCCAAAACGCTGGTGATAAAAGCACACCGTCCCATTCCTGTGTTTCTGAGTGGCCGTCCCGGCCACCACCTGTGGCTCCTCAACTTCGTTGGACTCTGCCGATGATCCTGGTCTCACTGCCTGGACGCCAAAACTCCTGTTTGCCAGGATAATGAGATCTGTTTCCTCTGCTAGCGAGCGGTAGTCCCTGGCTGCCAGCAGCGGCGAGTTGGCCAGGATTGCCCTCACCAAAGATGGTAGCTTCTTCAGGAAGAGGTGGGAAAAGAAGAAGGATCAGTCATCTGCGCCCAGCAAGCCTAGCATACTCTCCATCAACTCCACAGCCGATCCGTCTCCTAATTCCGTGTGCGAGAGGAGCCTCTCTGCTCTCTCTCCGGTGGAGAGGACGTAATGCCGCAGAAACAGCCATTTGAGAGCATTGTTACCCTGGGCTGAGGGAGTGCGAAGCAGGCTCATTGCATGCTGAGTGGGGCATGGGTCCAGTGAAGCCACCACGTAATGGTACTTTGTCGTCTTCCGACACTCCACGGAGAGCGAACTAGGCTTCCATGTGAATGAATCAAGCGGCTGGGTCGTGGAGCCAAAAGTCTGGGAGTTTGACCGCCACAGCGAACGTAGTGGGGGGGGGGGGGGACCCCAAGCGCGGATGTTCCCACGGAGGTGCTCAGTCTGTCTTCCATTCTCATGTTAGGTCACCAGTGTAGAGGATTGATCAGACGAGACATGAGCAGCTGCAGACACACAACTTTATTCTTCTAACCAGCAGAACAGACTACTCTCACGGTGCCAAAACCAACATTTTATACATCTTCACATGAAGAGTTTCTTTGCAAAAACCGATAAACGCCACTTCCAAGAAAATTTTGCTCTTTACATCAAACAACTGTTAACATTACCTACTTATAGAAGTTCAAATTGTTTTTTCTCAAAATCCGATATGTTCTATGTTATAGACAGTACAAATTCATGTTTTGTTTTTTTTTCAAAAGCCAATAAACGCCAGGAGGTTTTTTTTTTTTTTTATACAAAAGCAGATAACTCCACACAGCAAATAAGCACTTTGTATTTGGGTCACGTGACTCATCTTGGCTGCCTTCCTGGTCTGCTCGCTCTGACTGATTTCCCTGGCTGTGTTTGGAATGTTCACTCGCTCACGCCTTCCCTTCTCACTATATAGTGAATTTAGATATAGTGGACTATACAATAAACTCAATATAACAATAAAATTAACCGCTTTCGGAGACTACTGGGCTTGTTTTCCCAGCATGGTTAATGACGTCATCACGTGAGACACTAAAACTTAACAGACTAACGGTGGTTAAAAAAAATGAATACCTGCATGTAATTTGCAGTAAATATGCATCCACCTTATTCCTGGGGGTGCCGCAGTAGGAATGATTATGGGCGGAGCTTCCGGTTTCGGCTGACGTAGTGTTAAATCAGTCAGTAAGAGTGGAGTAGCAGGGGCATTTAAAATAGTCTTTTAAAAAGTTTTTCAAATTCTTTTTAATGTATAGTCCACATGCGTATTTTGCACTCAAGTGGCAGCTAATTTCAGCACTTGTGTGGAGAAAGGAAACAGGCGAGGCAGCGAGGTGAACGACACACAAACTTTATTCTTTCTCCAACATCAAGTACAGTAAAAGAGCTCCCGGGTCTCTGTGCATTCCTCTTTTATACCTTTTAATTCCATGCATTGAGACCTGGAACTTCCGACCATAATACATTGTTTGGAACAAAGACTCGTGTGGCACATTAACATGACATAACGCCGGCACCGCACTCACACCCTTTCCTCTTCCAGTGGCTCCAGCGGTTCCTCCTCTCCCCGTGGGGTGCCTAGTCCTTACTGTTCCATCTGAGGCCCCCCGGTGACACTTCCCCCTTCAGTCCATTGTTTCCCCCTTCCCCAACTGCCTTCTCTGGGTGAAGAATCCCCCACCCGTATCACCACACTTGTAGTTTTTGTATTTTTGAATGTTTTGGCATAGTTCTGGTACTTGTTGCTGGTGTTCGTGGTTGTGCCATAGACTGTATAAATGGAGGCTTCTTTGTGGCTCTGACTAGATTCTACATCTGCGCTGAGGTAAATCCGATTATGTCCATCATATTTTAACAAAATGCACCCGACTTTATTGCGGTGGAGACATTGATATATGTGACCCATGCTGGCAGAATGAGTCGGAATGTGCACCACGTCATTACAAGCTACAGGCAAAGAAGTCATAAATCATGACTCTTTCTTTGTTTGCTAGCAGCAAGTCCCGGAAAAAACCCCACGAGTGCCTGGTATCATTGGAAAGCTTAGAAATTGTACTTTCTAAAAATACATAATGTTTTTTGCGGCAGACATAACTCCCAACCGATTGAACGCGAGTTTTCAAATTAGCCAAAATATAAACAAATCGTCTTTTTCCGTCCGTTTTTGTGCACTTCCTACAAACTAAATATCATTTTGAAGGTCTTTCAATACAGAATATGGAAATAATGTTACATTATGGGCCTCAGGTTATTTCACACCTTAGACAGAGACAATGAATACACATGGGAGAACAATGCCCAAGTGGGTGAGAGGGGGCTGAATGAGGTGTAGTGTAGATGTCATGCTGTGATGAGGAAGTGCCTTGAACCTTGTGAAGTGTGACTTGACATAGAGAGAGGAATGCTTGATGTGACCAGTCAGTCTGTTCTTTGCTTGTGAGATGTGAGTGTGTAATAAATCTTCTGAAATGAATATGCCTCTTCATTTACACACTCCACAACATCAGTTTTGAAAATGTCCTCAAAGTGACTCATTTTGCCAGCACGGGTCATTTGTTTACAGCATTAGCATCTTAGCATCGGCACTAACAGAGCTAAAGTTTGCCAGGCCACTTTTTAACCCTCTAATTGTCCACATTGCATGGACGGGTCACGCGCCCCCAGTGGCACAGCGCAGCAACTGCACCTGTCAGCTTATTGACGTCCCCCAGCTATACTGAGAATTTGTACTGATCTGTATTGATCTGACAGTTCAGAAGGTGACAGACACACGCCGGAGGAATCATGGCTGACATGGAATACAGCAAAGAAGAAGAAATTCTCATTCTTCTTCTTTTTTTTTTTTACGCTTTGAGCTCACACCGGTCACGTGAGTGAGCAAGCCCCCCCCCCCCCCCCCCCGCAACAGGTAGGAGACAAATATGTTTTGGGGTTTTTTTTACATTTTTATTGATTTTCTGGTTCATATACTTTGAAGATTAGATATAACATACCCCTGTAGACAAATCTGCATTAAAAAAAAAACAGACCATTTTTTTTGTGTAAATGTGTCCAAAGTCCACTTTTGACTGAGTTATGTAATTTATATAGATGCCACAACATTATGCACATTAGATGCGTACATTTATTCCTATCTGAAACTCTGGATAATATTCTACATCTTTCTAATTGACAGTAAGCCATTATCTCTTGCAACTTTCAAGTTATAGCCTTGGAAATCTGAACTATTTTATTGACAAATTTTTTTTACCACTTTTGACCACTAGGGACCTTTTAACTGTTCCAGTCGCCATATAGCGACTGGGACAACTAAAGAGTTAAGGTCATCATCTCTCGATAGTCGTCGGAAATGGTATGATTATATTACTGTTTTTGAGGTGCAAAAGGCTGTGTTCCTGCATTTCTGATGCCGAAGTCATTGTTTTTTAACAAGGAAAAGTGTCCCGTTTCACTGACAACCATACGTTCTAAACTAGTACCAGAAGTTGCTGCCATAATTCATGCAAGGCGTCATGGGGCCTAGGAATAAGGTGGATTAAATCAAATCGTTTTTGCTGAATTATTAAATATATTTACCTTAAGGTAGTTTATATTGTGATGTGTAGTTATTCTCTCACTGCTCCGTTGGCTGCGCATTCACCATATAGTACATGTTGTGTCCATAATTAGAGAAATGAGGAGCAAGGCGGAAGGCAGCTAGCAACGTTTATTATAGAACTCACAAAAGAACAACAGTGGGTCACAGCACTCCCTGTCCAGGCATCTACAACGAAAGAGAGCGTGCCCCCTCCCATCGAGAGTGTAGCATGACCTTGAGTTCCAATTTATAAACTCATTCTTTGCTGAAGAATTTTTTTTTTCAACTCAAAAGTCTGGCTTTTGAGATTGCTTCTCTCACCCAAGAACTAGAGCTGTAACCCTATCCATCAGCCATAAAGTGGAAGTTAATCTCTTTCTCCAAGACTCTTTGGCAAAGGAATGTTCTAATTGACGGTTTTATGATCGACATAGTCAAGACTTTGGAAACAAAGACTCTCCAGTAAACAACCTGTTTCACTGTGCCATCTGGTGGACAAATCAGGAATACTTAACTTTTTCCTTTGCAGTGGAATTTATGTCTTATGGACTATGAACTAACTCATATTCTTTCTCTTAAGAGAGTATCTGCCAACAAAGACCTGGTTGAACTCTGGGATGGACAATATGGGTTTCAAATGCTCTTATTGATATGATTCGATTTGATATGATTGTGATATGTTCTGCTATTTTCAAGAAGAAATTAATTTTGTGTGCTTAATATCACAAGTTAATTACAGTAGATGTAGATGCATTTTATGCTCTTTTATTGAGTAGAATATCTTAGTCACTAAAGTTTAAGGAATTTATGCTTTATTCAGCAACATGTGTCTTAAAGGGGGTCTCACCCTCAGATCAAATGTCTCTCTCTCCCCCTCCTCTCTCCTCTGTTCTGCAGGAGTCCATAGCTGCACTTTAACTGACCAACAGAGTTCAAAGCTTCATTGCATTTCCCTTTTTAGGTTGAGTTTCTGATCCTTGATGGAAGAAGCTAAAATATAATTGGGCCACCTCAGGTCTCATGAAGTTTTGGACCACCCTGCAACACTAGAGAAAACTTAAGTTTTATTGCTTTGTCGAGTCTGTTCTGGGACATTGGTCAAGCTGTGAGCAGCTTTCTCTGTTCCTCCAATTTTTCTTATCTTTTAAGAAGGGCTCAGAGCCTGTCATGCTCTGTGTAAATCCTGTTTCTTTTCTTTAAAATCTATTTTTCTTATTTAACCTTTTTCTTTAAATCACAGTGCAAGAAGATTTTGTTTAATTTTTTTTTAAGCTTAAACCAACTCATTTAAACCACCAACATCGGAAGAAACGAGTTTGTGATGTAATTTGACTTTCTGATGAGACTTTGCACAATTAACCAATTCCTTCTTCAGTGCATAAGAGAGGACCTTGGCCAGTTTGCTGGAACAGGCTTTGTGATCCCGGGAGGAGGCCATAACAGTGGTAAGGAATCTGTCTGTCAGCCTCCCAACAGAACCCATCCTGGTCCAGTTGAACAGAAAGTGGACTGCCTGCTACCCGTTGGGATGCAAAGTTTCTGCGGCTGATGGTCTGTTATGTAATTTACACTTGTCTTCAGAATATTCCTGTATAAGTTCTTTGAACCTAATTTTACGCAAACACCCATCAGAATCTCAAAATGCATGTCATTTTTCATTAATTTACGTTCTTTTTCAGAGTAAAACAAATTTTCTAAATTTTTATAAAGTTAGTTAACATTTTCTTCATAAAATCGCATCCACTTTTCTTAACCAATGCTATTTCATGGTTTTTCCGATTCCCAATTTGTTGACAAATTAAACTGTGCTTCATTTGGTTCCACAAATGCTTGAATCATAAGTAACTCAGTAACAGTCTATGATGCCCATGATACATGTGAATTCTTTGTTTTAAAGTTATCCACATATGTTGACCTATTCTGACATTTCTTATTAAATCATTGAAAGAAATATGGGAGTTATTGTTTGATTTCATATCCATCTTCTGGATCATCAGAGACAAGAACTCACACAAGGGTTTATTATGAGACTGATCAAATATTTTCAGTAGAATTATTAAGGCTTAACTTACCAATTGCTAAATTCTTAAGCTTAAGTCTTTGTTCAAAAGAGTTTCCACCTCTATAAAATGTGGATGGTGTCCTAACGAGGAACTGAGGGTGATGAAATAAATAATAATAAATCTGATTCTGATTCTGAAAGTAAATCTTCATTCCTGCTCACATTCATATTTACACTAATACGTGTACCAACATTAAATTACAGTGGGGCAAAAAAGTATTTAGTCAGCCACCAATTGTGCAAATTCTCCCACTTAAAAGATGAGAGAGGTCTCCAATTTTCATCATAGGTATACCTCAACTATGAGAGACAAAATGAGAAAAAAAAATGCAGAAAATCACATTGAAGGATTTTTAATGAATTAATTGGTAAATTCCTCGGTAAAATAAGTATTTGGTCACCTACAAACAAGCAAGATTCCTGGCTCTCACAGACCTGTAACTTCTTCTTTAAGAGGCTCCTCTGTCCTCCACTCGTTACCTGTATTAATGGCACCTGTTTGAACTCTTTATCAGTATAAAAGACACCTGTCCACAACCTCAAACAGTCAGACTCCAAACTCCACTATGGCCAAGACCAAAGAGCTGTCAAAGGACACCAGAAACAAAATTGTAGACCTGCACCAGGCTGGGAAGACTGAATCTGCAATAGGTAAGCAGCTTGGTGGGAAGAAATCAACTGTGGGAGCAATTATTAGAAAATGGAAGACATACAAGACCACTGATAATCTCCCTCGATCTGGGGCTCCACACAAGATCTTACCCTGTAGGGTCAAAATGATCACGAGAACGGTGAGCAAAAATCCCAGAACCACACGGGGGGACCTAGTGAATGACCTGCAGAGAGCTGGGACCAAAGTAACAAAGGCTACCATCAGTAACACACTACGCCGCCAGGGACTCAAATCCTGCAGTGCCAGACGTGTCCCCCTGCTTAAGCCAGTACACGTCCAGGCCCGTCTGAAGTTTGCTAGAGAGCATTTGGATGATCCAGAAGAGGATTGGGAGAATGTCATACGGTCAGTTGAAACCAAAATAGAACTTTTTGGTAAAAACTCAACTTGTCGTGTTTGGAGGAGAAAGAACATCATACCTACTGTGAAGCATGGGGGTGGAAACATCATGCTTTGGGGCTGTTTTTCTGCAAAGGGACCAGGACGACTGATCCGTGTAAAGGAGAGAATGAATGGGGCCATGTATCGTGAGATTTTGAGTGGAAACCACCTTCCATCAGCAAGAGCATTGAAGATGAAACGTGGCTGGGTCTTTCAGCATGACAATGATCCCAAACACACCGCCTGGGCAATGAAGGAGTGGCTTCGTAAGAAGCATTTCAAGGTCCTGGAGTGGCCTAGCCAGTCTCCAGATCTCAACCCCATAGAAAATCTTTGGAGGGTATGGCTGTGTTGTTAGACATGTATATGTTGGACACTGCATATGTGATTTAACCTCACGATGAAGGAGAACCACAGAGCTGCAGTCCCCTGCGGTGCGGAGCCGCAGAGCCTGGACCCCCTGCGGAGGACAGGGGACAGAAGACTTCCTGACCGCTGAGGCTCGAGAGGAGAGAAGGGGGAGTTATGTAAATAAAAGGTTAATGAATGTGAATAAAGGGATTTTGGTAGAGATGTGTGATTTCCCCTGCGAGGGAAATGGTTTGATGTGAGAATGTTTAAAAGGGAGAACTTTGGTGTGTTCGCCCTCTTTGTTCGCTGCTCAGGAATGAGAGCAGACAGTGGGATGATTACTTGAAATAAACTGGAATTAAATGCAATTCGGTTTCGTTATTCAAGTCTCCCCACATTGGTGACTGACGACGTTGAGAATGAACGAAGAAGGTCTCAGGGTCCCGGACTCACAGCGCTCAGAGCTGGCGAGCGCAGTGGCCGTTAAGCTGCCTGATTTCTGGCAGGATAACCCACGGTCGTGGTTTCTGCAAGCAGAGTCGCAGTTCGCGCTCGCAGGAGTAACGGTGGATGACATTAAGTTCCACCATGTCATCGCTAAACTGGACAACAGCACAGCTCGGTGCGTGCAGAGCTTGGTGGAGCAGCCACCCGCGACCGACAGGTACGGCAAGCTGAAATCCACCCTCATCAAGTTTTTCACCCCCTCGGCCGAAGTGAGGGCGAGGAGGATCCTGTCTTTGCTAGACCAAGGAGGACACAGGCCGAGCGCCCTGATGGAGGAGATGATACAGCTGAGAGGGTTGGACAACGATGATTTCATTTTTCAGTTCATCTTCCTCTCCAACCTCCCGACGCATGCGAGAAGCACGCTGGCCGGCAAAAAGTGTCACACCCTGGAGGAGTTCCGGGAGCTGGCCCAGCAAGCAGATGGGATCCTGGACGCCTGCGGCGGGCAATCAACCACAGCGGCGACCCGAGACAGCGGGGAGCCAGAGGCGGCAGACCCAGACTGGCCGACGACGGCGGCAGCACGGCCGCGACGAGGTGGAGCCAATGGTCCGGCGGCAGAGGCGCGGACACGACACAGCGGAGGAGAAGATCTCTGGTTTTACCATCGGAGGTTCGCAGAGAAGGCACGCAGGTGTGTGCCGCCCTGCAACTTCAGGAGTTCGGGAAACGGCAAGACCGGGGGTCGCTAGCAGCTTCGACCCTCGGAGAACGCAGCAAGCTGCTCTACATCACGGATGCGCGCTCTGGACGAGAGTTCCTCATCGACACCGGAGCACAAGTGAGCTTCATCACCCTAACATACGCGGACCGGGTGGCTAGACCCCACGGTAGCGGAGCTACGGCGGCAAATAGCTCGAACATCAACACCTACGGGAGAAGGACCTTGCCTTTGTGCTTACATGGCCGCACATATGAATGGACTTTTGTAATAGCGGCGGTGAGTTTCAACATGTTGGGCGCGGATTTTTTGTGTTCACACAATCTGTTAGTTGATCTTGCTAATAGACGGCTGGTAAATGCACTCTCTTTTTACTCTCTCCCCTGTTCAGCTCGAGTGTCCCCGCCACCAGTACAGACCCACGTCGCTACAGCAGGTGGTAAGTTTCACACACTCCTCACCCAATTTCCAGCGCTCACTGTGCCCACTTTTTCAGCGACGGTCGCGAAGCACGGAGTGAAACACTTTATCCCCACATCTGGTCCTCCCGTGTTTGCAAAAGCTCGGCGCTTGGATGCAGTTAAGCTCGCCATTGCGCGCGAGGAGTTCGCCAGCCTGGAGAGGCTAGGCATCGTTCGTAGGTCGAAGAGCCCGTGGGCTTCGCCGCTGCACATGGTACCGAAAGCCGATGGCTCCTGGAGACCGTGCGGGGATTACCGCAGGCTAAACAACGCTACGGCGCACGATCGTTATCCCATCCCGCACATTCAGGATTTTTCGGTGCACCTGGCGGGGGCACGCATTTTTTCAAAGATTGATCTGGTTCGCGGCTATCACCAAGTCCCAGTCCAACCGGAGGACATTCCTAAAACAGCGGTAATAACCCCGTTCGGACTTTTCGAATTTTTACGCATGCCGTTTGGTCTCAAAGGGGCGGCGCAAACATTTCAGCGGATGATGGATGCCGTGTTACGCGATCTCCCTTTCGTGTTTGTGTACCTCGATGACATTTTGGTCGCGAGTACTTCAGAGGACGAACACGAAACGCACCTCACAGCAGTTTTTAGGAGGCTGGGAGAGCACGGCTTAATAGTTAACCCAGCCAAGTGCCAGTTCGACGTCGAGCGGATCGATTTTTTGGGTCACCGCGTCTCCCCGGAGGGAGCGGTTCCGTTACCAGATAAAGTACGCGCGGTAGCGGATTTTCCCCGTCCACAAACGGTCAAATCACTACAGGAATTCTTGGGGATGGTGGATTTTTATAACCGATTCCTGCCCCACGCAGCTCAAATCATGCAACCGTTATATGCCGCGCTCAAAAAACAAAAACCGACCCAGGCGGTCGAATGGTCCCCGGAGCGGGAGCGCGCGTTCACAGAGGTTAAAAAAGCCTTGGCTGATGCTGCGCTCCTGGCCCACCCAGACCCTGCAGCACGTATCGCGCTGACGACAGACGCTTCAGATTTAGCCATAGGGGCCGTTATTGAGCAACAGGTAGCCGGAGTTTGGCAGCCTTTGGCTTTCTTTAGCAAATCTTTAAGCGCGGCTGAACGAAAATACAGCGCATTCGACAGAGAACTGTTGGCGCTGCATTTGGCTATTCGTCATTTCCAGTTCTGGCTGGAAGGACGGTGCTTCACCGCTTATGTGGACCACAAGCCGCTCACATACGCCATGGCCAAAATTTCAGACCCGTGGTCCGGCAGGCAGCAGAGGCAGCTGGCCGCAATCTCGGAATTTACCACTGACATTAGGCACGTTGCGGGCAAATTCAATGTAGTAGCAGATTGTCTCTCGCGCGCGTTCACGACTCCAACACGCGCAGAAGCAGAACGGGCCACCGTGACCGCGCCGCAGGAGAGCGGCACGGTGGCGCGCGCAGCCCCGGTGCACGTGGGTATAGATTACGCAGCCATGGCAGCGGACCAGGGGGCGGACGCAGACGTGCGCGCGCTCCAGTCTGGACCAACAGGGTTAAGGCTGGAGAGCAAGTGTTTACAAACCGGTATGCCCCCCCTGATCTGCGACATGTCGACGGGGCGCCCACGTCCGGTGGTTCCGGCCACGTGGCGCCGCCGTGTTTTTGACTCGGTCCACTCACTGGCGCACCCGGGGGTGCGCGCGTCGGTAAAACTAGTGGCGGAAAAATTTGTTTGGCCGTGCCTGCGCAAGCACGTGAAGCAATGGGCAAAAACCTGCATTTCCTGTCAACGGGCCAAAATTCACAAGCACACAAGAGCCCCGTTAGAACCGTTCCGCAGTCCGGCCAGAAGGTTCGACCATGTGCACGTCGACCTTGTGGGCCCCCTACCGGCATCGCAGGGGTTCACGCATCTTTTGACAATGGTGGACCGCACCACACGTTGGCCGGAAGTGGTCCCACTTGCAACGACCACGGCCGCGGAGGTGGCTCGCGTTTTTTTAACGGCTTGGGTGGCGCGCTTCGGGGTTCCGTCGGACATTACGTCCGATAGAGGACCGCAATTCATCTCTGAGCTGTGGTCAGCGATGGCCAACGGCTTAGGAGCCAAAATTCACCGCACTACGGCTTACCACCCTCAGGCTAATGGTTTATGCGAGCGTTTTCATAGGTCTTTGAAGGCAGCACTCAGAGCGTCGCTCACGGATGCAGATTGGGTAAATAAACTGCCATGGGTTTTATTAGGGTTGCGTTCTGCGCCTAAAGAGGACTTAGACGCCTCCCCAGCGGAGCTGGTATTCGCACAAACTCTGAGGCTGCCAGGCGAGTTTTTACCAGAGCCCCCAGAGCCCCCACCTCTCTCTGCTCTGGGACCGTTAGTTGGCACGGGAGCAGACACGCTCCCGGGTCCGGTTCATCACGCTTTTCCACGAGTTTTCGTCCCCAAGGCTTTGAAAAATGCCGACTTCGTTTTTGTCAGGCGCGAAGCCCTAAAAGCAACACTCAAACCACCTTACGAAGGGCCATTTCGAGTGCTGGAGGCAGGTGATAAGCAATTTGTGCTAGATTTTGGAGACAGAAAAGAGACAGTCAGTATTGACAGACTAAAACCTGCTTTTGTCATGAAGGACGTGTCTGTACCGGTCGCAGTGGCGCCTCGACGAGGCAGGCCCCCGCAAAGGGCAAATAATCACTCTCTTCCTCAGTCAACAGAGCCGAAGCAGAAAGGTGCCGCAGGCAAGGCGGGGCCAACTCACAGCAGATTCGGCAGACGGTTGAAGCCCAAGCGGCGCACAGACTGAATGTTGGTGTTGATTATTCAGTAGTGAGTAAGGTGTTATTAAATTTTAGGAAATAGTCTGTTCTTCATCGTTTGGGGGGGGTTATATGGCTGTGTTGTTAGACATGTATATGTTGGACACTGCATATGTGATTTAACCTCACGATGAAGGAGAACCACAGAGCTGCAGTCCCCTGCGGTGCGGAGCCGCAGAGCCTGGACCCCCTGCGGAGGACAGGGGACAGAAGACTTCCTGACCGCTGAGGCTCGAGAGGAGAGAAGGGGGAGTTTTGTAAATAAAAGGTTAATGAATGTGAATAAAGGGATTTTGGAAGAGATGTGTGATTTCCCCTGCGAGGGAAATGGTTTGATGTGAGAATGTTTAAAAGGGAGAACTTTGGTGTGTTCACCCTCTTTGTTTGCTGCTCAGGAATGAGAGCAGACAGTGGGATGATTACTTGAAATAAACTGGAATTAAATGCAATTCGGTTTCGTTATTCAAGTCTCCCCACAGAGGGAGTTGAAAGTCCGTGTTGCCCAGCGACAGTCCAAAACATCACTGCTCTAGAGGAGATCTGCATGGAGGAATGGGCCAAAATACCAGCAACAGTGTGTGAAAACCTCGTGAAGACTTACAGACCTCTGCCATTGCCAACAAAGGGTATATAACAAAGTATTGAGATGAACTTTTGTTATTGACCAAATACTTATTTTACCGAGGAATTTACCAATTAATTCATTAAAAATCCTTCATTGTGATTTTCTGGATTTTTTTTCCCCTCATTTTGTCTCTCATAGTTGAGGTATACCTATGATGAAAATTGGAGACCTCTCTCATCTTTTAAGTGGGAGAACTTGCACAATTGGTGGCTGACTACATACTTTTTTGCCGCACTGTACCTATAAAAACCCTTAATTTCACTACAAGACCTTTATACCCCAACTGGCGTCACCACCGGAAAGGCAGGCCGCCAACCCCCTCTAATCTCTGGTAAACCCCAGGCTGCCATCTTACCACTGTTTTTCATATGTTACACCCCTCCCCCCCCTTAAAAAAGTTCAGACATACAAATTTACCCACCCCAAATTTATTGCCCGACTCACACTCTAATAGGAAAAAACTGTATTTACAGAATCAGTCAATAACCTATCCCCACACACAACCAAGGCTGGGGGACTGGGTGAACTACCGGCACCCCCTACACAGCCAGGCGGATTATTCTGCTGCCAATTCCTAACAGTTCAAAACAAAAAGCCGTGCAATCAAATAAATCAATCCCAGAACAGTTGATAAAGCATACAGTATATACATAGCAACTATCACATTTTAAACCCCTATAACACATCACATAACACACCCTACTGGTGGCCCCCCACCCCAACAAACCCACCCCATACTGGGCACACATTATAAACACACAATGTAAGATAAGATAAGATAAGCCTTTATTAGTCCCACAATGGGGAAATTCCAGGATTGCAACAGCAAAGGGATAGCAACACTCAGAGCAACAATCAAGAAGACAAGAAAACAAGAGCAGCAACTATACATATGTACATATAAATATATAAATATATAAACACACAGTGTGGAGCATTGTAGCTAGATGGAATAAATATATAAATATATATACACACAGTGCGGAGCATTGTAGCTAGATGGAATAAACAGCATAACCGTCTGCTTAGTTATCCTACATAGTATGAATATGTACCCATACATATTGTCACCCTCCGTAGAGACCGATATTGTCCTAGTTGTATACTGGAGGGGACCACTGTGTAAGACTATTGCGTCTTTTGCATTCAATACTATTAGGTCGTCACGTTTTTTTGCTATGTCTGCGAGCAGCCCTGCTTAGGTTATACAGTCTGACAGCCGTAGGTAGGAAGGACCTGCGAAACTTCTCAGTTGCGCACCTAGGATGATGTAGTCTGCTGCTAAATGAGCTCCTCAGTGCGTTCAGTATGTCCTGCATAGGGTGGGACTCGGACTCCAGCAGAGATGACAGTTTAGCCACCATCCTTCCCTCTCCTATCTCCTCCACTGGGTCAAGGCGCTGCCCCAGGACAGAGCTAGCTTTCTTGATCAGTTTGTTCAGTCTCTTCCTATCGGCTGCTGTAATGCCACTGCCCCAGCAGACCACTCCAAAAGTGATGGCTGATGCCACCACCGTGTCGTAGAATGTCTTCAGCAGCGCTCCTTGTACACCAAAAGACCTGAGTCTCCTCAGTAGGAACAGCCTGCGCTGTCCCTTCTTGTAGAGTGCGTCGGTATTGTGTGACCAGTCTAGTTTATTGTTCAGATGAACACCCAGGTACTTGTAGGATGTCACCATCTCAATGCCTGTTCCCTGTATGTTTACTGGTGCTGTGGGGGGTTGTCCTCGCCTGCGGCAGTCCACCACCAGCTCCTTAGTTTTCCTCGTGTTGATCTGGAGGCAGTTCCGATGGCACCAGTCCACGAAGTCCTGGATAAGTCGTCTGTACTCAGCTTCATCTCTGATGGAGATGAGGCCGACGATCGCAGAGTCATCAGAGAACTTCTGTAGATGGCAGTGTGTTGTGTTGTGTGAGAAGTCCGCAGTATAAAGGGTGAACAGGAAGGGAGCCAAAACCATTCCCTGGGGGGCCCCTGTGCTACCGATGATCGTGTCGGACACACAGTTCCGGGTTCTCACAAACTGTGGCCGGTTAGTGAGGTAGTCCAGGATCCATGATGACAGGTGTTGGTCCACCCCTGTGCACAGCAGCTTGTCCTTCAGGATCACCGGTTGGATGGTGTTGAAAGCACTGGAGAAGTCAAAGAAAATGATCATTACCGCATTCCCGGGCTTCTCCAGGTGGGACAGAGAACGGTGAAGAAGGAAGATCACTGCATCCTCCACCCCAGTGCCATGCTGGTAGGCAAACTGGAGTGGATCCATCGCTGGTCCCACCAGGGGGCGGAGGTGAGCAAGGAGCAGTCTCTCCAGGGTCTTCATCATGTGGGACATCAGGGCCACTGGTCTGTAGCTGTTCAGGTCTTTGGGGTGGGAAGTCTTTGGTACAGGCACCACACAAGATGTTTTCCACAACTGTGGTACCCTCCCCAGCTTCAGACTCAGGTTGAAGATGAGCTCCACAATCCCACACAGCTGGTCTGCACAGGACTTGAGGAGCTTTGCACTGATGCCGTCCGGTCCCGACGCCTTCCTCGCCTTGATCTTCCTCAGCTCCGTCCTCACCTGGGTCTTAGTGAGGGTCAGGTTGGGGGGCTGTGTGTTGGGAGTGGGGAGGTGTTGGTGGAGTGGGGAGTGGGCAGCAGGACTTGATGTCTTTAGAGGCAGCAGTGGTTGTTGTGCAGTCGGGGGGGAGGGCGGTTGGTCAAACCTATTAAAAAACAGGTTCAGATTTTTCGCCCACTCCCTGCCCCCCGTGGCCTGGGGGGAGGTATTCTGGGGCCCAGAGATGGTTTTAAGGTTTCTCCAGACCCCACCGATGTCGCTCTGTTGCAGCTTGTCCTCCATCTTCTTCCTGAAGCTGTCCTTGCCTTCCATTTTAATTTATAACCACTAATTCACCATATTAACTCGCCACACAATACCCACTGGCCTCTTTTCATTTCTTGTTTTTTTTTTTTTTTTTAAACACTTTCGCCAAATTCCATTTGACCCTACCTAACCACAACATTGGAATAATTTTCTCCAAAACACACTTGGGGCACACTCATAGTAAGGCCAACCTACAGACGTGGTCAAAATTGTTGGTACCCCTTTGTTAATGAAAGAAAAAACCCACAATGGTCACAGAAATAACTTGAATCTGACAAAAGTGGTAATAAATAAAAATTCTATGAAAATTAACCAATGAAAATCAGACAATGCTTTTGAATTGTGGTTCAACAGAATTATTTTAAAAAACAAACTCATGAACGCCATCCCGTGACTCCCAGCTGGCATGTCTGCGCTTCTTGCCTTCCGGTGATGGGCTGCGTCGTCTCCTCTTCTCCATCACCCGAAGCAGCTCGTTGGGGTGCCTCCACATCCCATCTGATAAACACAGATAGCCGTCACTCAGCGTAGCTCGCACTTGTAGCCGCCCCTGGTCATCATACTGCCCACAGCGCCTGTGGATCCCTCTCGACCGAGCCTCAACCCTAGGGCGAACCACATCATCGACATTCAGGGAAGCTCTAGTAGGTCTCCTCAGATCCTCCTGTCGTGGGGGGCCTTCCCATTTGGAGCTGTTCTGTTCGTCAGCTCAGCCTGAAGCCCTTTTCGAAGGCTGCCTACTGGTACGTAATAAGCATGCACCAGTTGGTCTAGCTCTGGTGCTGTTCAGCGCCAATGTCCCGGTCCAGCCTACCAACCCGGGGGCCCTGCTGTGCTGCCCAGCTCCCACACCAAGGGCAGCTTGGGCTCTGGCATCGGGTCCATCCTGGGGAGGTGCCCCATGACATTCCTCCTCACTGTCTTCTCCCAATCTGGACCAATCGGTGTCCCATACCGCATCATCATACACGCTCGGTAGGCGTCGGTTCCACAGACCGCCGCCTGACCACTCTTCTCCGGTGTCACTGGTGATGGAGAAGCCCAAGCCGTAAAACATGTCGTTCCCATAATGTTGGATCCCATAGCAGTCACCACCACCTTGACATCCATCATGCTCTGCGTCTTGTACTTTGCCATTAACTCCAAATACCCCAACACGGGGATCCTATTCCTCCCATAGCAGTAAAATGGGGCTGATGTTTTTTGGATGTGGTACCCGGGGAAAAAACACTTCATCATTTGTAGATTCAATATCGAAGCCACTGCTCCCGTATCCATCAGCATAGATACCTCAACTCTGTCCAACGATAACGTACAGTAGATATGGCCACCTGTCTCCAGTGTCACCGTATGAATCACAGTGGGAGTCTTTGTGGAGGAACTCCCTCCCTGTTCACGTTCCCCTCGCTCAAAGTTCTTACCGGACTGCGCGAAGTGGTGCAGCAGGCCACATTTCCCACAGTGCTCAGGCAGCACAGTGACGGAGTGGTTAGCACTGCGGCAGCACAGCAACTCACCCTTGGCCGGGGGATCCTGGATTTGATCCCAGCCCCGACCAACAGTGATCTGTGTGGAGTTTGCATGTTCTCCCTGTCTCTGTGTGGGTTTACCCCGGGATTTCACCGTTTTTCCTTCCACATGCCAAAAACATGCAAGTTAGGTTAATTGGCATCAAACTGGGGATTCTAAATTGTCCTTAGGTATGAATGTAAAAGTGAATGGTTGTCTGTCTCTGTGTTGGCCCTGTGATGGACTGGCGATATGTCCAGGGTGTACCCTGCCTCTCGCCCAAAGATGCTGGGATAGGCTCCAGCCCCCCCGTGACCCGAAAAGGATTAAGCGGAAGAAGATGGATGGATAGCTTTCCTTTCACTGGAAACTCTCTGGACTTGCATCTATGTCTAGTGGACCCACAGCCGTAACATCTCAACGTTTCCGGGGTAGACCTTATTTTGACAGCGGAGGTGTATTCCTCTTCCTCAACGTCGTCTTCATCATCAGGGCCCGCTGTCAGCGCCTTTAACTGAGACTCCTTTGTAATACAGGTGGACCCTCCGCCGAGGTCCCTCGCTAGAATTTCAGCTGCCTCAAACTGTTGAACAATTTCAATAGTGGCAGCCACTGTCAATTTGCGCGAGTAGGTCAGGAGGCGTGACTGGGCAGCAGGACAGCAAACATGCTCTGCTAACTGATCCCGGACAATCTCATCTTGTAGAGCTCCAAATCTGCATTCAGCCACCAGCTGGCCTAGGTCTGCCACAAACCCCTTCAGTGACTCTCCTATCCGCTGGTGGCACTGTCGAAACTGGATGCGCCAGACGATGATGTTGTCCGGCGCGTGAAAATATTGCACCATTAACTCTGCCACCTCCTCAAAGCTATCAGGTCTGCCTAATGTCTTGAGGACCGTCTGCCCTTCCATGCCCAGATTGTGGACCAATATTGCTCTTGCCTCTATCATCTGGTCAGTCACTGCAATAGATACTGGAGTCAGTTTGTCTTGGCTTGTCCTTGCCATTGATAATACCTTTATCTGTCAAGAATGTGCTGCTAGTCCAGCAAAAGGTAGCAGTACTCAAATACTTTGCAAGCAGTTTCATGAAATGGTCAATCAGAAAGCAACTCATACTGGCTCGGACGTCGCTCGGGCTTACAAGGTCCGCGTGTTCCGGCCCCGGATTATGAGCTGCATTTTGGTGTGCAATAACTGATGTTTGACACATCTTTAATGTCCTTGCTTTTGACTTTAATGCATCAAACACCGTAAAGACTGAAACATATCAAACACAAGAAACATTATTTTAGCTGTGGACACAAAATTCTAGTATTACAGAAATTAAATCATACTGCATACACACAAATGTAAACATTTATGATCTCAAATTGATAGATTTTTTAGGTTTGCTGAGTTGTTGCAAGAAAGCTACCAGCAAAAATTATGCTGCATTTACTGTAAACAAATACAACAGATTATCAAATCCACATTTAAAATTGTATGGTTTGTGCACATCAGATTTTCATATTAGAAACACACACAAAAGTTTCTATTCTTTGGACATGTGCATATTTTTCCTTTCTTCTTTATGACTGGCGCCTAGCGGCTGCCCCGGCCTTGGATGCGCTCTGCAGAGCGTGCCCAAATGCCAAGTCACGTTTCGTTACCTTGTATTCATACATGTGTAATGACAATAAAGTTGAATCTCATCTCATCTCATCTCATATTCAAACAACCATCATTAAACTTCAACAGAGTTAAACATTTCACTAACCACTTTGCCGGGTCGCAGCCTTCCGAGGGCAGAAATTCCTTGCAGGCTCTCACATTTTGTCTGCAATTAATAGCCCGGAATAAATACCTTGTAAATTGGTATTTCAGCTAATTTAAAGTCAAGATGTCAATTCAAAAACATAACAATAAAATTGACTAGAACTAGGCATCCAGTAAATAATGAAGGATTGCCAGATTTGCACTTCTAAGAATTACCAAGGCCATGCAGGCCGGGAATTGTAGCAGTGACTGACCAGAATAATACTGCATTTACTTCAAGTCAAAAATACATCCCTATTCACAAAATGAAGCTTCAAAAATTACTTTTTCACAACTATTACAGTTTTTTGCACATGCATGGAGACTAGGTGAAATGTTACATAGGCATGAATTACCACTGACAGTCACATGGTCTAGTCACACTTCAACAAACTTCAAAAACATCATCATCTCTCAAACAACCTACAAAATATCGGGTAGATAATTGGATATGAGGGATTATTTCATCATTATGACAGTTTCACCCTACCTGGGCTGAGGTAAGCAGCTGGATGGCTTTGGATCTTTGTCTTAGCCAGCCATGCTGAATCCGTCCGTTGCCATATTATGCTGGGCAGGAAGTCTCAAATCGTCTACTTCCTGTTGTGAATAATGCTTATACCTTATGTATTTTTGATGGCAAATTATTTCAATAATTATTAAATCTCAAAGGACAAATTTCCAAACCTAGGTTTTAAAAGAAAATATGGAGGGAATAAATAAATAAAAGGTAGGGAGTTCCCAAGGGATTCCCCAGAGGTCAAAGGTCATTTCCGGGTTGGGGGTTCCCCCAGACACAAAGTAAACAACTTTTGACTGGCACACAGAGCCAGGCTGTGAGTATATATACCTGCCAAAACAAATCTTTGGGAGGCATTGCTGTACAACCAAAGGTCAAATACTAGAAAGGATGTCACTGTTGACATATATAGCGGGGAAATTACAACAGTCACAAGAATTGCCATGTTTCTCACATGGATCAAACAAACACAGCTGCTGCCGTTACACTCCCACCAAAATCTTTATGATGGAAGACTATAAAGTCATGCCAACATAAAATTTTCACAATGTCACCTAATCTTTAACCGGCAGCAAGTGCACAACCTTTTGCATTGGTCTTTCCAGTTCGGAGACTGGCTTAATCTTCTCCCCACGAGCCACACTTCTGGCGTTCGAAATTCTCAGCCTCACTTTTCGGACAAGTTCATCCTTGTCGGCCATTGCACTCGTCACAAGTCCAAGTGGCCACTGGTTTCTCGCCAACCCTTCATCCATCATGAGAACAATGTCTCCTGTTTGGAGGTTTCTTTGTGGTTTGCACCACTTTTGGCGATGTTGGAGATTCAGTAAGTATTCTTGTTTCCATCTACTTCGAAAGAGCTGACTCAGGTGTTGAACACGCCTCCAGCGTTTCCGTGCATAAACGTCCTGGGCGCAGAAGGCTCCTGGTGGAGGTAAGACTCCCTCAAGCTTGCCATGAAGTAGAGCGTTTGGCGTTATGGGAGGTTCGGCGAGTGGGTCATTCAAAGACGTTGGAGACAATGGATGACTGTTCACGATGTATGCTGCCTCATAGAACAGTGTTCTTAAGGAGGCGTCGTCTAGTCGTGTGTTCGCAAAGTCTATCACCGACTTCAGCGTCTTCCTTACTGTGCGGATCTGTCTTTCCCATACGCCACCTTGCTCACTAGCGTGAGGAGCATTGAACTTGAACTCCACTTGCTTGTTTGCTAGAACTGTCTCCAGCTTGTCATGATCCAATTCGGCGAGAGCTTGTTTCAGTTCATTGTCAGCACCGATGAAGTTGGAACCTTGATCGCAGAGTATGCTTCTAACCACACCTCGCAATGCCAAGAAGCATCTTAGGGCATTGATGAAACAGTCAGTTGAGAGGTCGTCTAGAAGCTCCAGGTGAATTGCACAACTGTACAGACACGTGCACAGCAGTCCGTAGCGCTTGATTTCTGATCTTCCGCGTTTGATGAGATACGGGCCAAAGACATCCATTCCAGACTTGTAGAATGGAGGATGCGCTTCTGTACGTTCTTGTGGCAAGTCAGCCATCTTCTGACTCTCTGCTGGTCTTCTTTGCTTGCGACACATGATACAGTTGCGTATCACTTGAGCCACTGTCTTGGAGCCCCTTTGTACGTAATATCCTTGAGATCATAGTTCATTCAAAGTTGAGCTGCGACCTCCATGATTGGTCTTTTGATGTACATGCCTGATGATGGCCTCGGTGACATGTGATTTTCTTGGAAGGATAATGGGGTGACATTCTTCCTTGGTGATGTCTTCTGCTTCACGAACTCTTCCCCCAACCCTTAGCAGGCCTTCTTCATCCAACATGGGATCTAGAGTCTTCAAGCAGCTTGACGTTGCTACGTTTCCACCTTTCCCCAGGGTTGTGATCTCTTCAGGAAACTCTTTGGCTTGTAACCACTTGATGGCTAGATTACGTGCTTTTCTGTCTTGGAGTAGACGGCTTGTCTTCGAAGACACTCTTCTTATCATAGTTCCCAAGATGTTGATCATGGTCTGCCACTTCGAGATCCTTTGTAGTACATCCAACAGTCCTGTTGGTAGAACAACGCTAGATGCCCCGAGACACTGTGCTTTTACTTCAGGGTCGCCAAGGTTGAGAGTATCGTCTGGCAAAGTCAGTGGTAGCTCTGCTTTGTAGAGAAATTCTGGGCCTTTCAACCACATAGAGGTACCCAGTTCTTTGGCCGACATGCCTCTCGAAGCTAGATCGGCTGGATTCGACTTGGTCGGTACGTGGTGCCATTGTTGCACTTCAGTGTTCTCCCGAATGTACTGTACACGGTTGCTGACAAACATGTGAAACCACTTTGCACTGTTGGCGATGTATCCCAGCACGACCTTGCTGTCTGTCCAAAAATATTCCTTGGTGACCTGGATCTCGAGCTCTCTTCTGAGGAACTTGCTGATTTTCACTGACGTTGTTGCTGCTGTCAATTCAAGCCGAGGAATGGAGACAACTTTTGATGGTGCCACTCTCGCTTTGCTCATGAGCAAGGCGCAGTCTATGTTTCCATCTTGGTCACACATTCTGACATACGAGCACTGCCCATAACCTTGAGTGCTGGCATCACTGAAATGATGCAACTCGAAAGATTTCACTTCCTTGTCAGGCTTGAAACATCTGGGTATTTTCAGATCCTCCAGTTCCTGAATATCTGCTTTCCAGCTCTCCCACCATTCAATTATGACAGGCTCGACAGGTTCGTCCCAGGATTTCTTTTGCTTGCACAGTTCTTGCAGGATCTTTTTCCCTTGCAACACCACAGGGCTAACAAATCCATTTGGGTCATAGACTGACATGACTGTAGAGAGGATGCCTCTTCTTGTGTTGGGTTTATCCTGTAGTGTTATCTTGAACCTGAAGCAGTCATTTTGAACATCCCATCTTGTTCCAAGTGTGCACTCAACCGGGAGAGGTTCCAGTTCCAAGTTTATTTCGGAGACGGTAGTGGCTCTTTCTGAAGGTGGTATAGATTCCAGGACGTCTATGCTGTTCGACAGGATCTTATGGAGTCTAACTTTGCCCTTTTTGCATATTTCAGTGGCCTGGCAGATTAGCTCCTTCGCTTCATCTTTGGTGTCGCTGAAATCTTGGTCGAGAACCTTCAGAATCTCACAGGGTGGTGGCACTATCAATTCTTTGGCGACAATCCTATGGCATACACCATTGTTGCCTTGTTCATAACAAGGGCCTCCAATAATGCTCCATCCCAAGTCTGTTTTCACAGCAAAGGCTTCTTCGGGATTCCCGGAGACTATCTCCACCGGTCTGAGTGCTTGTGGGCAGGAGTATCCAATGAGCAGTCCCACTTCACAGTCTTGAATAGGAGGAATGAAGGGGGCTATTCGAGCCAAATGAGGCATCATACTTGCCGCTACCTTTGAAGGAATGTGCTCCCTGTTGTGAGGGATGTGGTCTCTTGTGTAGCACGACTTGACTCGGACTTCGACAGTCGAGTCGTATCCTCTCAGTTTGATGTCTGAGAACTTCTTACAATAGACCACCGATGAAGATGTCATAGTTGTTATCTTCATTCTTGTTATTTCATGTGGCATGCACAGCTTGGCTGCCAGATCCTCTGTGATATAGGAGCTGTCGCTTTGGGAATCAATCAGTGCATAAACCAATATTTCTTGCGAGCCAGCTTGGCCTGTCTTGACTCAAACAGGTACGATCATTGAAGTATAACTCTTCATGTAATCTTGGTTGGTTTTGTTTGAAATAGACTCAAATGTGTTTTCACCTTTGTCGGCTTCTGACTCTGTAAGCTTTGTGTCTGCTTTCTTCTTGTCTAAGTGCAGCAGAGTTTGGTGTTTGCCTTTGCACGTGTTGCAGGACACTTTAACTAGACACTTCTTTGATGTGTGGCCATGTCTGAGGCATTTGAAGCAAAGGGCCTTGCTTTGAATGCTTTGTATTTTGTCATCATAAGGCAACTCTTTGAAAGCATTGCACTTGTAGATGAAGTGATCTTTGTCGCAGTAGGTGCAAACTGGAGAATTTTTGGCTCCACTTTTAGGGGTTTCTTTTTCAGCACTGGTGTTGGTGTTGGTGGCATGAGTAATGCCAGGTGCTCGTTTTGTCTTTGCCCTAGACTCGTTTCCTCTATTCGCGGTTGGCAACTTGTCTTGGTTTTGAGCGACCACGCATATAGGGTTGTTAGCCACTCTGGCTTCTCTGGCTACGAAGTCGACAAATTCTTGAAACGAAGGGTAGCCCTTTCCAACATCTATGTCTTCTGTAACACGCCGTGTCCACCTAGTGTTACAATACTCGGGTAACTTGGTTGCTGTTTCCTGGATTTGGACGCAATCGTTCAAAACTTCAAGACCTTTCATGTAGGGGATAGCTTCTTTGAGGGTGCTCAGGAAATCGCTGAAATCTTGAAGACCTTTCTTATCTTTGCCTGTTACTTTGGGCCAGTCTCTCAACTTGTTTCTCAAGGAGAGTTGAATGGTGAAGGGGTGTCCGAACCGCTCTTCCAACGTGGTCCATGCACGGTTGTAGGCAGCTTCATCACTTCCGAAAAAACAACCTTCTACTGCCGCTCTGGCTTCTCCTGCAAGGTACTGCTGCAGATATTACAGCTTGTCTGATGGTGGAATTCCCTTGTTCTCAACAAGTGTCACAAAACTTTTGCGAAAGTTGATGAACTTGAGTGGGTCACCATCAAACACAGGAGGTGTGGGGACAGGCAGCCTTGATTTGCTGACGCTATCTGAGAATGTTTGGGCGATGAAGGCCAACTGTGACTCTACTTGGCTCGCGCAATCTTCAGCTCTTGGTGATCTGGCCTCAGGAGAAAAAGCAGGTGCCTCTGGATTCAGATAACCTTTACTAGGCTTGTCACTGCAACAAGAGATGTCATCTGACCTTTGGACTCTTTCCTCTTCTTCTGCTATTTCTAATTGTTCATGACAACTTTCCAAGGCCACCTTGTATTTCCTTATCTTTGCGTGAAGTTCTGCACACTTTCGCTTAGCGCTCAATTCAGCCAGCTTCCTGGCCTTTTCTGAGGCATTACTTGATCCTGTTGAAGAGCCTGTTGAAGATTCTGAAATCTGTGCACTTACAGATACCTTTGACTGAATGGAGACTTTAGACTTGGCAGAAATGCACACTGTGGAGTTATGGTCTGAGGAGACAATGGACACCCTAAAGGGCTGTTTTGAAGCCACCGCCTGGAAGCAGCTCTGCGATCCACATGGTGAGGACATCGATGGCCTCATTCACACCTTCACGGGCTACCTCAGCTTCTGTGTGGACAAATCCGTTCCCACCAAGACCATACGGCGTCACTCAAACAACAAACCCTGGATCAACCCTGAGATAAAAACACTTCTGAGAGAGAAGAAGAGGATCTTCAGGTCAGGGAACAGGGAGATGCTGAAGTCCGTACAGAGGGAGCTGAGGAGAAAGATCAGAGAAGGCAAGGACAGCTTCAGGAAGAAGATGGAGGACAAGCTGCAACAGAGCGACATCAGCGGGGTCTGGAGAAACCTCAAAACCATCTCGGGGCTCCAGAATACCTCCCCCCAGGCCACAGGGGGCAGGGAGTGGGCGAACAACCTGAATCTGTTTTTCAATAGATTTGACCAACCGCCCTCCCCCCTGACTGCACAACAACCACTGCTGCCTCTAAAGAAATCAAGTCCTGCTGCCCACTCCCCACTCCACCAACACCCCCCCACTCCCAACACACAGCCCCCCATCCTGACCCTGACCAGGACCCAGGTGAGGACGGAGCTGAGGAAGATCAAGGCGAGGAAGGCGCCGGGACCGGACGGCATCAGCGCAAAGCTCCTCAAGTCCTGTGCAGACCAGCTGTGTGGGATTGTGACGTATATCTTCAACATGAGCCTGAAACTGGGGAGGGTACCACAGCTGTGGAAAACATCTTGTGTGGTACCTGTACCAAAAACTTCCCACCCCAAAGACCTGAACAGCTACAGACCGGTGGCCTTGACGTCCCACTTGATGAAGACCCTGGAGAGACTGCTCCTTGCTCACCTCCGCCCCCTGGTGGAACCAGCGATGGATCCACTCCAGTTCGCCTACCAGCATGGCATTGGGGTGGAGGATGCGGTGATCTTCCTCCTTCACCGTTCTCTGTCCCACCTGGAGAAGCCCGGGAATATGGTGAGGATCATGTTCTTTGACTTCTCCAGTGCTTTCAACACCATCCAACTGATGATCCTGAAGGACAAGCTGCTGCGCGCAGGGGTGGACCAGCACCTGTCATCATGGATCCTGGACTACCTCACGAACCGGCCTCAGTTTGTGAGAACCCGGGACTGTGTGTCCGACACGATCATCAGTAGCACGGGGGCCCCCCAGGGAACGGTGCTGGCTCCCTTCCTGTTCACTCTTTATACTGCGGACTTCTCACACAACACAACACACTGCCATCTACAGAAGTTCTCTGATGACTCTGCGATCGTTGGCCTCATCTCCAATGGAGATGAAGCTGAGTACAGAGGGCTTATCCAGGACTTCGTGGACTGGTGCCATCGGAACTGCCTCCAGATCAACGCGAGGAAAACTAAGGAGCTGGTGGTGGACTGCCGCAGGCATGGGCAGCCCCTCACAGTACCAGTAAATATACAGGGAACAGACATCGAGATGGTGACATCCTATAAGTACCTGGGTATTCATCTGAACAATAAACTAGACTGGTCACACAATACTGATGCACTCTACAAGAAGGGACAGCGCAGGCTGTTCCTGCTGAGGAGACTCAGGTCTTTTGGTGTACAAGGGGCGCTGCTGAAGTCATTCTATGACACGGTGGTGGCATCAGCCATCACTTTTGGAGTGGTCTGCTGGGGCAGTGGCATTACTGCAGCCGATAGGAAGAGACTGAACAAACTGATTAAGAAAGCTAGCTCTGTCCTGGGGCAGCGCCTTGATCCGATGGAGGAGATAGGAGAGAGAAGGACGGTGGCTAAACTGTCATCTCTGCTGGAGTCCGAGTTCCACCCTATGCAGGACATACTGAATGCACTGAGGAGCTCATTTAGCAGCAGACTACATCATCCCAGGTGCACAACCGAGAGGTTTCGTAGGTCCTTCCTACCAACGGCTGTCAGACTATACAACCTAAGCAGGGCTGCTCGCAGAGATAGCAAAAAGACGTAACAAACTAATAGTTTTTTGAATGCAAAAGATGCAATAGACTTACACAATGGTCCCCTCCGGCATACAACTAGGAACATACCGGTCGCTATGGAGGGTGAGAATATGTATGGGCACATAATCATACCATGTAGGATAACTAAGTAGACGGTTATGCTGTTTCATTCCATCTAGCAACAATGCTCTGCACTGTGTGTGTTTATATATTTGCATATTTATTCCATCTAGCTACAATGCTCAGCACTGGGTGTGTTTATATATTTATATATCTACATATTATTCCATCTAGCTACATTGCTCCGCACTGTGTGTGTTTATATACTTGCATATTTATTCCACCTAGCTGCAATGCTCCGTACTGTGGGTGTTTATATATTTACATATTTATTCCATCTAGCTACAATGCTCTGCACTGTGTGTTCATATATTCATATATTTATTCCATCCAGCTACAATGCTCTGCACTGTGTGTCTGTGTGTGTGTGTATATATATATATTTTATAGTAATACGTACATATGTTTATTAGCTGCTCTTGCTTGCTTGTTTTTTTTCTTGCCTTCTGATTGTTGCTCTGAGTGTTGCTATCCCTGTGCTGTTGCAATCCTGGAATTTCCCCGTTGTGGGACTAATAAAGGCTTATCTTATCTTATCTTATCTTATCTTATCTTAAATATCAGACTCATAGTCTAACTTGCTTCCAAAGAGAGACCTGGAATAATTCATTCCCCAAGTAGTCTTGAGAAGGCTTTTTCTCTCCTTGTCTGTCATCATTGGATTCTCTCCAATTTGTTTCAAGGTTTTCGCCATGTCTGAGCACATTTGCTTAGCACTGTCGACTCTGCGCCGCATCTCGTTGTCTGGCGGGCACAAATCTCGACAGGCTTCATATGTAGCTGTCATTTCTTTGTCCAGGCGAATCATATCTTCCAAGTCATCTTCAGTTGTGTCCAAGACCTCATCTTTGTATGCATAAAAAAGAGTGAACACAGCCTTCTTTACTTTACTGTATGTTCGCATAAACCTTTTGTTTGCTCTGTCTACCTGTGCTTCTTGTTCTTCCTTTTTACTGATGACAGCATCTAAAGTCGCAACTTTGTCATTGAGGCTGTTGTATTCAGCAGAAATCTCTGGTGAGACAGACTTATCCTCTCCCTTTGCTTTCACTAACCGCCTGACTTCTTTCAGTCTCTTCCTGCATGTCTCTCGTCTTTGCTTCAGCTCATGAAGTGGGACATGCTTGAGTTTTGTTTGTGCAGTGTTCTGGTTAGTCTTGCCAGTGGCGCCATCTTCTGGATCACTTGCATCTTCTTTTTCTTGGACTCCAGCCACCGCATTCTCTCCTTCTGGTTGCTTCTTGTCACCATTATTCTTTTCTTGTTCACTGATTGTAGCCAGCTCCATTTCAAGAGTTTCTATTGCATCATGTACTGTTTCTGCATCAGTGTTGAGTTGAGCTCGCTCTTCCTCAGACAAGGTTTCAACTGCCAAGTCAGCATTTATGGCTTGTAATTGCTCTTTGGCAGCTGTGATTTGCTCTCGCAATTCTTGCTCAGTTGCATTTTTGGCAGCTGCAGCCATTTTGTTGCAGTACAGTGTTTACGGAAAATAGTGAGGAAATGGGACAAAAAATGAAATGGTGATTTATATTACTTCTTTGAATAAAGTGAGTTTCGATTGCCGGCAGTATTACATACACTGTCAACTGTTTCAGTGAGTTGGTGAACTCTTTGTGACAGCATATGCCACCCAACAGTCGTTTGGCAATCTAATGACCGTAAAAAAAATGTTTAGTAAATCTGGATGGTCTGACAGACAATGCTAGCCAGACTTGGTAATTGGGATTTTCACCAACCAGATTTCTTAAGTGAAAACCTGGAGATAAAAAATATTATGCAAACCTGAAACACAATGTGTTTTTTATGTTTACCTCGAAATTTCCACTCAAAATAACTGAATGGAAAGTATACTTGAATTAGGGAATTCTTATCTTTGGGGTATATGATTCCCTAAATACTTTAAGCTTGTACTTGATTTGATTAATTCAAAATTGAATTAAATTTGAGGAATCTTGAAATATACTTATATCATTGGATTGAAGCTCAACCAGCCCTTACCTCAGCCCTTGATCTTACTTGATCTTACTAGCCTGATTTAAATTGATGTTCAAAAATACTGATTGAAATATGCTAGCAACAGGATGTGCACAAGCAGTACATGTACAATGAAAACAGAATAATGCAAACACTTCTCTCAACATCAGCACAAAATAAACACAGTATTCAGTGACTAATAAACTTGACTTTGCACTTGAGAAACACAAACTTGACTTGACTTGACTTGACTTAAAATGTGTCCTCAAGGTTCAATCACTGGATACATGTCCTTCACTTACAGGCTGTAGCAGAAAAGTGAATGTCTCTTACTTAATTGTCATATACTAGCACTAGCACACTGGTGAGTGGTACCGACAGGATGTCACCATCACGATCTCGATGACACGGCACGACCCAACCTCTTGAATCTGCAGCGTTCTTTGCTTGCACACCCACGCTCGTCCACGATGACTTGGTACAGACGAGTATGAGGTAGTGTCTTTACTGTTCCAGCCCCGGATTATGAGCTGCATTTTGGTGCGCAATAACTGATGTTTGACACATCTTTAATGTCCTTGCTTTTGACTTTAATGCATCAAACACCGTAAAGACTGAAACATATCAAACACAAGAAACATTATTTTAGCTGTGGACACAAAATTCTAGTATTACAGAAATTAAATCATACTGCATACACACAAATGTAAACATTTATGATCTCAAATTGATAGATTTTTTAGGTTTGCTGAGTTGTTGCAAGAAAGCTACCAGCAAAAATTATGCTGCATTTACTGTAAACAAATACAACAGATTATCAAATCCACATTTAAAATTGTATGGTTTGTGCACATCAGATTTTCATATTAGAAACACACACAAAAGTTTCTATTCTTTGGACATGTGCATATTCAAACAACCATCATTAAACTTCAACAGAGTTAAACATTTCACTAACCACTTTGCCGGGTCGCAGCCTTCCGAGGGCAGAAATTCCTTGCAGGCTCTCACATTTTGTCTGCAATTAATAGCCCGGAATAAATACCTTGTAAATTGGTATTTCAGCTAATTTAAAGTCAAGATGTCAATTCAAAAACATAACAATAAAATTGACTAGAACTAGGCATCCAGTAAATAATGAAGGATTGCCAGATTTGCACTTCTAAGAACTACCAAGGCCATGCAGGCCGGGAATTGTAGCAGTGACTGACCAGAATAATACTGCATTTACTTCAAGTCAAAAATACATCCCTATTCACAAAATGAAGCTTCAAAAATTACTTTTTCACAACTATTACAGTTTTTTGCACATGCATGGAGACTAGGTGAAATGTTACATAGGCATGGATTACCACTGACAGTCACATGGTCTAGTCACACTTCAACAAACTTCAAAAACATCATCATCTCTCAAACAACCTACAAAATATCGGGTAGATAATTGGATATGAGGGATTATTTCATCATTATGACAGTTTCACCCTACCTGGGCTGAGGTAAGCAGCTGGATGGCTTTGGATCTTTGTCTTAGCCAGCCATGCTGAATCCGTCCGTTGCCATATTATGCTGGGCAGGAAGTCTCAAATCGTCTACTTCCTGTTGTGAATAATGCTTATACCTTATGTATTTTTGATGGCAAATTATTTCAATAATTATTAAATCTCAAAGGACAAATTTCCAAACCTAGGTTTTAAAAGAAAATATGGAGGGAATAAATAAATAAAAGGTAGGGAGTTCCCAAGGGATTCCCCAGAGGTCAAAGGTCATTTCCGGGTTGGGGGTTCCCCCAGACACAAAGTAAACAACTTTTGACTGGCACACAGAGCCAGGCTGTGAGTATATATACCTGCCAAAACAAATCTTTGGGAGGCATTGCTGTACAACCAAAGGTCAAATACTAGAAAGGATGTCACTGTTGACATATATAGCGGGGAAATTACAACAGTCACAAGAATTGCCATGTTTCTCACATGGATCAAACAAACACAGCTGCTGCCGTTACACCGCGCTGATCTGGTCACACTCCGACAGGCAGCGAAAAGTAAGCTAGGAGCAGGAAGACAAAAGAAGAGGAAAACAGCAACCTTGTGTGCAGCAGAATGGAATGTACGCACTCTGTTGGACAGAACAACATCACAGCGCCCAGAAAAACAGACTGCGCTTGTAGCCCTGGAAATGAACAGGTACAATGTAGACATAGCTGCACTTAGTGAAACAAGATTGCCTGGATATGACAGCTTGGAAGACCATGGGTACATCTTCTTTTGGAGTGGGAGATCAACTCAAGAAAGGAGAGAAGCAGGGGTGGGCTTTGCAGTTAGAAAGGAGATAGCAGCAATGCTTGATGAGGACCCGGTGCCAATCAACAACAGGATAATGACTATGAGACTCCCACTACAGCGGAAAATGTATGCCACACTCATCAGTGTATATGCCCCAACAATGACCAACACAGAGGAGGTGAAGGAAGAGTTCTACAGTGATTTATGTGAGACTATCAGGCGTGTACCGACTGATGACAGGCTGATACTTGTTGGAGTTTTTAATGGCAGAGTTGGTTCGGACACCGAGAAATGGAAAGGAATGCTAGGCAGTCATGGAGTAGGCAAGTGCAATGCTAATGGAGAACTTCTACTTGCACTATGTTCAGAGTACAACCTTGTGATAACCAACACTCTATTTAAGCACAAGGACACACACAAGAAGACATGGATGCACCCAAGATCCAAGCACTGGCACTTATTAGACTACATCATAGTCAGGCAGAGAGACAGAAGGGATGTATTGGACACCAGAGCAATGAGAGGTGCGGACTGTGGTACTGATCATGTTATGCTGAGATCTAGATTAAGGATTTGGAGACGAAAACAGTACTGCAGGATGGGTGCGAAGCCACCACTGAAGCTAAACACTAGTGCACAGAAAGGCCAAAAGAAGCAGGAAGAACTTACACAGGAAATGGATGAAAACTTGAAAGACTGGGACAGCAACAACTCAGAGAATGACAAAGAAGAGAAATGGGCAACACTGAAGGATACAGTGTATCAGACTGCAAATAATGTATTAGGCTACCCTGAGAGGAAACATCAAGATTGGTTTGATGAGCATGATGAACACCTGAAGAAACCACTAGAAGTGAGGAATACAGCTAGGCAGGAAAACCTACAGTGTAACACAAGGTCGAAGAAGAAGAAATACTCAAAGGCTCAGAGTGAGCTACAGAAGTACACCAGAGAGATGAAATCCAACTGGTGGGATGAAAAAGCGGAGGAACTTCAAACTGCAGCAGACAGGAAGGACATGAAAACATTCTTCACAGGTTTGAGAGAAATCTACAGCCCTAAACCAAGAGGACTGATCCAACTAAAGGCTATGGATGGTGAAACGGTTTTGCAGGAGAAAGACAAGATCCTGGAAAGATTTGCAGACCACTTTGACCAACTACTAAACAACCCTGGTGATCTCACTGAAGAGGCTAAAGAAGCTCTAGTGCAGCAACCAGCTGTATCAAGTCTGGATGAACCACCAAATTTTGATGAACTAATGGCAGCTATCAGGACAACACAGGATGGTAAAGCTCCAGGAAGGGATGGAATTCCAGCAGAAGTGTGGAAATTTGGTGGTGTTCAGCTGACCAACTGCCTGCACAAGCTCATCCAAGAGATATGGGATGCCCAGAAAGTACCTCAAGACTGGAACCGGGATGCAAGTATTGTGCCTTTGTTCAAGAAAGGTGACAGGAAGGATTGTGGAAATTACCTAGGTATATCACTGCTAGCCACTGTTGGTAAGATTCTCTCACGTGTACTACTTAACAGACTCAGTGAACACATCTCGCAGAATGTACTACCGGAAACCCAGTGTGGCTTTAGAAATGGAAGAAGCACAATGGACATGATTTTCTGCTTGAAACAGGTTCAAGAAAAGTGTATTGAACAGAACATGCCGCTTTATGTAGTCTTCATAGACTTCAGTAAAGCCTTCGATACTGTTTCGCGACAAGGACTTTGGCAGGTACTCAAGAAATATGGTTGTACAGAGAAGTTTGTCAGCCTGATCAAGGCACTCCATACAGGTATGCAAGCAAACGTGGCAATGAGTGGTTCAGTATCTAAAGACTTTTCAGTAAGCAATGGGGTGAAACAAGGGTGTGTGCTGGCACCTACACTGATGCCACCATCAGTGTGTGAATGTGTGTGTGAATGTGTAGATTGCAGGATCTGTAAAGCTCTTTGGTCATCAAGAGATGAGAATAAAAGCGCTATATAAGTGAGTGCCATTTACCATTTACCATTTACACTCTTCTCGCTATATCTGGCAGCCATGCTTGAGGTGGACTTCAAAGACACTTCAGAAGGAGTATACATTCAAACAAGGAAAGAAGCAGACTTGTTCAATGTGGCACAGTTTAAAGCCAAGAGTAAGGCATCGATAAAGGTAGTAAGAGAAATGCTCTTGCCGACGACAGTGCTCTAGTTGCACACAGCGTGGAAGATATGCAATCTTTAGTGGAGAAATTTGCAAGAGCAGCTAGCCAATTCAGCCTCCAAATCAACATCAAGAAAACAGAGTGCCTTTATCAACCACCAAAGTTCCAATTATCAACATCACTACCAGAAGAGATCAGCATTGGTACAGAGCCATTAGTCAAGTGCAAGACTTTCAAGTACCTAGGGAGTACTGTTTCAGAGAATGCTAGGCTGGAGGGTGAACTATCTCTCAGAATGGGAAGAGCAAGCGCTGTGTTTGGAAACTTGAGGGAGAGACTGTGGAACAATCGACATGTGTCTATCCGTGTGAAATGCAAAGTGTACAGAGCGACAGTACTGGCTACTCTATTGTATGGTGCTGAAACTTGGACTGTCTACAGAGTGCAGGTGAAGAAACTCCATGTGTACGTGATGAGACACCTTCGAGCCATAATGAACATCTCATGGAAAGACAAGAAACCAACATAGAAGTGTTGAAATGAGCTGGTCTACCATCAATGGAGGACATGCTAATACAGACGAACCTGAGATGGCTCGGACATGTTGAGAGGATGGACCACCAGCATCTCCCTCGGCAGTTACTCTACTCACAGTTATGTGAGGGCAAACGCAATCAGGGTAGACCAAGGCTCAGATTTAAAGACAATGTAAAAAGAAACTTGAAGAAGTTGGACATAGACAGGAGTTCCTGGCAGTGGAAGGCTAAGGACAGAGCTGTGTGGAGGAATCTGATCAGACCTAAATGAAACAGTCATTGTTGCTCACGACAGACTGCTATGATTGCTCTTTCCTGCAATTTTTCCAACTCACCGAGGTTGAGGGCCACCAGGTAGTTGCTAAATGCAGCAAACCACCTAGGCCAAGACACGGGAGGCTCGTCTGGGGCCTCCAGAAATGGACGAAAACTGGTTGCTGCACGCTCCATAACCATGTTCTCCTTGTTGCCAAATGTTGTGTCCATAATTAGAGATATGAGGAGCAGGGCAGAAGGCAGTTAGCAACTTTTATTATAGAACTCACAACAGAACAACAGTGGGTCACAGTGCTCCCTGTCTAGGCGTCTACGACCAAAGAGAGCGTGTCCCCTCCCGTCGAGACCTTTATACCCCAGCTGGCGTCACCACCGGAGAGGCGGGCCGCAAACCCCCTCTAATCCCCGGTAAACCCCAGGCTGCCATCTTACCACTGTTTTTCATATGTAACAGTACACTATATGGTGAAGGAGTGAACATTTCAAACACGGCACCTACTTGCTGTGAGTGATTTCCCTGCCAGTTTTTTTTTTTTTTTTTTTTTACAATTTTATTGCATTTTATGTCAAATATGGATAATTTTGATGAAGCAGATGAACCAGTGATGTGTTCACCAGTAGGGCACAAACGAGGTCAGAACAGCGAACAATATTCAGAATTCTTGCTACTATTATCTTCTCTTATCAGAATTCTTGCTACTTTGCTGCTGTATGTCTCTGCACATTAACATTAACCGCAACCATTTGCACAAAGGCCATATCTGCTGCTGTCTGTCACTACAATACTGATCATGTGCAGACCTATCTGTTACTATCTGCACCTACACTACTTAGATTTTTCTCATAGATAGATAGATAGATAGATAGATACTTTATTTCAAACAAAAAAGTAAAACAAAACAAAACAAATGACAAATGCAATAAAGTAACAGTATACCGTGTTCAAAAGGGAGAAGGAAGAAGTGAACACTTATTAATTCCAACTCCTCTTTTCCATAAATACACCCATGTGAATTATATACAAATTATCACATTTAAGACCCCAAGTAAATAATTAACTGTATTTTGTACATATCAACATTAACACCCATCCATCCTAACATACATTGATGTCCATACATCAAAACCAGCCTCAAACAACACAGATATACACAGTGCTGTCCCACCCACCATTCCATAGTGTCCCAGAGTGAGCATAGTGAATCGTACATATAAATACTACCCTTCTAACATATATCCTTTCAGCAAATAATGTTTATACCTATTTTTGGATTGATTTCTGTTTGTACGTAGTTTCAGTTCCAGCTCCAGACTGTTCCACAAATCCACCCCACAGACAGATATGCACATACTTTTCTTGGTTGTTCGTATCTTGGGTTTTGTAAAGTTTAAGTCTCCTCTCAAATTATAATCATTGTCTCTTTTTTTTAAAAATATTTTTTGTATATTAGTTGGGAGTTGATTATTAATTGCCCTGTACATGACTTGTACTGTCTTAAATTTAACTAAATCGATGAACTTTATGACATGTGACTTTAAAAACAACGAATTGGTATGGTCTCTATATCCTACATTATTTATTATCCTTATAGCTCTTTTTTGTAATGTGCATATTGACTGTAGGTTGGTTTGTAGGTGTTTCCCCAGACTTCTACACAGTAGTTAAGATAAGGTAGAAACAGTGAATTGTACAGTAAGAACAAGGATTTATAGTCCAAGATGTGTCTTGTCTTCCCCAGTATCCCTATACATTTTTCCAACTTGGCCCGGATGTGACTGATGTGAGGTTTCCAGCAGATTTTATTGTCTAGCGTCACCCCCAGAAACTTATTTTCCTGTACTGTTTCTATTCTGGTATCATCTATCGTTACCATTATTTCATGATTTATTTTATAATTTCCAAACAACATAATCTTTGTTTTTTTCAGATTTAGAGATAATTTATTTTTGTTGAACCACTGCGTTAACCTTTTCATTTCAGTTGTGACCACCTCTAAAACCTGCTGTAAATTCTCACCAGTGCAAAGGATATTTGTGTCATCTGCAAATAAAATAAATTTCAGAATTTTTGATACTTGGCATATGTCATTTATTAACAAAATAAAGACTTTGGGTCCCAAAACTGACCCCTGGGGCACACCACAAGTGATTCCATGAAGGGTGATTTGTGCTCACCAATTTGTACAAATTGCTGTCTGTCACTTAAATAACTTTCCACCCAATTCAGTCCGACCCCTCTTATCCCATATCTTTCCAGCTTCCTTAGTAGTATTCTGTGGTCAATGGTGTCAAAAGCTTTCTTTAAATCTATAAATACTCCTACAGCAATTTTTTTTTTATCTATACAACTAGTAATTTCTTCAATAAGTTCAATCAGTGCCAAAGATGTAGATTTACACTACCGTTCAAAAGTTTGGGGTCACTTAGAAATTTCCTTATTTTTGAAAGAAAAACACTTTTTTTCAATGAAGATAACTTTAAACTAATCAGAAATACACTCTATGCATTGCTAATGTGGTAAATGACTATTCTAGCTGCAAATGTCTGGTTTTTGGTGCAATATCTACATAGGTGTATAGAGGCCCATTTTCAGCAACTATCACTCCAGTGTTCTAATGGTACAATGTGTTTGCTCATTGCATCAGAAGGCTAATGGATGATTAGAAAACCCTTGTGCAATCATGTTAGGTCTGCAATGCTGTAATTGCTGCAAATGGAGGATTCTTTGACGAAAGCAAAGTTTGAAGGAAAAAATTAATATTTCAAATACAAATCATTATTTCTAACCTTGTCAATGTCTTGACTATATTTTCTATTCATTTTACAACTCATGGTGGTAAATAAGTGTGACTTTTCATGGAAAACACAAAATAATTGTCTGGGTGACCCCAAACTTTTGAACGGTAGTGTATCTGCTCTAAAACCATACTGGCTGTCTGTAAGGAGGTTGTATTTTTTAATGAAATCATCCAGTCTCTTAGTGAAGATTTTTTCAAGTATTTTGGAGAATTGTGAGAGTAAAGAGACTGGCCTGTAATTTGCGAAACAATGACTGTCTCCTGTTTTGTATAGAGGTATTACTTTTGCTATTTTCATTTTGTTTGGAAATTTACCAGTTTGAAATGACAGGTTACAGATGTGGGTGAGTGGCTTAACAATTCCTTCAATTACTTTTTTCACTATTGTCATGTCAATTTCATTCCAGTCTGTTGATTTTTTGTTTTTAAATTTACTCACAGTCTCAATAATTTCCTTTTCAGTAACTGCACCCAAAAAGATTGTGTTTGGATTTCTATCTTCTATTTCATTTACAGAACCACTGTTGTTTGTTTCTGGTGTCACTATTGATTTTGCTAATTCAGGACCAACGTTTACAAAAAATTTATTGAAACCACTGACCACATCCTCCATATTATTTATCAAATTGCCATTTTCAATAAAATATTCTGGATAATTAGCATTCTTTGATCAGTTACTAATAATCCCATTGAGTACTTGCCATATTCATCTTAAGTTATTTTTATTATCCTCTAATATTCTGTTGTAGTATTCTTTCTTACAGGTCCTCATTATATTAGTAAGCTTATTTTTATATCTTTTATAATCGATCTCAACCTCCACCATTCTGCACTTAATGAATTGTTTATATAATGTATTCTTCTTTTTACATGCATTTTTACCCCTTGGTGACCCAAGGAATATTTTTCTCTTGTTGTCTGTCACTGTATTGTTTTATAGGACAGTTTTTATTGTACAATGATTGAAATATTTGTAAAAAATTATCATATGCTTTATTTATATCATTTTCATCATAAACTATCTTCCAGTCTTGTATTAATAATTCCTTTGTCAGTAAATACATAGATTCTTCGGTTCTTATTCTTTTATATTTAATATTTTTGGTATACTTTTTCTTCCTATAATCACACTGATAGACAACAAAAATCGGCAGGTGGTCACTGATATCATTCAATAAAAGCCCACTCCTGATATTATTTTCCATAATGTTTGTGAATATGTTATCTATTAGTGTTGCACTGTGTGACGTGATTCTGCTAGGTCCGGTAATTATTGGATGTAAGCCCATACTGTACATTGTGTCGATAAATTCTTCTGTCAAACTATGTTGTTTTGAATTCATCAGATCTATATTGAAATCCCCACAGACGAACATAACTTTATGAGTTAGTTTTGCATACATTTTTTCCATCCAGTCCTTAAATAAGCCAATGTTTGATCCAGGTGTTTATATACACAGCTCACGACCATATTCTTCACATTGTCCAGACAGATTTCTATTGTAATACATTCAAATAAATCATCCACAGTTACTGACAGATTTTCAACAACCTTGTATTGCAAGCTCTTGTCAACATAAATTGCAGCTCCTCCTCCTTTTTTCACTTTTCTATTTATATAATTTAATTCATAGCCATCCATGGTAAAATCCACTCCTTTCTCTTCACTGAGCCACATCTCTGATATTGCCACAATATTGAATGGCTCTTTAAACTGATGTAAATAATCTCTAATGTTATTAAAGTTGGCATAGAGACTTCTGCTGTTGAAGTGGATCATAGAAATATTGAAATCAGATATGATCATTGTGTTAAACTGTTCATCTGTGTAGTAACTACAGTTATTATTGATGGAGCTAAATAAATTATTATCAGGGTCTATGTTATATTCTACATCCTGTGGGTTGTGATCTGTATATTCAAAAACTTTCAGTTCCTGTTGTTCCTGTTTGTTAATCTTCTGTTTCATGTTGTTAAATGTCCTGATGCAGATGAGTATATCCCTTCAGTGTCCTACAATTGTCTCTTGTTGCTGTCGACCCCAGTTCATAATATTCATTGATATTTGTCCAGTTCCATAATATTATGGATGTTAATGACCTTGGCTTCTTCAGGTGATCCATTTAATTTGATGTATATTTTACAGTTTGATGTCCAGGTGTTTTGAATCTTTTTCTGCTTTCTCAGGTATCTTGCTTTTCTGGCTATTTCTGCATTTTCTTTTGTAAGGTGTGTGGAGTGTGTAAATAATGAGGCTGATTTGGTTCAGGAGGTTTATTACACGACTCACACAAGGAGCATAGACAGAATGGCATACAAGTAGGAACTCTTCCCTTAAATAACATGACATCCTTCTAGACTCTTCTCACACACAAAAGATAATCCCCGTCTAGACTCTTCTCACACACAAAAGATAATCCCCCGTCCGACTGCAGTCAGTCCATTCATCCTTGACACCTCCCTATTATCTTACTAGGGCATCTAGAAACTTCTCACACACAAAAGGTTAACTTTGCATCCTTTGTTCCTGTCTAAGGTGGTAAACCATTATGCACTCCCCAGGTTGCCACCCCCACCCCCAGCAACTTAGATAGGACAAGAGAGTAACAGTCCACATGCTGTGATAAAACCATTAACATCAGTCCACATGCTGTAGAACAATCAACATCAGTCCGCATGCTGCTTGGGCTTCAGTCTTCTGCCGTATCTGCTGTAGCCAGGATTCGCTGCCTCCGTGGCGCTGCCATGCTGGGGGGCTGATGTCTGGGGGTGAAAACTTTTTGACTGTCCGTGTGGGTGCTCTGGAGAATCTTTTCTCTGGGAAGCGCCCCGTGGGGGTCTTCCACGCCGAGGGGCCCTCGCCAACAGCACTTGCTCGTCAGACACAACGAAAGCAGGTTTGAGTCTGTCTATGCCAATTTTCTCCCTCCTACCCCCCAAATCTAGCAAAAAATGCTTATCCCCTGTTTCCAGCACTCTAAACGGTCCATCATAAGGTGGGCGCAGTGGGGGGCGGTGGGCGTTGTGTCTGACAAACACGAACTCTGCGTTTTTCAAAGCTTTAGGCACAAAAATGTGTGGAAAACTGTGGTGGGCAGGACCCGGCAGCGTGCTTGAGTCTATGCAATGCTGCAGCAGCTGAGACGGGGAGCTGCCCGGCGCAGGATTTTCTGGCAGAAACTCCCCAGGCAGCCGGAGTGGTTGTGCAAAAACGAGTTCTGCCGGGGAAGCTTCCAGATCCTCTTTAGGCGCAGAACGTAACCCCAATAAAATCCATGGTAGCCTGTCTACCCAATTTGCATCCATCAGTGAAGCCCTCAGAGCCACTTTTAACGACCTATGAAAACGTTCGCATAACCCATTAGCCTGCGGGTTGTACGCGGTTGTGCGGTGAATTGAGACACCTAGGCTGCGGACCATGGTTGACCAGAGTTCAGAAACAAATTGAGAGCCTCTGTCGGACGTAATGTCCGACGGAACTCCAAAACGCGCCACCCATGCTGTTAAAAACGAGCGCGCCACCTCCTCGGCCGTGGTTGCCGCCAGCGGAACCGCTTCTGGCCAGCGCGTGGTGCGGTCCACCATTGTCAGGAGATGCGTGTACCCCTGTGATGGCGGAAGGGGGCCTACGAGGTCCACGTGGACATGGTCGAACCTCTTAGCAGGGATGTGAAATGGCTCCAAAGGAGCCTTCGTGTGTCTGTGAACCTTGGCTCGGTGGCAGGCTGCCGCCCACTCTTTCACTTGTTTGCGAAGGCCCGGCCACACATATTTTTCTCCTACCATTTTGACCGACGCGCGCACCCCTGGGTGTGCCAAAGAGTGAACCGACTCAAACATGCGGCGGCGCCACGCGCCCGGAACCACGGGCCATAGATGACCCGTGGAGACGTCGCAGATTAAGGGGGGAATGCCGTTAAGCAGCGTCCTCTTCTCCAGTCTTAACCCTGTCGGTCCAGACTGGAGCGCGCGCATGTCCGTGTCACTAGCCTGCTCTGCAGCCATGGCTGCATAATCCAGCCCTACACAGACCGGGGCCACAACGGCACGCGAGAGGCAGTCTGCCACTACATTCAGTTTGCCCGACACATGCTGAATATCGGTAGTAAACTCTGAGATCGCGGCTAGCTGCTTCTGCTGCCGGCCTGACCAAGGTTCTGAAACTTTGGCCATCGCGAATGTTAGTGGCTTATGGTCAACAAACGCAGTAAAATTGCACCCTTCCAGCCAGAACTGGAAATGGCGAATGGCCAGGTGGAGAGCCAGCAACTCTCTGTCGAACGCGCTGTATTTACGCTCATTGTCGCACAAAGTTCTGCTGAAAAAGGCAAGTGGCTGCCAAGCCCCGGCGACGCGCTGCTCCACGACAGCCCCTATGGCCACATCTGAGGCGTCAGTGGTGAGGGCTATGCGGGCCATTGGGTCTGGGTGCCAACAATGCGGCGTTTGCCAGGGCTGCTTTAACTTCCGAGAACGTCTGCTCTTGTTCAGGGGTCCATTCGACCCTATTTGCGGGTTTCTGTTTTTGAGCGCAGCATACAATGGCTGCATGAGCTGCGCTGCGCGGGGAAGGAAACGGTTATAAAAGTTCACCATTCCCAAAAATTCTTGTAGCGCCCTGACCGTTTGTGGTTGGGGAAAATCTGTCACTGCGCGCACTTTGTCAGGCAGCGGAACCGCTCCTTCGGGAGAGACGCGGTGCCCTAAAAAATCAATCCCCGTCACCCCGAACTGACATTTCGCTGGGTTGATTATTAAACCGTGCTCTTCCAACCTACGGAAAACCGTCGTGAGGTGGGTTTCGTGTTCGTCTTCGGACGCGCTGGCTACCAAGATATCGTTCAGGTAGACAAACACGAAAGGGAGATCGCGCAGCACTGCATCCATCATGCGTTGGAACGTCTGTGCTGCCCCTTTAAGCCCAAATTGCATGCGCAAGAACTCAAATAAACCAAACGGAGTTATTACTGCTGTTTTGGGTATGTCCTCAGCGCGCACTGGGACTTGGTGGTAACCATGGACCAAATCTATCTTAGAAAAAATGCGCGCTCCTGCAAGGTGAGCGGAAAAATCCTGAATGTGGGGAATTGGGTAGCGGTCATGCGCTGTAGCGTTGTTTAACCTGCGGAAATCGCCGCAAGGTCGCCACGAACCTTCAGCTTTAGGGACCATGTGTAGCGGGGAAGCCCATGGGCTGTTTGAGCGCCTGATGATGCCTAACCTCTCTAGGTTAGCGAACTCCTCGCGCGCTATGGCCAGTTTAGCTGCGTCCAAACGGCGAGGTCTTGCAAAAAGGGGCACCCCGGTGGTGGTGATAAAATGCTTCACCCCATGTTTAGTGATAGCTGCTGAAAACGTCGGGACTGTGAGTGCTGGGAACTGAGCGAGCAGTGTGTGGAACTTACCACATGCTGCTGTGACGTTGGCTTGTGCTGTTGGCCAGGTCACTCGAGCTATACAGGGGAGAGAGTCAAAAGACAGTGCATTAACCAGGCGCCTGTTAGCAATATCTACCAACAACCCATGTGCACATAGAAAATCAGCCCCCAGTATATGGTAATCCAATGCTGCTACAACAAAAGTCCACTCATATGAGAAAAACGCAAGATGGCGGCGCGTGCACAACGCGAGGCTCAGCGTCCTACCAGATTCTGGGGACTAGCAGTGTTATTTCTGCTCATTTCGGGTATGTTCGTTCAGAACAGCTCTGCTTTTACATCTTACACCCGAGATGAGCTTTTGAATATTGGTTTACAAAACAACGATAACGACCTTTTTATCAGCAACCTACGTCTGAATCTACGTCTCATCCCGGAGCTCTGGAGAACTCCCGACACTCGGCAGGCTTCCCGGCCGACCGGAAGTGCTCGCAGGCGGCGTAAGGACCGTAAACAAAGGAGGGGTAAACGCGGTGGGCTAAGAGCTAAGCTAAAGCTAACACCGCACCAGCTATCGCTACCCAGTATTTTCCTTGCTAATGCACGGTCTCTGGCGAGCAAAATGAGTGAACTACGGCTTCGGATCACCAACAATAAGAAACTTATGAACTGCAATATCATGATTTTTACGGAAACGTGGCTTCACAGTGGAATACCCGACAATGCTATCGAGCTAGCCGGCCTACACACGCTCCGGGCAGACAGAGCAGCAGTTGACTCCGGTAAGACAAGAGGGGGGGATTGTGCATTTATATTAACAAGGCTTGGTGCACGAACTCTGTCACTGTTGAGAGACACTGCTCAGCTAACCTGGAGTTTCTCATGGTTAAATGTAGACCTTTCTATCTGCCACACAAGTTCACTTGTACCATCATAACAGCCGCTTACATTTCTCCGGATGCTAATGCTAAGCTTGCTATGAAAGAACTGCATGCAGCTATTAGCAAACAACAAACTGCACACCCAGAGGCAGCATTTATTGTGGCGGGTGATTTTAACCACTCTAACCTCAAGACAGTGCTTCCTAAATTCTACCAGCATGTCTCCTGTCACACAAGAGGGGACAAAACATTGGACCATGTTTACACCAATATTGTGGGAGCCTACACAGCAACTCCCCTCCCCCACCTAGGTCAGTCTGATCATTTATCCTTGTTCCTTACCCCCAAGTATGTACCGCTCATCAACCGGGTGAAGCCATCAGTGAGGACCATCAAAGTGTGGCCAGAGGGGGTTGACTCTGTACTCCAGGAGAAGTTTAGGAACACAGACTGGAGTATGTTCACCTCTCAGGCTACCTGTGGCTCCCACATAAACATCAACTCTTACACCCACTCAGTCCTGGACCATATCAACACCACTATTGACAGTGTCACCACGGAAAGACAGATCACCACGTACCCAAATCAGAAGCCGTGGATGAACAGAGAAGTGCGACTTCTGCTAAAAGCACGTAACAATGCCTTGAGATCTGGTGATGCACAGGCCTACAGTTCATCCAGGGCAGATCTGAAGAGGGGATCAAGAAGGCCAAGCACAGCTACAAGCTGAAGGTGGAGGAACATTTTGGGGACTCTGATCCCCGACGTATGTGGCAGGGCATTCAAGCTATCTCTGATTATAAGCCCAGCAACTCCATACCTATAGCCATGACTGTGCCCTTTCTCAATGAGCTAAATAACTTCTATGCTCGTTTTGACAAGGACAATAATGAAAAGAACATCAATTTCCCACCCTCTGATGACCTCCACCACCTCACACTCACCCACACCGACGTCCGTAATGCACTGAGTCATGTCAACGTACGTAAGGCTGCTGGCCCTGATGGCATTCCTGGGCGTGTGCTGAGGGCATGCGCTGAGCAGCTGGCAGGGGTCTTCACAGACATCTTCAATCTGTCCCTGGCCCAGGCCGTGGTACCAGCGTGCTTCAAGACCACTTCAATAGTACCAGTGCCGAAATATTCAACACCATCGTGCCTAAATGACTATCGCCCTGTGGCACTGACGCCCATAGTCATGAAGTGCTTTGAGCGACTGGTCTTGGCACAGCTCAAAAAAGGCCTGCCCCCAACACTGGACCCTCATCAGTTCGCCTACCGGAGCAACAGGAGTACAGAGGATGCTGTTTCTACAGCGCTGCACTATGTACTCTCACACCTGGATGACAAGAACACCTACGCAAGAATGCTGTTTATTGACTTCAGCTCAGCATTCAACACAGTTATCCCCTCCAAGTTGCTCACCAAACTTGGGGACCTGGGAATCAGTACCTCCACCTGCAACTGGATCATGGATTTTCTGACCAACAGACCCCAGCATGTTAGGTCAGGCCCCAACCGTTCTTCCGTCATCACACTCAACACTGGTGTACCACAGGGCTGTGTGCTCAGCCCATTCCTCTACTCCCTCTACACCCATGACTGCAGGCCTATGTATGGATCCAATTCCATCATAAAGTTCACAGATGACACCACGGTGATTGGACTCATCAGGGACAACGACGAGTCAGATTACAGGGCAGAGGTTGAGCACTTGGCTACTTGGTGCGCTGACAATAACCTGCTCCTTAACACCAGCAAAACCAAGGAGCTCATAGTGGACTACAGGAAGGAGAGGGAAGAGACACATGACCCCATCCATATCAATGGCATAGCTGTTGAACGTGTCCCCAGCTTCAAATTCCTGGGGACCCACATCTCGGAGGACCTGTCCTGGTCAGTTAACACCACCAGCCTGATCAAGAAGGCCCATCAGCGCCTCTTCTTCTTGAGGACATTGAAGAAGAACCATCTGTCAACTGACATCCTGGGCAACTTCTACCGCTGCGTGATAGAGAGCACCCTGACCAACTGTATCACACTCTGGTATGGGAGCTGCTCTGTAGCTGACCGCAAGGCGCTGCAGCGGGTGGTGAAAACCGCCCAACGCATCACAGGGATTCCACTTCCAGCTATAGAGGATGTCTACAGGAAAAGATGTCTGCGCCGGGCACGCAGCATTCTTAGGGACTCCAACCATCCTGCTCATGGACTGTTCCAGCTTCTCCCCTCCAGAAGACGTTTCAGAAGCCTTCGGACTAGAGCCAGCAGGTTTAGGAACAGTTTCTTTCCAACAGCTGTCACGTTATTGAACTTAGTTCCCCGCTGACTCTCTTACAATCATCTTTTACCATCCTCACCTGTACATAACTGCATAACTACATAACTACATCTAACTTATTGCTCATTATTTGCACATAACAGTACTTTTAACTTTCTGCATTGCTGCATATATTTGCATATATTTGCTTAAATTGCACATACTGTTAATTACCGTATATACTGCACTGCTGTCCTTTGCACTTCTGATTGGATGCTAAACTGTGTTTCGTTACCTTGTATTCATACATGTGTAATGACAATAAAGTTGAATCTAATCTAATCTAATCTAATATGTACGACCGTGTAGAGACAAGAGCAGAGTCCTCTCACCAAAGGTCTTAATGTCTGAGCCGTTTGCTGCTGCCATCTCGGGGCCTCTGGTTCCTGCCAGCCAGTCAGCGTAGGTCGGCCGGATGAAACTCCTCTGTGCGCCGGTGTCCACGAGGAAATGCCTCCCCGAGCGTTCGTCCGTCAAATAGAGCAGCTTGTTCTCCTCCCCGAGGGTCGCGGCTGCTACCGACCCCCAGTCTTGGCGTTTCCCGAGCGCTTGAACTGGCACGGTGGTATACATATGCGTGCCCTCTCTGCAAAGCGGCGATGGTAGAAGCAAAACATATCACCTCCACGTTCCTTGGCCCCCGCTGCTGCTGCCGTCGGTGGTTCTGCTGCTGCCGTTGGCGGCTCCTCGCCTCCTCGTGTCGACATGCTGGGCTCCGTCACTGCCGCAATGGTCACGAAAGCCTTGGTGGCGACGATGATCCGGTCTGCCTCTCGGGCTAGTGCACGATAGTCCCGTTTGGCCAGCAACGACGAATTGGCCAGGGCCACTCTCGCCGCTGTCGGAAGGTTCCTGAGGAAAATGTGTGTGAAGATGAAGTGGTCGTCGTCCGTGCCCTTTAACCTCAGCATCTTCTCCATCATGTCCACGGCCGAACTGTCTCCCAACTTGGTCCGCGTCAGAAGCCTCTCTGCTCTCTCACCATCCGAGAGCGTGTAGTGCTGGATGAGGGCAGCCTTCAGCGCGTCATATTTGCTGTCGGCTGGTGGATGATCGAGCAGGCTTTCAATGTGCTGAGCCATGCTGGCATTGAGCACTGCGACCACATAGTAGAATTTCGTATCATCCGCCGATATCCCTCGGAGGGCGAAATGCACCTCGGTTAGGTGGAACCAGGAGCGCGGGTTGTGCTGCCAAAAATCAGGTAGTTTGATCGCTACAGCACACGCGAAGCTGGGGGTTCCAGTCGAGGTTGGCTCCGGGGATCTTCCGTCGTATTCCATGATTCGTCTTGGGTCACCAGTGTGGAGCGTGTAAATAATGAGGCTGATTTGGTTCAGGCGGTTTATTACACGACTCACACAAGGAGCATAGACAGAATGGCACACAAGTAGGAACTCTTCCCTTAAATAACATGACATCCTTCTAGACTCCTCTCACACACAAAAGATAATCCCCGTCTAGACTCTTCTCTCACACAAAAGATAATCTCCCCGTCCGACTGCAGTCAGTCCATTCATCCTTGACACCTCCCTGTTATCTTACTAGGGAATCTAGAAACTTCTCACACACAAAAGGTTAACTTCGCGTTCTTTGTTCCTGTCTAAGGTGGTAAACCATTATGCACTCCCCAGGTTGCCACAGGTGCTTGTTTATGTAAATGTTCGTTCCTTTCGGTTTCCTACCTTGTTTTAGCAGCGCAGTCTTGTGTTTTGTATTCACAAACCTCATGATGACAGCCGGTTTGTCGCTGTTTTTCCTGGGCAGAGGGTGGCAGGCCTCTATGGTGTTACAGCCCAGCTGGATTCCTTTGGACTGCAGGAAGGCCGCCACTTGTTGTTCCGTGGATTCGTCTTCCAGCGCGTCGAGCCTCCCTCCGCTGTCCGCGGCCACCGCCCGAGCGTACGATCGAGGTTTAATGTGGAGCCCAGTGATGATCACATCGTTCGCCCGAGTGTTCTGCTCCAGGTCCGACACTCTGTTCTCCAGATACGCCAGCCTCTTGTCCTTCTCAGCGTTCTGGATCTGCAGCGTTTTCACCTCCTCAAGCAGGCCCAGGATGTTTTGTTGCTGCTGCTTAACGGCAGAAATCTCTTCAGCCAAGAAGTCGAGCAATCTTTTAATATCGTCCTCCTCCTCAGTCTGCCGAACTTTCTTGGGACCCATGATCCCCGACAATTTATGTTGATTGTGATCGTAGAAAAGAAAACAAGAAAACACGTGGGAGAAATCCCTTTGTTCTCCCGAGTGTGAGGGGACTGATGAATTGCTTCACCAGCCACTACAATATTAAGTTACGAGACTGGCAATTTCTCTCTTTTTTCGCACAAGCAGGCGTACCGTTTTTATTCTCCAGCAGCAGTGACAAAGCAACAGCTAAAAACGCTAGCTCTAAACTGAGTTTTAAAGGAAGATAGCAAAAAACGAACTGGGAGCCTTTACCTGTGTGTCCTCACCTTACATGCTGGAACCGGAAGTACCGGAACTACCACATTGAACTGCAACTACAGGTATTACATCTTTAGTTGTCTATATATAGCTATATATAGCTATATAGCTATATATAGCTGAGCGATTGCTCAGCTAACACTAGTTAGCTTAATGCTACCTGAAGCGATTGCTAAGCTAACACTAGTTAGCTTAATGCTGGCGCCAGTCTCTAAATAACTACCTACAGCGATCGGATATACCTCCGGTGGATTACCCCTTTGATCGCTTTTATCCGGCCACTGTGAGTAAACTGACCAGCGATTCCAGCGCTTCCTTGTGATTCACTGATGTGCCCTACCTGAAGCGATTGCTAAGCTAACGCTAGTTAGCTTAATGCTGGCGCCAGCCATTCCACCTAACACCAGCCTGAATCAAAGCCCAGCTGCGAGGCCCAGCGGGGATACTACCAGGCAGGCGGCTATTTGTTTGACGGGGCTCAGCAGAGATTTCACCCAGGCAGACGGCGGTAGGCGGCGGTGCCCAGCGGAGGACTTACCGTGACTGCAGCGGCGGTGTGCGACGAGACTACCCGAAGCGATTGCTAAGCTAACGCTAGTTAGCTTAATGCTGGCGCCAGTCATTCCACCTTACACCAGCCTGAATCGAAGCCCAGCTGCGAGGCCCAGCGGAGATACTACCAGGCAAGCGGCTATTTGTTGACGGGGCTCAGCAGAGATTTCACCCAGGCAGACGACGGTAGGTGGCGGTGCCTAGCGGAGGATTTACCGTGACCTCAGCGGAGCTCGGTGGCAGCGGCGGTGTGTGACGAGACTCGGTTGGAGGAGCGGGACGGGAGACCAGTTACGGCGACTATGAGCAACGAGACCAGCAACGGAAGGGGCTAGTTGGCTAGCTGAGGCCCAGCTGGATTCGAGGACGATCGGATCAGATTCTGGCGATATAAGCAGAATTTATTTTACTATCCACAGATTTTCCTTTTCCTTCTTTCCAAGAAGAACTGAAGATGGCTGCCACCGGATTAAAAAGTGGGCTGATGGGCACCACTAATAAGCCTTCTCTACTTCTCTACTTCCTCTTCGTTTTGTCTTTGTGTGTCTGGACCTGCAACAAGAAGGATTTTCCGACAAACTCAACCAAAGGTGAAGTTAAAAAGTTTTATCTGTATGGATTTGGGCTTGGACATCTCACCCTACACTCTATGTGGTCTTTAAAAGCCCTGAGCAAAAACTTCCAAATTAAGGCAAACATGGCTGTTAAGCAAAAATCACAATATGGCAGAGGATATACAGTTAAAGTTCTGTTAGTTCTGCTACTTCTGGCAGGAGATATTCACCTTAACCCTGGACCTGCCACTATTAAACAGCAGACCACTGGGTTAGCACAAAACCGAGCTGTACAAAAGCAAAAACAACATTTATTTTTCCAAACTGTTAATCATGCACGAGTTCTTTGGGACGCCAAGGCTAAACCAAAGGGGATCCTCGGCGGTCATTTAAACATATGGAGCATAATCCCCAAAAGAGATGAGATTTCGGTGTTGCTGTTGGACTCAAATCTGGACTACCTTTGTCTCTCAGAAAGCTGGCTACACAGTAACATAGACACTAATATGATCGATATTGTGGGCTACCAGTGTTTTAGAAAAGACAGGCAGGTAGGGAGGGGAGGAGGTGTTTTAATTTACATCAAAGAGAAATATAAATGTCAACTGGTTGATTTGAATACTTCACTTGAATGTTTAGCTGTTAATGTATGTCTCTCTCCGGTAATGAATTTCAACATTGCAGTAGTGTACAACCCACCGTCACACAACTCTTCCTTTTATAATGAATTAAGTGATCTGGTTAAACAACTTGAGAAGAACAGAGAAACAATAATTCATGGTGACTTTAATATCAACTGGTCTGATAAAAAAGACAAACAAAAACTGAAAAGCCTCATGACTAAATTTAATTACCAGCAAATCATCAAAGGACCCACCAGGATAACCAAACAATCCAGAACACTTATTGACATGGTATTTACTAATAAACCAGAACGAATAACCAGAACCTATAATCTTGTAACTGGTCTCTCAGATCATAACATGGTTCTTGCTGTCAGGAAACTTACTAAAAAGCGACTACAGTATTTTGGGGGAGTCGATATTGACAAATCAAATTTTATTATCCCCAAATCAAAAAATGAGGAGTTTGAACATTACTTAGAGAATCAAAATTGGGAGCAGCTCATGGCAACATGTGAAGTAGATGATTGTTGTAATTTTATAACTGCAACAATCACAAAGTCTATAGAAAAATTTTCAAAGCAAATTAAAAGTAGACAACAGAAGATTAGCCTACCATGGTTAAATAATGAAATAAGAAAACTTATGAAGAGGCGAGACTATGCACTGAAAACATCACTAACCTCCAAACTACAAAATGATCACCTTGTGTACAAAAGTTTAAGAAATAAAGTGGTACATGAGCTGCGAAAATCAAAAATATCTTATTACAATAAACTGATAGATCATGCAAAGGGTAACAACAGTTCCCTATGGAGGCATTTAAATAACTTAACTAATAAAAAAAACGATCAGAAGGGGGTAAAGGAACTTAGAATCAATGGCAAGACCGTCAGTGACAAGGCTACTTTGGCAAATGAATTTAATTCACACTTTGTGGGCTCTGTGGAAGACTTAACAAAAATTTTTGTGCTGCCAAATGTGCTCAACAACACAAATTCCATACTCCCAACAGATACTTTTCACATCGATGAGGTAAATGAGAAGTTAATTGCTGGTATTGTTAAAACACTGTCAAACTCAAAAACTAGTGATATCTACAATATGAGCACCTCCTTTCTCAAAATGCACAGCAAAATATTAATCAAACCACTGACTCATCTCATTAATCTCTCCATTAGGTCTAGTACATTTCCATCTGGCTGGAAAAAAGCTGTCGTCATACCAGTTCATAAATCAGGCAGTAAAGACGATATATGCAATTACCGCCCAATCTCTATCTTACCAGTCCTATCTAAGGTTCTTGAAAAAGTTGTAGCTACACAGCTGATAGACTACTTACAAGACAGTCAACTTCTTCATCCACATCAATTTGGTTTTAGACCAGGATACTCAACAGAAACAGCAAATTGTTGCCTTATTGAAAACGTCAAACAGTCCTTGGACAGGGGTAATGTGGTAGGAGCTGTTTTTCTAGATCTCAAAAAGGCTTTCGATACTGTAAACCACAGTTTGCTTTTATCCAAAATGGTATCTTTTAACTTCTCCCCAAATACATTAGAATGGTTTGCATCTTATCTCCAGAATAGAGAACAGTGTGTAAAAGTTCACCAGGATAAATCCTCATTTTTAAACAACCGCATGGGTATCCCACAAGGGTCCATTCTTGGTCCTTTACTTTTCAGCATTTTTACTAATGACTTGCCGTTACACTGCTCAGCTGCAACATGCCAACTTTATGCAGATGATGCAGTTATTTACACAGCTGCCAAGACTCCAGCACAGGCTGCAGATGTACTGTCTACAAGTATGGTTGATGTCCAAGAGTGGCTCCTCAAGAACCATCTATTGCTGAACCTTCAGAAAACAGTCTCAATGTGCTTTTCAATCAAAAAATGTAACCTGCAACATTTTAAAGTTAATATACATGATCATGACATCAGTTTAGCTACAGAATTCAAATACCTTGGCATTGTACTAGATCCTCAACTCAAATTTAATCTTCATATAAAGAAAATTTCAAAAACAGTAAAAAAAAATCTGAACTGCTTTAAATTAATTAGATATTACATACCTTACGAAGCAGCTGCACTGTATATGCATTCTATGGTTTTTTCTCATATATCATACTGTTTGACAGTCTGGGCTCAAGCAGCCCCTTCCACAATAAGACATATAGGTTCATTATATAATCAAACCCTAAAAATCTTGGACAAAAAGCCCATTAGGTGGCATCACTGTAATGTTTTAAAAAAATACAACCTATTGAGTTTTGAGAGCTTCATTGACCTCTGTCTTCTGAAATTAACGTTCAAATGTTTCCATAAATCAGCACCCGAGCCACTTGCTGGTTTCGTCCAAAGACAGGACAGCAGCAGAGCCACCAGGAGTTCTGTTAACAATAACTGTAAAATATTCCACCGCAGAACCACATTTGGACAAACAGCTTTCTCTATAAAGGGCAGTCATATCTGGAACACAATGCCAAATGAAATTAAAATAATAACGGACTTTAAAACATTCACTAAAAATGTTAAAAACTGGCTGAAAAATAAACAAGAATGTACTCATGTATGAATTATTTGTCTGCAAAGTGAGAGTGAATGAAGGGAAGGAATAAATGTGTTTGTTTATAGTGAGTGACGGAGGGAGGAAGGCCTGAAATAGGCAAATGTGAGTTATGTTATATGTGTTAAATGTGAGTCAGGCTGTTATATTTGTGTATTTATAATATTTATGTTAAAGGTGAGTCAGGCTGTTATATTTGTGTATTTATAATATTTATAATATTTATAATTGTGTATTTATAATTTTTCTGCATTGATGTATGTGGTTATTGTGTATATTTTTATCTTGATTCTTTTTTCTAAAGCCCATCCAGGGACAAGAGTTGCAAATTAGCTAATAGCTATACACTCTATGTGCAACACATCAGATTGATTGTCTTTGATTAATTGTCTATGTTTATTGCACTGTCCCTGTCAAATAAACTAATCTACTAATATATAAGATTGCTGGGTTTTATCATCGTTAATTGTTTATCTCAATTTTGCACTATGGGAGGTCTGGGTCTTTCTTGTCGCCATTTGCACCACGGGTTGCATTACTGTGCATATTGTATATTAGACTGCTGTTGTTGTTTTCTTTTTTTTTCCAGCCTCATTTTCTTTTTATATTGTGCACACCACACCGCTCTGCCTCTTTCATCGTGAAGCCACCTGGCATGCAGGCAAGTGCAATAAGCCTTTGTTGTATATAGTTTATTATCCTGAATAAACCCTGTTAACCGAGCCTAGTGTCACTCGTCATTCCCAGCGTTATGGACACAACAATGTCTGTTTTTGCAAAAGAATGGCTTGTTTTTGCAAAAAAAAAAAAAAAAAAATACTAATAAATTGCCAAAAAGTAACTATGAGTTGATATTCGATTTTTTTTGCTTTATTATGTCTGAGATACTCATATTTCAAGTGACCGTGTCTTAGAAGCTGAATTGAAAATACTAACACCTATAAACCAACAGATGACAATGTTGTTTTTCTCAATATTAATAAACCAATTGGACTTATCTGTTTTTGCAAAAGAACTCTTCACATTCACTCCTTTGGCACCGAGAGTACATGTCATTATCATAAAATACATTACATCTCAACACATTCACACCTGCAGTTCCAAGTGTGAAGGCAGGTCTTAAAGAACCTTTCTCCCCCCTGGTGCCTAAGCCTGCTTCTCATCTTTTCAACTCTCCCCCCAGGGTGCCACAGCACCTGCATCCTTCTCTCTCGACTGAGGCACTCACATTACCATGTCTCCTTCCTCCTTCCCCCCGTTCCCCAAAGTCCTGGGTGCGAGTCAGACCTCCCGCTGTGCCACCACACTGTAATTAATATTCCATCCATCAATCCATCTTCTTCCGCTTAATCCTTTTCGGGTCGCGGGGGGGCTGGAGCCTATCCCAGCATCTTTGGACGAGAGGCAGGGTGCACCCTGGACAGATCGCCAGTCCATCGCAGGGCCAACACAGAGACAGACAACCATTCACGCTTACATTCATATCTAAGGACAATTTAGAATCCCCAGTTTGATGTCAATTAACCTAACTTGCATGTTTTTGGCATGTGGGAGGAAACCGGAGAAATCCCGGAGTAAACCCACGCAGACACGGGGAGAACATGCAGACGCCACACAGATCACTGTTGGTCGGAGGCTGGGATCGAACCCAGGATCCCCCGGCCAAGGGTGAGTTGCTGTGCTGCCGCAATCAAATAAATCTCAGTTCAGTCCCTTTCATATTTGTCAAGGTCTAACATGTGTGATTGTATAGGCTACACCTCTGTATTCCACTTTCAAATACAGCCTACATTTGGGCCTGTAAAGCCTGATTGGGCTACCTGTTTCAGACAGGAATACTTGCATTCTCCGGTTTCCTCCCACATGCCAAAAACATGCAAGTTAGGTTAATTGGCATCAAAACTGGGGATTCTAAATTGTCCTTAGGTATGACTGTGAGGGTGAATGGTTGTCTGTCTCTCTGTGTTGGCCCTGCGACGGACTGGCGATCTGTCCAGGGTGTACCCTGCCTCTCGCCCAAAGATGCTGGGATAGGCTCCAGCCCCGCCGCGACCCGAAAAGGATTAAGCGAAGAAGATGAATGAATGAATGAATGAATACTTGCATTCTATGGGCAATGCACTAGTACCACCAAAAAGAATGAATGGAAATAATTTTGTATGTTTGTCAATTTTTAGAGGATTGAAAGCTAATGTAATTTTAAAAACACATTTACATTCATCAGAAAAAATGCTGGAAATATTTTTTAAAAAGGGCAAATTTAAAAGAGAAAAAGGCTGTGTAATATAAAAGGCATCATAGTGTATGAGAAAAACTGCAAATTTAAATAACGTGCAACATACCCATGTATGAAATGATTGTCTGCAGGGTGAGAGTGAATGAAGGGAAGGAATGAATGTGTTTGTTTATAGTGAGTGACGAAGGGAGGGAGGCCTGAAGTAGGCAAATGTGTGTCAGGTTGTTATATTTGTGTATTTATAATATTTATAATATTTATAATTGTGTATTTATAATGTATTTATGTTTTTTGCATTGATGTATGTGGTTATTGTGTATTCCTTTTTTTTTTTTTTTTTTTACTTGTTTTTCCTTTCTAAAGCCCATCCAGGGACAAGAGTTGCAAATTAGCTAATAGCTATACACTCTGTGCAACACATCAGATTGATTGTCATTGATTAATTGTCTATGTTTATTGCACTGTCCCTGTCAAATAAACAAATCTATCTAACTTTGTTAGAAAAAAAGAGAAAAATGGTGGCAAATTTTCGAGGAAAAGCATTTACAATCCGACTCAAATTTATGAAAAAAAGGTATTTTTTAAGAAACGAGTGACATTTATGTGAAAAATCGCAAGTGTGTGTTGCATTTTAGACCCAACATACCTGAAAAGTTATTTTCTATGTTTTAACAAAATTGGTGTCCCCAGCAGATTATGTTGTCCCCTTCGATAGCTCAGTTGGTAGAGCGGAGGACTGTAGAACTAACTATCAGAGATCCTTAGGTCGCTGGTTCGAATCCGGCTCGAAGGAAGCATTAATTTTTCATTATCTGAGCGTAATTAAAATGAATGCTGCAATTCAAAGCAATGGCGATCACTTTAAATAAACGGATTTTTAATGAAACTTCTAGTGATGTAATGATACAGTATTGACTCATTTAACAATGTGATGTTAGAATAGAAATATTAGTAGGAAGGTTCAGCAAAAGAAAACAAAGAGGAGTAAGAATAAAGACTTATTTCCCTGACCGGGAATCGAACCCGGGCCGCGGCGGTGAGAGCGCCGAATCCTAACCACTAGACCACCAGGGAACGGCAAAACACTGTCGCGTGTATCTTAAAACTGTGTACATTGTATTTGTATACAATTGTGTTTTATATGTGTATTTCTATTTACCTTCTCCCTTTGTATTTATATTTACTTTGTCATTAAAAATATTATTTTTTTCCCTTGTTTGGCGTTATTGTCGGTTTCAATCAGTGAATGACATAGATTTAACAACGTAAGCAAACGTTCATTTAAACTTAATATTGAAGAAGATGAAAGCAGACGAGACAGCCAGCTGCACGATACTCCAGCTTTATTCAACACAAAACAGCTGCTCTCTGCACGAACTCTTTCATCCACTTTTATTACCGTCTCCGGCACACAGGATAAATACATTTAACATACAGACATGAATGAATGAATTTATTTCGGATTTCGGATAGTACAGTACAGGTTAAAAGAAACTGAATAATATAACAACAAGGTCAAATTAGACAATGACTCCTCTGATTATACAATTCAACGTAAGTTATCCGAAATGGGTGATGGCTGAAGCCGCAGCTTATATTGCCCACCCATATTCCATCCAAGAATTCAAAAGAGAAAACAAGACAAGAGCGATTACAATTCAAAACAAAGCTAAAACAAAATGTGACAGAAAAAAAAAACAAAAAACTAAGCTACAACACATCACAGGCTGGAAATGTCAATCCTTATGTGAGTTTACATGTCGTCTTGTAAATATGTTTGGAGTATTTCTTCCTTTAGTTTTTGTTTAAATTGTCCAAGCGTACATGATTTTAATTCAGGTCCAAAATCGTTCCATAATCTGACTCCTTGCACTGAAATACAGTGTTGCTTGGTGGTAGTTCTCACTGTAGGCTTTTGAAATATACATGTTCCTCTGAAATGATATTGTTTCTCCCTTATTTGGAACAACTTTTGGATATTTGTGGGCAGTGATAAATTCTTCACTTTAAACATTATTATTGCAGTTTTAAAGTCAACCAGATCTTTCAACTTGAGAGTTTTTTGTTTAAGAAAAAGTGGGTTTGTTGGTTCCCTGTAAGCTGCTTTGTTTATTATTCTAATAGCTCTCTTCTGAAGCATAAAGAGTGGATATATGTTTGTTTTATATGTATTTCCCCATACTTCATTACAATATGTCATGTATGGGAGTATTAATGAATGATACAAGGTGTATAGTGTGGGTTGATTCAGCAAATATTTCACTCTGTGTAATATTGCAATTGATTTGGATACTTTACCTTTAATATAATTAATATGTGACTTCCAACACAGTTTATTATCAATTATTACTCCAAGAAATTTAGTTTCAGATACCCTTTCAATCTCTACACCATTTACACTGAGTTTAGGTACTGGGTTGTTGTGATGGTTGTTGAAGACTATAAATTTTGTCTTACTTAAATTGAGCGTTAATTTGTTTGAATCAAACCACAGTTTAAGCTTTCCTAATTCCTTTCCGAGTGTATCCAGAAGTTGTTCCAAATTGTTTCCACTGCATAATAGGTTAGTGTTGTGGTCTATATTAATCATATATTCCATAACCTACATATGTTGAAGCATGTGAGAATGTTTGGTGATTACATATGTAAGGCGACTTCACACCTCAGAACAGGACAAAGAGTTTCAACCGCCAGTGAAGATCAAAGAGCATCCCAGGCGCTGCGGTGGAGACCGGAGGAGCTGCCCTGACCCCCCAGGGCCAAGAGGAGGAGTACGAAGACAATGGGGGGATTAAGATAATGAGGGATGTCAGCTTTGGATATGCATGTCTTTTGTTATGTGCGAGTATAAGTTCATAGAGCCGAAGGTGTTCGGTCTCTTTTTCCTTCTTCTGCTGCTGCACTTAGATGAGACTTGTTAGAGGAGCTGATAATAAACTTTGGTTTATATATCACATCGCCTCGTTCTTTCAAGCTCTTCTACACTGGTGACCCTGACGCGAGTATGGACCAGAGGCGTTCCCCTGCGATCGACTCATCTGTGGCAACCCAGGCAGACGCCGGCGCCCATGCAGACAGGGGAACAGATGGACGACGTTCCCCCACGGCAGAAGTGATAGAGAGGGCTCAACCGAGCACCAGCGCCGCGGAGAGAGCCGAAGCAAGGCACTCTCACCCTGCGGACACAGCAGTGACGGTCTACACAAACGCCGTCACCGTCAACCTGCCGGACTTCTGGCAGGAAGACCCCGTCTCGTGGTTTCTGCAAGCTGAAGCCCAGTTTGCACTTGCGGGCATCACGGCTGACGATACAAAGTTCTATCACATCGTCGCCAAACTCAACACCGCCACTTCGAGATGTGCGCGGAGCAAAATCCAGCGGCCGCCGGCCCAGGACAAATATGAAGAACTGAAAGCAACCATCGTGGCAAATTACATCCCCTCTGCCGAGGAGAGAGCCGAGAGGATCCTGGCGGTTTACGGCCACAGAGGAGGCAGACCCAAGGCCCTCATGGAGGACTTACTGCAACTTAAAGAAGAGGACAATGACAACTTCCTCTTCCATTTCATATTCCTCAGTACGCTGCCGCCACACATGAGAGGGACGCTGGCCAACATGCGATGCAGCACCCAGCAAGACTTCCGCACGCTAGCTCACGAAGCTCAACGGCTCGTCAACGCCTGCAAGGAGCAGACACCCACAGCAGCATCCGCAGACCTCAACGCTGATGTCCGGAGCCACGGGGAGCCACAAATCACTGAGCAGAGCCAGCCTGCGGTGACAGCGACACGGCCAGGACGCAACAGACGGAGCGACATTTGTTATTACCACCACCGCTTCGCCGAGAAGGCTTACAAATGCGTTCCCCCCTGCAAATTCACAATTTCGGGAAAATGCCGAAGCCGAGAGCCGTTAACAGCGGCGGTTCTCGGTGAAAAAAGCAAGCTTTTATATGTGACGGACGGACACACCGGCAAGCGGTTCCTTATCGACACGGGAGCTCAACTAAGTTTTGTTATGCCCTCCCAAGCAGACCGGGCCATGGGCCCCCGGGGCAATGGAGCGGTGGCAGCCAACGGCTCCACCATCAACACTTTTGGCGAAAAGAGCCTGCACCTCTGCATCCATGGCCGCAACTACAGATGGACATTTGTTGTAGCGGCGGTGAGTTTTAACTTGTTGGGCGCAGATTTTTTGTGTGCACATGGGTTATTAGTTGATCTAGCGAACAGGCGCTTGGTTAATGCACTGTCCTTTGCTTCTATTCCCTGCTCAGCTCGACTTTCTCCACCACCCGTGCAGGCTAGCATCACCACAGCAGGAGGTAAGTTTGATCAACTCCTCACCCAATTTCCAGCACTCACAATTCCCAAATTCTCAGCCACAGTGGCTAAACACGGGGTTGAACATTTTATTCCCACAACGGGCCCACCCGTATTTGCCAAAGCTCGGCGCTTAGACGTGGCCAAGCTCGCCATAGCTCGGGACGAGTTTACCACCCTCGAAAAATTAGGCATTATCAGACGCTCGAAAAGCCCCTGGGCCTCACCACTTCACATGGTTCCGAAATCCGACGGTTCTTGGAGACCGTGCGGCGATTACCGCAGATTAAACAATGCGACAGCGCATGACCGCTACCCAATTCCTCACATTCAAGATTTTTCACTGCATCTGGCGGGTGCGCTCATTTTTTCAAAAATAGACCTGGTCCGCGGTTATCATCAAGTCCCAGTTCAAGCAGAGGACATTCCTAAAACAGCTGTAATAACCCCTTTCTGCCTTTTTGAATTTTTGCGGATGCCTTTCGGCCTCAAAGGCGCGGCTCAAACCTTTCAGTGGATGATGGACGCAGTATTACGCGACCTCCCTTTTGTTTTCGTCTACCTCGACGATATGCTGGTAGCCAGCCCGTCTGAGGAAGAACACGAGCGGCATCTCACTATGGTTTTTCAGAGGCTAGAAGAGCACGGGTTAATAATCAATCCAGCCAAATGCAAATTCGGCGTGTCACAAATTGATTTTTTAGGACACAGAGTTTCTCCAAAGGGGGCAGTCCCACTTCCAGACAAAGTTCACGCGATAAAAAGTTTCCCACTGCCACAAACGGTCAAATCGCTGCAAGAATTTTTAGGAATGGTTCATTTTTACAACCGTTTCCTCCCCCACGCAACTCAGCTCATGCAGCCCCTATATGACGCGCTCAGAAAACAAAAAGCTTCCAACGCGGTCGAATGGACCCCGGAGCGCGAACGCGCCTTTGCGGGAGTAAAAAGTGCCCTAGCTAATGCCACATTGTTGGTTCACCCTGATCCCTCGGCCCGCATTGCGCTAACCACAGATGCTTCGGACCTAGCTATAGGGGCAGTTGTAGAACAACATGTTAGCGGAATCTGGCAACCTTTGGCATTCTTCAGCAAATCGCTAAACCAAACCGAGCGTAAATACAGCACTTTTGACAGGGAGCTGCTAGCGTTTCATTTATCCATCCGCCACTTCCAGTTCTGGTTAGAAGGGTGGAGTTTCATGGCTTTTGTAGACCACAAACCGCTCACCTTTGCCATGGCTAAAATTTCCAAACCGTGGTCAGGCAGGCAACAAAGACAGCTGGCTGCAATTTCAGAGTTCACCACAGACATTCGACATGTGGCAGGCAAACTTAACGTGGTAGCAGACTGCCTCTTTCACGCTGTGACATCGTCAGAGCGCGAGGAGACAGATTATACTACCTCAGCCGCAGAACTCTTCGCCAACGCGGACACATACGCAGCACCAATCCATGCAGGGATAGATTATGCAGCCATGGCAGAGGAACAGAGTAGTGATGCGGACGTGCGCGCACTCTTGTCTGGACCAACAGGGTTAAGGCTGGAGGAAAGGGGTTTACGCGACGGTGTGCCCCCCCTAATATGCGATATCTCAACCGGCCGACCGCGCCCGTTAGTCCCAGCTACATGGCGCCGCCGTATTTTCGACTCAATTCACTCCCTCGCGCACCCAGGTGTGCGCGCCTCGGTTAAAATGGTTGCCGAAAAGTTTGTGTGGCCTGGCCTGCGCAAAAACGTAAAAGAATGGGCAAAAACTTGCATTTCTTGTCAGCGCGCCAAAATACACAAACACACAAAAGCCCCTCTGGAGCCTTTTCCAATCCCTGCTAGAAGGTTCGACCACGTTCATGTCGACCTCGTGGGGCCACTACCTTCCTCCCAAGGCTTCACACACCTGTCAACAATGATAGACTGCACCACGCGCTGGCCAGAGGTGGTCCCTCTGGCGTCAACCACAGCGGAGGAAGTCGCTCGCATTTTTTTGACAAACTGGGTGGCACGTTTTGGCGTCCCATCGGACATCACGTCTGATAGGGGGCCTCAATTTGTCTCGGAGCTTTGGTCAGCCATGGCCAGCAGCTTAGGGGCAACAATTCACCACACCACCGCTTATCACCCTCAGGCTAATGGGTTATGCGAGTGTTTTCACAGATCTTTAAAGGCCGCCCTCAGAGCCTCACTAACGGATACAAATTGGGTAAATAAACTTCCCTGGGTTTTATTGGGGTTGCGTGCTGCACCCAAAGAGCCAGGGCATCTTCCTGCCCCGAGGTTTTTAGGCAGCAACGGACCGGACTCTCTCCCCGGACCAGCACATCACTCTTTTCCACGGGTTTTTGTCCCACAAGCTTTAAAGAACGCCAAATTCGTTTTTGTTAGGCATGAAGCTTTAAAACCAATTTTCCGCCCACCGTACGATGGGCCATTCAGAGTGCTGGAACCTGGTGATAAACACTTTGTGCTTGATTTTGGAGATAGAAAAGAAACAGTCAGCATTGACAGACTTAAACCCGCCTTCTTGTTGAGAGACGAGCCTGCACGGTTGGCGAGAGCACCTCGGCGGGGTAGACCCCCCAAGAGAAAAGACTCAGCCCCCCTGCAGGGAACAATTAATCACTCTCCTCCCCAAGCTGCAGATTCCTTACAGGAAGGTCCCACCAGGACGCCCGAACGGACCCACAGCAGATTCGGGAGAAGATTAAAACCCAGACGGCACAGGGACTGATGCAAACTACTCAACAGTTGTTCTCTAATTGTGCTGTAACAGTTTAGGACTGACTTGTGATTTTACTATGCTGTTATGATTACCACTGAACTCTCTTAGGAGCATGGCTGCTGGAAAGTTTCTTCTGTGGCAAGAGGTGTAGCAGTTAGTATGTCATAGTAATTATCTTAAACTGTGAATTTTTCTATTGTCCTTTTCTTAGTCGTTGGGGGGGGGGCTGTGGTCTATATTAATCATATATTCCATAACCTACATATGTTGAAGCATGTGAGAATGTTTAGTGATTACATATGTAAGGCGACTTCACACCTCAGAACAGGACAAAGAGTCTCAACCGCCAGTGAAGATCAAAGAGCATCCCAGGCGCTGTGGTGGAGACTGGAGGAGCTGCCCTGACCCCCCAGGGCCAAGAGGAGGAGTACGAAGACAATGGGGGGATTAAGATAATGAGGGATGTCAGCTTTGGATATGCATGTCTTTTGTTATGTGCGAGTATAAGTTCATAGAGCCGAAGGTGTTCGGTCTCTTTTTCCTTCTTCTGCTGCTGCACTTAGATGAGACTTGTTAGAGGAGCCGATAATAAACTTTGGTTTATATATCACATCGCCTCGTTCTTTCAAGCTCTTCTACAAGTGTCATCGGCAAACAATATTAAGTCCATTTTTTCTGAAACTTTACATATATCATTTATATACATATTGAATAATAATGGTCCCAAAACTGAACCCTGTGGGACTCCACAGGTAACCTTCAGTAACTGTGAGTTTTTGTTGCTAACACATACATACTGATATCTATTCTTTAAGTAACTACTTAACCAGGACAGTGCTACCCCTCTAATACCACAATTTTGTAGTTTCTTTAATAATAAATTATGATCTACTGTATCAAATGCTTTTTTAAGATCCAGGAATACTCCAACTGAATACTCTTTATTTTCAATGGCTGTTGATATTTTTTCTGTAAATTCCATTAAGGCATATGCTGTTGTCCTTTTGTGTCTGAACCCATATTGCTGCTCACACAATAAATCATTCTTCAGTATGAAGTTGTCAATTCTCTCATAGAATATTTTTTCAAGTATCTTGGAAAATTGCGGTAATAGTGAAATTGGTCTGTAGTTTGAGAGTTCCCCTCTGTTGCCCGTCTTGTATATCGGAATTACTTTAGCTATTTTCATTGCATTGGGAAATATACCTGTTTGGAGAGACAGGTTACAGATATACGTCAGTGGTTTTACTAGGCTTTCAATAACAGTTTTGACTAGGAGCATGTCAATACCATCACAGTCCGTAGATGTTTTACTTTTGAACGATTTAACAATTTCAATGACCTCTCTTTCGTCTGTGTTCTTTATGAAGATGGAGTCTTTTACAGCAGTGTTATTGCATATTGTATCACCTGTAGGCACCGTAGTGGGTATTTCTCGAGCCAAATTAGGTCCAATGTTAACAAAAAAATTATTAAATTCATCTGCAGGTGAGGCTATATTCACACTCTGAGTCGTTTTATTATTTTTCGGAATGTTGGTTGGGTTGCTTGTATTTCTGCTTTTATTTCCAAGGATACTGTTGAGTATTGTCCATGTATTTTTAAAATTGTCTTTGTTTTTCTCCAGTTCTTTACTGTAATAGTCTCTTTTACTACATGAAAGACACACATCAACATAACACTGACACACACGTCACAGAGCAGGTCTTGCTACCTACATTTGCACCCTTGGGTCTTCCGGTGTGAACCTGGCGCGGCAGCTGGGCGAAAGGCACATCTTTGTTTGTCTGGCTTCCCTCACCTTCCCCATTAGCATCCCTAACTATCTTCTCCCCCACCAACCCCTTTGTCCTGGGTGGAGTGCCATGTGTACTGTGTCCACCACAATATTAGATTAATACACATTCATTTTTCCCTTGTCCGTGAGGATTTAAACCAAACTAATGAAATGACGATTGGAAATAATTTACACAAAAAAGTGTGAAGTCATGGACATGCAGCTCTTCATCCATCCATCCACTAGAACAGGGCTATTCAATTACAAAATCAGCTGGACCACAATTTGAAATCAAGACATGTAACTGGGCCACACATGTTCAGCGATCTGTTGAATATGACAAATTTCAAACCAGCACAGTTCAGTATGATGAAAATTAGACAGTTTTGTCATTGTCTTGGTTTTAAATGTGTGCTTGGCACATGACAAAGGCACATCAAACTTACATAAAAACACAATAACAGTGCTGGGGTTGTGCAGAACTGAAGCAGAAATATTTTTCTCTTGAACAACAAATAAATAGAATGGAAAAAAAATTCTGTAAATAACCATTTTGGTCACATCTTACTCAAGCATGTCTCAAAGTGCAAAAAAAACTCAATGTGCACTGTTAGTAGCATTAACATTTGTTTCCCTTTTGAAAAAAATATACTATATCCTGGTCGAAACTGACCTTGGCACACCACAAAGTGCATTTATCTGAATAAAAAATGAACTGTCAAACACTTCAGTGCACAAATCCCTCAAGAAAAGATTGATAACATTAACAAACATTGCACATCCACTATTGTGGCTTGTTTTGTTTTGTTTTATATCACCACATGTGTGAGTAGGAACCTCTTTTTTAACTAAACATTCCATTACACACTCATATCAGTCAAACAAAAAATTCTAGTTAAGGATGCAAAAAGCACTCACTTAAAAACTTGAGTAATGACTTCAGTCTTGAAGGTTTGAGGTTTTTCTTCAAAATTTATCAAAATTTTATAACAATTTTCTTATAGTTTTTCAATTTTTTCTGTAAATTTATCTAAATTTGAAACAATTTTCCTCAAAGTTTGAATTCCCTCTTGTAAAAATGACTTTTCTTGTACATTTGAGACTTTATTATAAATTTGTGGATTATTTTATGGCTAAATTTTGTCTATTTTTTAAATAAAATTACTGTTGTTTTTTTTTTAAATAAATCTGAAACGGATTGTGGTAAAAATTTGACTTTTTTTCCGTATACATTTTACACTTTTGACCATAATTTTGCAGAGCCAGGACAGAGCAATACTTTAACTCTGATTTCAAAGAAAAAATATTTATAAAATTACATTTAATTAAATAAATTAGCTTAAATTACCAAAGATGCAGTTATTTCTGTTAAAATATTTCTATATATTTATAATTTTTTAGAACTCTCATCACCAACCAGACAGCAGGAAAAACCTCCCTTATTTTGAAATCCAAATGTTGGCATGTGTAGTTTGTCTGAAGACTGCTGGCGGATTAAAGTAATTGACTTTGTGGATTTCAGTCATCTTAATGTGCCAGGAACATAATAATGAACATAAATTATTGTAATGGCTGGTGAAGTAAATCCTCAGCGATTCAGTTACTCTTGCCTCTATTCCCTGCATATGAAGGCTAAACACACCTGTTTGCTCAGCAACTCCTTATTGCTTCAGTTACCAGCGGGTTAAAACCACCACAAATGCTTCCACTGCTTACATACCACTTCTGCATTTTTCTGTGTTTAAAGTACTTTACTACGCTTATGTTTCACTTGGACAATGAGTGAGATGCTTTGCCTCCCAACTGGAACACTCATACGGGCAGGGCGCTTTTGAGCTCCGCGTGGATGATGGTCATGCGCGTTGTTCGTGTGTGATAGACTGATTTTATCAATCACTTGTTAACATGTAATTACAGTCAGTTTAAACAGTGTGTTAATACAAGGGGTTAAACAAAACTTTCTTTAAAAAAAAAATAAAATATATATATATATCGTCGGCCTCCGTTGGTCTATGATGACCATGGAAGAGAATCCTAAACGTCTACTCTGCTGGAACAGCACCGCCTGTGGCTGAACAGGCCGATGCGCGAATGACAGTCCCTGTCACACAGGTCACACTTGTGGGTGGTCTCCGTGCTGCTGGGTCTGTGGCGGTTCTTCCTGCGGGTCCTTTTTTCATCTGCTGCAGCAGTCAGTCTCTCTTCACCCGCCTTGAGCTGTCTGGTCAGGGTGCCCCTCCATTTGGAGCGGTCCGTTGCAAGGTCCTCCCAGCGCTCTGTGTTGATATCCAGGGCCCTCATGTCTCTCTTGCAGACGTCTCTAAAGCACAGCTGTGGGCGGCCAACGTCTCTCCTGCCAGTTGCCAGTTCTCCATAGAGGACGTCTTTGGGGATTCTGCCATCCTCCATACGGTGAACGTGGCCTAGCCAGCGGAGCCTGCGCTGCCTGAGTAGAGTGAACATGGAGGGAAGGCCGGCGCGGGACAGAACTTCTGTGTTGGGCACTTTGTCCTACCAGGATATGTCCAGGATGTGGCGAATGCAGCGCAAGTGGAAGGAGTTCAGTCTCTTTTCCTGCCGGGCGTATGTTGTCCACGTCTCACTCCCATAGAGCAGTGTGCTGATGACGCAGGCGTTGTACACTGCCATTTTCGTCTTGACAGAGAGTTTGGGATTCTCCCACACTCGTGTGGTGAGGCGAGCGAGTGTGAAGGCTGATTTTCCAATCCTCTTGTTGATCTCTGTATCAAGGGAGAGGTTGTTGCTGATCGTGGACCCCAGGTACGTGAACTGATTCACCTCCAGCTTGTAGTCATCAATGGTGATGGTTGGTGGTGCTTCCGTGCCTTGCGCCAAGACGTTAGTCTTCTTCAGGCTGATGGTAAGCCCGAAGTCCTTGCATGCCTGTGAGAAGCGGTCCATCAGGGTCTGAAGCTCCTGCTGTGTGTGGGTTGCGACTGCAGCGTCGTCTGCGAACAGCATGTCTCTGATTAGAGCCACGCGTACTTTGGTTCTGGCTTTCAGGCGGGCGAGGTTGAAAAGCCTGCCGTCAGATCTTGTGTGCAGGTAGATTCCCTCTGTTGCTGTGCTGAAGGCATGCCTCAGGAGCATAGCAAAGAAAATCCCAAAGAGGGTTGGCGCAAGTACACAGCCCTGTTTCACTCTGCTGCATATGTTGAATGGCTCTGAGACGTTGCCATCGTGCTGCACTATCCCCTGCATGTTGGTGTGAAATGATTCGATGAGGCTTTGCAACTTTGGTGGGCATCCTATCTTTGGCAGGATCTTGAAAAGGCCCTCTCTGCTGACCAGATCGAACGCTTTGGTGAGGTCGATGAAGGCGACGTACAGAGGCATGTTCTGTTCTCTGCATTTCTCCTGGAGTTGGCGGATGGAGAATATCATGTCTACCGTCGATCGCTCAGCGCGGAAGCCACACTGAGACTCGGGGTAGACACGTTCGGCAAGCTTCTGTAGACGAACGAGAACAACTCGTGCGTAGACTTTGCCAACAACGCTGAGGAGGGAAATGCCCCTGTAGTTGTTGCAGTCGCTTCTCTCCCCTTTGTTTTTGTAGAGGGTGATGATCTTGGCGTCCCTCATGTCCTGTGGTACGGCACCTTCCTTCCAGCACTGGCAGAGGACGTCATGCAATGGCAGCAGTAGGGCGGTCTTGCAGTGCTTGATCAGGTTAGGGGGTATGCCGTCGTTGCCGGGTGCCTTGCCAGCGGCCAAGCTATCAATGGCCTTACTGAGTTCGTCGATGGTTGGCTCGGCGTCAAGTTCGTCCATGGATGGCAGGCAGTCGATGGCATCAAGGGCTGACGGTGTCACGGTGTTCTGTCTAGAGTAGAGGTCGGAGTAGTGTTCCGCCCATCTCTCCATCTGCTTGTTCTTCTCTGTGATCATCTCCCCAGTGGAAGATTTGAGGGGGGCCGTCTTGCTCTGAGCCGGACCAAGTGCTTTCTTGATGCCATCGTACATACCACGGATGTTCCCTGTTATGGCAGCGGTTTGAATGTCTTGGCTGAGCTGAGTCCAGTACTCGTTGGCACAGCGCCGAGCAGTCTGCTGAACTTTGCTTCTCGCAGCCCTGAGAATCTGGAGATTCTTCTCGTTTGGGTACTTCTTGTACTCAGCAAGTGCTGAGTGCTTGGCTTCAATGATGGGGGTCATCTCGGTCAACTTGGCATCAAACCAGTCCTGTGACTTCGAGGTCTTCCTCCCAAAGGTAGCCAAGGCTGGGCGGTAGATGGTGTTTCGCAGCTCTTCCCACTTCTGCTTTGCAGATTCTCCTCCTTGTGGTACACCAAGTTCCTTCTCAAAGGTGGAGGCAAACTGCTCAACAAGTTCTGGTTGGGCCATCTTGCTGATGTCAATCCGTGCCTTTCCAGGTTGTCTAGCACGATGGAATTTCTTCAGCTGCAGCTTGACCTTGCAACACACCAATGAATGGTCTGTGTCGCAATCTGCACTCTGGAACGAACGGGTGATTAGCACGTTCTTCAGTGAGGTGCGCCTGGTCAGGATCAAGTCTAGCTGGTGCCAGTGCTTTGAGCGCGGATGTTGCCAGGAAACCTTGTGTTGGGGCTTGGTCTTGAAGAACGAGTTTGTGATGCACAGATCGTGATATGTGCAGAACTCGAGCAGCCGCTGTCCGTTGTCGTTCATTCTGCCCACGCCAAAAGGTCCAAGACAGGAGGGCCAGGAGTCGTGGTCAGCACCCACTCTGGCATTGAAGTCTCCAAGGAGAATGAGTTGTTCAGAGTTGGGGATGATCCTGACAGTTGTTGCGAGATTCTCGTAGAACTCGTCTTTTGCCTCTGGTGTGGCTGTCTGTGTTGGGGCATACACACTGACGAGGGTGACTGGGCCTTGAGTGGTGTTCAGGCGGAGGGTGAGGAGTCGTGCAGAGCCAGTGCTGCCCGGTTCCACCATCTTCAGCAAAGTGTTCTTCACTGCGAAGCCCACTCCGTGTTCCCTGTGTTCGTCACTGCCCTTTCCCTGCCAGTAGAACGTGTAGTCCTTCTCTCTCAGTGTGCCTGCATCAGCTAACCGTGTTTCCTGGAGAGTGGCGATATCCACTCCCAGTCTCTTCAGCTCATTATTGATGATGGCAGTCTTCCTGGTGTCGTTGATGTCCTTGAGGTTAGCAGCGAGTCCTGTCATCATAGTGCGGACGTTCCAAGTTCCCAGTTTTAGAGTTGGTCTCTTTTGTTTTATTGTCTTGCCTGGTGCGAAGGTTCTCAGCCTGCTGTTCGGATTTCTCCTTATCCCCATGCACCCAATGAGGAAAGCAAGCTGTGGCGGGACAACACCTTATTGGCTGGGGGCTGCCCAGCTTGAGGCGGGCGGTAGCTGTCCAGTGAGATCTGATGATCCCTCCCACCGTCGGGAACAACCCCTGGCGCCACGCTCTACGCCAATTGAGCAATGGCTTATAACCGGTAACTGTCATTCCTCGTGTTTTGTCTACGCCAAAGGCGAAGCTGGAGTGTCCTCTCCAGTGATCCGGTGTTATATATATATACATATATACTGTATATGTATTACCTTTTGATTTAATCTGTGAGCTACCTGCTAAAGTTATGGAGTGATGATGCTGTGATTGATTAGTCATGCCTGCAACATAGAGATAAAGGGGAGCTCTCACACACCGCTTCATTCTAAATGAACTTGGAAAAGAAGAGCATTTGTGTCAAGCATTTATTTATTTATCCCCATTTTCAGGTCAAAATACACCAAACTTGGGGGTGTGACATGTGCTTGCGGACCGTCATTCCTTCATATTTTTTTCTTAAGTTTATATTTCCTTGGGGTGGCCTGAGCTTGGGCCACTCGGAGGTTGCTTCTGGGCCACATGTGGCCCACGGGCTGCTAATTGAGTAGGCCTGCACTAAAAAGAACTAGTGGATGGATAAGCTATAGAACTCAACAACAATATAATAATAACAACAATAGTAATAATCACAATATATACCCAACAAACCATCTCCACAAATAAATACAATATATTAAATTATACTTATATCCACCTTATTCCTGGGGGTGCTGCTGTAGGAACAATTATGGGTGTAGCTCCTGGTTTCAGCTGATGACAAAATATGCCCTGCCATCTGGGGCTGTTTGCCCCTGCTTGTTACTTCTTCTCCTGCCTGTCACTGTTCTGTGTTTTGTTGCTTACCTGTGTCTATATATGTATATACAGTATGTCTTGTAGGGAGTCATGTGCTCTGTCTATGTACCGTCATATAGACATCATCTGGTGGGTCTTCTTCGTTCAGACCACTGAAGGGTCTTCTCCTGTCTCAGACGGCTATGTTGTTCACAGTCATGCCTGTGGCGTACTGGTGGAACCTGAGGTGTTTCATGTTCACGGCATCCTTTTTGACATGCAGCAGTTCGCTCCATTCTATTGCTCTCCATCTGGTGGGTCTTCTTCTTCTTCGTTCAGACCACTGGTTGAGGGATAGGTGTGTCATAATTCCAGTTCATGGGCACGAAAAAGAAAAAGTGGCTTTCAACCCTGTTCAGGAAGGCCCATGCATACCCGTAGAAACCAAGAAACCAGAGCACCCGGAGAAAATCAGTGCTTTGCTTGGCATTTTAAACATTTGTAGTGTAGACTGGCATTCGTCAAGGCTACACATTTGCTGTCATAAGATAAGATAAGATAAGCCTTTATTAGTCCCACAATGGGGAAATTCCAGGATTGCAACAGCACAGGGATAGCAACACTCAGAACAACAATCAGAAGGCAAGAAAAAACAAGAGCAGCTAGTATACATATGTAGGCATGGCGAGTTGTCCTATGATGCCTGAGTTCATAGGATGCGCTATGATGATGAGGCAGCAATTATAGGCCATCCTATGATGTCCTAGAAACGTGCTTTAAAGTCTGTCGTACCCTATGCTGGTGAAGGGTGTCCTCCTGTCTCAGTTGGGTGCGATGTACTGCTGGAACCTAAGGTGTTTCATCTTCATGGCATCTTTTCTGACGTGCAGCAGTTGTCATCATTCTATTGCTCTCCATCTGGTGGGTCTTCTTCTTCTTCTTCTGCTTCTTCTTCTTCGTTGAGACCACTGGTTGAGGGATAGGTGCGTCATAATTTCAGTTCATGGACAGGATCATGAAAATAGACCTGAGCAAAAAGAGGCTTTCCGGCATGGACTCACTGTATATGACATCATAAAGACATGAAGGCAACCTTGATGTATATGACATCATAAAGACATGTTGCCTGATGTCTGTCACTGTATATGACATCAAGACATGAAGGCAGGCTTGATGTATATGCCATCATAAAGACGCATTTGTCTATGTGCCATGGGCTTGATGTATACGACATCATAAAGACACATTTGTCTATGTGCCGTCATATAGGCATCGCGAGTCGTCCTATGATGCCTGAGTTCATGGTCTATTTGACATCATAAAGACACATTTGTCTATGTGTCCTATGATACCTGAGTTCATAGGATGTTCTATGATGAGTTCAAAGTCACATGGTCTATATGACATAAAGAACATTTGTCTATGTGTCCTATGATGCCCGAGTTCATAGGACGTCCTATGATGTTCAGGCAGAAATCATAGGCCGTCCTATGATGTCCTATAAATGTGACATAGGACACATTTGTGTCCTGAGTTCACAGGAAGTCCTACGAGGAGTTCAGAGACACATGGTCTATATGACATCATTAAGACACATTTGTCTATGTGTCCTATGATGCCTGAGTTCATAGGATGTCCTATGATGTTCAGGCAGAGATCATAGGCCATCGTATGATGTCCTATAAACGTGACACACACACACAGATTTCTTGCTTTTATAGAGTGATGCCAACTTTAAAAGAAAACATGCACATTGATGAAAAAAAAGTTGCAAGAAAAATGTGCAAATGAATGAAAAAAGCTGCAAATGGGTGAAAATCTTTGTATTTAACATGAAAAACTCACCTATTGTGGTTTATGTATGCATCTTGACGGTTTTACCTTCAGTTTAAGGCTCAAATTATTTTGCTACTGGCTTACAACTTTTCATTACACAACCTTTAACTGATACTGTGACATATCTGAAGTAAGTAAACTAATCAAAACCATTTTGTGCTGGGAATTAACGGCCAAAAATTAACACTTCCTATTACATTGGGATTTCACTGATGCCTCACTAACTACATTATTTCTTTAATTACATTATTTCTTAACAGAACATTTAATTTTAAGTGCATGTGATTAAAGAAACATTTAGGAGTGTTGCTAGCTTTTAGACATTAGTGGAGCAGTACCAGCAAGAATGAAAACACTAATCTGGCTCAAGAAATACCCATTACGGCACCTACAGGTGATACAATAAGCAAAAACATTGCTATAAAAGACTCCATTTTCATAAACAACACAGACAAGAGAGAGATCATTGAAATTGTTAAATCGTTTAAAAGTAAAACATTTACGGATTGTGATGGTATTGACATGCTCTTAGTCAAAACTATCATTGAATGCTTAGTGAAGCCACTGACGTATATTTGTAACCTGTCTCTCCAAACAGGTATATTTCCCAATGCAATGAAAATAGCTAAAGTAATTCCAATATACAAGATGGGTGACAGAGGGGAATTTTCAAACTATAGACCAATTTCACTATTGCCGCAATTTTCCAAGATACTTGAAAAAATATTCTGAGAGAATTGACAACTTCATACTGAACAATAATTTGTGTGAGTAGCAATATGGGTTCAGACACAAGAGGACAACTGCATTTGCTCTAATGGAATTTATAGAAAAAATATCAACTGCCATTGAAAATAAAGAGTATTCAGTTGGAGTATTCCTGGATCTTAAAGCATTTGATACAGTAGATCATAAATTATTAAAGAAACTACAAAATTGTGGTATTAGAGGGGTAGCACTGTCCTGGTTAAGTGGTTACTTAAAGAATAGATATCAGTATGTATGTGTTAGTAACAAAAACTCAGTTACTGAAGGTTACTTGTGGAGTCCCACAGGGTTCAGTTTTGGGGCCATTATTATTCAATATGTATATAAATGATATATGTAAAGTTTCAGAAAAAATAGACTTAATATTGTTTGCCGATGACACTAATCTATTATGCAGTGGAAACAATTTGGAACAACTTCTGGATACACTCGGAAAGGAATTAGGAAAGCTTAAACTGTGGTTTGATTCAAACAAATTAACGCTCAATTTAAGTAAGACAAAATTTATAGTCTTTAACAACCATCACAACAACTCAGTACCTAAACTCAGTGTAAATGGTGTAGAGATTGAAAGGGTATCTGAAACTAAATTTCTTGGAGTAATAATTGATAAACTGTGTTGGAAGTCACATATTATATTAAAGGTAAAGTATCCAAATCAATTGCAATATTACACAGAGTGAAATATTTGCTGAATCAACCCACACTATACACCTTGTATCATTCATTAATACTCCCATACATGACATATTGTAATGAAGTATGGGGAAATACATATAAAGCAAACATACATCCACTCTTTATGCTTCAAAAGAGAGCTATTAGAATAATAAACAAAGCAGCTTACAGGGAACCAACAAACCCACTTTTTCTTAAACTAAAAGCTCTCAAGTTGAAAGATCTGGTTGACTTTAAAACTGCAATAATAATGTTTAAAGTGAAGAATTTATCACTGCCCACAAATATCCAAAAGTTGTTCCAAATAAGGGAGAAACGATATCATTTCAGAGGACCATGTATATTTCAAAAGCCTACAGTGAGAACTACCACCAAGCAACACTGTGTTTCAGTGCAAGGAGTCAGATTATGGAACGATTTTGGAGCTGAATTAAAATCATGTACAACGCTTGGACAATTTAAACAAAAACTAAAGGAAGAAATACTCCAAACATATATACAAGATGACATGTAAAATCACATAAGGATTGTCATATCCAATCTGTGTTGTGCTGTTACTTAGTTTGTGTCATATCCGGCTCTAGGGAGCCGGGCAATCAGAGCCAGGGACAAGCCAGTGAGTCGAGATGTTTTATTCTGGGTAAGGGATAAGGGATGAGGAGAGCACAGACACTCATACAGACGTACATTCTCAGGCTGCACAGCGCAGGGGTAGGTAGCTCGTACCGGACATGGGGGTAACAAGACGTGCATACTCACAGCGGGATACAAACACCGGAATGCTGCAAGGGGAGTTGAGGCTGACACCAGACGAAGGGGCTTCAGCCTAGCAGTGCTTATGTCGCAGCCCCGAATGATCGAAGCTGCTCCTCTTTATACTCATTAACAGCGCCCCAGCTGATGAGGATTAATTGGCCCCAGCCGTCCCGTGACACTGACAGCTGGGAACCAGCTGAGGCACTGCCCAATGAGAGGCAGGGATAAAAGGAGCATGGGCTGAGCGCCGAGCCGGCGTCTCACCCCATGGTGACAGTTTGTTTTTTTTTTGTTTTTTTTGTCACATTTTGTCTTAGCTTTGTTCTGAATTGTAATCGCTCTTGTTTTGTTTTTCTTTTGAATTCTTGCATGGAACATGGGTGGGCAATATAAGCTGCGGCTTCAGCCATCACTCATTTTGGATAACTTATGTTGAACTGTATGATCAGAGGAGTTATTGTTTAATTTGACTTTGTAAGATGTTTTTTTTCCCCTTTGTTGTATTATTCTGTTCCTTTCTTTTAATCTTTACTTTTAATCTATCCAAAATAAAGATTCATTCATTCATAATCTATTGAATGAATGAATGAATGAATGAATGAATTTTATTTATTTCGGATAGTACATTACAGGTTAAAAGAAACTGTATAATATAACAACAAGGTCAAATTAGACAAAGACTCCTTCTACTATACAATTCCACGTGAGTTATCCGAAATGGGTGATGGCTGAAGCCGCAGCTTATATTGCCCACCCATATTCCATCCAAGAATTCAAAGGAGAAAAAAGAGAAAACAAGACAAGAGCGATTACAATTTAAAACAAGGCTAAGACAAAATGTGACTGAGAGAAAAAGAAAACTGAGCTAGTCTAAGTTAAGCGGTTACTATTCAAAAACAAATCTAAGACATAGTGTCACAGAGAAAAAAAGAAAAAAAGAAAAAAACTAAGCTACAACACAACACAGGCTGGAAATGTCAATCCTTATGTGAGTTTACATGTCGTCTTGTAAATATGTTTGGAGTATTTCTTCCTTTAGTTTTTGTTTAAATTGTCCAAGCTTTGTACATGATTTTAATTCAGGTCCAAAATCGTTCCATAATCTGACTCCTTGCACTGAAATACAGTGTTGCTTGGTGGTAGTTCTCACTGTAGGCTTTTGAAATATACATGTTCCTCTGAAGTGATATCGTTTCTCCCTTGTTTGGAACAACTTTTGGATATTTGCGGGCAGTGATAGATTCTTCACTTTGAACATTATTATTGCGGTTTTAAAGTCAATCAGATCTTTCAACTTGAGAGTTTTTTGTTTAAGAAAAAGTGGGTTTGTTGGTTCCCTGTACGCTGCTTTGTTGATTATTCTAATAGCTCTCTTTTGAAGCATAAAGAGTGGATATATGTTTGTTTTATATATATTTCCCCATACTTCATTACAATATGTCATGTATGGGAGTATTAATGAATGGTACAAGGTGTATAGTGTGGGTTGATTCAGCAAATTTTTCACTCTGTGTAATATTGCAATTGATTTGGATACTTTACCTTTTATATAATTAATATGTGGCTTCCAACACAGTTTGTTATCAATTATTACTCCAAGGAATTTAGTTTCGGATACCCTTTCAATCTCTACACCATTTACACTGAGTTTGGGTACTGGGTAGTTGTGACGGTTGTTAAAGACTATAAATTTTGTCTTGCTTAAATTGAGCGTTAATTTGTTTGAATCAAACCGCAGTTTCAGCTTTCCTAAGTCCTTTCCGAGTGTATCCAGAAGTTGTTCCAAATTGTTTCCACTGCATAGCAGATTAGTGTCATCAGCAAACAATATTAAGTCCATTTTTTCTGAAACTTTACTTATATCATTTATATACATATTGAATAATAATGGTCCCAAAACTGAACTCTGGGACTCCACAGGTGACCTTCAGTAACTCTGAGTTTTTGCTGTTAACACATGCAAACTGATATCTATTCTTTAAGTAACTACTTAACCAGGACAGTGCTACCCCTCTAATACCACAATTTTGTAGTTTCTTTAATAATAGATTGTGATCTACTGTATCAAATGCTTTTTTAAGATCCAGGAATACTCCAACTGAATACTCTTTATTTTCAATGGCTGTTGATATTTTTTCTGTAAATTCCATTAGGGCATATGCAGTTGTCCTCTTGTGTCTGAACCCATATTGCTGCTCACATAATAAATCATTCTTCAGTATGAAGTTGTCAATTCTCTCATAGAATATTTTTTCAAGTATCTTGGAAAATTGCGGTAATAGTGAAATTGGTCTGTAGTTGGAGAGTTCCCCTCTGTCGCCTGTCTTGTAAATCGGAATTACTTTAGCTATTTTCATTGCATTGGGAAATATACCTGATTGGAAAGACAGGTTACAGATATACGTCAGTGGTTTCACTATGCATTCGATAACAGTTTTGACTAGTAGCATATCAATACCATCGCAGTCAGTAGATGTTTTACTTTTGAACGATTTAACAATTTCAATGACCTCTCTTTCGTCTGTGTTCTTTATGAAGATGGTGTCTTTTACAGCAGTGTTATTGCATATTGTATCACCTGTAGGCGCCGTAGTGGGTATTTCTCGGGCCAGTTTAGGTCCAATGTTAACAAAAAAATTATTAAATTCATCTGCAGGTGAAGCTATATTCACATTCGGAGTCGATTTATTATTTTTTGGAATATTAGTTGGGTAGCTGGTATTTCTGCTTTTATTTCCAAGGATACTGTTGATTATTGTCCATGTATTTTTAATATTGTCTTTGTTTTTTTCCAGTTCTTTACTGTAATAGTCTCTTTTACTGCATCTTATTATATATGTTAACTTATTTTTGTATGTTTTATACCGTTGCTCTGCTTCTTTTGTCCTTTTCTTTATGAAAGCTTTATATAATAAATTTTTCTTTTTACACGCCTTTTGTAGTCCTTTGGTTAACCATGGTTTGTCAGCAAATTTGTGTTTAAGCTTTTTTTTAACTAATGGGCAGTTTTTTTCATAAAGAGTGGTTACAATGTTTATAAATGTGTCATAGGCTTCATTTACATCTGATACATAGACTTCTGTCCAGTCTTGCTTCAGCAAGTCCTCTTTAAAAGAACTGATTGCGTTTGGTGATTTGTGTCTGAACGATTTTGAGATTTTTTCTGGGTTGGGCCCCGTGTGGCCATGGATAAGTGCAAAGATTGGCAAGTGGTCACTTATATCATTTATCAATAATCCACTTTCTATTTTCTTATCGAGAACATTGACAAACAGGTTGTCAATAAGTGTAGCAGAGTGAACTGTGATTCTACTGGGATGTGTTATTGTGGGATATAGACTCATGCTGTACATAGAGTTCATGAACTCTGTAACTACATTTTGTTGATGTGGATTAAGTAGGTCAATATTGAAATCTCCACAAATTGCTACCATTTTCTTACTAGTAATATTATTGTACAGCTCGACTAATTTATCTCTGAATGTCTCAATGCAAGTTCCCGGCGTTCTGTATATGCAGCTTATGATTAGATTTTTTGTTTTGTCTAGGTCAATCTCAACAGTAACACATTCCAAGATCCCTGGTAGTGCTAAGGACATTTCATTTACAAGCTTACACCTATATAGGTCATCAACATACAGTGCAACACCACCACCCTTTTTTTTGAGATCTGTTAATGTTAAACATCTGATATCCCTCTATTGCCATCAGGGGAGCCTGGTCTTCATTAAGCCAGGTTTCCGAGACTGCAATGGCTGTGAATTTTCTGTTTAGCTGTTTTAAATAGTCCTGAATCTGTGAGAAGTTTTTGTTAAGACTTCTGCTATTGAAGTGTATTATTGACAGTTTACCATCTAATTGCACTTGACTTTTGAATTGCTTTTCAGTGTAATATTCACAGTGGTTATGAATATTATTGAAAAAGTGGTTATCGGGGTCAATATCATTCTCCATCTCTTGTGGTTTATGTTCAGCATAGTGGCATATTTTTAGAGTTTGAGTTTTCTCACTCTGTGTTTCATAGTCAGTGTTCATTTGTATTTATCTAAGTCAGTAGCATCTCTGATCATTATACTTTTTGCTTGCTCAGGTGTTCCATTTAGTTTAATCCAAATTCTACAATTTCTTGTCCAGGTTGACTGTATCCTATTTTGTTTCTTTAGCATCCGTGCCTGCCGTGCTAATTCAGCGTTTTTTTTTTGTCAGGTGTTCATTTAGGTTAACTTGAGTTTCCTTTAGTTTTTTGGCCTGCCTCAGTATGTCATTTTTCACCCTCCTGTTCACAAAGCGCATCACAATTGATTTCTTTGTTTTGTTATCTTTCTTCGGTAAAGCATAACAGGCTGAGATCGCATTGGCTTCTACCTTAATGTCTTTATCATTAAGGAACTGAAGCACTTGGTTTTCTAGGGACAAAGATTCACTTATGGAAGCATGTTCACCACTCAGTCCTGTTGCGGCATGGGCGTAGGACTGATATCTGATGTCTAGTCCACTTATAACTAGGTCATCAATGCGAGAACCTTGTTCAAGATCCTCGACGCGTTGCTCCAAAAGACGCCCGTGTTGCTCCAGGTCCATAATTTTTTGGTCTTTTTCTTTTATTATTGAATGTAGGGCTTGTACCTCTTGTATTAGGTTTATTATTTTGGCCTGTTGGTTAGTCATTTTGGCCAATTCTTCTAACACAAAGTTCAGAGATTTTTTAATTTCTTCCATTTCCTCTTTTTTGGGTGGCATTTTACTGACCTGTGGATAGAAATAAACAGAGAAATAAACAGAGAATCCGGCTAGGCTATCGCCGGCGCCTGCCTCCGTCTACCTGGCCAGTTATGTTGCACACCGCCGGCGCAGCCGGAATCCACCAATCACAGCCACTCGTCGCCGTCTGGCTGGGTGGTTCCTCCGCTGGGCCCCGTCACCGCCAGTTATGTCGCACTCCGCCGGCATAGCTCTAATCCACCGATCACCTCCGCCGATCGGTGGCCGATCACCGTCGCTCGCTGTCGTCTGGCTGGGTGGCTCTTCCGCTAGGCCCCGTCACCGACCGCCATCAGTCTGGTAGTTCCTCGGCTGGGCCTCGCAAATTGGGCTCCGATTCAGGCCACTGTCCTGCTGAATCCAGGTGGCCCCCGTCTCTCACCAACGCCGCGCTCGAGCTCCCAATCGCCGCCTCGGTAGGTTCGTCCGGTAAGCCCTCACCGGGGACTGAGCCGCCTCGGTTGGTTCCTCCGGTAAGCCCTCACCGGGGACTGAGCCGCTTCGTGTCGGAGTTAGGTGTCGCACAGGGGCTAGTGTTAAGCTAACCAGTATTAGCTTGGCAGAAGCTTCAGATAGAGCGCAGCGGTTCTACCCAATTAAAGGGGCATTCCGACGGGATTCTGACGGGGGTGGAAATTCAGCCCGTGGGGTCCGTCACGAGCGCCGATCGCTGTTGATTAGGTTCTTTTAATGGGAAGAAATCAGCGACTTTGTCTCAGCGTTGAAAAAGTGTGACCATCCCGGTCGCCATTTTTGTTGGTGACCCTCCTATTCTCAGCGTATGTATGTGCATAACAATTTGTTTAAAACTCAACCAGTATAAAAGCAAATATAAGTTATTCCTTATTCATATGAAAGGCTACCACTCCCAAAAAATGTCTTCATGACAGATATAGGGTTTGCGATGCGACGCAGAGAGGGGGCAAAAGGGTCCCAGCCCCCGACCAACAGTGAGCTGTGTGGAGTTTGCATGTTCTCCCCGTGTTGCGTGGGTTTACTCCGGGATTTCTCCGGTTTCCTCCCGCATACCAAAAAAAACATGTAGGTTTAGGGCGCTCGCGCACGCAGCAACCAGCAGCCGGTGGCTTGTCACCAGACTGCAAACCAAATCTACCTACGGGTACAAATAAGTACCAAAAAAAATAAAAAGGGTGAGAACGTGGACGACTTAACTTGGCTTCATTGAACCAAGATAAAGAAGTGAGTCCCATGGTGCAGTGCTTTTCAAAGGTGTGATCTCCTGGGTCATGAGATGAAGAGGTGGTTTTTGTTAAATAAAATGTTGGACCCTTCTCATTCTCACCATCGAGTTTAAGCCAATTTTTGCTGGTTTGGTTTCAAAATATTACAAAAAATTCAATGCTGGACCATAATGCTTTCCCTTGTTTTTAATTTTTACTTTTTTTAATCCAGGAAGAGCCCTCCCACTCTTACAGATGTCATCAAATCGGAGCAGCCCTTCTTCTACTTCAGGCCTGTGAATGGCTAAGAGTGTGTTCAACAATGCGGCTGATTGTTACCTCCGCCAAGGAGGTTATGTGATCATCGGCGTTGGTTTGTCTGTTTGTCTGTTTGTTTGTTTGTTTGTTTGTTCGCAAGATAACTCAAAAACTTATGGACGGATTTTCATGAAATTTTCACAGATTGTCAGAAATGGGGTATCCTACAGATGATTACATTTTGGTGGTGATCCGGATCACCGTCCAGAAGAAAACCGCCATTACGGAAAATGCCATTTTCGTGAATAACTACTGAACCACTAATCCTATCATTGTCAATTCAATTGCTAGTCATATGTTTTCATGGTCAAGGAATCTGAAAACGTACACACAAACACTGTATGGGGGGAACTGTGGCCGCCATTACGGAAAATGCCATTTTCGTGAATAACTACTGAACTGTGGGGAGCGAGAAATGATGAAGCTGAGTGATTTTATAATTCAGATTTAATGTCGGCTTCGCCTCCCCAACATGTCTCACCCAAGGCAGAAAGCAGAAAGAGGCTGATCGCAGTCAGACCCCCATACTTATACACCACACAACAATAGCCAACATCACACATCCTTGTCATATCCTTCTCATCATCCCATGTCTCCTTCCAATGTCCTCTGGTTCTTTCGTCTGACCCTAGGGGGTCAGGAAGTCTTTTCAGGTCTTCACCGCCGCGCCTCCATCTCCTCATTGTTCTCCGCAGGCGGTCCAGACCTATTGTCCTCTTCTGAGACGTGAGGTCATTCCACACATGCAATCACAAAACATCTCCCTGTGTCTATAGATATGCAGATATGGATATATGCACTACAGCCCCCCCCCCCAAACGTCTAAGAAAAGGACAATATATGAAGGTTCACAGAATATGGTGACATCACTGGCATAACTATACAAGTTGATCACGTTAAAAACACAGTGATAACAGTAACAGTACAGTCTATGCCCCATGTCCGCCTTAAAACTGCTATGATAACCCCGACAGCATATCTTAAAACACATTGTCACATTCACATCAGTCTGTGTGTCGTCTGGGTTTTAACCATCTTCCAAATCTGCTGTACGCCTGCCTCGGCATCCCAGCGGTGCTGTCTTGTAAGGAATCTGCAGCTTGAGGAAAAGAGTGGTTATTTGATCCCTGCGGGGGGGCTGGGACGTGTCCCTTGGGGAGTCTACCACGTCGAGGTGCTCTCGCCACCCGTACAGGCTCATCACTCAACATGAAGGCAGGCTTGAGTCTGTCAATGCTGACTGTCTCTTTTCTGTCCCCCAAATCCAGCACAAAATGCTTATCTCCAGGTTCCAGCACTCTATATGGGCCATCATATGGTGGGCGGAGGGTTGGCTTTAAAGCCTCGTGCCTACCAAAAACGAACTCGGCATTTTTTAAAGCCTGGGGAACAAAAACCCGCGGAAAGGTGTGATGAACCGGGCCCGGGAGCATGTCCGCTCCCGTGCTGCTTAGTGGCCTCAGAGCTGGGAGGCGCCCCAGCTCTGGCTGTTCTGGTAAGAATTCACCGGGGAGCCTGAGAGGTTGTGCAAAATCTAATTCTGCTGGGGAGGCGTCTAGATCCTCCTTGGGCGCAGAACGCAACCCCAATAAAACCCACGGTAGTTTGTTAACCCAATCTGCATCCCTTAGTGACGCTCTGAGGGCAGCCTTCAAAGACCTATGAAAACGCTCGCATAAACCGTTAGCCTGGGGGTGATACGCTGTAGTGCGATGGATTGTCGCCCCTAAGCTGCTGGCCATCGCAGACCAGAGCTCTGAGACAAACTGAGGCCCCCTATCGGACGTGATGTCTGACGGGACTCCGAAACGCACTACCCAGGTTGTTAAAAAAACGTGAGCCACCTCTGCGGCCGTAGTTGACGTCAGCGGGACCGCTTCTGGCCAACGTGTGGTTCGGTCCACCATTGTTAAAAGATGTGTGAACCCCTGCGAGGACGGTAGGGGGCCCACGAGGTCGACATGCACATGGTCAAACCTCCTGGCCGGGATTCGGAACGTTTCTAAAGGAGCTTTCGTGTGCTTGTGAATTTTGGCACGTTGGCAAGACATGCATGTTCTGCCCACTCCTTTACGTGCTTACGCAGGCCCGGCCAAATGAACTTTTCCGCCACCATTTTTACCGAAGCGCGCACTCCCGGGTGCGCCAGGGAGTGAACCGAGTCAAAAACGCGGCGGCGCCACGCGGCCGGGACTACCGGGCGAGGTCGCCCGGTTGACACGTCGCAGATTAAGGGGGGCACACCGTCACACAAACCCCTGCTCTCCAGCCTTAACCCTGTTGGTCCAGACTGGAGTGCGCACACGTCCGCGTCACTACCCTGTTCTGCTGCCATGGCTGCGTAATCTATCCCTACGTGAACTGGGGCCGCTTGCAGTTCCGTATTGGTCTTGTGCTCTGCGACTGTGGTAGTATGATCTGCCTCCACATGCCCTGACGATGTCACAGCGCGGGAGAGGCAATCTGCCACCACGTTGAGTTTGCCCGCTACGTGCTGAATGTCTGTGGTAAATTCCGAAATTGTGGCCAGCTGCCTTTGTTGCCGGCCCGACCAAGGTTCTGAGATTTTTGACATCGCAAAAGTGAGCGGTTTATGGTCAACAAAAGCCGTGAAACGCCGACCTTCCAGCCAGAACTGGAAATGGCGGATGGCCAAATGAAGCGCTAACAGGTCTCTGTCAAACGTGCTGTATTTGCGCTCGGTTTCGTTTAAGGATTTGCTAAAAAATGCTAGCGGTTGCCAAGCCCCGTCAACGTGCTGTTCCACGACCGCCCCTATGGCCAAATTTGATGCGTCTGTGGTAAGCGCTATGCGGGCCGAGGGGTCGGGGTGAGCCAAAAGCGTGGCGTCAGCCAGGGCTCTTTTTACTTCCGCGAACACGCGTTCCCACTCCGGGGACCACGCAACCGCGTTGGAGGGCTTTTGCTTTCTAAGCGTGGCATATAATGGCTGCATGAGCTGAGCTGCGCGGGGGAGGAAACGGTTGTAAAAATTTACCATTCCTAAAAATTCCTGCAGCGATCTGACCGTTTGTGGTCGGGGAAAATTTGCCACTGCACGCACCTTATCAGGCAATGGGACTGCCTCTTCTGGGGAAACGCGGTGTCCCTAAAAATCAATCTGCGCCACGCCGAATCGGCACTTGGCTGGATTAATTATTAACCCATGTTCTTCCAACCTCTGAAAAACTGTAGTGAGGTGATTTTCGTGTTCCTCCTCAGACGTGCTGGCGACTAAAATATCGTCAAGGTAGACAAACACGAAAGGAAGATCGCGTAACACAGCATCCGTCATACGCTGAAACGTTTGTGCCGCACCTTTAAGGCCAAACGGCATGCGCAGAAACTCAAAAAGACCAAAAGGGGTTATTATGGCCGTTTTAGGGACGTCCTCAGGTCGGACTGGGACTTGGTGGTAGCCGCGGACCAGGTCTATTTTAGAAAAAATATGCGCACCCGCCAGATGTAGTGAAAAATCCTGGATGTGAGGGATTGGGTAGCGGTCATGCGCTGTAGCATTGTTTAATCTGCAATAATCGCAGCAAGGTCTCCAGGAGCCGTCGGCTTTCGGGACCATATGCAGTGGCGAAGCCCATGGGCTTTTTGAGCGCCGAATAATGCCCAGTTTTTCCAGGCTGGCGAACTCGTCGCGTGCTATGGCAAGCTTGGTCGCGTCTAAGCGCCGAGCTTTAGCGAAGACAGGGGGGCCCGTTGTGGGGATGAAGTGCTCCACCCCGTATCTTGCTACTGTTGCCGAAAATTTGGGAACTGTAAGTGCTGGAAATTGGGTGAGGAGTTTGTCAAACTTACCTCCTGCTGTGGCGACGTTGGCCTGCACGGGTGGTGGGGACACTCGGGCTGTACAGGGGATAGAAGAGAATGACAGTGCATTGATTAAGCGTCTGTTTGCAAGATCAACTAACAACCCATGTGAACATAAGAAATCAGCACCTAACATGTTGAAACTCACCGCCGCTATAATAAAAGTCCACTCATAAGTGCGGCTGTGTAAGGACAGAGACAAGGTCCTATCACCATAAGTGCTGATGTTCGAGCCATTCGCCACTGTTGCCCCGTTGCCGCGGGGTCCAGCCACTTGGTCAGCGTAGGTCGGGGTGATGAAGCTCACCTGAGCTCCGGTGTCTATGAGGAAATGTCACCCGGAGCCTTCATCAGTGATGTAGAGCAGCTTGTTGGCCTCGCCGAGAGCCGTAGCTGCTAACGGTTCCCGGCTTTGGAGTTTCCCGAGCTCTTGAAACTGCATGGTGGCACACACTTGTATGCCCTCTCAGCGAATTGCCAGTGGTAGTAACAGAGGTCGTCTCGTCTGTTGCGTCGCGGCCGCGTCACTGCCATGGTGGGCGGGATTTGCTCCGCTGTCTCCGGCTCCCCGCTGCCCTGGGCTTCCGCACCAAGGTCCACCGCTGCTGCTGTGGCCATCTGCTCGCCGCAGGAGTTGAGGAGCCGCTGTGCTTCCCGGGCTAGCGTGCAGAAATCCTGCTGGGTCTTACCACGCATGCTGGCCAGAGTCCCTCTCATGTGTGCCGGGAGGGTGCTGAGGAAGATGTGCTGAAAGAGGAAGCTGTCGTTGTCTGCCTCCCTCAGCTGAAGCATGTCTTCCATCAGGGCCATCGGTCTGCGCCCTCCTTGGCCATATATCGCCAGTAGTCTCTTGGTCCTTTCTTCGGCCGAGGGCACGAAGCTCTCGATGAGAGTAGCCTTCAGCTCCTCGTATTTGTCACTGGCGGGCGGCTGCTGTATCACGCTCCGCACGCATTGTGCTGTGGTGGCGTCGAGCCTGGCGACGACGTGGTAGAACTTGGTTTCGTCTGCCGTCACCCCTGCGAGCGCGAACTGTGCCTCAGCCTGCTTCAGCCACGAGTTCGGGTCGTTCTGCCAGAATTCTGGGAGTTTGATGGCGACGGCGCTTGCTCGGGCCGCCTCCGACGAGTCTGCAACGGGAGAACGCCTTTCATCCATTCTCACGTCTGGTCACCAATGTGGGGAGCGAGAAATGATGAAGCTGAGTGATTTTATAATTCAAATTTAATGTCGGCTTCGCCTCCCCAACATGTCTCACCCAAGGCAGAAAGCAGAAAGAGGCTGATCACAGTCAGACCCCCATACTTATACACCACACAACAATAGCCAACATCACACATCCTTGTCATATCCTTCTCATCATCCCATATCTCCTTCCAATGTCCTCCGGTTCTTTCGTCTGACCCTAGGGGGTCAGGAAGTCTTTTCAGGTCTTCACCGCCGCGCCTCCATCTCCTTGTTGTTCTCCGCAGGCAGTCCAGACCTATTGTCCTCTTCTGAGACGTGAGGTCATTCCACACATGCAATCACAAAACATCTCCCTGTGTCTATACATATGCAGATATGGATATATGTACTACATGAACCACTAATCCTATCATTGTCAATCCAATTGCTAGTCATATGTTTTCATGGTCAAGGAATCTGAAAACGTACACACAAACACTGTATGGGGGGAACTGTGGCCGCCATTACGGAGAATGCCATTTTCGTGAATAACTACTGAACCACTAATCCTATCATTGTCAATCCAATTGCTAGTCATATGTTTTTGTGGTCAAGGAATTTGAAAACGTACACACAAACACTGTATGGGGGGAACTGTGGCCGCCATTACGGAAAATGTCATTTTCGTGAATAACTACTGAACCACTAATCCTATCATCCATCCATCCATCCATCCATCTTCTACCGCTTTTCTGGAGGTCCGGGTCGCGGAGGCAACAGTTCAAGCAGGGAAGCCCAGACTTCCCTCTCCCCAGCCACCTGCTCCAGCTCTTCAGAGAGGATACCAAGACGTTCCCAGATCAGCTGGGAGACATAGTCTCTCCACCGTGTCCTGCGTCTGCCCCGGGGTCTCCTCCCAGTGAGACGTGCCTGAAACACCTCAAGTGGGAAGCGTCCAGGAGGCATCCTAATCAGATGCCCATACCACCTCAACTGACTCCTTTCAATGTGGAGGAGCAGCGGTTCTACTCTGAGCCTCTCCCGGATGACTAAGCTCCTCACCCTATCTCTGAGGGTGAGTCCAGCAATTCTATGGAGAAAGCTCATTTCAGCCGCTTGTATCCGTGATCTAATCCTATCATTGTCAATCCAATTGCTAGTCATATGTTTTCATGGTCAAGGAATCTGAAAACTTACACACAAACACTGTATGGGGGGAACTGTGGCGCTTGGCGGAGGTCTGCGCTCTCCGAGTGCTTTTCTAGTTTTTGTTTTTGTTTTTTTTCTCGCAGTACGTTTTCTCGCCCTTTAAATGAAGGCGGCAGCAACAAAAAGATAAAAGAAATACAGCACATAATACACTGTGGGGTAGCAGGAATATAGATATAAACGGCACAGTAATTGAGGATTTTTTAGAGGATAGGGACTTAATTTGCATGAATGATGGGAAAGGTACTACTGTAGATTTAGCAGTAACCTAGTCGCAGAAAGTGTGTTAGACCTTACTTTGGTTTCAAATGTGATTGCAGGAATCACATCTTGGGAGGTGTTAAGTCGGTCAGCTAATGGGAGTGATTATTACCCTTTAAGAGTTAAAATTGGTCTAGAAGCGAGAGAAGAAAAGATGCAATCTGGCACAAGATGGAAATTGGGTAAGGCAGATTGGGATAAATTTAAATATCTGTGTAAGACTAGATGTAAGCAGCTACACTACCGTTCAAAAGTTTGGGGTCACCTCAGACAATTTTGTGTTTTCCATGAAAAGTCACACTTTTATTTACCACCATTAGTTGTAAAATGAATAGAAAATATAGTCAAGACATTGACAAGGTTAGAAATAATGATTTGTATTTGAAATAATAGTTTTTTCCTTCAAACTTTGCTTTCGTCAAAGAATCCTCCATTTGCAGCAATTACAGCATTGCAGACCTAACATGATTGCACAAGGGTTTTCTAATCATCCATTAGCCTTCTGACGCAATGAGCAAACACATTGTACCATTAGAACACTGGAGTGATAGTTGCTGGAAATGGGCCTCTATACACCTATTATGGGTAACCCCCACAACAGCCACGGACAAGCAGAGCGCTCAGCGGGAGCAATTAACATAGCAGTGTGATCTATGGACTGATAACAATATGTAGATGTGCCTTGTAACCTCTTTTGTCCTACAGCTCCAGAGCAGAGGCGAATTCCGGCCAGTCTTGCTGTTGTTATGTATGACTTCCTGCTCTGTACTCAAATGCAGATGTCCCATGCCTTCCTGCAGTTTCTTTGATGATAACATGCCTTTCATGTATTGTCTGTAGTGGGGTATAAAAACTGCATTGCTCTGTAGCTCTCTCTGACCACTGCTTCTGACAACACGCATTCTGTGTCTCCTCATGAGAGCCTGAGGACCTGCTCCAGCCCGCCTGTACAGGGCTGGAGTGAGTTCTATGATGGCGGGATGAATGATAATAAACTCCCTCAAAAACTCTCAGTTCGCTCCTTATTATTTCATGCCGCCACATTGGTGACCCCGAGAAAGAACACGCTGGCAGCCCCCGGCGGTGACTCTCCGACGACAAGCGAACGCAGCAGCCTGACGCAAATGATCTGCCCTCCTTTCTGCTACAGGGAGACCTCGACGCAGAGCCACCACCAGGCGAAACTCTCTGGAGATCACCCACGACTGGGAAAGCTGCAGAATGCTTCATGGTGAGATCTGCACGCCTGAGATCTGCACATCCACGCTGGGACCGGCCGCTCTCACAGCTCCTCCACATGAGAGCGCACGCACCTCGTCCTCTCTCCATGACGGCGACCTCCAGGGCCGACGGAGAATGCAGCGCATGGACCTGAATGCACCATGACCGAACTACAGCAACAGCTCAACAGGGAGGGTCATCGGCGCCGACGACGCTGATCTCCAGCAAGCTCCCTGACCCTGACTCGCCTCTACAGCGGTCCTGCCATGCACCGAACCCCGCATGCACACCGGGGGGTTATGAGGACAGCGCACCACGCATAGGACAATACCGGCTCCACACAGACCGCCATCATCTGTCGCCGCTGCACGCAGCTTGCTCACAGCATTTTCTAATGGTCTCAGCCACGGCGCACAAGGGAATTCAGCCGCCTGCTGTCCCCAAGGGCTTTAGGGCTGCGTGCGCACCTAAAGTCAACACGCCAAGTCCCTCACTGCTGCAGCTCCTTTTTTCTTCATGGCCACGAGAGGAGTCAGAGACAAATTTTTTTTCTTACAGCTGCTGTGGACCTCTGCACATTCAACGGGACAGCCCCTCAACATCGCGGATCCACAGGCAATTTTTGCGCGGCCCAGACAATTTCGCCGTCCCGGGCCGGCACTTGCTACCCCCACCCCCCTCCCTCCACCGCCGCCTGCAGCGAGCTTCCCCCGCAGCTCGCTCTCAAAGCCGGACTATCGAGGCCTCAGCTTCCCGCTGAGCCCTCTGGGGGGGAGTGTATGGGTAACCCCCACAACAGCCACGGACAAGCAGAGCGCTCAGCGGGAGCAATTAACATAGCAGTGTGATCTATGGACTGATAACAATATGTAGATGTGCCTTGTAACCTCTTTTGTCCTACAGCTCCGGAGCAGAGGCGAATTCCGGCCAGTAATCTTCCTATTGTTATGTATGACTTCCTGCTCTGTACTCAAATGCAAATGTCCCATGCCTTCCTGCAGTTTCTTTGATGATAACATGCCTTTCATATATTGTCTGTAGTGGGGTATAAAAACTGCATTGCTCTGTAGCTCTCTCTGACCACTGCTTCTGACGACACGCATTCTGTGTCTCCTCACGAGAGCCTGAGGACCCGCTCCAGCCCGCCTGCACAGGGCTGGAGTGAGTTCTATGATGGCGGGATGAATGATAATAAACTCCATCAAAAACTCTCAGTTCGCTCCTTATTATTTCATGCCGCCACATTATGTAGATATTGCACCAAAAACCAGACATTTGCAGCTAGAATAGTCATTTACCACATTAGCAATGTATAGAGTGTATTTCTGATTAGTTTAAAGTTATCTTCAGTGAAAAAAAGTGCTTTTCTTTCAAAAATAAGGAAATTTCTAAGTGACCCCAAACTTTTGAACGGTAGTGTAAATAGTGAGGACATTCTTGATGGGGAGGAATTTAGTAAAAGTATCAGTGCGATTATAATCAAGTCTGCAAATCAAACAATACCAAAAAGTACAGGTTATAGACAATGAAAGAATCTTCCTTTGTGGGATGATAATTGAAATAAAGCTATAAAAATAGAAATAGGGCATTCAGACAAGTGAAAAAGTGTCATTCTTTGGAAGCAGTGATTAAGTGCAAACGGTGTCAGGCAATCGTCTGGAAAACAAAACAGCTAAGCGTTTATTTTGGAGACAGTATTGTAATACTATAGGAAGAGAAACACAGCTATCAGATATTTGGGGAATGATTAAGAAAAATGAGTGGTATTAGGAGAGAGTACAAAATACCAGTGCTAGACAATAATGGGGAAGTAGCTGTTACTAATATAGACAAAGCAGAGCTTTTGGCACAAATTTTAGTGAAGATTCATAGAGTGGTGATCTGCTCTGTGTGCCTGCTGCCTTAATTGTCTCCACAGCTGCACGCACACCTGCTCCTCCAATTAGGCAGCCTTCTTCAGGAGCTCTGCCTATTATTCTGCATGGAGACATCAACGCTCCATTTGGATGAAAGACCTCTGAGCGAGAGTCTACTTCTCGTTTGGCTAGGGAGTTTCACCTCCCTCATCCTTCCTGCACATCTGATCGTCTGGGAGCTTCGCCTCCCCTACTCAACATAAGCTACCCAAAGAAATTCATTCTCTCTGCTCCTTCACCTACACTCTCCAGCAAATTTTCTCCTGAAGCAGCTGAGGCGACAGCACACCTGATTGTTCCACCTTCATGCATCGTTGGCGCTCTCTCATGGGGCATCAAGGAGAAGGTTAGGAGAGCACAGGAGACTGAGGCCAACCCGGACGGGGGGCCGGCGGGACGGATGTATGTGCCCTCTTTCAGTCTGGGGTGAAGTCATCGATTGGTTGCACTCCTCCAAGATTATGTGTCACCCTGGAGTAGCGCGCACTGTGGTCCAGTTACAGAGGACCTTCTGGTGGCCTTCATTGTGGAGGGACGTTGGTGAGTTCATCCCAGCCTGTCCTCAGTGTGCAACTTGTAAGTCGTCCTCCTCTCCCCCTTCGGGCCTATTGCATCCTCTCCCCATCCCTAGCAGACCCTGGTCCCATGTGGCCCTGGACTTTGTAACCCCCCCCCCCCCCCCCGCCCCGCACTGTTATTCTTACCATTGTGGATAGATTTTCCAAATTTTCCAAAACTGCTCACTTTATTCCCCTGCAGAAGCCCCCTGCAGCCAAGGAGACGGCTGACCTCCTCACTCTGCATGTGGTGTGGCTTCATAGTATTCCAGTGGACATTCTGTTGGACTGTGGGCCCTAGTTCATCTCTCAAGGTTGGCGAGCCATCTGTAAAGCTATTGGGGCCACGGTGAGCCTGTCTTCTGGGTATCATCCACAAAGCAATGGCCAGTGTGACCGCACCAACCAGGAGTTGTAGGTGGCTCTGAGGTGCGTCACAGCTTCCAGTCCGGCATCCTGGAGTTCCTACTTACCTTGGGTTGAGTATGCGCACAATTCTGCTGTTTCCACTGCTGTTTCCACTGCTACTACAGCTACAGCCCATTCCTCTACTCCCTCTACACCCATGACTGCAGGCCTATGTATGGATCCAATTCCATCATAAAGTTCGCAGATGACACCACGGTGATTGGACTCATCAGGGACAATGACGAGTCAGATTACAGGGCAGAGGTTGAGCACTTGGCTACTTGGTGCGCTGACAATAACCTGCTCCTTAACACCAGCAAAACCAAGGAGCTCATAGTGGACTACAGGAAGGAGAGGGAAGAGACACATGACCCCATCCATATCAATGGCATAGCTGTTGAACGTGTCCCCAGCTTCAAATTCCTGGGGACCCACATCTCGGAGGACCTGTCCTGGTCAGTTAACACCACCAGCCTGATCAAGAAGGCCCATCAGCGCCTCTTCTTCTTGAGGACATTGAAGAAGAACCATCTGTCAACTGACATCCTGGGCAACTTCTACCGCTGCGTGATAGAGAGCACCCTGACCAACTGTATCACACTCTGGTATGGGAGCTGCTCTGTAGCTGACCGCAAGGCGCTGCAGCGGGTGGTGAAAACCGCCCAACGCATCACAGGGACTCCACTTCCAGCTATAGAGGACGTCTACAGGAAAAGATGTCTGCGCCGGGCACGCAGCATTCTTAGGGACTCCAACCATCCTGCTCATGGACTGTTCCAGCTTCTCCCCTCCAGAAGACGTTTCAGAAGCCTTCGGACTAGAACCAGCAGGTTTAGGAACAGTTTCCTCCCCTAATCTGCGATGTCTCCACAGGACGGCCACGTCCCATGGTACCAGCCGCGTGGCGCCGCCACGTTTTTGACTCGGTCCATTCCCTGGCGCACCCCGGGGTGCACGCATCGATCAAGATGGTGGGGGAGAAATTTGTTTGGCCGGGGTTGCGTAAACAGGTCAAGGAATGGGCGGCAACCTGCGTAGCGTGTCAGCGAGCCAAAATACACAAGCACACTAGAGCTCCTTTGGAGCCTTTTCACATCCCGGCTAAGCGCTTTGATCATGTGCATGTCGACTTGGTGGGCCCCCTTCTGTTGTCACAGGGGTGCACACACCTTTTGACGATGGTGGATCGCACCACGCGTTGGCCAGAAGCGGTTCCTCTGGCACCCACCACTGCAGAAGAAGTTGCATGCGCGTTTTTAACAGCTTGGGTTGCGCGTTTTGGAGTTCCGTCGGACATAACGTTCGATAGGGGTCCTCAATTTGTTTCCAAACTCTGGTCATCGATGGCCCGCAGCCTAGGGGTGAAGATTCATCGCACTACCGCGTATAACCCCCAAGCTAACAGTTTATGCAAAAGTTTTCATAGGTCATTGAAAGCGGCCCTCAGAGCGTCGCTTATGGATACAAATTGGGTTGACAAACTTCCATGGGTTTTATTGGGGTTGCGTTCTGCACCTAAGGAGGATTTGCAGGCCTCCCCAGCTGAGTTAGTTTTTACACAACCTCTCCATTTACCTGGTGATTTTCTCCCCGACAACCCTGCACCAAATTGCCCCCCCCCCCCCGCTCAGCTGTTGCAGAGCGACACAGGATCAAACACACTTCCTGGCCCGGTTCATCACAGTTTCCTACGCGTTTTTGTGCCGAAGGCTTTAAAAAATGCAGAGTTTGTTTTTGTTAGACATGATGCTCATCGCCCAAATTTGCAGCCACCTTATGATGGACCTTTCAGAGTGCTGGAAACAGGAGGGAAGCATTTTTTGCTAGATTTGGGAGACATAGAGCGAGGAGACATAGACATAGATTTGGGAGAATAGAGCGCTTTGCCAGTGCATTGGAGCCATCAACACGACACCAAACAATGCAGTTTAATAGAAGCAGGAGAAATGCCAATGGATTTGAGAAGAGATAAACTCACATTATCATATTGGGTCAAGCTGAAAGGATCTGAGGAAGCTAATATTTTGAAAAACAGCACTACAAGACTGTTGGGAATATACTAACTTCCAGGGACACAAGTTTGGGAGGACAATTGAAAGAAAAGTCAGAATGTATGGACAAGACACTATTGATATAGCTAACATCACTCCAGTGAGTAATGTTCCCCCTTGGCTGTTTCCTGGAAAAGAAGTAGACATCAGTGTGCTAATGAGGAAAAAGGATGGGCATATAAATGAAGTTGGCATTAAAACAAGCATCTACCTCAGGAATAATTATAACTACTTACAGCTCTATACTGATGGTTCAAAAAACAAAGAGGGCTCTGTTGGAATTGGAGTATACGTTCCAGAGTTTAAAGTGACCATGTGGTGGCACTGCGTGGGGGGTTCTCCACCCAGAGTCGGAAGCTGGGGAAAGGTGGAACAAAAGACTGAAGGAGGAAGTGGCACCAGGGGGTCTCAGATGTAGCAGAAAGGACTATTTGCCCCTGGGGAGTTCAGGAGATGCCAGAGCTGCTGAAGGAAGAGAGGGTGTGAGAAGCGGGACTGGCATTATATGATGTTAATGTTCCACGCATGTCTTTGTCCACTGATTGTATTGTTTTGGCTCCCTGGGTCTCATGGGATGGAAATAAAGGTTTTAAAAAGGAGGCGCAGAGACCCAGATACAGATTTTCCTGTACTTGATGTTGGAAGAAGAATAAAGTTCATGTGTCGTCTAGCTCGCTGCCTCGTCTGCTTTCTTCTTCCACAACCATCTCCGAATCAGAATCAGAATCAGAATCAGCTTTATTGCCAAGTATATTTACAAGTAAACACACAAGGAATTTGACTTGACATTGGGCGCGCACGTTAGGCGCATCCAATGACACGGCAGCCATAAAGGCGCCTGTCTGCAGTGGGGGTAAAGGGGGGAAGGGGGGGGGGGGAACACAATAGGCAGAGAGAAAAAACATAGTTATCAGAATCACGCTCGTATAAGCTCATATAAGCTCATGAGCCAAATTTTGATTACACAGAAAAAAAACCTCTATGCACATTAGCAGACAATAGATACAATCACACAGCAGAGGGAGGGAGAGCAGTGTGTGTATATTTGCATGTCATTGTGTAGTGTGAGTGTAACAGTTGTTAGTGAGCAGCAGAGGGCGCCTCCTGGCAGTGGATAGATGTTATAATCATGTGACTTATAAACAAGTCCAGAGATCAGAGTCTATCTCTCTTTTCCTCTTCCTTGCAGAAGGCACATGGGCATTGTCCTTGAGAGACCAATCCGCTGACGACAACAACTGATTGTTGATGTATGGGTAGACATAAGCCACTTCTCCGGCGTTATCTTCATCGAGGAGGAATGTAAACAAGGGCACCAAAACACAAGGTCAAATCTGCACAGTGCACTCAGAGAATAAAAAAAATTTCTCTCTCTTCGATTCTGTGCTTCAATTTCATACAGGCTTGAATCATACTTTAGATCATTCTCTGGAGAGCACTCAGCGATCCACAGATGTTATCCACCTACCGAAACATAGGTAAAACATGTCCAGAGAGTTCGTTCTCTCTTCAATGCATGCCAGATAGTAAATTCCATGTTAATCCTGCCGCTGACAGTCAGTGCTCCCCCCAGCTGGACGAATTGTTGAATTTGTTAAGGGAGCTACGCCGGGGTCCGCATTTGATTAGCTCACCCAGATAATTTCAATACACTAGGAAAACTCCAGGGGCCAAACAGAAGATCCTGTGATCAGTTCAATCTCAGTCTCAGTCGAATCACACAGACACATGAATTCCAATGCCATGAGTCTCCCTTGGGTTCCCCCTGACCCGATCTTTTAAAGTGGTGACAATCGCATATAAGCCGCTTTCCAGATCCATAATTTCCATTTGGATTAAGATTCAGCCAGGAGAAGAGTGACATTGCAAGCTGGGATCAGAAGGGAGAGGATTAGGAGGGAGAGGGAAGAAAAGCGTCTGCTCTCTCTCAGAAGCGGAAGTAAAAGTCTCAAAAAGACTCTCCAACCATACAACCGTGTATACAGCAGAAATGGTGGCAATAATTTTTGGTTTGCAGTGGGTTGGGGAGGTCAGACTGGACAGGGTGATGGTGTGCACAGATTGACTTGCAGCTTTACAAACCATACAGACACTAAAATCTACAAGGGAAGACTTGATGATTGAGCTATATCACAATTTATTTAGGATACACAGTGGTGGTGGAGATATTCAGTTTTGTTGGGTTCCTGCACATGAAGGGTTGAACGGGAATGACTGTGCAGACAAATTCAAAAAAACTGCACTTGGGAAAGAAATAACTACCATTATCACTTGGAAAAGGAGAAGGGAAAACAGTGATCAAGAAAAAAGGAATTGAGATATGGCAAAAAAAGATGGGCTTATGATCACAAAGGTTGATTGTGTTACAAAATACAAAAGTCTATTGCAATAAAGAATTGTAATAGAACAAACAGGAGGGAGGACGTCATTATGGCAAGACTCAGACTAGATCACAGGTAGGGAATGGGATTTAACTGGGATTCTGGGAACAGAAGGAGATGGAGAGGCGATAAGGATCATGAGAAGGGCTCTTTTTTCTTTTTTAAATAACACAGGATTAAGTCAGAATTTAGGGGTCGGGCTTAAATGACATAATGTTACACACTCTTGTACAGTATGTGGTGGTATGCACCTTTCAATTGTTTGCTAACCGCCAGTAACTGAGAGAAGAAGAAGAAGAAGAAGTGACATAATGTCGGACCCAGGGAACACGCTCACACAGACTCAAGTTCAATACAATGATCTTTATTGAATAACCAGCAGGTGTGTGGGTGAGTGTATGCGGTGTGTGAATGTTGTGTGGGTGAACGAGCTGCAGCCGGGGGTGAAACAGAGCGCCGTACAGCCTGGCAACCCTAGAGACAGAACCAAACACAGGTGTTAATTTCAGCCGTGTTATGATGGATTGCAGATGTCCTGGAGTTGGTGTCGGCTTGGGCTTTGGGCCACCTGCCAGGGAGACAGCGCCTGCTGAGCGCACCCGGTGAAACGTTGCGATGCGCGGCGTGGAGAGAGGAGCGGTTCCGCCGCCGCAAGGGAGAGAACCGCTGCCGGAGGGATCCACCTGTGCACAGGGGAGAGCCTGGGAGAAGAGGTAAGGTTGGAATTTGTTGAGCTTACTTGCAAACGGAGAGTCCAACGATGTAGCGCAGGGCTGAGCGGGATCAGGGCGTGCGCAGGACGAAGAGCGTATCATAGCAGACGGCTCCGTGCCGTAGCTCCAGACAGGACGGGCTATATAGCCCGGGGCTGATTACTCCCAGGTGTGCGCACAGCTGAGGCAGATGACGGCCCAGAGTGAGTTGTAACAAGAAGAAGAAGATTTGACCGGTCAGAGGTCTTCGTCCTGGTATCAGGGACGGTATTAGCAAATGCAAATAGTTTATTCACCAACCTGCTCAGCACTGGCTGACTAGGAGTTGAAACAGCATATAAGTATACAATTCAGCTCTGGGTGTAAAGGAGCTGTAGGAAAACTGTTCGGTGGCGGTTGAGTCCTTAGCTAGGGGTTGGAAGTGCCCCTGAGAAGTGGTCAGTTTGAATTCTGTACACTTCTTTGTCACGCGCGGCTCTAGGGAGCCACGCAATAAGAGCCAAGGGCGAGCCAGTGAGTCGTGATGTTTTATTAAAGGTGAGGGATGAAGGATGAGGAGAGCACAGATACTCGTACAGAAGTACACTCACAGGTTGCACAGCGCAGGAGCAGGGAGCTCGTACCGGACATAGGGGTAACAAGGCGTACATACTCACAGCGGGTTACAATCACAGGAATGCTGTAAGGGGAGTAGAGGCTGACACCAGACGAAGGGGCTTCAGCCTAGCAGTGCTTATGTCGCAGCCCCGAGTCATCGAGGCTGCTCCTATTTATTCTCATTGGCAGCGCCCCAGCTGATGAGGATTAATTGGCCCCAGCCGCCCGTAATGCTGCCAGCTGGGAGCCTGCTGAGACGCTGCTCAATGAGAAGCAGAGACACATGGGCTGAGCGCTGAGACGGCATCTCAACCCATGGTGACAGAGCCTCCCCCTCAAGGTCGGGCTCCTGAATGACCAGGAACATCCCAGCCCCCCCCCCCCCACCTAGGGTGGGTGGAAGGGAGGCAGGACCGGAGGGGAAGAAGCAAAGTGAAGGACAACACCAATAGACAAATGTAGGGTAACAGGGCAGAGAAAAAAAACCCCAAATACGCTACTCTACATCGCACCAAAAAAGGGAAAAAAAAAAAAAACCAGGACACAGACGGAGAGAATACAAAACACGGGAACAGAACAATCCACCAAAAGAATGACAAAAACGGATAAAGCAATTACAGTGTATGACGGGAAACAAAACACATAACCCTATAATGCACAGACAAAGCTAAAAAACAAGGCACAAAAAGGAAAATGCTGAGTACGGATAATGGAAAACACACAGCACTATGAATATATGTTCACAACAGGACAAAAATAATGAGAATGACATGCACCGGTAAATAAAAAGATAACAGAATACCTGGCGCCAAATACCAAGAGGGACACCTAGGAGAATAACGGTGACAGGGTAAAAGGACAGCAATAAGGTAAAAAGCTGAGTATGGTTAAGGGGAAAACACAATACACAGCACGAAATATGCGGGAGGTCCCCTAGAGGGAGAATGGGAACAGGTTCACAGGATAATGAGACAAGATACCGAGTATGGTTGAAAAGGAGAGAGCACAATACACGGCGGCAAATATACGGGGGGCCACCTAGGGAAATACTGGTGACAGGTACATAAGAACAATGAGATAAGATGCTGAGAACGGTTAATACGGAAAAAAAAAAAAACAATACACAGCACTATGAATATGTATTTACCAAAAGGACAAAATATCTCACCCGAGTGACCATAACAAATATAAGCGGCACCCGAGGAATATGACAGGAAGAGTCCAAAAATGGCCGAGATGGCTCCGGAGATCTCCCCGCCCATTGTCCAGTTGGCGAACCAGGGAAAGGGAAATGTTCGGACGGCGAACTCCGGACCCAGATCCCAGGAACCCAGTCCACCGGCAGCCGAACCAGGCCACCCAGAGGCAAACACAGATCATCGGGGGGAACCAGATCACCGAACCGAAAGTCTTGCGGGTCGGGTCGTCGACCCGCATCACTCAACCACCAGGACCGTTGAGACGGACGAAGGGTCAAAACGGGTCCCGGTGGAAGAGGCTCAGGGGAGAGCCGATGACGAGGGCGACGAGCGTCAGGCCGCAGGGAAGCGGCCACCTCCTCACCGGACCTGGACAACACTGGGACAGCACCCACGTCGGACCCCGATCAGGCCTTAGGCGAACCCACGTCGGACACCGCTGGAGCAGCCCCCACGTCGGACCCCGATTGGGTCTCGGGCGAATCCACGTTGGACGCCGCTGGAGCAGCACCCACGTTGGACCCCGATTGGGTCTCGGGCGAACCCACGTTGGACACCACACCAGAACTGACCTCCAACGTTGAACCTGGACCCTCCAGCACCACGAGGAACAGCAACTCCTCGCCGGTGACCCTGAGAGAAGGCTCAGAAGAGAAAACAGAACCGGGATCAGGATCACCGGCAGCGCCAGAACCCGGTGAGACGAGCTCAGACGCAGCGGGCGGCTGCACCCGGCTCATCTCCCCTAGAGACAGGCTGAAGTGCTCAAAGATATAAAGGGAGAAAAGAAAGGAGAGCACTTGCCTGATCTCGGGTTCTGACGCCGTCCAGGACTGCGAAGATCCAGGATCCGTCGTCAGGAGGTCGTTGTCAGGCTCCCATCCAGCCGCGTCGGGCCCCGCAGCCAGCACGATGGTCAGCGTAGCTTGAGGTTCCTCCAGCTCCGGTAACCCTGCCGACAATCCACTTGGCGTGAAGCCAGAAGAATCTCGTCCCGCTGGACCGAACCGCTCCTCCGTGGAGACCCGGGGACGCTTAGTCGTCGGCGCAGACTCCACGCAGCAGTCAGTCCCCCTCCTCCATCCGCAACGTAGCTGCGGAACCACAGGCCCTCTCCTTATCCCACCACGTTGACCCAGAGCCGGGGATCGCTCGGCGGAGAGAGACACAGAGGATGCAGGATTAGGAACACAGGGTACAGCAGGTGGGGGGAGTTCAGGGAGCTGCGAACCCTGAACTCCTCCTCCAGGAATGTGACAGAGCCAATCATTAAGCAGATGTGAAAAAACTATGACTTGCCTGCCTCCTGGAGGTTGAATATCGCCTGCTGTGGTGGATACTGCTTCTTCCTCTCCCCGCCCGGCGATAACGGAGGACCCCCCGGGAAATCGTCTGAGGATCGCTCGCGTTGTCTCCAGCAGAGAGCTCACCAGGCCGGAATTCCAGGCGCACACAGCAGTCAGGAAGCGCGTCGAGGAGGAGGGGGAAACAGCCAGGGTGAGCCAGCCCGAATGTCCAGGAATGACAGCGGGGGAACGAGGCTCAGGGAACGAGGCTGTGAAATCTCCACACTGACGAGACAAGGAGGTGACAGCTGCGTGGGGGAAACGGTCCTGGCGGCAGCCCAGAACTGGATCCGGACGAGGTTCGTGCAGAGGTGACTCGGCGATGTGATGACGGCTATTCCCAGGGGACGAAGCGAGGGAGGAACCCAGGAATCACCGCTCCTGATCGGAGATCGAGGCGAGGAAGGCGTCGAGCACGGGAAAGCTTCGTAGCCCTGGAGTCCCCTCCACCAATCTCACTGCTGCCGCCACATGCCTGAAGATGGTGACAGGACACACAGTGGAGCTCGCGACAGCCACTCGGCCCCAGACATAACTGCTGTCAGCTGCGGCTCCTTGAAGGGAATCCCGAGTGACGTGGCGCAGGTCGGGGGAAGCCCTCTGGTTGGCGAGAACTCCCGGACTGGAATGGCAGCAGGAACGGGATCCCGAAGCGGGGGGCAACGTCATCCACTTCGGCTTCCTGCCGGGATTTCCATCCAACCCGCGGAGCTTCTCTCGCTGTATACCTGTAGCGTCTATCCTGGCGCTGTCCTCGAGATGGAACACAGAATGAGGGTAACAGTCCAGGAGTTCCTCAGCACGGCCCGGATGCCAGCGTCTCGCATTGGAGGCGTCGTGCAGGGTGAAGAGCATCTCGTCGACAGCCCCCGAGATGGACCTCAGCTCGTCGCCCTGGCGCCGGGAGTGACTCCTGGGAAACGGCATGCTAGCAGCGCTGACACCCGGACAGAAAGGTACAATTCCACAGCGACTTATGGCCGCCGGTAACTCGTCGGGCTGCGACATACTGTCACGCGCGGCTCTAGGGAGCCACGCAATAAGAGCCAAGGGCGAGCCAGTAAGTCGTGATGTTTTATTAAAGGTGAGGGATGAAGGATGAGGAGAGCACAGATACTCGTACAGAAGTACACTCACAGGTTGCACAGCGCAGGAGCAGGGAGCTCGTACCGGACATAGGGGTAACAAGGCGTACATACTCACAGCGGGTTACAATCACAGGAATGCTGTAAGGGGAGTAGAGACTGACACCAGACGAAGGGGCTTCAGCCTAGCAGTGCTTATGTCGCAGCCCCGAGTCATCGAGGCTGCTCCTATTTATTCTCATTGGCAGCGCCCCAGCTGATGAGGATTAATTGGCCCCAGCCGTCCGTAATGCTGCCAGCTGGGAGCCTGCTGAGACGCTGCTCAATGAGAATCAGGGACACATGGGCTGAGCGCTGAGACGGCATCTCAACCCATGGTGACATTCTTTGGCAGTTTTGGTGGAGAAGCATAATCTGGACTGTGACTGGAGCAGAATGGCAGGTAGTAGTGATGGGGGTTCTGATGAGGAAGGTATAGAGTTCGGATGGACTCCGGTTCCAAGTTATGGGAAAAAGGGGGATAGAGAACAGGGTAGTGGAAGGATACTTGCTAGTTAGTGGGCACTTACTGATGACGAGGAAACACCACCAGAGGTGCATGCAGATAGTGCAGATCTGCGACTGAAATCCTCAAGTAGTTAAGATCATTTTGAAATTTAAACCAGGACATGATCCCTAAGCAGTAAGTCTAATAATGTTAACACTTGGATTGAAAAGAGCATTAGGTGACAATGAAGCGGCCAAAGTGTTGAGAGATGGAAGTCTCTTTGTTAAATATAAAAATGCAGAACAAAAGAACAAAGTACTTACGCTTCAAGTAGTGTGCAAAAAAGAAATAGCTGAGAGGAAAGTAGTTGGGGAGATAATTGGTGTCAGGGGAGTAATATCAGGCATACCTTTGAAAGAAAACATGGAAGAAATGAAGAAGTTAATAAAAGCAGGAACAGTGACAGGAATTAAGTGACTGCAAGCTTTTAGAAATGGGGGAAAAGGTTGACAGAATGTCAGTATTGTTAGAATTCAAGGACCAGATTCTCCCTGACAAGATTATGGCGGGGTACATGTGTTTCAGTGTCAGAGCATATGTTCCCCTGCCTTTTAGATGCTTTAAATGTCGGCGATATGGCCATATTGCTTCAGTGTGCAAAGGCAAACAGATGTGGAAGATGTGGGGAAGAGCATGCTTATAGGGAGTGTGGGAGCAACAACACAGTTAAGTGTTGCTACTGTGGGGGGAATCACACAGCAGCTTAAGGAGGTTGTACAGTGAGAAAGCAGGCCATTGAAATACAACAAGTAAGAACAGAACAAAGAGTGACATATGCCAAGGCAGTGAAGATTGTAGGTTGGGGCAGCAGGAGGGAAAAGGTTGTTCAAGATAAGGAGGCAAATACTTATAGTGAACAGACTAGCTCACAGCAGATAAGCTAGTTCTTTTTCTGGCTTATGTTATAATTGTTCAGAGCAGGCCAAAACTAAAACAGAAAAAAATAAAGATTATTGTTAAGGCAGCTGGAAAGTTTCTAAATGTGATGGATTTATCCTGGGAAAAAATACATGTACGGTTAGGCCCAAAAATATTTGGACAGTGACACAAGTTTTATTATTTTAGCTGTTTACGAAAACATATCCAGGATACAATTATATAATCAATATGGGCTTAAAGTGCAGACTCTCAGCTGTAATTTCAGAGTATTCACATCCAAATTGGAGCAAGGGTTTAGGAATTACAGCTCTTTAATATGTAGCCGCCTCTTTTTCAAGGGACCAAAAGTAATTGGACAATTGACTCAGAAGGCTGCAAAAAAAATTCAACAAGGCTGCATGGGCTCTTCCCTCATTAACCTGTCATCAATTAAGCAGTTAAAAGGTCTGGAGTTGATTCCAGGTGTGGCGTTTGCATTTGGAAGCTGTTGCTGTCAACACACAACATGCAGTCAAAGGAGCTCTCAATGGAGGTGAAACAGACCATCCTGAGACTGAAAAAAAAGAAGAAATCCATCAGAGAGATAGCAGAAATGTTAGGAGTGGCCAAATCAACAGTTTGGTACATTCTGAGAAAAAAAGAGTGCACTGGTGAGCTTGGGAACTCAAAAAGGCCTGGACGTCCACGGAAGACAACAGTGGTGGATGATCGCAGAATCCTTTCCATGGTGAAGAACAACCCCTTCACAACATCCACTCAAGTGAAGAACACTCTCCAGGAAGTAGGTGTATCAGTATCTAAGTCTACCATAAAGAGAAGACTTCATGAGAGTAAATACAAAGGATTCACCACGAGGTGCAAACCATTAATCAGCCTCAAAAATAGAAAGGCCAGAATTGACTTTGCCAAAAAACACCTGAAGAAGCCAGCCCAGCTCTGGAACAGCATTCTTTGGACAGATGAGACTAAGCTCAACCTGTACCAGAATGATGGGAAGAAGAAAGTTTGGAGAAGAATTGGAACAGCTCATGATCCAAAGCACACCACATCTTCTGTAAAACATGGTGGAGGCAGTGTGATGGCATGGGCATACATGACTTCCAATGGCACTGGGTCACTTGATTTGTTGATGATGTGACAAAAGACAGAAGCAGCCAGATGAATTCTGAAGTGTATAGGGATATACTTTCTGCTCAGATTCAGCCAAATGCAGCAAAGTTGATTGGACGGCATTTCACAGTACAGATGGACAATGATCCAAAACATACTGCAAAAGCAACCCAGGAGTTTTTTAAAGCAACGAAGTGGAATATTCTGCAATGGCCGAGTCAATCACCAGATCTCAACCCAATCGAGCATGCATTTCACTAGCTCAAGACAAAACTTAAGGCAGAAAGACCCACAAACAAGCAACAACTGACGACAGCTGCAGTAAAGGCCTGGCAAAGCATCACAAAGAAGGAAACCCAGCATTTGGTGATGTCCATGGGTTCCAGACTTCAGGCAGTCATTGCCTGCAAAGGATTCTCAACAAAATATTGAAAAGTAACATTTTGCTTAGGGTTATGTTTATTTGTCCAATTACTTTTGAGCCCCTGAAATGAGGAGCGTTTGCATAAAAATGGCTACAATTCCTACATGTTTAATCATATATTTTTGTTCAACCCCTTGAATTAAACCTTAAAATCTGCACTTCAATTCTGTTGTAGTTGTTTCATTTCAAATCCAATGTGGTGGCATGCAGAGTCCAAATCATGAAGATTGTGTCACTGTCCAAATATTTCTGGGCCTAACTGTAGGTCTTAGTCAGGGAGAAGGAACATCAGAAGGAAGCCAACAAATCATCCCATAGAGTATATACTTCAATGGAATGCAAAAAGTTTAATAGCTAATGGACAGGAGTTTAAAGGATTCATCAGTAAACTAGAAATAAAACCGGATCTCATTTGTGCACAAGAAACGTGGCTCCTTTCATTATCAGTGGATACACTACAATTTGAATGGACAGAAGTAATGGACGTGGGGGTGGGGGTGCAATTTTTCTCAAACAAGGAATTAAATACAAGCAGATAATGGCAACACAAGATTTGGAAGTAATAGTTATTGAAGGTTTCCTCCCACATGCCAAAAACATGCAAGATAGGTTAACTGGCATCAAACTGGGGATTCTAAAATCGTCCTTAGGTATGACTGTGAGAGTGAATGGTTGTCTGTCTCTCTGTGTTGGTCCTGTGATGGACTGGCGATCTGTCCAGGGTGTACCCTGCCTCTCGCCCAAAGATGCTGGGATAGGCTCCAGTCCCCCTGCGACCCAAAAAAGATTAAGCGGAAGAAGATGAATGAATGAATGAGTTATTGAAGTGTAGACAAAGGAAGGCAGTATAAAAATTATAAGCTTTTAAAACCCCTGCAAACAGTTAAGTCAAGCTAAACTGGAATTAGTATTAAGTAACTGGAGAGGGAAAATAGTATGGTGTGGTGACTTAATGCACACAGCACAGCATGGGGGGAGCAGGATGATTCAAATGGGGAAGTGATTGAAGAAATTATGGATGAAAAGGCGCTAGTAATAATAATAATGCATCAGATTTATATAGCGCTTTATCATAGACACTCAAAGACGCTTTACAAGTAGATACATTATTCATTCACTCCAAAAAGACAATGGTAGTGGCAAGCTTCTACTGTAGCCACGGCTGCCCTGAGGCAGGCTGACTGAAACGTGGCTGCCAATCCGCGCCAACGGCCTCTCCGGCCACCACCGAACATTTATACACATTCATACCCTGTGTTATGGACACTGGAGGCAAGGTGGGTAAAGTGTCTTGCCCAGGGACACAACGGCAGGATATATGGGGAGAGCAAGATTCGAACTGCCGACCATCCGGTTATTGGACGACCTGCTCTACCTCCTGAGCCACTGCCGTCCCATCAAGTGTGTTTAAATGATGGGTGTGTTTAAATGATGGGTCAGGTACATGGGTGAATTTAGCAAGGGGCACTGAATCTGTTCTTGATCTCACTTTGGTATCACAATCTCTAGCAGCAGTAAGTACTTGGAAAGTACTGAAGGGGAGCGCTGTGGGAAGTGACCATTATCCAATATGGACAGGTATTGTGGTGACCTGCTCTGCATGCCTGCTGCCCTAATTGCCTCCACAGCTGTGCACACACCTGTTCCTCTTAGACAGCCTTCTTAAGCCGTGCTGCCCTTTGGTCTGCACGGAGACGTCAATGCTCCTTCAGTCTGGAAAGACCTCCTCTTCCAACCTCTTCATCCTGCTCTGGAGTTTCTCCTCCTTCGCCTCTTCCTGCTCCATCAGGTCTTCTGGGAGCCAGAGCTCTCCAACTCCAAGTAAGCCTCCGGGATTCCATCCCTTCTCCGCTTCACCTTTTTTCCCCTGTGCACAGGTGGTAGCCTCCTGGCGGCAGACTTCCTCCTCCTGGTGGCAGACCAGAACTTCAACCCGCACTCTGCATGAGCACCGTTTACTCACCTGCAATTCCTCACCTCACTCTTCGGCGACAACTCGGACACGGAATGGACTGCAGCTGGTTCAGAACCTCTGGGAGCTCTTCAGTGCCTCAGCCCTTCGTCCATTCTGTAAGACTGAACATTCACCTGTTTATTCACCCTGGTCTCAGTGAACTCATTCGTCTGTCTGTTCTCTGTCCTAGGGTTGCCAGTGCGAACCATGCTCTGCTCGCCCAGCTGTTCACTTCTTCACCCACACACACACTCACACGCATACATGCTGCAATAAAAAATAATTGTATTTATTCCGAGTCTGAGTCTGCTTCTGGGTTTTGCCAAACATGTCAGTATGTCTCCGTCAGACTAACCCAGCAGACAGTGCTCTCGCACAGAGACTTAACATCATCGAGGCTGGGTTAGATCAGTTATTCCACGAGCAGCAAGTCATACTTACACAACTTATGCAGATTAACACTTGCCTGGATCACCTCACTTCAACACAGCCCTTTCCATCTGCTCCTGGGGGGGCAGCCGGGCCAGCTAGCTCCACTCATCTTCCCTCCCAGCAGTCTTGGCTGACTTCATTCCCCACCCTCATGTGATTCAGTGGTAAGCTAGGGGAAGCACAGGGTTTCTTGCTACAGTGTGGTATAGTGTTCCAGCGTGTGTTGGGGGATTTCCCCACAAATCATAGCCGCATTGGGTATGTGGTCAATCTCTTGGAGGGGCAGGCCTTAGCTTGGGCTTACGCCGTAATGGCTCGGCCCAACTACGCTAGTTTGACCTACGATCAGTTTGTGAGTGAGTTTAATGAGGTTTTCGACCACTCTGACCGAGATAGTGTGCTCACCACCCGGTTGCTTAATCTCAAGCAGGGAAGTAGATCAGTGGCCGATTATTCAGTAGACTTCCGGGTGCTGGCAGCGGAGGTAGGGTGGGATGATGTCTGTCTCTGCAGCATATTCACTTGCAGCCTTAGCCCTAGCCTGTGGGACAAATTAGCCCACGTAGACAAACCCAGCAAACTGAACGAGCTAATCTCCCTCGCCATTAGCATTGATAACGGGCTGAGGGAGCGAGCCAGCGAGTGTCGACCTCCTGGTCATTTAGGCTCACAGTTTCTCACCTGCTAGACCTCCCCCTCTCTGATCCCTTGTAATCTGAGGAGCCCATGGTGATGGGCCAATCTAAGCTGCCTCCGGCTGAAAAGCAGCGCTGTTGGGAGCTTGGGTTGTGCCTGTATTGTGCCATTGAGGAGCACGAGCTGGCCTCTTGCCCCATTTGGCAAAAAGGGGGGATCCGTGCGTCACAGTAGGGTGACTCATGGATTCAACTAGGGCAAATTCCCTTACTAAATTTCTGCTTCCCATTCGTTTCTTACATAATCACAAGGAAATATCCACCCACACATTCATTGATTCTGGGGCCGAGCAGAGCTTCATTTCTGAGAATCTGGCAATCCGGCTGGGGCTCCCTTGCCACCGGCTGAAGACGCTGTTGAAACTAATTGCTCTGTCAAAGGTTCTGCTGGCTATTGTCACAAAACAAACTGCTCCTGTCTCTGTGTTGGTATCAGGCAATCACCAGGAGCAGATTAGGTTCTTTGTGCTTCCTGTTTCAGCCTCCCCGGTGATTCTGGGTTACCCTTGGCTCCGGCTACACAACCCGGTTATTGATTGGTGATCGGGAAGCATTGTCTCCTGGAGCTCCTTTTGCCTGAGTGCCTGCCTACAGTCTGCTGCTTGCTCTCCCTCCGTTCCTCTTTGTTCTCCTGACGCACCCCCGCCTGAACTTTCTTTGGTACCCCCGAATACCATGACCTGGGCACTGTTTTTAGCAAGGCTCAAGCACTATCACTTCCCCCCACCACCACCACCCCTATGATTGTGCCATTAACCTCCTGCCAGGGGCTCCTTTGCCATCCAGCCGGCTTTATAGCCTCTCTGCCCCGGAGTGGGAGGTGATGGATGAATACATCAAAGAATCCTTAAGCTTGGGCATTATCAGGCCGTCATCCTCAGCGGTGGGGGCGGGATTCTTTTTTGTGGGGAAGAAGGACGGTTCGCTTAGGCCTTGTATTGACTTTAGGGAGCTGAATAACATCACAGTCAAGGACAAGTGAGATGAGAGATGAGATTCAACTTTATTGTCATTACACATGTATGAATACAAGGTAACGAAACATGACTTGGCATTTGGGCACGCTCTGCAGAGCGCATCCAAGGCCGGGGCAGCCGCTAGGCGCCAGTCATAAGTCATAAGTACACTCTCCCCCTCATTAACACCACCTTTGATTCCCTCCAGGGGGCCTCAGTGTTCACTAAACTGGATCTCCGCAACGCCTGTCATCTGGTGAGGATCAAGGAAGGGGATGAGTGGAAGATGGGGTTCCACACTCGTAGTGGCCACTTCGAATATTTGGTGATGCCCTTTGGTTTGACTAATGCTCCTGCAGTATTCCAATGGCTGATTAATTATGTTTTGAGGGATTTTTTGGATTCTTTTGTGTTTGTTTATCTCGACGACATCCTTATTTTTTCCCAGTCCCTCAATGAACATCAGGTACATGTCAGGCGGGTTCTGCAGCGCTTAATGGAGAACAAACTGTTTATCAAGGCCAAGAAATGTGAGTTTCACACCCCACACACCACATTTCTGGGATTCGCCATCTCCCATAACGAGATCATCGCGGATCTGGACAAGGTAAAGGCAGTGGTAGAGTGGCCGGTCCCATCTTCCCAACAACAGCTGCAGCAGTTTCTGGGTTTTGCCAATTTCTATCGCCGCGTCATCAAAGACTATAGTACCATTGCCCTACCCCTCACTCGCCTCACCTGCACCAAGGTGCCATTCCGGTGGACGGTGGAGGTGGAGGCAGCTTTTGCTCAGTTGAAATCATTGTTCTCCTCTCCTATTTTGGCCCAGGTGGACCCAATGATGCCCAGGTGGACAATGCCTGGTGGAGGTGGACGCCTCTGACTCCGGCGTGGGAGCTGTTTTGTCTCAACGCTCTCCCGCCGATGACAAGATCCGCTCCTGTGCATTCTTCTCCCGCCGTCTATCCCCCGCAGAGAGGAATTATAACATCAGGGACAGGGAGCTGCTAGCTTTGGAGGAGTGGCGTCACTGGCTGGAGGGGGCTGAAGGGGGGCCTCCCAGCCTTTTGTCGTTTGGACAGACCATAAGAATCTGGAGTACCTCAGGACAGCCAAATGACTCAACTCTCGGCAAGTCTGCTGGTCCCTGTTTTTTGGCAGATTTAACTTCACCATCACCTATCGCCCGGGGTCTAAGAACATCAAGCTGGACGCTCTTTCCAGGCAATTCTCCTCTGATGCTGCTGAGGTGCCACCATCTCCCGTTGTTCCTCCTTCATGCATCATGGACGCCCTATCGTGGGGCATCAAGGAGAGGGTGAGGAGAGCACAGGAGACCGAGGCTGACCTGGGCGGGGGCCAGCAGAAAGGATGTATGTGCCCTCTGCGGTCCAGGGGGAGGTCATTAATTGGGCACACTCCTCCAAGCTGATGTTTCACCCTGGGATGGCGCGTACAGTGGCCCAACTTCAGAGAACTTTCTGGTGGCCATCGCTACGGAGGGACGTCGGGGAGTACATTCGAGCCTGCCCCCAGTGTGCCACCTGCAAGACATCCTCCTCTCCACCGGCTGGCCTACTTTATCCCTTTCCCACCCCCAGCAGACCCTGGTCCCACATGGCCCTAGATTTTGTGACCGGTCCCCCCCCCCTCTGCAGGCAACACCATTGTCCTCATGGTTGTGAACAGGTTCTTCAAGGCTGCCCACTTCATCCCTCTACAGGGGCTCCCTATGGCCAAGGAGACAGCGGACCTGCTCATCCTCCATGTGGTGCAGCTCCACGGCATCCCGGTGGACATCGTGTCTGACCGTGGGCCCCAGTTTGTCTCGCAGGTGTGGTGAGCTTTCTGTAAGGCTATCGGGGCCTCGGTAAGTCTGTCCTCGGGGTACCATCCCCAGAGTAACAGTCAGTGTGAGCGCATCAACCAGGAATTGGAGGCGGCACTGCGGAGCGTTACTGCCTGCAACCCGGCATCCTGGAGCTCTCACCTGCCTTGGGTCGAGTATGCGCATAACACTATGGTCTCCTCTGCTACAGGTCTTTCTCCGTTCGAGGCATCCCTTGGATACAACCCCCCACTGTTCCTGGAGGAGGAGGAAGACATCGCTGTGCCCTCCGTGCAGGCCCACATGAAGCGCTGTCACTGGCTGTGGAAGGCTATCCGGGCCACGCTTTGACGCATGGCGGACCACAACTCGGACATTGCCAACTGCTACAGGACCCTGGCTCTGTCCTACGGGGTTGGGCAACAGGTTTGGTTGTCCACAAAAAACATCAACCTTAAGACTGAGTCCAGGAAGTTATCCCAGCGCTTTATTGGTCCTTTCTCCATCACCCACATTATTAATCCTGTTGCTGTGCACCTACTCCCCCCCCCCCCGCATCTGTCCCACTTTCCACGTCTCTCAGGTTAAGCCATTTGTTTCCGGCCCTCTGTGCCCCCTTCCCAAGATGCCACCTCCACCGGTGATGATCGATGGTGACCCTGCTTGGAAAATCAACTCCATCCTGGACGTCCGACGCAGGGGTCGTGGCCTCCAGTACCTGGTGGACTGGGAGGGTTATGGTCCAGAATGGAGATCCTGGGTGCATCCCTCCTTCGTGATGGATCCGCAGCTCATCAGGGACTTCCACTGGACGCACCCGGATAAGTTGGATCAGCCGCCGAGAGACATTCCGTAGGGGGGGGAGCACTGTGGTGACCTGCTCTGCATGCCTGCTGCCCTAATTGCCTCCACAGCTGCACGCACACCTGGTCCTCTTAGACAGCCCTCTTATGCCTTGCTGCCCTTTGGTCTGCACGGAGACATCAACGCTCCTTCGGTCTGGAAAGACCTCCCCTTCCAACCTCTTCGTCCTGCTCTGGAATTTCTCCTCCTTCGCCTCTTCCTGCTCCATCAGGTCTTCTGGGAGCCAGAGCTCTCCAACTCCAAGTAAGCCTCTGGGATTACATCCCTTCGCCACTTCACCTTTTCTCCCCTGTGCACAGGTGGTAGCCTCCTGGCAGAACTTCAGCCCGCACTCTACATGAGCACCATTTACTCACCTGCAATTCCTCACCTCACTCTTTGGTGACAACTCGGACACGGAACGGACTGCAGCTGGTTCGGAACCTCTGGGAGCTCTTCAGCGCCTCAGCCCTTTGTCCATCCTGTTAAGACATTCACCTGTTTATTCACCCTGGTCTCAGTGAACTCATTCACCTGTCTGTTCTCTCTCCTAGGGCTGCCAGTGCGAACCGTGCTCTGCTCGCCCAGCTGTTCGCTTCTTCACTCACACACACACTCACACACATACACGCTGCAATAAAAGATAATTGTATTTATTCCGAGTCTGAGTCTGCTTCTGGGTTTTACCAAACATGTCAGGTAAAGGGATAGACAATGACATAGAATCTGTTGAAGGGGAAGGAAGATGGAAATTTGAGGAGCCAGACTGGGACAAGTCCAGAGCGCTAAGTGAGGGGAAATTAAAGGCAGTCAATAAAAATAATTCTATGAACTGAGGAACTGAATGGTGACATATGTGAAAGTATAGTCTGGGCAGCCAAGGAGTCTATTCCTAGAAGGGGTCGAAATAAAAGGAAAAAAATGGTTCCCTGGTAGACGCAAGAGTGTACTGAGGCAGTAAAATCTAGAAATAAAACATGTAAAGCTTTGAAGAAAACACTGTGCTTTCATAATCTGATCCACAAAAGGAAACAAGCAGTAGTGAAAATGTCAAAAAGCACCTGCACTAAGGCCAAAGAGGATGCCAATAGCAGATGGTAAGTTTGCACATTTATTAACTGAAAGACGAACGAAACAAAAATACACAAACATGTACACTTACAGATAATGCTGGGGAACACCCGGGGAACATAACACAGACATGACATCAACGTCTGAACTCACAAGACTGCTGCAAGGAAAAAACTACAGCAGTCTGCTTAAATAGCACTTGTACAGATGACAATCAGGAGTGGATACATGAGTGAGAACATAATCAAAACAACAAGTGACAGCTGTGCAGCCCGCGAAACAGTTTGACATCCGGAAGCTGCACAGCACTGTCAAAATAAAAGAACAGACCGGAACTCAATAATACAAAATGATAGCACAATCCCCAAAAAATAAACAATGCCAAAAACTAAACAAGTCTGCAAGAACACAACTAAGAATACAACAACTCATCAATAAACAGAAACCAGATACAAAAGATCATAATAAACAGAGAGACAAATGAACAGAAAAGGACTAAACTAAGGCTGGAATGGAGCATGGCCCCCACCCGTGCTCAGGATCATGACAGTGCCCCCCCAAGGGGTTGGCCCAGACGTCCCAGGGTAACATCAAAAAGGAAAGAATCCCCCCCCACAAAGAAGACCCCCCAACAAGAAAAACAACCCACCCCAGGGGGGAGGAGAGGGAACCCTGGCATGGAGGGACCAAAGCAAGACAAAAAAAGAAAAATCCTAAAACAAAAAAAATCACTCATGATCTACAACACTGAACAAGGAAGTAAGCAGAACTCTAGATCATCCGAGAGCCACAATCAGACAGTTCTGGTGGCTTGTCAAAGTCCCAGAACCGCTGGATCACCCGGTGGAATGAGTCGGGTGGTCTTCCAGAGCTCCAGATTCCCCCAAGCAGATGATGAAGCTTGTCAGGTGGCCTCCCAGAGTTCTTAAGCCACCTAACCAAAGGCCACAGTCCATCGGGTGGTCTCTCTCCATCCCGGAGCCAGCGGACTGTGGGGTACACGTACCCCCTCCTGGAGGTGGTAGCTGGAACCCATGCCCCAAACAGACCGCATGGCCTCCAACATGGATGGAGTGGACCCAGGGCTGTGGACGATTGGTTCCCCATGCTGATTGCTGGCCAACAGCGGAACCAGACAGCAATGATGGTGAACCAGGGAGGACACCAGGGAAGGGGAGCACCCAACTCATGAGGCACCTAAGCAGCGACGAGGACTGGTCCACCGGGACCCCCAGCAGCACCCGATGACACTTGGCTAGCCCCGATGAAGGCGAGGGATCCATGTCCTCAGGCGACGGTAGAGGATCCTCCACGACTTTGACCAGAGACGGAAAACCCTCGGTCGCCTCGGGCGGAGGCGAAGCACACACGGCGGCAACCTCAGACTGGGGCGTGGCACCCACAGGGGCCCCAGACTGAGGCATAGCACCGATGGTGGTCCCGGACTGGGGCGCAGCACATGCAGAGGCCTTGGACAGAGACGTAGCACCCATGGCGGCCTCGGACGGAGGCATTGCACCCATGGTGACCTCGGACAGAGGTGTCGCACCCACAGTGGCTTCAGATGGGGGCACAGCACCCGCAGCGGCCTCGGGCAGAGGCGTAGCATCTGCAACAACCTTGGACAGAGGCGTCGCACCCACAGTGACCTCAGACAGAGGAGCAGCACCCACGGTGGCCCTGGACAAGAGGTGTCGCACCCACTGTGACCTCAGACGGAGAAGCAGCACCTGCAGTGGCCTCGGGCAGAGGTGTAGCATCCGCAGTGGCCTCCGGCAGGGAGGAAGAACCCACAGAGACCTCTGGCAGGGAAGAAAGACCCATGGAGTCTTCTGGCAGGAAAGAAGGAACCACGGAGTCCTCTGGCAGAGGTTGGGGACCCACAGAGACCTCAGGCAGAGGTTGGGGAATCGCGGCAACCTTAGGTACAGACGGAGGACCCATGGTGACCTCAGGTGAAGATAGAGGACCCGTGGTAATCTCAGGAGAAGACTCAGATAGGGGACATACAAACACTGGGTCAGTCACCAGCAGCAGTGGAGCCGGCGAGGGGAGCTCAAGTGCGGCTGACGGCAGCACTTGGACTCCCCCACCATGAGCCAGACAAGATTTCTGTAACCCAGCTGAGAAAATGACCCTTTTTTTCTCAGATTTCATTTGTATTAATACAATTGTGTGATTTTATTTTGAAAAATGATTATTTTGGGAAGAGGAAGTGTGATCCTCGTTATCCAACTTTTAAATTCCCGTTTCATGGTCACGTTGGGCAATCTCAGTCTTTTCATTCGTTAAGAGGGATATTAGCCCCGCCTTCTGAGCAGAGTGCCAAGGTGCGCACCCGGGTTTTCGGTCTTTTGCGATCTGAGAGCGGACGAGAGAGGCTGGGGACGATCTGTGTGGAGGCCTGTGGGTCTTCTTGGTGAGTTATTACTGAAAAGTGCTATAAATGGATCTAAACACTGTCCAAACGCTAATTTGAAACCTTTATTATCCTAAGTTGACGGGAGCACGAGCTTGAGAGGCCGTGAGGCTGTGACTTTTGCTGTGTTCATGCTGATACCTCATCTTGGTGAGTGAAAACCGAGTGTGTACTAAATGAAGCATGCTAACGCCATGCTAATGTTAGCATTATGCTAATGCTAATTGCGAGTGGATTTTTCCTGTTTAAAAGCAATGGAAAAGGCTATTTTTGTGTCTGTATGGTTTTCCTAAATGTGATTTCAGTTCACAACAGTATGCTGAAGTACTTTCAGTTCTTTTGCACTATTTCTGTCGAATGTAATGTGTAGTTTGATGCTAAAAGCACATTTTGTTGGTTTCTATGTAAACTCATAAGCTATGCTAAACCCAGTAGCTCAGACATGGTTTTACTGATTTTAAAAGGGAATATTGGAAGTAATGGGACAGTATATTCCTTGGTCATGTGATAAATTAATTGTAATTCATTTCATGATTTACAAAGAAAAGGTTAAAAAGATTAATCATAATTTCATGGTTAAATGGTGTAGAGATAAAAAGAGAAATTCATTTATTTGGGTACATGAGAAAAAAAAGGCATTTCATGTACTACCAGAGAGATTGTGAGAAAAGAACACAGGCATGTAAGATGCAAGATGTGAAATGTGAATTGTAAGCTATTACTATATTACTGGATTGTAACAATAGTAATATGAGGGAAGAATTTAAACACTAAGCTATAGTGTTATATAAGAAGAGATTGGAAAATGAATTACTCTAGCTGTAAACAATGCTACCATTTTTGTTGTGCAGGCTAGGTTTTTTTGGGTTGCTGATTAAGAACCTTCTGGATCCTGGATTCTCTCCGAATGGAGATGGCGAGCCTGACCCAAGACCTGAACTGAGACTGAACCGAGATCTGAACCAATATCTCAATTGAAGAACATCCTTCCTCTCTCCAGTGCACAAGATTCAAAGTGGTAACAACTCAAGCCGCCGCTTTAAAAGAGGAAAAGAAACCTGAGTCTGGAAATACAAGATATCTTGACTGGTCAAACGACTAAAACAAAAAGACAAACAAACACTGAGCTCAGTAGGGCATTTTGGGGTTTTATTTCATGCCGGCCGTTGTTATATTTGTATATTTACCTCCGCCAGGCCGAAAAGGCCTGGAGGAGGTTATGTTTTTGCCAGGGTTTGCGTGTTTGTCTGTCTGTCTGTCTGTTTGTCTGTCTGTCTGTTGGTTAGCAAGATAACTCAAAAAGTCTTGGACGGATTTCCATGAAACTTTCAGGCGTTGTTGGAAATGGTACAAGGAAGAACTGATTAAATTTTGGGGATGATCCGCATCACCGTCTGCATACAGGAATTTTTTAAAGCATTTTTCCACACTGTGACATATGGCCATTTTCAACATGTGCGCAGGCGCAATGGACGGCGCTGGGCGTCGTGTCTGACCAACACAAACTCCGCCTTCTTCAGCGTTTTAGCCACAAAAGCATGCGGAAAACACTGCTGGCCTGGGCCCGCCAGCCATAGGCGCTGCGCACATTGTGCTGGTCGTCGTGTCTGACCAACACAAACTCCGCGTTCTTCAATGTCTTAGGCACAAAAGCACGCGGAAAACACTGCTGGCCTGGGCCCGCCAGCGTGCGTGTTTTTGCGCCACGCTGCAAAACCTGACACGGCCACCTGTCCGCCGCCCGATTATTTGCCACAAATTCCCCGCCCAGCTATAGGCGCTGCGTAAAAACGACCTCTCTGCCGGGGAAAATTCTACATTCTGTTTTGCCGCCGAGCGCAACCCCAATATAATATAAAAGCCACGGCAACCTGTCTAACCAATCTGCATCCGTCAGTGGAGGAGATGGACACACCAACACTTCAGTTTATTACCTCCGCCAAGGAGGCAATGCTTTTACAACCGTAAAACGGGGCTATAAGGGACGGCGGGGTAATATGGGACACTTTTCTAAATGTAATTCTGCTTTTTTAATTTTGCTTCCGCCTACATTTGATGAAGGATTCATGGATATTTGACAATAACAACACAACTCAGCGTCCTGCTCAAAATAAAAAAAGCAGAATTACATTTAAAACATTTCCCACAAAAGTGTCCCTTATCAACCCGCCGTCCCTTATAGCCCCGTTTTACACTACTGAACCACTAATCCTATCACTATCACATTGATTGTCATTCATTAATTGTCTGTTTATTGCACTGTCCATGTCAAATAAACAAATAATCATTGTGAATCCAATTGCTAGTCATATCTTTTCATGCTCAAGGAATCTGAAAACGTACACACAAACACTGTATGGGGGGAACTGTGCCGCTTGGCGGAGGTCTGCGCTCTCCGAGTGCTTTTCTAGTTGTAAATTGTATACTCTGTTTTCTTTATCTTTAAAAATAACAGCCATTATTGCTCATTTCTTGCCTCCAGCTATTTCATTCCACAGTCATTTTAATTCCCTATTGTAGTCCTTACAAACCTAGTAACTGGTCTACACTTAATAATTTCCCTTACCTAATTAACGTAAGGCAAGGGTTACATTTCTCTAGGACAAAAGAGGGAACTTGCCTGAGCTCAAGCTCCACCACCATCCAGGACTCCAGCGACTTCCTCTGAGACGTCTCGGCATCCACCATCCAGGCAACCTCTAATGCCACAGCCACCTCGGGAGAAGGAGAAAAGAAAAACACCGGAGAGGAATCACCAGCAGCAGTAGAGCCTGGTAAGGAGAGCTCAGATGCAGTAGAGGTCTGCAACTGATTCTCCCCACCCTGAGCCAGACAAGAATTCTCTGAATCTGAAGCTGTTCAACCAGAACAGAGTACTTGCCTGGACTCAAGCTCCACTGCCGTCCAGGAGGCCGGTGACCCTGCTGCAGTGGCCCAGGCAGCAGGAATGGTGGCAGAGGAAGCTGGTGACCCTCCAGGCATGGCGGCTGCCACTGGTGGGACCTTGGATGAGGTGATGGGCACTGGTGGACCTCCAGGCCTGATGGCTAATGCTGGTGGACCCTTTGACATGACGACTGAAGTAGGGGGAACTCCAGCGCAGCATGACAAAGCAAGGACTCGCCTCACCTATGGTATCAGGTCCCGCAATGCCGAAACCAGGGGAGTCTTCATCGGCTAAGTTTTCGGACCATGGGGAACACTCCTCTCCCACTGGGGTACAGCTGCAGGGCAGAGACCAGATCCTCCGGGACTGCTGACCTCCTCTTCGGCTGGCAGCTCCCTCCCAGGAAAGGCGAACAAACTAGGGAAACAGGGGAGGACACGGGAGAGACAGGTGAAAAGGAGGAAAAGGCAGCAGTAGCAGGTGGGGAAGGCTCAGCCAAAGTGGGTGACTGTTGCTGAGCCCACCCACTGGGTAACCCACTGAGTAACAAGGCAAGACAATTCATTTTTAGATGTTATTGAATGAAAAGATACTTGCCTTTGCTCCCTAGGTGTGGTGGAAGCTGCTGCAGCTGACCCAGAGGATTCCACACTGATGGCTGCAGGGAGGAGGGGCACCAATGCAGATGCTGACCGATCTGGTCCTGCAGACATGATGATGAGCGGAGCTGGAGATCCTCCCTCTACTTGGGCTGCGAGTTCCGGAAGGAGCCACAGCTTGTAATCCAGCAGCAGTTTGTTTTTGGCCACTTAAACTTGCTTGCGCTCCTCCAGCGGGACACTGTTCGGGAGGGGAAGGCATGGCTTCTACTGGAGAATGGCGAGAGGCTAGGGGCATCTGTGCCCGGGGCCACTTCCTCGTAGGCACGGGCGCGGATGTGGAAAAAATTTCTTGCTGCTCATGGAGCATGGGTGGAGGGGTGGTGACTGAAGTGAGACAGTCCATGAGTTCAGAGTGGCTCCACAGGCTGGGACACCCTTCCAGCACCTGTGTCACACCAGTAAGACATCCCTGGACTGCTTCGGGAGTGTGGGAGGCATGAGCAGCTGATATGAGACCATCCAACACCCCAACCACCCAGCGCTCCACCTCGTTCAGTCCATAGCTACTCCAGTCCGTGACAGCTGCCATACCAGCGGGGAAATGGGCTGACAGCAAAAATCATGGGAGAGAAAAAGAAAAGAGAAAAGCAACACTCACCGCCCCTGGCATCTCACACACGGCAGCAGTCTTCTGTCAATAAGCACCTTGACTAAGGCCAAAGAGGATGCCAAGCGCAGATGGTAAATTTGCACATTTTTTAACTGAAAGACAAATGAAACAAAAATACACAAACACGTACACTTACAGATAACGCTGGGGAACACCCGGGGAAGATAACACAGACGTGACAACAACATCTGAACTCACAAGACCGCTGCAAGGATACAACTACAGCGGTCTGCTTAAATAGCACTTGTACAGATAACAATCAGGTGAGGGTACATGAGTGAGAATGTAATCAAAGCAACAAGTGACAGCTGTGCAGCCCGTGAAACAGTTTGACAGCCGGAAGCTGCACAGCACTGTCAAAATAAAAGTACAGACCAGAACTCAACAATAAAAAAATAAGATAACACAATCTCCAAAAGATAAACAATGCCAAAAACTAAACAAGACTATAAGAACACAACTAAGAATACAACAACTCATAAATGAACAGAAACCAGATACAAAAGATAATAAACAGTGAGACAAATGAACAGAAAAGGAATAAACTAAGGCTGGAATGGAGCACGGTCCCCATCTGTGCTCAGGAGCATGACAGAGAAGGATAATAAGGAAGGCTAAAAAAGATTATTGGAAGGGCTACTGTGAGTCATTGGGAAGAAGTACACCATTAGACAGCGTCTGGGGTATAATTAAGAGAATGTCAGGTAATAGAAGAGAATATGGATATCCGATAATGAAGTGTGGAGGGCAAATTGATAGTAGACAGTAACGAAAAGGCAGAGGTAATGGCACAATCTTTTGTTAAAGTACATAGTGTACAAAATTTGAGTAGTGAAGAACAGACAGGTCGAGAAGAAATGAAAACAAAGAAGTGCTGGAGGAGTATGAAGAGTATGAAAATACAATCAATATGAAGTTTACAATGACTGAGTTAAACAATGTGCTAAGGTAATCAGGCAAAACAACACCAGGAAAAGATCAAGTTACACATTGTATGCTGAAGAATTTTAGTTATGAAAGCAAAAATGTATTATTAGAGCTGTATAATAAGATAATGGAGGAAGGGTCATTGCCAAGTCAATGGAAGGAATCCATCATTGTCCCAATTTGTAAACCAGGCAAAGATCCAAACTTGGCAGAGAGTTACCAACAAATTGCTTTAACTTTGCATGTGGGCAAAATTATGGAAAAAAATAATAAATGAAAGATTAGTATATTATTTAGAATCTAGAGGAGAATTAAAAAAGTTATCAAAGTGGTTTTAGAAAAGGTAAGAGTACTTTAGATCCTGCGTTATGTTTAGAACATGAAATTAGAAAAGCATATGTAAGCAAGGAAAGTGTAGCAGCTGTATTTTTGGATGTTGAAAAAGCACATGACATGATGTGGAGAGAAGGCTTGTTAATTAAGTTACATAATATGGGAATAAGAGGGAAAATGTATAAATGGATTAAACAGTTTTTATCAGAAAGAAAGATTTCAGTGAGAATAGGAAAACAAAATAGTGAGAATTACTTGGTGGATAATGGAACACCTCAAGGAAGCATCATAAGCCCAGTTCTTTTTTCAGCTATGATAAATGAAATTTTCAGTAACATAGATGGGGGTTTCATTGTTTGCAGATGATGGAGTTATGTGGAAGAGGGGATGGAACACAGCATTTATATTTAGTAAATTGCAACAAGCAATGGGGAAAGTAGAGGCATGGGCACTTCAATGGGGGTTCAGGTTTTCTGTGACAGAAACAAAGTTTTATTCACTAGAAAAAAAGTTGATAGCATAATCTTAAACTGTATGGGCAAAATCTAGAGATAGTCAAGTGTTTAAAATATTTGGGGATTTGGTTTGACAAGAGGATTACCTGGAAAATGCATGTTTAGAGAATAGTAGAAAAATGCGAAAAAATATTGAAAATTATGAGGTGTCTGAGAGGAAAGGAGTAGGGAGCAAATAGAACATTTTTGCAAAAGGTATATGTTAGTTTAATCAGATCTGTCTTGAACTTATATATGAGTCAGCATCTAAATCTTTACTTAAAAAAACTTGATGTAGTTCAATACCAGGCCTTAAAGTGCTGATGACACGTTTTTGACATTTTTTAGCATGTTGTGTAAACCCAAAAGTCATTGTCTATGATCAATATAATACAGTGCCTGCATAAACTAGTTATCATCAAAAAACCGCAGCCACTGACTGGACTGTGGTGCCGCCCACTGAATTAAGGGCGGCACCCCAATGACGTAATCGACAGAACGGACTCCGGTGTTGTTAACTAGAATGACAGCAGCTTTGTAGCTCACAGTTTCTCTGGTTTCTTGTTTTAATTTTATGGCTATGCCTTCGCGTTGTGTCGCAGGCTTAGATAAACAGCAGGCAATGAAAGATCACATCACACGCTTCACCTCCAACTGTCATAAGCCTCCTCAGTGCGCTCCTCATGCGCTTTTATGCAGGAGGAGCACACGAGGAGGGGAAGGATTAATGGATTTATGCGCAGCTTTGACCTACTTTCTCTGATCGCACGCCGGTCCGGGCACGTCCCCTCTCTCATTATCAACAGCTGATTCCCCTCCCACTGATCATGTTTCCCGGTCCTCGCCCAGGTGCTTCTCATCGCACCATCACCAGCAGTGCATATACTTTGTGGCCGTTTGCCAGTCATCTGTGCTGTTTGTCTGCCAGTATTTTCAGCACTCTCACGATGTGTTAGTCACTCCATGTTTGCTGTGGTTCTCGTGTGTCCTTGAAGTGATGTCGGCCCTGCGTAAGAGTGCACGGAGGGTCATGATGAATGGATTTATGCGCAGAATTCACCACAGCACATGTATTGAACATAAGAATGATGACAACAGTTCCCAAAAAGGTGAAGACTTACAAAAATAAACAGAAGCACTAACAGCTGGCATTCGGGGCTGACATCGCCCAGCGAACATGGAGAGGAGACATGTTAACCACGGTTGCGCTCCAGGGCCGACATCGCTTCAAGGGGAGCAACAGAACCATGACTGTGTGGAGTGGCTAACACGTCATGATAGTGTTGGCAATATTGGCTGGCTGACAACACGGTAGATGACGCACACAAAACATGGACAGCTGACTGTGAAAGAGAGAGGGCGCGTGTGTTCAGACTGGAGAATCTTGGACAGTGCCCACCTGAAAGTGGCTCAAAATGCACATAAAACACATGTACAAAACAAAAACAACAAGAACTCAAAATATAATCCATAATAAACCCGATGCCTGAGCCACAGAGAATACACTGCTATGATTTTATTGAAAAATCGGGTTTAAATAAATTATATTTATGAACAAATAATTTGTTGCAATATCTGTAACAAAAGAAAAACACTCAGTGTTCCCCTGCCGTGTGTTTGTCGCTGCTGCTACGGCGGGCATGTGTGCCTCTCCACCGTCACTCTCTGAGTGTGACTCGCTTGGCACAATGCCCGCTTGGCACGGCTCAAACCTATATGGTCTGATGCCCCCAGATTCTTCATTGTCATCCCATTCTTCGGAACTATAAACGTCGGAAGATTGGACAACACAGACCAATTCCAGACTACATGTGCTGGAACCATCGTCGATGTTTTCAACCGCTTCCATCCTGTGTGTACAATGAGCAGCCAAGCGCTGTGTTCTGTCGATGACATGACTACGTGGCAGCGGGGTTTTCCAGCCACTGACATAATTGGTGACGTGGCGCTCATGAAAACATCGGATATTCGTGTGAAAAAAAAGCCTGTTTGACTTAGAACTGCACAGACCAACCTATTTTGTCATATTGTATTATGTGTTGAAAGATTAGACGAAGTCAAAAATGTGTCATCAGCACTTTAAGGCTGCGCCGTGGAGCAATGAAAACCACACCAGTGTCGGCATTGCAGGTGGAGATGGGTGAAATGCCACTGGAATTAAGAAGGAAACAACTTTCGTTAGTAGACTGAGCTAATTTAAAAGGTCATGATATCAACCATCCTGGGCAGAGCATCATCACGCCGAGTGAAGAGATAATTAAGGGGAAAGCAGAGAGTTTTGGGTGGACAATTGATAACAGGGTCAGAGAAGTAGGTTGAGTTGGCAAAGAAATAAGCCCTTCAGTGCCGCTTGCTCAGGTTCCACCATGGATGCTGGAAGGGATTAAAATAGATCTAAAACTATTACAGGGAAAAAAAGGGGGAAAAATCTAACTAGGAATTTAATCAACAAATATATTTGAATAAATTACTCAGACCATATTAAAATTTACACAGAAGCTTCAAAGTCACCATACCATAAAGATGGAATAGCATCTAAAGAGTTCTTTTGCAAAAATCGATAAGTGCAGTTGAGTTCAAAATGAGAAAAAGCATTTTTTCATCTATAGGTTTATAGGTGTTAGTATTACCAAATCAGCTTCTAAGACATGGTCACTTGAAATTTGAGTATCTCAAACATAATAAAGCAAAAAATCAAACATCAACTCATTGTTACTTTTTGGCAATCTATTAGTATGTTTAAAAAAAACAACAGCTAAGTCCACAAGCCATTTTTTTTTTTTTTTCCAAAAACAGATAAGTCTCGAAAGCCATGCTATTTTGTCTGGAACATACTTGAATGTCCATAAGCGTCAATGTAGTATGACTGACACACTGATTTAGGCATATCCACTCTGTAAAATGGTATAATATTGCTATAATAAAGCTATATATATATATTTTTTTTTTTTCGGTTCCGGTTCCGCCGGACCGGCGGCGCCACACGAGTCGGCTGCCTGTTGCAACAGCCTTTTTTTTTAATCTTCCTTCTTCTTTCTACACCTTTCACTCTGTATATATATCACGGACGCACGGATCGCCCCGGGGGTCTCCCGGGTCGGCGGACGGAGCCACGGTTTGCAGCGGGAGACGCTACAGCGGGGAGGAGCTAGTGCTAGCTAGCACTTGGCCGCCGCCCGGAGCTAATGGGAAACTCGACATACCGGGAGCTGTAGCGAAAACGACGCGGGTGCCGGGCTGGAGTTTAGGAGGCGTGCAAGAAATATAAGACAGAATAATAAAGAGCGATGGCAAGAACCAAGCAGACCGCCCGTAAAATCTACTGGAGGAAGAAGCCCCCCAGGAGACAGCTAGCCACCAGGGCTGCTCGGAGAGGCGCTCCGGCCACCGGCAGAGTGAAGAGGCCTCGCCGTCACAGGCCCGTGGCTCTGAGAGAGATCCGTCGCTGCCAGAAATCCACGGAGCTGCTCATCCGTAAGCTGCCCGTCCAGCGCCTGGTGAGGGAGATCGCTCAGGACTTCAAGACCGTCCCGCGTTTCCTGAGCTTCGCCGTCATGGCTCTGCAGGAGACCAGCGAGGCCCACCTGGTGGTCTCTTCTTTGCTAAGGGGGTCACCATCATGCCCAAAGACTTCCAGCTGGCCCGCTGCATCCGCGGAGAGAGAGCTTAGACTTTCTGCTGCACATTCACCAACCAACCATAATGCTCTGCACTGTGTGTCTATATATATATATATTTATAGTAATATGGACATATGTTTAGTAGATGTTGTTTTTTCTTGCCTTCTGATTATTGCTCTGAGTGTTGCTATCCCTGTGCTGTTGCAATCCTGGAATTTCCCCATTGTGGGACTAATAAAGGCTTATCTTATCTTATCTTATCTTATATTTCAAGATTCAGGATTCAAAGATTTTATTGTCAATACTACTATATGTACAGGACATACAGGAGAATTGAAATGGCGTTTCTCTCTCTCTCTTCATTGGTGTGCACAGTAAAAAAAGAAAAAGAATAAGGCTGGAAAAAAGAAACTCCTTCCCCATATAGTGGACTATATGGTGAATGCGCAGCCAATGGAGCAGTGAGAAAAGAGCTTCACATCACAACATAAACTACCTTAAGGTATTTATATTTAATAATTCAGCAAAAACGATTTGATTTAATACATATTTACTACAGATTACATGCAGGTATTTTATTCTGTGACATTTTACTCTCATGTGATGACGTCATTAACCGTGCCGCGAAAGAAGCCCAGTAGTGTCCGAAAGCGGTTAATTTTATTGTTATATTGAGTTTACTGTATAGTCCACTATTTCTAAATTCACAATATAGCGAGTAGGGAGGGAGTGAGTGAGTGAACATATCGAACAAAGCCAGGGGGAATCAGTCAGAGTGAGCAGACACAGAAGGCAGCCAGGATGAGTCCATCCATCCATCCATCTTCTACTGCTTTTCCGGAGGTCCGGGTCGCGGAGGCAGCAGTTCAAGCAGGGAAGCCCAGACTTCCCTCTCCCCAGCCACCTGCTCCAGCTCTTCAGAGAGGATACCAAGGTGCTCCCAAACCAGCTGGGAGACATAGTATCTCCAGCGAGTCCTGGGTCTGCCCTGGGGTCTCCTCCCAGTGAGACGTGCCCAAAACACCTCAAGTGGGAGGCGTCCAGGAGGCATCCTGATCAGATGCCCATACCACCTCAACTGGCTCCTTTCAATGTGGAGGAGCAACAGTTCTACTCTGAGCCTCCCCTGGATAGCTGAACTCCTCACCCTATCTCTGAGGGTAAATCCAGCAATCCTACAAAGAAAGCTCATTACAGCCGCTTGTATCCGCAATCTCGTTCTTTCGGTCATTACCCAAAGCTCATGACCATAAGTGAGGGTAGGAGTGCAGACTGACTGGTAAATCGACAGCTTTGCCTTAGAGCTTAGCTCCCTCTTCAACACAACAGACTGGTACAATGTCCGCATCACTGCAGATGCTGCTCCGAGCCATCTGTCAATCTCTCACTCCATTCTCCCCTCACTCGTGAATAAAACTCCAAGATACTTAAACTCCTTCACTTGGTGCAGGAGTTTGTCCCCAACCCAGAGAGGACAATCCACCTTTTTCCGGCTGAGGACCATGGACTCGGACTTGGAGGTACTGATTCTCAACCCAGCCGCTTCACACTCAGCGGCAAACCATCCCAGTAAGACCTGTAGGTCATTGCTGGATGAAGTCAGCAGGACAACATCATCTGCAGACAACAGAGATGAGATCCTGTGGTCACCAAGCATGACACGCTACGTTCCCTGGCTGCACCTAAAAATCCTGTCCATAAAAATTATGAACAGGATCGGTGACAAAGGGCAGCCCTGGTGGAGTCCAACTCTCACTGGGAATGAGTCCGACCAAGTGTTGGCAATACAAACCAAACTCTCACAATGGTCATACAGAGACTGAATAGCTCATAACAACAAGCCTGATACCCCATACTCCTGAAGCACCCCCCATAAGAATCCATGAGGGACGCGGTCAAATGCCTTCTCCAAGTCCATAAAACACATGTAAACTGGTTGGGCAAACTCCCACGAACACTCAAGGATTCTTGAGAGGGTAAAGAGCTGATAAAAAAAAGAGCCGATGTGCCACGGCCAGGACGAAAACCACATTGCTCCTCCTGAATCTGAGGTTTGACCAACAACTGGACTCTCCTCTCCAGTACCTTGGCATAGATCTTCCCAGGGAGGCTGAGGAGTGTGATCCCTCTAAAGTTGGAGCACACCCTCTGGTCCCCTTTTTTGAAGAGAGGAACCACCACCCCGGTTTGCCATGCCAAAGGCACTGCCCCCGACCTCCTTGCAATGTTGCAGAGGTGTGCCAACCATGACAGCCCTACAACATCCAGGGCCTTGAGGTACTCAGAGCGAATCTCGTCCACCCTCAAGGCCCGGCCACCAAAGAGATTTTTAACTACCTTGGAGACCTCAGCCCCTGTGATAGGCGAGTTGTCCCCCTCGTCCACAAGTCCTGCTTCCTCTGTGGAAGGCGTGTCAGGGGGATTGAGGAGATCCTCAAAGTATTCCTTCCACCACCCAACGATATCCCCAGTCGAAGTCAGCAGTGCCCCATCTGCACCATACACAGTGTGGACAGTGAGCTGCTTCCCCCTCCCGGACTGCCGGACAGTTTGCCAGAATCTCTTCGAGGCCGACTGAAAATCTTGTTCCATGGCCTCACCAAACTCCTCCCATCCCCGAGTTTTTACTTCAGCAACCACCCGAGCTACACTCCGCTTGGCCTGCTGGTACACCTCAGATGCTTGTGGGAGTCTCACAAGCCAACCAAATTTGTTGGCTTGATAGGACTCCTTCTTCAGCTTAATGGCCCCCCTCACCCCTGGTGTCCACCACTTGGTTCAGGGGTTGCCACTACGAGATGCCCCGACAACCTTGCGGCCACAGCTCTGGACAGCTGCTTCAACAGTGGAGGTGGAGAACATGACCCATTCAGACTCCATGTCTCCAGACTCCCTCTGAATGAGGTTGAAGTTTTTCCGGAGGTGGGAGTTGAAGACCTTCCGGACAGGGGCCTCAGCCAGATGCTCCCAGCACACCCTCACTATATGTTTGGGTCTACCAGGTCTGAATGGCAGGGGAGGATGCCATTCAGACCAGGCCAAGCTCTAGCCCCTCTCCAGGAGACTGGTTCTGGAACCAGAGCTGTTTGTTGAGGTGAGGCCAACTATATCTAGCTGGTATCTCTCAACCTCATGCACCAGCTAAGGCTCCTTCCCCACCAGAGAGGTGACATTCCACATCCCAAAAGCCAGTTTAGGAAGCCTGGGATCAGACCGCTAAGGTCTCCGCCTTTGACCGCCACCTGATCCACATAGCACCGGACCCCCATGGTCCCTCCTGCAGGTGATGAGCCCACTGGAGGGCGGACCCATGTAACTCCTTCAGACTGAGCCCGGCTGGGTCCCATGGGTGAAAACACGGCCACCAGACGCAAGCCATCGAGCCCATCCCCCAGGCCTTGCTCCAGGGTGGGGCCCCGGTAACCCCATACCGGGCAGGATACACTGAATCCTTGTTCTAGCGCTCACCATGAGAGTTTGTTGGATCATCCTTAGTCTGGCCCTTCACCCAGGACCAGTTTGTCTTGGGTGACCCTACAAGACGATCCATGAGGGATCATGGATCATCGACACCTTATCGTGGTGGGGGGTTTGCGTGCCCTAGTGATCCCAGGTGCTATGTTGTCTGGGGCAATTTGTCTCTGGTCGGGTCACCCAAGATAAACTGGTCCTGGGTGAAGGGCCAGACTAAGAAATAAACCTGGTGGTAAAATATAATAAGCAAGTCCTAGATTACAAATTGCTTCATATCTTGTATTGCTCATTAGTACTTCCATACTTGACCTATTGTATAGAGGTCTGGGGTAACATTTATAAAAGTACACTTAATTCATTGCTAATATTACAAAAAAGGGCAGTCCGTGTTATACACAAAGTCGGGTATCTTGAACATACTAATTCATTGTTTTAACATTCAAAGTTATTGAAATTACAGGATCTGGTTCATTAATATACAGCACAGTTAATGTTTAAAGTCAGTAAAAACTTTTTGCCCCATAATATACAAAATCTTTTTAGTCAGAGAGAAGGGAAATACAATTTACGGGGGAATACAAAATTTAAAATGCACCTAGTACGATCTACTAGGAAAAGTTTTTGTGTGTCTGTATGTGGGGTAAAATTGTGGAATGGGTTGGGGAAGAAACACAGGCAATGTCCAAACATCCATATATTTAAATCAACACAAAAAGAAAGGATTTTTGAACAATATAAAAATAAAGGACAGTAATATTACAATGTGTCTTCATTGAAGAAAGGTTGTTATTGTTGAATATATATACAGTATGCTGAGTTATTGTTGAATATATATGCTGAGTACTATTATTATCCTTATCATTATTACTAGAATATTACAATGGTATTATAGTGTTATGATTGTTGTTTAGGATGGAATTATTTGAAGTATTACATAGGCCAGGTGATATTATTATTATTATTGTTGTTGTTGTTATTGTAACTACTATATTGTATTATTTCTATTGCATAATTTAATTATAATATGCATTATATATTATGGTATTATATAATGAATGTAATTATGGAATGGATAATGACTAGAATGATATTATAATTTATTGGGTATGGAGAAGGGGTGGGACTATATTGGCTCTATATATGTTGGCTTCTTCCCACTCCTTTTGAACAAGGACATTTTTTTATGTTTATTTATTTATTTTTGGGGGGTTTTGATTTCTTGCTTTAATCTTTTTTTTTGTCTTGATGTTCAAATAAATAAAATCAATCAATCAATCAGTCAATAGAAAGGCTGAGATTAAAAGCATAGTCAAGTCAGAAATGAAGAATGGGACTGAGGGAGTAAGGGCCGTCCTTTATGTACTATTCAAAAGAAAGTTGGAGATATGAGGGAATGTAATTGTTAAAAAGGCCAGTGCCACATGAACTATTCCACCCCACCCCCTCTGGAGTGGTGCATTCCAGCTCCTCAGTGTTCAGCCTTACTGCTGTGAGGGAGAGTTCTTGATTGCTCCTGTTTGTTTCATTGAGACCAAAACTGGGTGTTTCTGCTTTTTTCCAGCATTGTGGTGCACAACCATTGAATTAAACCACAACTCTAACGTTATGCAAAGGCATCCTACTGTACACCCCTCCTGAATTTGTTAATAAAGTGTCTCAACCGGAACCCTTGGACTGTTCTGTGATTTGACCAGTCACTTCAGTGGTGGGCTGTGATTTTCCGAACCCAAGTATATAAGAGAGGCCGGAGTCAGTCATTCTTTTTCTTTCATGATCCTTCGAGCCAGATAAACACCTCATCACTGATAAGGATGTCCAAGGTACCAGACAAACAGCACTGGGTGCAAGTCAGGAGGCAGCTATCCCTCCCAGCACACCTAAGAGATTACAGCCTTTCTGGCTTTCATCAGCAACACTATTCTGTGAGACCTACACAGAGCTATGAAGACAATGAGGAAGAGGAAGGAGCAGTGAGCAGTGACTATCCAGTATCCCCCGTCAGTCAGGAGGATTTTCCCTCATCACAGTGGATATGTGAATATGTTGGACTTGGTGTACACAAACTTCCCAGATGCATATAAGGCAACATCTTGCCCCCACCTCCGCCATTCTGACCACCTATCCGTGATGCTGGTGCCTGCCTACAAACCCTTACTGAAGCGTAGCAAGCCAGTAGAGAAACAAATCAGGACTTGGCCAGAGGGTGCAGCCTTGGCACTTCAGGACTGTTTTCTGCATACAGACTGGGAGGTTTTCAAAATAGCAGCCTCCCAGGGAGACAGGACAGATGTGGAGGAGTACGCTTAAACGGTCACTAGCTACATCGCGAAGTGCACATAGGATGTCACTATAGTGAAGACCTTCACTGCACAGGGCAACTATAAACTCTGGATGACTGCAGAGGTGTGCTCGCTGCTCACAGCCAGAGATGCAGCCTTCAGAGCGGAGGACAGGATTGCCCTCCGCTCAGCCAGGTCTGCGCTCTCAAAGGGAGTTAAGACGGCGAAACGCGCCTATGCGGAGAAAATCCAGGGACACCTCTGTGACACAGGGAACACCAAACGGATGTGGCAGGGAGCTTGGGCGCTGACGGATTATAAGTCTAGGCAGGGGGTCGATGACAATGACGCTTCACTTCCAGACAGGCTCAACAATTTCTTTGCACGTTTTGAAGCATCAAACCCGACAATCAGAGGGAGGGCTGGCCCATCTCCACCATCTGTTGGGCCAGCTATTACCATCAACGCAGCGGACACACGGAGGACCCTAATCAGGGTCAACCCACATAAAGCTACAGGTCCGGACAACATCCCGGGACGTGTGCTCTGAGTCTGCGCGAGTGAGTTGGCGGATGTCTTGACTGACATTTATAACATCCCCCTGAGTCAGGCCGTCGTTCCCAGATGCTTTAAGACCTCTACCATAGTACCAGTGGCAAAGAAACCAGCTGTGTCCTGTCTGAATGACTATCGTCCTGTTGCACTGACACCAATTGTGATGAAGTGATTTGAACGGCTTGTCAAACCACACATCACAGCCTGCCTCCCTGCATCACATGACCCACTCCAGTTTGCGTATCGTACAAATCGCTCCACAGAGGATGCTATAGTCACCACCCTGCACTCTGTCATCACCCACCTGGATCAGAAAGACACCCACGCCAGACTCCTGTACATTGATTTCAGTTCAGCATTCAACACCATTATTCCCCAGTGACATGATTTCTGGACCCAGGGGACAGAAGACAAACTCGAGGAGTTACAATTATCCTTTTATTCACCCAAAGTGTTGTGTGTGAGTGTGTGTATGCGTAATGGAGTGTGGAGTGCTGGTGTCGTGCTGGAGCTGAGCAGGTCCTTGTTCTGCCTGGCAACCCTAAGGAGACAAAGCAGAGGTATAAGCACTGCACAGTAGCAGGAGGAGTAATTAAGACTGCTGCTTACTTGCAGGTGGCATTGCTGAGCCGCAGCTTGTCTCGTGGGTGGCTGCCAGGGGAAGAGCGTCCAGCTCGGTGTCGAGGAGCGGGGGAGAGCCTCCGGTGCCTGGGAGGAGCTGCGCCGCCGCCGGGGGGTCCACCTGTGCACAGGGGAAAGGATCTTGACAAGGTGAGTGCTGAGATCGCTTACATGTTTCAACATGATGCGCTTGGTCCGACGAGGAGCCTAGTTGAGGCTGTTGATGAGAGACGTGTCTCCGCTGATTTGTCAGACGGCTCCGTGCTGAGTCGCTGGCAGGAATGGCTCTTAAAGCCCACTGATGACTGGTGACAGGTGTGCACACAGCTGAGACGGATGATGGCCCTGCGGGAGCCATGACAGTACTCCCCCCTCTAGAGGTGCCTCCTGGCACCTGTCCTATCTTACCTAGGTGCGTCCGGTGGAAGTCACGGATGAGCTGTTTATCCAGGATCAGAGACGGACGCGCCCAGGATCGATGCTCGGGGCCGAATCCCTCCCAGTCCACCAGGTACTCTAGGCCACAACCCCGCCGACGGACATCCAAGATGGTGGTGACTCCCCATGCCGGGTGGCCATTGATCATCCTTGGGGAAGGGGGGGCGCCGCAGGGGGGGCGGGCAGAGGGGGTCGGTAACGATGGGCTTCATCTGGGAAACGTGGAAGGTGGGACAGATGCGAAGGGAGGGGGGGAGAGCTAGGCGAACAGCCACAGGGTTGATTACACGAACAACGGGGTAAGGCTCAATGAAACGCTTGGACAGCTTGCGTTTCTCTGCCTTCAGGTTAATATTGCACGTTGACAGCCATACCTGCTGACCCACCTTGTACTCAGGGGCCGGTCTCCTGCGGCGATTGGCCATCCTGATGTTGCGTTCCGTGGTCCGGAGGAGAACCCTGCAGGTGGTGGTCCAGAGCCGGCGGCAGCGCCTGACATGGCCGTGGACAGAAGGCACCACCGTCTCCTTCTCCTCCTCCGGAAACAGTGGAGGATTGTACCCCAAGGATGCCCTGAAGGGGGACATACGATCGCTGAGGAAACCTTGGAATTGTGGGCGTACTCAATCCACAGCAGGTGACTGCTCCATAAAGAGGGACTGGAGCCAACGACGCGGTGCAGGGCGGCCTCCAGCTCCTGATTTGCTCGCTCACACTGCCTGTTGCTCTGGGGGTGGTATCCGGATGGCAGGCTCACCATTGATCCTAACGCTTGACAGAACGCCCTCCAAACCTGCGACACAAACTGGGGGCCCCGGTCCAAGACAACATCCGTGGGGATCCCATGGAGGCGAACGACGTGCTGATCCAGCAGGTCCGCCGTCTCCTGCGCCATTGGTAACCCCCGGAGAGGGTCAAAGTGGGCGGCCTTGGAGAAGCGGTCGACAATGGTCAGGATCATTGTGAATTGATTCGATAGTGGGAGGCCTGTCACGAAGTCCAAAGCAACGTGCGACCAGGGGCGACTAGGAACCGGCAGGGGGTGGAGCAAACGGGCCGGGGGCAAGGAGGAAGACTTCCCGGTGGCGCACTGAGCGCAGGCCCGGATGTAGTTCTTGACGTCCTTCCATAGCCCCGGCCACCAAAACGCCCTCTGGAGGAGCACAATTGTGCGGGACACCCCAGGGTGGCATGCCAACTTCGAGGTATGAGCCCATTGAATGACCGCACCCCGGATCAGCGTGAGAATGAACAACCGCCCCGGGGGGCCGCCTCCTGGATCGGGCTCAGCCTCCTGTGCCTTCAACACCTTCTCCCGGATGTCCCACAAGAGGGCACCCATAACGCAGGATGGGGGAAGGATGGTCTGATCTTGGTCCACAGATACCTCCGCCGAGAACTGCCTGGAGAGGGCGTCCGGTTTAGCATTCTTAGACCCGGGGTGGTAGGTGATGGTGAAGTTGAACTGACCGAAAAAGAGGGACCAGCGGGCCTGACGAGAATTCAACCGCTTGGCTGTCCTCAGATATTCCAAGTTCTTGTGGTTGGTCCAAACTACAAAAGGCTGGGCAGCACCCTCCAGCCAGTGGCGCCACTCCTCTAAGGCGAGCTTCACAGCCAGCAGCTCCCTATCACCGATGCTGTAGTTCCTCTCCGCTGGCGATAGGCGGTGCGAGAAGAAGGCGCAGGGGCGGATCACCCCGTCTACTGGAGAACGCTGAGAGAGTACTGCCCCCACCCCGGAGTCCGATGCGTCCACCTCTACCAGGCACTGGAGAGCAGGGTCCACCTGCGTCAGGATGCGGGACAATGAAAACTCCCTTTTGAGTGTATCGAATGCAGCTGCGGCCTCCTCCGTCCACTGGAAAGGGATCTTTGGGGACGTGAGACAGGTCAGCGGGTGAGCCACCGCACTATATTTAGGCACGAAGCGGTGGTAAAAGTTGGCAAACCCCAAGAACTGCTGCAGTTGCTTCCTGGACGGCGGGGGGGGGGGGGGGCAATCCACCACTGCCTTAACTTTGGCCGGGTTGGGGAGAACCTGGTTCTGCGAGATCACAAAGCCAAGGAAGGACGTCTGCTGAACGTGAAACTCACACTTCTCGGCCTTCACATACAATTGGTTCTCCAGGAGCCACTGGAGGACCCGCCTCACATGCACCCGGTGCTCCTCAAGCAATCGGGAGAAGATGAGGATGTCGTCGAGATATACAAAGACGAAGGCGCCCAGAAAGTCCCGAAGGACATCATTAATTAAGCGCTGGAAGACGGCCGGAGCGTTGGTCAACCCAAACGGCCTTACCAGATATTCAAAGTGGCCGCTTGGGGTCCGGAAGCCCGTCTTCCACTCATCTCCCTCCTTGATCCGTATGAGATGGTACGCGTTGCATAGGTCCAATTTAGTAAACCAAGAAGCCCCCTGGAGAGAGTCAAAAGCCAAGTCCATAAGAGGCAGTGTGTATTTGTCCTTTATAGTAATGTCATTTAGGCCCCTGAAGTCAATACATGGTTGCAGGGAGCCGTCCTTCTTACCAACGAAGAAGAATCCTGCCCCCACCGCTGAAGAAAGACAGGCAGATGATCCCAGAGCTGAGCGACTCCTTGATATACTGTATGTGCCCATTGCCTCCCGCTCCGGAGCAGACAAGCTGTACAAACGGCTTGATGGAAGCGGGGCACCAGCCCAGAGATTGATAGCGCAGTCATAAGGGTAGTGGTGGGGGGGTGGAACAGCGCCCAAGATTTACTGAAGACCGCCCCCAGGTCGTGGTACTCCACTGGTACCTTGGACAGATCTGGGGGAGGAGACACAGGTGGGGCCACAGACACAGACGGAGCACATGCCGCAGACTGCAGGCATGCGCTAAGGCAGAATGAACTCCATGAAGCGATGCTCCCTGTTTGCCAGTCAAATGAGGGTTTGTGCATTCGCAGCCAAGGATAGCCCAGGATGACCGGGAAGGTGGAGGAAGGCAGCACCAGAAAGTGTAGATCCTCCTGGTGGTTCCCAGAAACAATCACCGACACTAGGGCAGTCTGCTGAGAGATGGCTGTTAAAGGGGCCTTAGATAGGGTGATCAACTTGAGCGGTGGCTGGAGAGTTTGATATGGGAGCCCTAACTGGGTTGCCAGGTCTCCTGATATGAAACTCTGCTCAGCCCCCGAGTCAATCAGTGCATGAGTGGAGTGTTCAGTGTGTTTGTAAATGAGTCGGATGGGTACGAGACAGCAGGTGAGGGGTTTTGGCTGGGACACGTCCGTGAGTCCCCCTACTGTGACCCACGGACCTCCTCTTTTAACCGACTCATACAGTTAGCCAAGTCATGTGAACTACTACCACAATAATAGCACAGCCCTAACTCTCTACGGTGCTGTCTCTCAGCAGGCGGAATCTTAGAGCACCCGATTACTATATCCTCCTGCCCCGGAAGTTCCTCCGAGGAGGGCAGGGCCAACTGGGATGACTGTGAGGAATGAAAAAACTGCACGCTCGAGCGGCTAGAGGCTCTTTGCTCGGTGGCTCGTTCCCTCAGCCTGTTATCTAAGCTAATGGTAAGTGATATTAGCTCATTCAAACATTCCGGTTTATCCCGTGTAGCTAGCTCATCTCTTAGCCCCGGGCTTAAGCTACGGATAAATATGCTACATAATGAAGCGTCTTCCCACCCAACCTCAGCGGCTACTACCCGGAAATCGACCGTGTAATCCGTGGCGGACCTACCGCCCTGTCGAAGGTTTAGCAACCGGGTAGTAAGCACTGCGTCCCGATCGGTGTGGTCAAACACTTCGTGAAATTCGGCCAGGAATTGTTGATATGTTAAACTGGCGTAGCTGGGCTTAGCCATCATGGCGTAGGCCCAGGCTAGCGCCCTACCTTCTAGCAGATTAGCTATGTAGCCTATCTTACTATGGTCCGTGGGCAAATCCCCCGGTACCCGTTGGAAAACCGTCTCACATTGTAAGATAAACCCCCGAGCCTCCCCGAGCTTCCCACTGAAGTGAGCGGGCGTAGGCACTGGTGTGAGACGGGTTAAGGGAGTCTGGCTAACCTGGCTAGGCGAGGGGCTAGCGGGGCCTGATGGCGCCCCGGAAGCCGGTGGGAACGCCCGCTGTCCTTCCAGACGATTCAACCAGCTGTTAATTTGGGTCAATTGAGTTAGGATAACATTTTGCTGGTAAATTAACTGCTCAACTCGAGCGTCTAGGGTGTTAAGACGGCGTGCTAGCACGCTGCCCGCTGGGTTGTCCTGACGGAGCCGTACTGACATGATTTCTGGACCCAGGGGACAGAAGACAAACTCGAGGAGTTACAATTATCCTTTTATTCACCCAATGTGTTGTGTGTGAGTGTGTGTATGCGTAATGGAGTGTGGAGTGCTGGTGTCATGCTGGAGCTGAGCAGGTCCTCGTTCTGCCTGGTAACCCTAAGGAGACAAAGCAGAGGTATTAGCGCTGCACAGTAGCAGGAGGTGTAATTAAGACTGCCGCTTACTTGCAGGTGGCAATGCTGAGCCGCAGCTCGTCTCGTGGGCGGCTGCCAGGGGAAGAGCGTCCAGCTCGGTGTCGAGGAGCGGGGGAGAGCCTCCGGTGCTGGGGAGGAGCTGCGCCGCCGCCGGGGAGAGAGGATCCGCCACCTGGGGGGTCCACCTGTGCACAGGGGAAAGGATCTTGACAAGATGAGTGCTGAGATCACTTACGTGTTTCAACGTGATGTGCTTGGTCCGACGAGGAGCCTAGTTGAGGCTGTTGACGAGAGACGTGTCTCCACTGATTTGGCAGACGGCTCCGTGCTGAGTCACTGGCAGGCCTGGCTCTTAAAGCCCGCTAATGACTGGCGACAGGTGTGCACGCAGCTGAAACGGATGATGGCCCTGCGGGCGCCATGACACCCAGAGACTGATGGAGAAATTACTCCTTCTCGGTCTGAACACCGCCACATGACTCTGGATCCTGGATTTCCTGACCGAGAGACCTCAGTCTGTCCCTGTTGGAAACAACATCTCTAACTCCATCACGCTGAGTACTGGATCCCCTCAAGGCTGTGTATTCAGTCCACTGTTGTTTGCATTTCTAACACATGACTGTGTGTCCAGACACGAGGGGAACCAGATTATTAAGTCTGCGGACGACACCACAGTGGTGGGACTTATTCAGAGGGATGAGGAATCAATGTACAGGGAAGAAGTTAGAGACCTGGAGGGCTGGTGCAGGGAGAACAATCTGGTGCTCAACATGGACAAAACGAAGGAGATGATTATCGACTTCCGGCGGTCACGGCCTGAACATGTCCCTCTCAGCATCGGCGGCCGTTCGGTGGAGAGAGTGGAGAACATCAAGTTCCTCAGAGTGCACATCTCGCAGGATCTGACCTGGAGCAAGAATTCCTTGGGGATCAGGAAGCGGGCCCAGCAGAGACTGCACTTCTTGAGGAAACTCAAACAGGCCTCTCTCCCCATTTGCATCCTCAGGACCTTCTATAGAGGTGTGGTGGAGAATGTTCTGACGTACTGCATTGTAGCATGGTCCTCCAGTTGCAGTATGTCAGACAAAAAAGCCCTGCAGAGGATAGTTAAAGGAGCTGAGAGGGTAATTGGAGTTTCCCTCCCCTCTGTCCAAGAACTTTTTCAGAGCCATTGTAGGAGCAGGGCACTGAACATTGTTAAGGACCACTCTCACCCTCTGCATAAACACTTTGAACTTCTGCCATCTGGCAAACGATTCCAGAGCATCAGAGGCAGAACCACCAGACTGATTAACAGCTTCCTTCCACAAGCTGTTAGGATGCTGAACAGTTGATCCAGAATCTCCAGGTACTGGTGGCTCAACAGCGCTGGCCGACCGCCGGAGGGATTGAGTCTCTGGGCCAGATGGCCCATGTTTTCCGGCAGGCCACCGGACCTGCAGGGCCTGGGACTCTGGTCGACCCCCTGAACTGTTGGACTCCTGGGTTTGGGGGAGGATTGTTCCAGGTTGGGGTTGAAGGGAGGTTTACCTCACTTATTTTGTGTTTTGATTTTGTGTCATGTTGTCACGCATTGCTTCCCCCCTGAGCTGTTTGCCCCACCTCCCACCCTGGTTTTTTGTTTCCTCGGAGGTGGGAGGGGCGTTTGTTTTTTGTGTTATTGTGTTTTCTTTTCTTGATGTCACTTGGGGTGTCTGGATTCCACCCCTTGAGGTGGGGGGGGGCTCTCATGAACTTGGGTTTGGTGTTCCAAACCCAGTTCTGATGCTGTGGCAATTTTGTCCCTTTGAGCTGTTTATTATCCATCAGGAGCTGTCTAGGAGCTTCTGGGGTCCTTCACTCCCTGACAGCTCAGCCACGCCTCCTCCTCTTGTCAGTGGGATCAGTTGTTCCTCATTATTCCTTGTCTCTCTGTGCCACACACACATACAGTATATTCACATGCACTCTCCCGGACCCATACACACACATCCTCACTCACTTGCTCAGACATTCAGTCATGCATACCGGGTTTCACTCAGTCCAGCCCACACATTTATTCACTCTAGCACACTGGCGATCTCTCTCGTCATTAGTGGCAGTACTCTTAAGGCCAGGGTCTGCGGGGAGAGATCGCCGGATCATTGTTGATTGAACTCCACTACCTGCTTTGTATTTTCAGCCTGACTATGTAGTCTTCTGCTTACGCTACCTAACATTTGTTTGTTACCTGGTGTTAACAGCTGTCCATGTTTCTCCTGCTCTCCTCGGACAGCACAGACTGCCTCGGACCACTCCAGCCCGTAAGTTTATTTTTTGCCTTTCTCCTTGTGCCATTCAGCTTTCCTGCAGCACTAGGCATTCTCTTCCCTGGGCTGTCGAGCGTCTTAGAGGCGTCCCTGTTCTCCTGGTGTCCTCCATACTGCTAACTCATCCTTCTGTTGTTCATCGTACTGCTTGCTGTATTGAATCTTTATTTTTGTTCAATAAATTGCACGCATTGTACTCTGCTTGTGGGTTTTAATTCCTTCCTCCGTGTGCTGCATAATAGGGATTCATAACATTGAGGGTATGCAGTGGGGCCTTTAAAACTTCCCCAGTAGCTGCTCAACAAATTGAAATGGGAGAGATGCCTTTGGGGTTAAGAAGGAAACATCTTTTTGCTAACTACCAGATTAATTTAAAAGGGCATAGTGACTCTCATCCCACTAAAGAAGTGCTGCAAGAATGTTGGGAGAATGTCAGGGGACAGAGGGATTCCTATGGATGTGTAAGTAATGTGATTGCTAATGAACTTGGGTTACTTGAGATGAGGATAAGTCCTACAGTTGTAATTCCTACAGTAGCTCCGTGGAAACTTGTTTCACCAGATATTGATTTTCACTTGTTACATGTTAGAAAGAGAGGGGAATGTGGGGAGACTTGAATAACGAAACCGAATTGCATTTAATTCCAGTTTATTTCAAGTAATCATCCCACTGTCTGCTCTCATTCCTGAGCAGCGAACAAAGAGGGTGAACACACCAAAGTTCTCCCTTTTAAACATTCTCACATCAAACCATTTCCCTCGCAGGGGAAATCACACATCTCTCCCAAAATCCCTTTATTCACATTCATTAACCTTTTATTTACATAACTCCCCCTTCTCTCCTCTCGAGCCTCAGCGGTCAGGAAGTCTTCTGTCCCCTGTCCTCCACAGGGGGTCCAGGCTCTGCGGCTCCGCACCGCAGGGGACTGCAGCTCTGTGGCTCTCCTTCATCGTGAGGTTAAATCACATATGCAGTGTCCAACATATACATGTCTAACAACACAGCCATATAACCCCCCCCCAAACGATGAAGAACAGACTATTTCCTAAAATTTAATAACACCTTACTCATTACTGAATAATCAACACCAACATTCAGTCTGTGCGCCGCTTGGGCTTCAGCCGTCTGCCGAATCTGCTGTGAGTTGGCCCCGCCTTGCCTGCGGCGCCTTTCTGCTTCGGCTCTGTTGACTGAGGAAGAGAGTGATTATTTGCCCTTTGCGGGGGCCTGCCTCGTCGAGGCGCTACTGCGACCGGTACAGACACGTCCTTCATGACAAAAGCAGGTTTTAGTCTGTCAATACTGACTGTCTCTTTTCTGTCTCCAAAATCTAGCACAAATTGCTTATCACCTGCCTCCAGCACTCGAAATGGCCCTTCGTAAGGTGGTTTGAGCGTTGCTTTTAGGGCTTCGCGCCTGACAAAAATGAAGTCGGCATTTTTCAAAGCCTTGGGGACGAAAACTCGTGGAAAAGCGTGATGAACCGGACCCGGGAGCATGTCTGCTCCCGTGCCAACTAACGGTCCCAGAGCAGAGAGAGGTGGGGGCTCTGGGTGCGCTGGTAAAAACTCGCCTGGCAGCCTCAGAGTTTGTGCGAATACCAGCTCCGCTGGGGAGGCGTCTAAGTTCTCTTTAGGCGCAGAACGCAACCCTAATAAAACCCATGGCAGTTTATTTACCCAATCTGCATCCGTGAGCGACGCTCTGAGTGCTGCCTTCAAAGACCTATGAAAAACGCTCGCATAAACCATTAGCCTGAGGGTGGTAAGCCGTAGTGCGGTGAATTTTGGCTCCTAAGCCGTTGGCCATCGCTGACCACAGCTCAGAGATGAATTGCGGTCCTCTATCGGACGTAATGTCCGACGGAACCCCGAAGCGCGCCACCCAAGCCGTTAAAAAAACGTGAGCCACCTCCGCGGCCGTGGTCGTCGCAAGTGGGACCACTTCCGGCCAACGTGTGGTGTGGTCCACCATTGTCAAAAGATGTGTGAACCCCTGCGATGCCGGTAGGGGGCCCACAAGGTCGACATGCACATGGTCGAACCTTCTGGCCGGAATGCGGAACGGTTCTAACGGGGCTCTTGTGTGCTTGTGAATTTTGGCCCGTTGACAGGAAATGCAGGTTTTTGCCCATTCCTTCACGTGCTTGCGCAGGCACGGCCAAACAAACTTTTCCGCCACTAGTTTCACCGACGCGCGCACCCCCGGGTGCGCCAGTGAGTGGACCGAGTCAAAAACACGGCGGCGCCACGTGGCCGGAACCACCGGACGCGGGCGCCCCGTCGACATGTCGCAGATCAGGGGGGGCATACCGGTTTGTAAACACTTGCTCTCCAGCCTTAACCCCGTTAGTCCAGACTGGAGCGCGCGCACGTCTGCGTCCGCCCCCTGGTCCGCTGCCATGGCTGCGTAATCTATACCCACGTGCACCGGGGCTGCGCGCGCCACCGTGCCGCTCTCCTGCGGCGCGGTCACGGTGGCCCGTTCTGCCTCTGCGCGTGTTGGAGTCGTGAACGCGCGCGAGAGACAGTCTGCTACTACATTGAATTTGCCCGCAACGTGCCTAATGTCAGTGGTAAATTCCGAGATTGCGGCCAGCTGCCTCTGCTGCCTGCCGGACCACGGGTCTGAAATTTTGGTCATGGCGTATGTGAGCAGCTTGTGGTCCACATAAGCGGTGAAGCACCGTCCTTCCAGCCAGAACTGGAAATGACGAATAGCCAAATGCAGCGCCAACAGTTCTCTGTCGAACGCGCTGTATTTTCGTTCAGCCGCGCTTAAAGATTTGCTAAAGAAAGCCAAAGGCTGCCAAACTCCGGCTACCTGTTGCTCAATAACGGTCCCTATGGCTAAATCTGAAGCGTCTGTCGTCAGCGCGATACGTGCTGCAGGGTCTGGGTGGGCCAGGAGCGTAGCGTCAGCCAAGGCTTTTTTAACCTCTGTGAACGCGCGCTCCCGCTCCGGGGACCATTCAACCGCCTGGGTCGGTTTTTGTTTTTTGAGCGCGGCATATAACGGTTGCATGATTTGAGCTGCGTGGGGCAGGAATCGGTTATAAAAATTCACCATCCCCAAGAATTCCTGTAGTGATTTGACCGTTTGTGGACGGGGAAAATCCGCTACCGCGCGTACTTTATCTGGTAACGGAACCGGGAGACGCGGTGACCCAAAAAATCGATCCGCTCGACGCCGAACTGGCACTTGGCTGGGTTAACTATTAAGCCGTGCTCTCCCAGCCTCCTAAAAACTGCTGTGAGGTGCGTTTCGTGTTCGTCCTCTGAAGTACTCGCGACCAAAATGTTGTCGAGGTACACAAACACGAAAGGGAGATCGCGTAACACGGCATCCATCATCCGCTGAAATGTTTGCGCCGCCCCTTTGAGACCAAACGGCATGCGTAAAAATTCGAAAAGTCCGAACGGGGTTATTACCGCTGTTTTAGGAATGTCCTCCGGTTGGACTGGGACTTGGTGATAGCCGCGAACCAGATCAATCTTTGAAAAAATGCGCGCCCCCGCCAGGTGCACCGAAAAATCCTGAATGTGCGGGATGGGATAACGATCGTGCGCCGTAGCGTTGTTTAGCCTGCGGTAATCCCCGCACGGTCTCCAGGAGCCATCGGCTTTCGGTACCATGTGCAGCGGCGAAGCCCACGGGCTCTTCGACCTACGAACGATGCCTAGCCTCTCCAGGCTGGCGAACTCCTCGCGCGCAATGGCGAGCTTAACTGCATCCAAGCGCCGAGCTTTTGCAAACACGGGAGGACCAGATGTGGGGATAAAGTGTTTCACCCCGTGCTTCGGACCGTTGCTGAAAAAGTGGGCACAGTGAGCGCTGGAAATTGGGTGAGGAGTGTGTGAAACTTACCACCTGCTGTAGCGACGTGGGTCTGTACTGGTGGCGGGGACACTCGAGCTGAACAGGGGAGAGAGTAAAAAGAGAGTGCATTTACCAGCCGTCTATTAGCAAGATCAACTAACAGATTGTGTGAACACAAAAAATCCGCGCCCAACATGTTGAAACTCACCGCCGCTATTACAAAAGTCCATTCATATGTGCGGCCATGTAAGCACAAAGGCAAGGTCCTTCTCCCGTAGGTGTTGATGTTCGAGCCATTTGCCGCCGTAGCTCCGCTACCGTGGGGTCCAGCCACCCGGTCCGCGTATGTTGGGGTGATGAAGCTCACTTGTGCTCCGGTGTCGGTGAGGAACTCTCGTCCGGAGTGCGCATCCGTGATGTAGAGCAGCTTGCTGCGTTCTCCGAGGGTCGAAGCTGCTAGCGACCCCCGGTCTTGCTGTTTCCCGAACTCCTGAAGCTGCAGGGTGGCACACACCTGCGTGCCTTCTCTGCGAACCTCCGATGGTAAAAGCAGAGATCTTCTCCTCCGCTGTGTCGTGTCCGCGCCTCTGCCGCCGGACCATTGGCTCCACCTCGTCGCGGCCGTGCTGCCGCCGTCGTCGGCCAGTCTGGGTCTGCCGCCTCTGGCTCCCCGCTGTCTCGGGTCGCCGCTGTGGTTGCTTGCCCGCCGCAGGCATCCAGGATCCCATCTGCTTCCTGGGCCAGCTCCCGGAACTCCTCCAGGGTGTGACACTTTTTGCCGGCCAGCGTGCTTCTCGCATGCGTCGGGAGGTTGGAGAGGAAGATGAACTGAAAAATGAAATCATCGTTGTCCAACCCTCTCAGCTGTATCATCTCCTCCATCAGGGCGCTCGGCCTGTGTCCTCCTTGGTCTAGCAAAGACAGGATCCTCCTCGCCCTCACTTCGGCCGAGGGGGTGAAAAACTTGATGAGGGTGGATTTCAGCTTGCCGTACCTGTCGGTCGCGGGTGGCTGCTCCACCAAGCTCTGCACGCACCGAGCTGTGCTGTTGTCCAGTTTAGCGATGACATGGTGGAACTTAGTGTCATCCACCGTTACTCCTGCGAGCGCGAACTGCGACTCTGCTTGCAGAAACCACGACCGTGGGTTATCCTGCCAGAAATCAGGCAGCTTAACGGCCACTGCGCTCGCCAGCTCTGAGCGCTGTGAGTCCGGGACCCTGAGACCTTCTTCGTTCATTCTCAACGTCGTCAGTCACCAATGTGGGGAGACTTGAATAACGAAACCGAATTGCATTTAATTCCAGTTTATTTCAAGTAATCATCCCACTGTCTGCTCTCATTCCTGAGCAGCGAACAAAGAGGGTGAACACACCAAAGTTCTCCCTTTTAAACATTCTCACATCAAACCATTTCCCTCGCAGGGGAAATCACACATCTCTCCCAAAATCCCTTTATTCACATTCATTAACCTTTTATTTACATAACTCCCCCTTCTCTCCTCTCGAGCCTCAGCGGTCAGGAAGTCTTCTGTCCCCTGTCCTCCGCAGGGGGTCCAGGCTCTGCGGCTCCGCACCGCAGGGGACTGCAGCTCTGTGGCTCTCCTTCATCGTGAGGTTAAATCACATATGCAGTGTCCAACATATACATGTCTAACAACACAGCCATAGGGAAGTGCTTTTTACTGTTTGGTGGAAGAAAAATACAGTAATTGCTTACCTATTTATACAAATGGGGCTAAAGATTGTGATAGTGGATTGGTTGGGTCTGGAGTTGCGATTCCATCTAGGGAAATAAAAATCTGTAATAGAACTTCCAACATGCTGGGGGTGTATAAGGTGGAGATGATGGCTGTGTGGGAAGCTCTATTATGGGCTGAAAATGAATAAACAGGTAGGGTAGTAGGGCAGCACGGTGGCGGAGTGGTTAGCACTGTGGCAGCACAGCAACTCACCCTTGGCCGGGGGATCCTGGGTTCGATCCCAGCTCCCGACCAACAGTGATCTGTGTGGAGTTTGCATGTTCTCCCCGTGTCTGCATGGGTTTACTCCGGGATTTTTCTGGTTTCCTCCCACATGCCAAAAACATGCAAGTTAGGTTAATTGGCATCAAAACTGGGGATTCTAAATTGTCCTGAGGTATGACTGTGAGAGTGAATGGTTGTCTGTCTCTCTGTGTTGGCCCTGCGATGGACTGGCGATCTGTCCAGGGTGTACCCTGCCTCTCGCCTAAAGATGCTGGGATAGGCTCCAGCCGCCCCACGACCCGAAATGGATTAAGCGGAAGAAGATGGATGGATGGAAGGTAGAGTAGTAATTTGTTTAGATTCTTTATCAGTGTTATCAAGCATAAAATCTTTTCAGTCAAAAAGTCGCCAAGATATTTTGTATGAGGTATTACAGTCTCTTAGGAGGGTTACAGATAATGGAGTGCAGGTAAAATTTGTATGGTTTCCAGCTCATGTTGGTATAAAGGGGAATGAAAAGGCTGATGCATTGGCAAAGAATGCCCTACAAAAGAAGACCGTAGACAGACAGACTAGCATTGGTAAAAATGAGGCAAAATATATTATTTGGGAGAAAATTAATCAAATATGGCAAGTAGGTTGGGACATAGAGAAAAAGGGTAGACAGTGTGGCACACATATTTGAGATCCTTAGACTGCATATGTATAGCAGATTGATTGAGATGCTCAGACTGCATATGTATATTGTGTTACCTCACGTCTTAGAAGGAACAATAAGTCTGGACCTCCTGGGGATAACAGCAGGAGGTGGAGGTGCCTTTAGAAATGACTCTGAAAGGACTTCCTGACCTCCAGGGGTCAGGTGGAGGAAGAAGAGACCTGGGGGAGATGTATTGTCTATGGGGGGTTGAATGACAATGTGTTTCTGTACTTTGATGTCCCGGGTATAAAAGGAGGGGACTGGAGAAGTTGGTCCTCTTTTCTGTTTGAGAGGACGTTGGAGATGTGAGATGACTAATAAACCTGAATTGAGAAATAAATTCAGCCTCTTCATTTCACGCTCTCCACATTGGTGACCTGAAGACGTACAATGACCAGAGACAATTCCCCCGAACCAGACTTGCCAGGGACCAGCCGAGCAAGCGCGGTCTCAGTCAAGCTACCAGAATTCTGGCAGGACAACCCAGACTCGTGGTTCCTCCTGGCCGAAGCCCAGTTCGTGCTCGGGGGAATAACAGCAGATGACACAAAATTCTACCACGTCATCGCCAAACTCGACAGCCGCACAGCTCGACATGTGCGGAGTCTGGTGCAGCACCCGCCCGCTGGCGACAAATGCAGCGGGTTGAAAGCTGCCCTCATCCAGCGTTTCACGCCCTCAGCCCAGGAGAGAGCTAGGAGGCTCCTGGCTCTGCATGACTTGGGAGGAAGCACGCCTGTCGACCTGATGGAAGACATGCTGAAGCTGAGAGGCTCAGACAACGACGATTTCCTCTTCACGCACATCTTTCTGAGAACCCTACCATCGCAGACGAGGGCGACCCTGGCGGGCACTCACTTTGTGGCCCAGCGGGATTTCCGCGTGCTGGCCCAGGAGGCGCAGCGGATCCTCAATGCCAGCGAAGAACACACGGCCACCGCAGCAGCGGCAGACCTCGGCACAGCGACCAGGAGCAGCAGTGGGCCAGAGGCGACGGAGGCGGTCCCACCAACAACGGCGGCAGCAAAGCCCCGACACCGCGGAGGAGACAACCTCTGTTTTTACCATCATTGTTTCGCAGAGAGGGCACGCAAGTGTGTACCGCCGTGCCAGTTCAAGAGCTCGGGAAACGCCAGGACCGAGAGTCGCTAGCAGCTGCGGCCCTCGGCGAACGGAACAAGCTGCTCTACCTGACGGATGCGCGCTCTGGGAGGCACTTTCTCGTGGACACGGGCTCCCAAGTGAGTTTCATCACCCCAACCTACGCTGACTGGCTGGCAGGCCCCAGGGGTGACGGAGCAACGGCGGCGAACAGCTCAAGCATTAAGACCTTCGGTGAAAGGACTCTTACTTCTGTCCCTGCACGGCCGCACATATGAGTGGACTTTTATTATAGCGGCGGTGAGTTTCAACATGTTAGGTGCTGATTTTCTGTGCTCACATGGGTTGTTAGTTGATCTTCCCAATAGACGCCTCGTTAATGCACTCTCCTTTTACTCTATTCCTTGTGCAGCTCGAGTGTCCCCGCCACCAGCACAGGCCAACGTCGCCACAGCAGGCGGTAAGTTTCACACACTCCTCACTCAGTTTCCAGCACTCACAGTTCCCACTTTTTCGGCAACAGTTGCGAAACACGGGGTGCAGCACTTTATCACTACCGCTGGCCCCCCCGTCTTTGCAAAAGCTCGGCGCTTGGATGCAGCTAAACTGTCCATAGCGCGCGAGGAGTTCGCCAACCTGGAAAGGTTGGGCATTATCCGTCGTTCGAACAGCCCATGGGCTTCCCCACTGCACATGGTCCCTAAAGCTGACGGCTCGTGGAGACCTTGCGGTGATTTCCGCAGGTTAAACAACGCCACAGCGCATGACCACTACCCAATCCCACATATTCAGGATTTTTCGGTACATCTGGCGGGGGCGCGCATTTTTTCTAAAATAGACTTGGTCCGCGGTTATCATCAAGTCCCAGTGCGCGCTGAGGACATTCCCAAAACAGCGGTGATAACCCCGTTTGGACTTTTTGAGTTTTTACGCATGCCGTTTGGGCTTAAAGGCGCCACGCAAACCTTCCAGCGCATGATGGATGCGGTGTTACGCGATCTCCCTTTTGTGTTCGTCTACCTGGACGACATTTTGGTAGCCAGCGCGTCCGAAGAGGAACACGAAAAACACCTCACGGCAGTTTTCCGGAGGTTGGGAGAGCATGGGTTAATAATCAATCCAGCTAAGTGCCAGTTCGGGGTGGCGCAGATCGATTTTTGGGGCACCGCATCTCCCCAGAAGGGGCAGTTCCGCTACCGGACAAAGTGCGCGCAGTGGCAGATTTTCCCCAGCCACAAACGGTCAAAGCACTACAGGAGTTTTTAGGAATGGTGAATTTTTATAACCGTTTCCTCCCCCACACAGCACAGCTCATGCAAATATGCCGCGCTTAAAAAACAAAAACCCTCCAATGCAATCGAATGGTCCCCGGAGCGGGAGCGCGCATTCGCGGAGGTAAAAAAAGCCCTTGCAGATGCTGCGTTGTTGGCTCATCCAGACCCAACGGCCCGCATAGCGCTCACCACTGATGCGTTGGATTTGGCCATAGGGGCAGTAGTGGAGCAGCACGTTGCCGAGGTTTGGCAGCTGCTGGCCTTTTTCAGCAGATCCTTGCGTGAGGCCGAGCGAAAATACAGCACGTTTGACAGGGAGCTGTTAGCGCTCCACTTAGCCATTCGCCACTTCCAATTCTGGCTAGAAGGTCGGCGTTTCACCGCGTTTATCGACCACAAACCACTCACTTTTGCGATGGCCAAAATTTCGGAACCATGGTCGGGCCGGCAGCAGAGGCAGCTGGCCGCAATTTCGGAGTTTACTACTGATATTCAACATGTAGCGGGTAAACTCAATGTAGTAGCAGACTGCCTCTCTCACGCGGTTACCGTGCCAGTCCGCGCAGAGGTAGATTATACTACCGCAGCCGCAGAGCAAAATAACAGCGCGGAAGCGCACGCGGCCCCAGTCCACGTGGGGATAGATTATGCAGCCATGGCAGCGGATCAGAGTAGCGATGCGGACGTGTGCGCGCTCCAGTCGGGACCAACAGGGTTAAGGCTGGAGAACAGGAGGCTGCAAAATGGTATGCCCCCCCTAATCTGCGATGTCTCTACTGGACGATCGCATCCAATAGTGCCGGCTGCATGGCGCCACCGCGTTTTTGACTCGATTCACTCCCTGGCGCACCCAGGGGTGCACGCGTCGGTAAAAATGGTAGCAGAGAAGTTTGTTTGGCCGAGCCTGCGCAAGCACGTTAAAGAATGGGCAAGAACCTGTATGGCTTGCCAGCGGGCCAAAATACACAAGCACACAAAAGCCCCCTTAGAGCCGTTTCACATCCCGGCCAAGAGGTTTGATCATGTGCATGTTGACCTCGTAGGCCCCCTACCGTCATCGCAAGGGTACACGCATCTTTTGACAATGGTGGACCGAACCACGCGTTGGCCGGAAGTGGTCCCACTGGCATCAACCACAGCTGCAGAGGTGGTCCGCGCGTTTTTAACGGCTTAGGTAGTACGTTTTGGGGTCCCGTCGGATATTACGTCCGACAGGGGACCTCAATTTGTGTCCGAGCTTTTGTGGAGGTCAGCGATGGCCCACAGCTTAGGTGTGACAATTCACCGCACTACCGCTTACTACCCCCAGGCTAATGGTTTATGCGAGCGTTTTCATAGATCATTGAAAGCAGCCCTCAGAGCGTCGCTTACGGATGCAAATTGGGTAAACAGACTACCATGGGTTTTATTGGGGTTGCGTTCTGCACCTAAAGAGGACTTAAAAGCCTCCCCAGCTGAGTTGGTTTTCGCGCAGCCACTCCGGCTGCCAGGAGAGTTTCTTCCAGATAATCTGGCGCCAGGGCGTCCCCCTGCTCAGCGGTCACTGAACGACACGGGAGCGGACATGCTTCCGGGCCCCGTTCATCACACTTTTCCGCGTGTTTTTGTGCCCAAATCTTTAAAAAATGCCGAGTTTGTTTTTGTCAGGCACGAGGCTCAGCGCCCAACCCTGCGACCACCTTACGATGGCCCATATAGAGTGCTGGGAGCAGGTGATAAGCATTTTTTGCTAGATTTGGGGGACAGGAGGGAAACAATTAGTATAGACAGACTGAAACCTGCTTTTGTGAGGGCCGACGAAACTGTGCGAGTGGCGAGAGCTCCTCGACGCGGCAGACCCCCCAAGGAGCATGCCCCAGAGCCCCCGCAGGGTTCAACTAACAGTTCTCATCCTCAGATAGCAGATTCACTGCAAGATGGCGCCGCAGGAGCGGCGAAGCCCGCTTACAACAAGTTTGGAAGGCGGTTGAAGCCCAGACAGCATATGGACTGATGTTGTGGTTTTATCATGTTGTATGGACTATGTTGTATTGTTTCATCTTCGACGTTTGGGGGGGGGGGTTATGTGGCACACATATTTGAGATGCTTAGACTGCATATGTATAGCACATTGATTGAGATGCTCAGACTGCATATGTATATTGTGTTACCTCACGTCTTAGAAGGAACAATAAGTCTGGACCTCCTGGGGATAACAGCAGGAGGTGGAGGTGCCTTTAGAAATGACTCTGAAAGGACTTCCTGACCTCCAGGGGTCAGGTGGAGGAAGAAGAGACCTGGGGGAGATGTATTGTCTATGGGGGGTTGAATGACAATGTGTTTCTGTACTTTGATGTCCCGGGTATAAAAGGAGGGGATTGGAGAAGTTGGTCCTCTTTTCTGTTTGAGAGGACGTTGGAGATGTGAGATGACTAATAAACCTGAATTGAGAAATAAATTCAGCCTCTTCATTTCACGCTCTCCACAGACAGTATCATACAATCCAAAAGAGTGTGAAAGTGAACCAGTTGAGAAGTGGAAACAGGAGAGAGGAGACAATACTCACTAGAAAGAGAATAGGACACTTCTCATTAAATAAGACTCTTAACATAAAAGGTAAGCATGATGTCAGGAGGATGAAACAGTGGAACATGTGGTGTTAAGTTGTAGGAGTTATGAGGCACAAAGGTGTTGAGGGAGTCACTGAGGGAAGAGGGAATGAATGACTTTACATTAAGAGAGTTTTTAAGTATGAGGAAATGGGCACAAGTGAAGGCAGTGTTAAAATATTTAAGGGAAGTTTTAAGGAGAATTTAGTTGTCTAGGAGGTTTTTTTTTTTTCTGGCTTCAGAGGTACTGCACACTTTGATCCCCACTCCACAGCAGAAGGCGGCGGTAAGGCACCATAAGCTGGATGCCAACCGCCTTTAAATCAAAAGAAGAAGAAGAAGAAAAAGAAGAAGAAGCAGCAGCAGCAGCAGCAGAAGAAGAAGACCCCTCGCCTCGTCATCTTTACTGTGGAGGAGTTGTGTGTTTCTTGGTAAGTTTATCACTCTGACAGATTTAAATTAACAGTTTAAGTTAAGTCAGCTGAAGTTGAACAGCAGTTCAGAACGGTTTGGAGCAGGTAAGTTTAAGTCTGATTCACTATATTACTGATTTGATGCAATAAAATAAATTAAGAAATATTAAAAATACAGGGGCTGAATTTGTTACTGATCACATTAATTCAGGTTAAACGTCAATGCAACAGAGCTCCATTAATGCAATTAGTAGCGCCTGTCTCATCTTGATAATTTATGACAGAATGACCGTTGTGAATTAGGTGTTTATCACTTAAACTTCAGAAATTAACAAATATTGTGCGAAAGTTGTCGTGCCGAGTTCTGCTCTCTCGTCGAGAATTGCATCCCATCGTCGCAGACACGAGGAAATGGGCGGGACTGGCGCGCGACCGTGTGCGACAACGCGCATCTAAGGGAGTGACGCTGTAAAACCACCAAGTCTAAAATGGAACCCGGCAGCCAGGCTGGTAAATGGGCTTTAAATTATGTTTATTCGCCAGACATTTTAGTGTTTCAAAGGGAGTTAGAAATCACAGTGATCCAAGTCTACATGACAACAGAATAAAATGACTATCCTGATTTATTTATTTTTTTTTTTTCCAGATTCTTTGAGACTCTTGGATTCTTTAGTACATCCACGTTTCAGGTTTGAGGGTCAGTTTATTATGAATGTGTCAAGCTGGTGCAAACTTGTTTTTGAGCATAATTTATTTACATATTATTACTACATATGCATTATTTTTTGATCATTTATTTTCAGTTAATGTAATGATGTTCTAGTTACAATTTTGAAGATGACAGAAATTGTTTTTCATGTATTGTTCATTGCTGAGTCAGCTTTCCAATAAAATGTGTTAATTCCAGCTGGTGTCTGGGTGTGGATTTATTCAGCTAGATGAACTTCTTTGTAAGGGGGATTCGTCTTGATGTGTGTGTGTGTGTGTGTGTGTGGGATGAGACTTTAAATTTATTATTGTGGTATACAGTATATTACTCATATATTCCATACCTGCATACGTTGGAGCATGTGGAAATGTGTGGGGCAACATATGCAAAGGAATTTCACACCTCTGAAAGGACAAAGGAATCTCACCGCCGTGTGAAGACCAATGATGTCACAGGACGCCATGGCAACAGACTTGACACCTTCACCCCCTTAGGCGAGGAGAGGTTTTCCCATCACCTCCCAAGACAGAGGGAGGAGTTAACAGGACTAATGGGGATTTAGATAACGGGGGATTTCAGCTTGTGTTTTGCATGTCTTGGATGTGTGCCTGTATTTAACCAGCGAGCTGGGCAGAATTCTCTCTCTTTGCCTTCTGCCAAGCTCTGCACCATGATGAGACAAGATAGAAGAGTTGTTCATTAAAGACTCTGCTTTTGTGATACAAAACCGCCTCGTTATTTCCAGCTCTTCTACACTGGTGACCTTGACGCGAGTATGGACCTGAGGCGTTCTTCAAGCGACTCATCCGCGGCGAATCTGACTTACGCCAGCGACAACGCAGACGAGGGAACAAGCAGACAGCTGTTCCCCCCGGCAGAGGGTACCGAGAGAGCTCAACCGAGCTCCAGCACCGCCGTGAGAGCCGAGGCAAGGCACTCTCACCCGGCGGGCACAACAGTGATGATGTGCACAAACGCCGTCGCTGTTAAACTGCCAGAATTCTGGCGAGAAGACCCGGCCTCTTGGTTTCTCCAAGCCGAAGCCCAGTTCATACTAGCGGGCATCACGGCAGACGATACTAAGTTCTACCATATCGTCTCCAAACTCGACTCCGCCACTTCGAGGTGTGTGCGAAGCTTGATCCAGCGACCACCGGCCCGGGACAAGTATGAGACACTCAAGGCGACCATCGTGGCGAATTACGTCCCGTCGGCGGAAGAAAGAGCCGAAAAAATCCTGGCAGTCTACGGCCACAGAGGGGGCAATCCAAAGACCCTCATGGAGGATTTACTGCAGCTCAAGGAGGACAATGATAATTTCCTCTTTCAATTTATTTTCCTCAGCACGCTACCACCACACATGAGAGGGACACTCGCCAGTATGAAGTGCAACAATCATCAGGACTTCCACACGCTGGCCAACGAGGCTTATCGACTCGTCAACGCCTGCAGAGATTGGACACCCACAGCGGCATCCGCAGACCTCAAAACTGACGCCCCGAACCTTGGAGAGTCACAAACCACGGAGCAGGCTCAACCCACGGTGACAGCAGCGCGGCCCAAGCGCAACAAACAGAATGACGTCTGGTATTATCACCACCGCTTTGCCGAGAAAGCCCGGAAATGTGTTCCCCACCCACCCCTGCAAGTTTACGATGTCGGGAAACGCCAAAGCCGAGGGCCGTTAACGGCAGCGGTTCTCGGCGAGAAAAATAAGCTGTTATACGTGACGGATGGACACACAGGCAAGCAGTTCCTCATCGACACAGGAGCCCAGCTGAGTTTCGTCATGCCCTCCCACGCAGATCGAGCCATGGGCACCCGGGGCAATGGAGCAGTGGCAGCCAGCGGCTCGGACATCGACACGTTCGGGGAAAAGAGCCTGCATCTCCTCATTCACGGCCGCAGCTACAGATGGACATTTGTTGTAGCGGCGGTGAGTTTTAACTTGTTAGGCGCAGATTTTCTGTGTGCACACGGGTTATTAGTTGATCTAGCAAATAGGCGCCTGGTTAATGCACTGTCTTTTGCTTCTATTCCTTGCTCAGCTCGAGTCTCTCCACCACCTGTGCAGGCCAACGTCACCACGGCAGGAGGTAAGTTTGAGCAACTCCTCACCCAATTTCCAGCACTCACAACCCCCAAATTCTCAGCCACTGTAGCCAAACACGGGGTTAAACAAAGCTCGCCGCTTAGACGCGGCCAAGCTCAACATGGCAAGGGACGAATTTGCAGCTCTTGAAAAATTAGGCATTGTCCGACGTTCAAAGAGCCCTTGGGCTTCACCACTTCACATGGTTCCGAAATCCGACGGTTCTTGGAGACCGTGCGGAGATTACCGCAGATTAAACAACGCTACAGCGCATGACCGCTACCCCATTCCTCACATACAGGACTTTTCACTACATTTAGCGGGTGCGCGCATTTTTTCAAAAATAGACTTAGTCCGCGGTTATCACCAAGTTCCAGTCCGAGCTGAAGACATTCCTAAAACAGCGGTTATAACCCCTTTCGGCCTTTTTGAATTCCTGCGAATGCCTTTCGGCCTCAAAGGTGCTGCTCAGGCTTTTCAGCGTATGATGGACGCAGTCTTACGCGACCTCCCCTTTGTTTTCGTCTACCTCGACGACATGCTGGTAGCCAGCTCATCGGAGGAAGAGCACGAGCAGCATCTCACTGCCGTTTTTCAGAGGCTAGAAGAGCACGGATTAATAATTAATCCAGCCAAATGCAAATTCGGCGTATCGCAAATTGATTTTTTGGGACACAGAGTCTCCCCGAAAGGGGCAGTTCCGCTTCCAGACAAAATTCATGCGATAGAAGGTTTTCCACGGCCCCAAACGGTCAAATCGCTACAGGAATTTTTGGGGATGGTTAATTTTTACTACCGTTTCCTCCCTCATGCAGCTCAGCTCATGCAGCCCCTGTATGACGCGCTCAAAAAAAAGAGAGCTTCCAACGCGGTCGAATGGACCCCGGAACGCGAACGCGCTTTTGCGGAAGTTAAAAACGCCCTAGCTAACGCCACAATGTTAGTCCATCCAGATCCCTCGGCCCGCATTGCTCTAACCACAGATGCTTCAGACTTGGCCATAGGGGCAGTTGAAGAACAACTTGTCAAGGGGGTCTGGCAACCTTTAGCATTTTTTAGCAAATCGCTAAACCCGACGGAACGCAAGTACAGCACTTTTGACAGGGAGCTGCTGGCGCTCCATTTATCCATCCGTCACTTCCAGTTTTGGTTAGAAGGGCGGAGTTTCACGGCTTTTGTGGACCATAAACCGCTCACTTTTGCTATGGCTAAAATTTCAGAACCTTGGTCGGGCAGACAACAAAGACAGCTAGCTGCGATTTCAGAGTTCACCACAGACATTCGACATGTAGCGGGCAAACTTAACGTAGTAGCGGACTGTCTCTCTCGCGCTGTGGCACCGCCAGAGCACGAGGAGACAGATTACACTGCCTCAGCAGCCGAGCTTTTCTCTAACGCAAACACATATACAGCACCTATCCATGAAGGGATAGATTATGCAGCCATGGCGGAAGAACAAGGTAGTGATGCGGACGTGCGCGCGCTCCTGTCTGGACCAACAGGGTTAAGGCTGGAGGAAAAAGGGTTGCGCGACGGCGTGCCCCCCCTAATATGCGATGTTTCAACCGGCCGACCTCGCCCGTTAGTACCGGCTGCTTGGCGCCGCCGTATTTTCGACGCAATTCACTCCCTCGCGCACCCAGGTGTGCGCGCCTCGGTCAAAATGGTTGCCGAAAAGTTTGTGTGGCCAGGCCTGCGCAAAAACGTAAAAGAATGGGCAAAAACTTGCATTCCTTGTCAGCGCGCCAAAGTACACAAACACACAAAAGCCCCTCTGGAGCCTTTTCCCATCCCTGCTAGAAGGTTCGACCACATTCATGTCGACCTTGTGGGGCCGCTGCCTTCCTCCCAGGGTTTCACACACCTGCTAACAATGATAGACCGCACCACGCGCTGGCCAGAGGCAGTCCCTCTAGCGGCAACTACAGCGGAGGAAGTCGCTCGCGTTTTTCTAACAAATTGGGTGGCACGTTTCGGCGTCCCATCAGACATCACGTCAGATAGGGGGCCTCAATTTGTCTCAGAGCTCTGGTCAGCCATGTCCAACAGTTTAGGGGCAACAATTCACCGTACCACCGCTTATCACCCTCAGGCTAATGGGTTATGCGAGCGTTTTCACAGGTCCTTAAAGGCCGCCCTCAGAGCCTCATTAACGGACACAAATTGGGTAAATAAACTTCCCTGGGTTTTATTGGGGTTGCGTGCGGCACCTAAAGAGGATTTAGACGCTTCCCCTGCAGAATTAGTCTTTGCTCAGCCTATTAGACTACCAGGTGAATTTTTACCAGAAAACCCGGAACCAGGGCACCTCCCAGTCCCAAGGTTTTTAGGCAGTAACGGACCGGACTCCCTACACGGTCCAGCTCATCACTCCTTTCCGCGAGTTTTTGTTCCTCAAACTTTAAAAAACGCCGAGTTTGTTTTTGTTAAGCATGAAGCCCTTAAACCAACGTTACGCCCAGTATACGATGGCCCGTTCAGAGTGCTGGAAAATGGTGACAAACACTTTGTGCTTGATTATGGGGATAGAAATGAAACGGTCAGCATTGACAGATTCAAACCTGCCTTCTTGTTGAGAGACGAACCTGCACAGTTGGCGCGAGCACCTCGGTGAGGTAGACCCCCCAAGGAAAAAGTCTCAGCCCCCAGGCAGGGAACAGATAATCTCTCTCCTTCCCACACTGCAGATTCCTCACAACAAGGTCCCAGCAGGACGCCTAAACCAGCCTACAGCAGCTTTGGGAGAAAATTGAAACCCAGACTGCACAAAGACTGATTACACCACTCTGCAATTTTTCGCTAATTGTGCCGCAACAGTTTAGGACTGACTTATGATTATACTATGCTGTTATATTTTCACTGAACTCTCTTAGGAGCATGGCTGCTTGGAAGTTTCTTCTGTGACAACAGCTGTAACACGTAGTATGTCTTAGTAATTACCCTAGACTGTGAATCTTTCTGTGTCCTTTCCTAGTTGTTTGGGGGGCCTGTGGTATATATTACTCATATATTCCATACCTGCATACGTTGGAATTCTCTCTCTTTGCCTTCTGCCAAGCTCTGCACCATGATGAGACAAGATAGAAGAGTTTTTCATTAAAGACTCTGCTTTTGTGATACAAAACCGCCTCGTTATTTCCAGCTCTTCTACAATTATCATATTTTTCTCATTATCAGCCACTTAGGTTTGTAAAAATTCTGGCATATTATTATTATTACCTGTCAGTTTAATTTTCATGTAAGATGCCCAATAGTGTGGTGTAATTGAGTTATTTAGAAAAGAACTACAAAGTCGCGCAAGAATGACGTCAAGGGGGCGACTGGCGGGAGAGTGACAGACTAGCAGCGAGGTTGACATTTGGTGCAATAAAAAGTGATGTTAAAAACTACAGTTGGACTCACGCAGTGTTTTAATAACACGACATGGTGTCAGAAGTCCTGTAGTTAACGTAGAGCGGTAAGCCCGGAAAGAAAAGGATCATTTGTACACCGTGGAGGAAGAGAGGGGAGTTTGCGGACACGATGAATGAAGACGAAGATGCAAATGGAGGGATAGCAACCGCTCCGGGAGCCGCTGTGGCAGCGGGTCCGTGCGCTACGTTTAACATCCAGTCGCCGGAGCCCTTCGACTTTTCTAAGCCACAGGAGTGGGCCAAATGGATCCGGAGATTCGACAGATTTCATAACACGACATTTAATAACACGACATGGTGTCAGAAGTCCTGTAGTTAACGTAGAGCGGTAAGCCCGGAAAGAAAAGGATCATTTGTACACCGTGGAGGAAGAGAGGGGAGTTTGCGGACACGATGAATGAAGACGAAGATGCAAATGGAGGGATAGCAACCGCTCCGGGAGCCGCTGTGGCAGCGGGTCCGTGCGCTACGTTTAACATCCAGTCGCCGGAGCCCTTCGACTTTTCTAAGCCGCAGGAGTGGGCCAAATGGATCCGGAGATTCGACAGATTTCGCCTGGCAAGTAATCTGAATGCAAGCTCTGAAGAGAATCAAGTTAATACTCTGATATATTGCATGGGAGACGAGGCGGATGATGTTTTACATGGGCTGGCTCTGACTGATGCTCAACGCAGCTCGTATGAAGCGGTGCGTGACGGCTTTCAAAGCTTCTTTGTGGTTAAAAAGAATGTAATTTATGAATGTGCCAAATTCAACCTGCGAAAACAGAGAAAGTGAGACAGTAGATTCTTTTGTCACTGCACTATATGCGCTGGCTGAACACTGCAATTACGGTGTGCTGCATGATGAGCTACTTCGGGACAGACTCGTCGTCGGTCTGTTAGACAAGAGGCTGTCTGAACACATGCAGCTAGATGCAGAGCTGACTTTGGAGAAAGCAGTCAGGATGGCACGGCAGAGTGAGGAGGTGAAAAAGCAGCAAGTTTCTCTGAGAGGAGACACCAGAACTCAGGCAAGTGAGGCAATGTCTGTTGATAGTGTTCAAGGGAAGTAGGAAGCCTGCTAAAAACAAACCTCAGCGTGCTCTCAAACCACACAGCACTCAGAACAGCAAGGAAAAGGGGACACAGTTAAAATGTCATAAATGTGGCAGCTCTCCATCACATTCAAAACGGGAGTGTCCTGCAAATGAAGTGAACTGTCATGCTTGTGGGAGAAAGGGTCACTATAAACATGTGTGCAAGACCGTAAAATCTGTACTTGAGGTGGAAGAGGATGAGGATGCCATCTTCCTCGGCAGTGTTACAACAGACGGTGATCCTTGGATGGTCAACATTGACATTCATGACAGCAGCGTGACATTCAAAATTGACACGGGTGCTGATGTCACAGTTTTGCCACATGCTGTGTTCCAGAAAATACTCAGAGAAAACCCACCTGCACTCCACAAAGCACCTAAGCTGCTCCTGGGACCGGGGAGGAGGCCACTTGATGTTGTGGGCGTTGCCAAGCTGTTGTTGAGAATTGGTGGGAAAGAGGAGATGGAGGAGGTGTATGTTGTCCGTTATGTGCACACTGCCCTGCTAGGGAGGTCTGTGAGCTGCAGACTAGGGCTTGTTGCACGCCTTGACAGTGTCACTATAGAGACATTAAAGGAGAACTATCCAGAACTATTCAGCGGACTAGGTGAGGTGCGCCAGGCATATGCCATCAAGCTCAAACCAGGTGCCAAACCATTTTCACTCAAGACACCAAGGAGGATCCCATTGCCACTAATGGACAAAGTCAAGCAAGAGCTGTCCCGCATGGAAAGCCTCGGGGTGATATGCAGAGTTGAGTAGCCTACAGACTGGTGTGCTGGCATCGTGGTAGTGCCCAGAAAGAACAAGATGGATCCTGTGCGAATATGTGTCTACCTCACTAACCTCAATGAGTCCGTGTGTAGAGAAAAGTTCATTCTACCATCAGTAGAGGAAACACTTGGGAGGCTGGCTGGAGCCAAAATATTTAGTAAGCTGGATGCAAATATGGGGTTTTGGCAAATCCCATTGACAGAAGATTCAGCGAAACTGACAACGTTCATCACGCCCTTTGGACGCTATTATTTCAAACGGCTACCTTTTGGCATTGCGTCCGTCCCTGAACACTTTCAGAACAGAATGGTGACGGAGGTCACAGAAGGGCTCGAAGGCGTGGTTTGTCACATTGACGACGTGCTGGTGTGGGGTCGTACGCAAGAGGAGCATGATGCTCGCCTGCATACCGTGCTAAGAAAGATTCAGAAGGCAGGTATCACACTTAACATTGGCAAGTGTGATCTGTCAAAGTCTGAGGTGACCTTCCTAGGCCACGTGATCTCCGCCAGCGGCATCAGTCCAGACCCGAGCAAGACGGAGGCTGTGAGGGAAATGCCTGAGCCAAAAACAGTGAGTGAACTAAGATCTTTCCTTGGAATGGTAAACCAGCTAGGCAAGTTTATCCCGCAGCTAGCTGAGAGGGATAAAGCCCTCAGATCTCCTTTCAAAGAAGAACTGCTGGGTGTGGGGCGCTGACCAGGCTAAATCCTTCCAGGACTTAAAGGATGCCCTGACGTCGCCACCGGTGCTAGCCGTATATGATCCTAACAGAGAATGCAAAGTTACGGCAGACGCGTCGTCTTACGGACTTGGAGGAGTCCTGCTACAAAACTGGGGTGAGGAGTGGAGACCAGTAGCCTTCATGTTGCGGTCTCTCACGCCCACCGAGCAGAGATATGCACAAGTGGAAAAGGAGGCTTTGAGCCTGACCTGGGCTTGCGAGAGGTTCAGCAACTTCCTCATTGGAAAACACTTCCAGTTGGAGACAGATCACAAGTCTCTCCTGAGTCTCCTGGGGTCTCAAGCACTGGACGCTCTACCCCCTCGGATCCAACGCTTTCGAATGCGTCTTATGCGCTATTCCTACTCCATATCTCATGTGCCAGGGAAGTGCCTGTGGACAGCTGATACATTGTCGCGAGCGCCTGTCACAAGAAAAGGGACACCAGCTGACAAAGAGCTGTTCGAGGACACAAATATCTACGTGGATATGGTGATGGAGAACCTACCTGCAAGCACTGCTTATCTGGAGGAGCTGAGAGAGCAGCTGCAGAGGGACAGTGTGTGTGCTCGAGTGATGCAGCTGTGTGCAGAAGGCTGGCCAGCTCATGGCATAAATGAACCTGCACTCAAGCTATACTGGACTGACAGGGCATTCCTTACTGTCCAGGATGGTCTACTGCTAAAGGGAGAAAGGCTTGTCATACCCTCAACCATGAGAAATGATGTTCTCGCTAAGCTGCACGAAGGACACCAGGGTGTGGTTAAGTGTAGAGAACGGGCACGACAGTCAGTATGGTGGCCGGGGTTGAGTCAGCAGCTGAATGAGTTGGTTCTCAACTGCAGAGCATGCTGTCAGGAGAGACAGAACCACAGGGAGCCACTGATGCCGACACCATACCCAGACAGACCATGGCAGAAGTTGGGAGCAGACTTGTTCATGTTAGGGAGCAAGACCTACTTGCTAGTAGTGGACTACATGTCAAGATATGTGGAGATTGCCCTGCTAACTCCCACAAGATCTAATGATGTGATCCACCACCTTAAGTCAATCTTTGCACGTCATGGAATCTGTGAGACCCTGGTGACTGACAATGGGCCACAATTCTCTGGAGCAGCTTTTGCAGCATTTGCAAAGTTGTACGGGTTCCAGCATGTAACCAGCAGCCCAAAATATCCCCAGGGCAATGCTGAAGCGGAACGTGCAGTTTAGACAGTGAAGGGGCTTTTGAAGAAGTCAGATGACCCCTATCTTGCTTTACTGGCCTACAGGGCTACCCCTCTCCAAAACGGGTATAGCCCAGCTCAACTGCTCATGGGAAGGCGGCTTCGTACAACTGTGCCTATTCTTCCTGCGTTGTTGAGTCCTGCTCTTCCGGATAGAAATGCTGTTATGCTGAATGAAGGGAAGAGGAAAACAAAGGATGCGCAACGCTACAACCTGAGACACCGTGCAAAGCATCTCAACAGACTCACTCCAGGACAGGACGTGTGGGTGACCGATCAAGGAGCAGCAGGTGCTGTCATCGGAAATCACACCACACTGCGCTCTTATCTGGTGGAGGAACCCCATGGGACCATCAGGCGAAACCGTTGTCATCTCATCCCCTAGAACTCCTCATCGGAGCAGAGCAACAATGCTGCAGCTGAGCAGTTCCCGGAAGGTGTTCCAGAACAACCTGCAGCAACATCATCACAGCAGAACGTTCCAGAACCACCATCTACTCCTACTCCTAGAACCAGGTCTGGGAGAGCGGTTGTAAAACCAACCCGGTTGGACTTATAAACAATTATGAAGACTGAACGTTTGAAAATAATAGTGGGGGAAAAAAAAAAAGGTTGCAAATGTATTGCACTATTTTTCTGATTTTGCACTTTTTTCAATGTAAATGTTCAAGTTCAGAGTTTAGAGTGAGGACAGAACAGTACAGGGTTTAGGATGGAAGTATTGTACTTGATTTTGCACATATTGTTCAGTGCTAAGGGTAAACTGCAGTGTGTCTGTTGTGTGTGTGAATGGTATTAGGTAGGACCAGATCTTCCAGCCACAGAGGCAGAATAATCCTCTAAGGTCTGATGAATCAATGGCAATTACACCACATCTCCCCTTTCTAGTATCAATGGGTAGACTGAGTTATTTAGAAAAGAACTACAAAGTCGCGCAAGAATGACGTCAAGGGGGCGACTGGCGGGAGAGTGACAGACTAGCAGCGAGGTTGACATTTTGTGCAATAAAAAGTGACGTTAAAAACTACAGTTGGACTCACGCAGTGTTTTAATAACACGACAAATAGCTCCACTTTTAATCATGAACCAACAAGATACAGTCTGCATGCATTTATTTATGTATTGATTGAACTGATGACATTTTTGACATTTTGGAGATGTAGCAGAACGGAGACTGTGTGCAGCTGTACACAGACAGGAGAACTTTTATAAAGACTTAACACACAAACATGAGACATCTGATATTTAATAAGCACTATAAAGTAAAAGGTTGGAATTATAATCAAAACTTAAAACAGCTCAACCACAGTGTGATCTGCCAATACAAAAGTCTGCCTTCAGATCACTGCTAAAAAAAATCTGAGACAGTATTCAGTATAGTACTTTTAGACATGTACTTTTAGAGGAAGTAAAGTCAAACATGCCAAGGAAAGAACCCCCCCCCCCACACACACACACACAAAACCCCCCCCTGAATTTTCCCTGGTGTAAAATTCTGTTGCAATCAGAATGAAATTATGATGATTGAAGCTAATAAATGTAGTAAATGTCCTCAATCATACTCTGTGCATTTCCTGACAACTACTCCTGCTGGAAAATGCCTCCATCCTAAAAGTCACCTTCTGTTGGTCCAAAGATCAAACATTTTTTGCAGGAGAGTCGGGGCAGGACTGTGGAGATGACCGACCTTGGGGGCAGATGCATTTTCCTGCATTCTTTTCCCCCAGAAATTGCATATATTTTCGTCTCCACAGTGTAAAGACTGAAATGCATTTAATTTCTCCATTTATTAGTATCATTCCTCTAGCTGTAAGAAATACTTTATGCTCGGACAAGATTGGCATTATAATAGCTTATTTCTGTGTTGTACTGATAGTGCTACATGTGTTCTCTTCACAGTGTGCTGCTAAAATGGAACAAACTGTTAAAACCCTTTCACTTCTGGTTTTCCATAATTTTTTTGGTGTCAGTATTCCAAAGTGCAGGTGTAGCTTTAAATAGGCTTGTGTGTTTTATGTCCTCTGTCTCCCTTCATATCCAACACTACCCTTTGTCAATGTCATGTGTCTTTGTTATGCATTTCCAACAGAATTTCAGATATTAATACAAAAATAAATCCATATCAATTCTTCTATCACACCCACAATTCTTTCTACATTAATTCAAGTGGTTAGGCCACACTAAACATGTAGTAGTAAAGCTATAAAGTCTCCTAGGAACCCAAAGACCAAGACCATGCCTACCTATATTTGCCATAAAATGTGATTAAAATCACTTCCATAGTGCTAGAGACCAAAGCCTTCAGAGTTTTTTTTTTTTTTAAAGGTTCTATATTGTATCCTGCTGACAACCATTTTCTTTGCAATTGACTTGACCACCTATTATTATTGTAATGCGTAAAAGACAGCAGTCATGCACTTATTCCATTTAGCCATATGTATTTTTGCAGAAATAAAATACAAAAAGTAAAAAATAGTCAATGTACATAATTTATCAAAAAAAGGTTAATTTTTAATAAATATACAGTATAATTTATTACAAATATAATATGCCTTTCTATATGTTTAAAGACTTTCTTCTGATGAGAAAATGGGAAAATTTAAGTATAGCCTATTTATAAACTGACTTTCCTTTTATGGAAATGCTGCATCATTTGACAGGATTAATTTGCAGTTGCCAGAAATGGTACCCACTGCTCTCTTCACAGTGGAAAGACTGAAATGCATGAAATTTGCTACAGTTAACAGTATTCTTGCCCTGACTGTCCTGCGAAAAATGCTTTGTTTGGACCAAGAGAAGGTGACCTTTGGGATGGAGGCATTTTCCGGCAGGATTAATTTGCAGTTGCCAGAAACGGTACCCACTGCTATCTTCACAGTGGAAAGACTAAAATGCATGAAATTTGCTACAGTTAACAGTGTTCTTGCCCTGACTCTCCTGCAAAAAGTATTTTATGTTTGGACCAGCAGAAGGTGACCTTTGGGATGGAGGCATTTTCCGGCAGGATTAATTTGCAGTTGCCAGAAATGGTACCCACTGCTCTCTTCACAGTGGAAAGACTGAAATGCATGAAATTTGCTACAGTTAAGAGTATTCTTGCCCTGACTCTCCTGCAAAAAATATTTTTTGCTTGGACCAGCAGAAGGTGACCTTTGGGATGGAGGCATTTTCCAGCAGGAGTAGTTGCCAGGAAATGCACAGAGTGTGACTGAAGAAATTTACTACATTAATTTCCCTCATGGATCGTCACCTTATTGTGGTGGGGTTTTTTCATGCCCTAGTGATCCCAGGAGCGATGTTGTCCGTGGCAATTTGCCTCTGGTAGGGTCACCCAAGACAAACTGGTCCTGAGTGAAGTGCCAGACGAAGAACGATCCAACAGACTCTCATGATAAATATTAGAACAAGGATTCTGTGTACCCCACCCGGTATGGGGTTACCGGGGCCCCACCCTGGAGCCAGGCCTGGGGGAGGGGCTCGATGGCTAGTGTCTGGTGGCCAGGTTTCCACCCATGGGACCCGGTCAGGCTCAGTCCGAAGGAGTTACATGGGTCCGCCCTCTAGTGGGCTCACCATCTGCAGTAGGGATTATGGGGGTCCGGTGCTATGTGGATCAGATGGCGGTTAAAGGCGGAGACCTTGGTGGTCTGATCCCAGGCTTTCTAAATTGGCTTTTTGGACTTGGAATGCCACCTAATTGGTAGGGAAGGAGCCTAAGCTGGTGCATGAGGTTGAGAGATACCAGCTAGATATAGTCGGCCTCACCTCAACACACAGCTCTGGTTCCAGAACAAGTCTCCTGGAGAGGGGCTGGAGCTTGGCCTACTCTGGAGTTGCCCCGAGCAAGAGGCGATGAGCAGGGGTGGGCATTCTTGTATTTCCCCACCTTGCTGCCTCTATATTGGCATTTTCCATGGTGGATGAAAGGGTTGTTTTCCTGCGCCATTGGGTTGGGAAATGGGTCCTGACCATCATTTGTGCCTATGCACCAAATGATGGTTCAGAGTACCCACCCATTTTGGAGTCTCTGACTGGGGTGCTGGAGAGTGCTTCTCTTGGAGACTCCATTGTCCTACTGGGGGACTTCAACGCGCACGTGAACAATGACAGTGAAACCTGGAGGGGTGTGATTTGGAGGAACAGCCTGTCTGATCTGAACCCAAGTGGTGTTCAGTTATTGGACTTCTGTACTAACCACAGTTTGTCCATAACGAACACCATGCTCAAGCATAAAGGTGTCTATATGTGCACTTGGCACCAAGAAACCCTAGGTCGCAGGTCGATGATCGATTTTGTTATCGTGTCATCAGACCTGCGACCGTATGTCTTGGACACTCGGGTAAAGAGAGGTGCAGAGCTGTCAACTGATCACCACCTGGTGGCGAGTTGGATCTGATGGCAGGGGAGGATGCCATTCAGACCTGGTAGACCCAAAAGTATAGTGAGGGTGTGCTGGGAAAGTCTGGCTGAGGCACCTGTCCGGGAGGTCTTCAACTCACACCGCTGGAAAAACTTCAACCACGTTCTGAGGGAGTCTGGAGACATGGAGTCTGAATGGGCCATGTTCTCCACGTCCATTGTTGAAGCAGTGGCCCCGAGCTGTGGCCGCAAGGTCGTCGGGGCATATTGTGGCAATCCTGAAGCAAGTGGTGGACACCAGTGGTGAGGGGGGCCTTTAAGCTGAAGAAGTCGTCCTATCATGCTTGGTTGGTTTGTGGGACTCCCAAAGCAGATGAGGCATACCGGCAGGCGAAGCAACCTGGGTGGTTGCTGAAGCACAAACTCGGGTATGGGAGGAGTTTGGTGAGGCCATGGACCAAGACTTTCGGTTAGCCTCGAAGAGATTCTGGCAAACTGTCCGGCGGCTCAGAAGGGGGAAGACGCTCCCTGTCCACACTGTGTATGGTGCGGATGGGGCGCTGTTGACTTCGACTGTGGATATCGTCGGGCGGTGGAAGGAATACGTTAAGGATCTCCTCAATCACATTGATGCGCCTTCCATAGATGAAGTAGGGCTTGTGGATGAGGGGGATGACTCGCCCATTGCAGGGGCTGACGTCGCCAAGGTGGTTAAAAATCTCTTTGGTGGCCGGGCCCCGGGGGTAGACGAGATTTGCCCTGAGTACCTCAAGGCCCTGGATGTTGTAGGGCTGTCATAGTTGACGCGCCTCTGCAACATTGTGTGAAGGTCGGGGGCAGTGCCTTTGGCATGGCAAACCGGGGTGGTGGTTCCTCTCTTCATAAAAGGGGACCGGAGGGTGTGCTCCAACTTTAAAAGGATCACACTCCTCAGCCTCCCTGGGAAGGTCTATGCCAAGGTACTGGAGAGGAGAGTCTGGTTGTTGGTCGAACCTCGGATTCAGGAGAAGCAATGTGGTTTTCGTCCTGGCCATGGCACATCAGACAAGCTCTTTACCCTCTTGAGAATCCTCGAGGGTTCATGGGAGTTTGCCCAACCAGTTTACATGTGTTTTGTGGACTTGGAGAAGGCATTTGACTGCGTCCCTCGTGTTTTTTTGTGGGGGGTGCTTCGGGAGTATGGGGTATCGGGCTTGTTGTTACGAGCTATTCCATCTCTGTACACCCATTGTGAGAGTTTGGTTCGTATTGCCAACACTCGATCGGACTCATTCCCAGTGACAGTTGGACTCCGCCAGGGTTGCCCTTTGTCACCGATCCTGTTTATAATTTTTATGGACAGGATTTATAGGCGCAGCCAGGGAATGGAGGGTGTCATGCTTGGTGACCACAGGATCTCAGCTCTGTTGTTTGCAGTTGATGTTGTCCTGCTGGCTTCATCCAGCAATGACCTATAGTTCTTACTGGGACGGTTTGCCACGGAGTGTGAAGTAGCTGGGTTGAGAATCAGTACCTCCAACTCCAGGGTGGGGCCCCGGAAACCCATACCGGGCGGGGTACACTGAAACCTTGTTCTAATAATTATCACAAGAGTCTGTTGGATTGTTCTTAGTCTGGCGCTTCACTCAGGACCAGTTTGTCTTGGGTGACCCTACCAGAGGCAAACTGCCACGGACAACATAGCTCCTGGGATCACTAGGGCATGAAAACCCCCCACCACAATAAGCTGACGATCCATGAGGGAAATAAATGTAGTGTGGCACATATGTTTGGTTCATATTTCCCCACAAGAGTGTGGCACATATGTCTGGTTCATATCTCCCACAAATGTATGGCTTATGTGGATTGGGGCTTCACGTCTGGAGGAACAAGACAGGAGATGGCGAGGAGGTGTGAAGTCGGGCCCTCGTCTCGGAGAAGAGGACCTGGGGGGTTTCCTGGGACACCGGAGAATAAGAGACAATGGTGAATCTTCAGAGACTTGCATTGTGATTGAATGTTTGCAGAAGCACCATGTGACTTGAGTTCTTAATCCCCTGGAGGTATAAGAGTGAGCTGTAACATTATTCTGCCTCTTCTTGCTTTTGAGAATGTTGGATGAATGTGTTCTGGAATAAAGCCGAACCTGAGAAATACACTCATGTCTCGTCATTGAACACATCTTCCACACTGGTGACCCACGGCAAAGAATGAGCAGGGAGAATTCTCCCGAGCGGAGCTCATCAGAGGCCAGCCTGATGGCTGCCTCCACGCTCCAGCTGCCCGATTTCTGGCAGCACAGCCCGCGCTCCTGGTTTAGCGCGGTCGAGGCGCAGTTCAACCTCCGGAGAATCTCAAAGGATGAAACGAGGTTCTACCATGTGGTGGCGAAGCTGGACAGTCACACGGTCCAGAGGGTGGAAGATCTGGTTAACCACCCACCGGACACCGACAAGTACGGCGCATTGAAGGAGGCGCTGATCAGCCATTTCACCCCCTCGGTGCAACAGCGAGCAGAGGGGCTCCTAGCGTTGACGGAGTCGGAGAACAACAGACCGGCAGACCTGATGGTGAAGATGCTGAGACTGAAAGACTCTGAGGATGGCGAATTTATCTTCGCCCACCTTTTCCTCCGGACTCTGCCGCCAGCAGTGAGAGTGACCCTGGCAGACTCACCCCGCTTGGCCAAGCGGGACTACCATGGCCTCTGCAAGGAGGCGCAGCGACTCGTCGACGCCCACAAGTGGAGCGCGGTTTCGGCCACGGCAGCTGAGCAGAGGACGGCGCCCGGAGATGGTTTGGAGCCAGAGGTGGCGGCGCCAGACGAACCGACGACGGCAGCGACAGGCGTCAGGCGACGCGGAGCTGAGGTCGGCCTGTGTTTCTACCATCGCCGTTTTGCTGAGAGGGCGCACAGATGTCTCCCACCGTGTCGCTTCAAGCGTCAGGGAAACGCCAAGACCGGGGGGCTGGTAGCAGCTGCATCCCTCGGAGAAGAAAATAAGCTGCTTTACCTGACAGATGCACACTCGGGGAAACAATTCCTCGTGGACACGGGCTCCCAGCTGAGTTTCGTCACGCCTACCTACGCGGAACGGCTGATGCCGTCCAAAGCTCCCTGGGTGTCAGTATCAGCAGCGAATGGCTCAGCGATTAAGACATTCGGTGAGAGGACCATGCGTCTGTCCTTACAGGGCCGTTCATTCGAGTGGACCTTTATTGTAGCAGCAGTCAGTTTCAACATGTTAGGGGCTGATTTTTTGTGCTCACATGGTTTATTGGTTGACCTTGCTAATAGACGCCTGGTTAATGCACTTTCTTTTCATTCTATTCCCTGCACAGCTCGGGTGGCTCTGCCGACTGCACACGCCAACGTCACAGCTGCAGGTGGTAAGTTTCATGCTTTGCTCACTCACTTTCCAGCACTCACAGTTCCAAAGTTTTCGGCGACAGTGGCCAAACACGGGGTGGAACATTTTATCACCACCACTGGGCCGCCCGTTTTTGCAAAAGCCCGGCGCTTGGACTCAGCTAAACTGGCAATAGCGCACGAGGAATTTGTCAATCTGGAAAAACTGGGCATAATTAGACGCTCGAACAGCCCCTGGGCTTCCCCGTTACACATGGTCCCAAAGGCTGATGGCTCGTGGCGACCTTGTGGCGATTTCCGCAGGTTGAACAACGTCTCAGCACACGACCGCTACCCGATTCCGCACATCCAGGATTTCTCAGTTCATTTGGCGGGGGCGCGCATTTTTTCTAAAATAGACTTGGTGCGCGGCTACCACCAAGTCCCTGTGTGCGCGCAGGATATTCCCAAAACCGCGGTAATAACTCCGTTTGGGCTTTTTGAGTTTTTGCGCATGCCGTTTGGGTTAAAGGGTGCCGCGCAAACTTTCCAACGCACGATGGATGCAGTTTTACGCGACCTGCCTTTCGTGTTCGTCTATTTAGACGACATATTGGTAGCCAGCACGTCCGAGGACGAACATGAAATCCACCTCACAGCGGTTTTTCGGAGACTGGCAGAGCATGGGTTGATAATTAACCCAGTGAGGTGCCAGTTCGGAGTGGCGCAAATCGATTTTTTGGGGCACCGCGTTTCACCACAGGGAGCGGTTCCCCTTCCTGAGAAAGTTTGCACAATAACAGACTTCCCCCGACCTCAAACGATAAAAGCGCTGCAGGAGTTTCTAGGAATGGTTAATTTTTACAACCGGTTTCTTCCGAGCGCAGCGCAGCTTATGCAGCCACTGTACGCGGCACTGAAAAAACAAAAACCCACGAATAAGGTCGAATGGTCTCCGGAGCGGGAGCGTGCTTTCTCCCAGGTTAAATCAGCCCTTGCAAGCGCCGTTTTGTTAGCGCACCTGGTTCCAACAGCCCGTTTGGCGCTCACCACCGACGCTTCGGACCTAGCGGTGGGGGCAGTCATTGAACAGTGTGTGGCAGGGACCTGGCAGCCTCTCGCTTTCTTTAGCAAATCCTTGGGCGGTAACGAGCGTAAATACAGCGCGCTTGACAGGGAGCTTTTAGCCCTACACTTGGCCATCCGCCATTTCCAGTTCTGGCTGGAAGGGCGCCATTTCACCGCTTTTGTAGACCACAAACTGTTAACTTTTGCGATGGCCAAAATCTCAGAACCTTGGTCAGGCCGACAACAAAGACAGCTAGCCGCAATATCGGAGTTCACCACCGATATCCAGCATGTCGCAGGCAAACACAATGTAGTGGCGGACTGTCTCTCATGTGCTGTGGCAACGCCAGGCCACATGGGGGCAGACTCGGTGGCTGTGGGCCAGGGCAGCGACGCGGGAGCGCGCGCAGCCCCGGTCCACGTAGGTTTGGATTATGCAGACATGGCTGCGGAGCAGGTTAGTGACGCGGATGTGCGCGTGCGCGCTCCAGTCTGGACCAACAGGGTTAAGGCTGGAGCACAGGGTGCAGCAAATAGGTATGCCCCCCTTAATATGCGATGTCTCCATGGGTCGGCCTCGTCCAGTGGTGCCAGCCGCGTGGCGTGGCGAGTTTGTTTTTGTTAGACATGATGCACAACGCCCAGGGCTGAGACCGCCTTATGATGGACCGTTCAGGGTGCTGGAAAGAAATGAGAAGCATTTTTTGCTAGATTTGGGGGGCAGAAGGGAGCTAATTTGCATAAACAGACTCAAGCCTGCTTTTGTCCTGGCTGATGAACGAGTGCAGTTGGCGAAAGCCCCCCGCTGGGGCAAGCTGCCGAGAAAGCGTGCTCCAGAGCTCCCACAGAGATGTGCTAACAAATCTAATCCCCAGGTGCGAGGAGACGCTGCAGACGCAGCGAAGCCGGCCTACAGCAGATTCGGCAGGAAGCTCAGACCTAAGAGATTGGGGGATTAATTGTTGGTTATGTGGTAATGTTTTTTATGTATGCATTTATGAGTGTTTGTCCCATGCAGACGTTTGGGGGGGGGTCATGTGGCACATATGTTTGGTTCATATTTCCCCACAAGAGTGTGGCACATATGTCTGGTTCATATCTCCCACAAATGTATGGCTTATGTGGATTGTATGGCTTATGTGGATTGGGGCTTCACGTCTGGAGGAACAAGACAGGAGATGGCGAGGAGGTGTGAAGTCGGGGCCCTCGTCTCGGAGAAGAGGACCTGGGGGGTTTCCCGGGACACCAGAGAATAAGAGACAATGGTGAATCTTCAGAGACTTGCATTGTGATTGAATGTTTGCAGAAGCACCATGTGACTTGAGTTCTTAATCCCCCGGAGGTATAAGAGTGAGCTGTAACATTATTCTGCCTCTTCTTGCTTTTGAGAATGTTGGATGAATGTGTTCTGGAATAAAGCCGAACCTGAGAAATACACTCATGTCTCGTCATTGAACACATCTTCCAGAGTAGTAAATTTCTTCAGTCATACTCTGTGCATTTCCTGGCAACTACTCCTGCCGGAAAATGCCTCCATCCCAAAGGTCACCTTCTGCTGGTCCAAACATAAAATATTTTTTGCAGGAGACTCAGAGCAAGAATACTGTTAACTGTACCAAATTTCGTGCATTTCAGTCTTTCCATTGTGAAGATAGCAGTGGGTACCATTTCTGGCAACTGCAAATTAATCCTGCCGGAAAATGCCTCCATCCCAGAGGTCACCTTCTCTTGGTCCAAACATAACAGTTTTTGCAGAAGAGTTGGGGCAAGAAAACTGTTAACTGTAGCAAATTTCATGCATTTCAGTCTTTCCACTGTGAAGATAGCAGTGGGTACCGTTTCTGGCAACTACAAATTAATCCTGTCAAATGATGTAGCATTTCAGTTAAGGGAAAGTCAGTTTATAAATAGTCTATAAATTTTCCTATTTTGTCATCAGAAGAAAGTCATTAAACATATAGAAAGGCATATTATATTTGTAATAAACTATATATTTATTATAAATTAACCTTTTTTGATAAATTATGTACATTGACTATTTTTTACTTTTTGTATTTTATTTCTGCAAAAATAAGTATGGCTAAATGGAATAAGAAGTGCCTGACTGCTGTCTTTTAGGCATTACAATAATAATAGGAGGTCAAGTCAACTGCAAAGCAAATAGTTGTCAGCAGGCTACAATACAGAACCTTTAAACAAAAACTCTGAAGGCTTTGGTCTCTAGCAATATGGAAGTGATCTTAATCACATTTTATGGCAAATATAGGCAGGCATAGTCTTGGTCTTTGGGCCCCTAGGAGACTTTTGGGGCCATTGTTATTCAATATGTATATAAATGATATATGTAAAGTCTCGGAAAAAATGGATTTAATATTGTTTGCCGATGACACTAATCTATTATGCAGTGGAAGCAATTTGGAACAACTTTTGGATACACTTGCAAAGGAATTATGAAAGCTTAAACTGTGGTTTGATTCAAACAAATTAACGCTCAATTTAAGTAAGACAAAATTTATAGTTTTTAACAACCATCACAACAACTTAGTATCTAAACTCAGTGTAAATGGTGTAGAGGTGGAAAGGGCATCTGAGACTAAATTTCTTGGAGTAATAATTGATAATAAACTGTGTTGGAAGTCACATATTAATTATATTAAAGGTAAAATATCTAAATCAATCGCAGTACTACACAGAGCGAAATATTTTGTTTATTTGACAGGGACAGTGCAATAAACATAGACAATTAATCAAATGACAATCAATCTAATGTGTTGCACAGAGTGTATAGCTATTAGCTAATTTGCAACTCTTGTCCCTGGATGGGCTTTAGAAAGAAGAAACGGGTAAAAAGAAGAATAAGGAAAAGGAAAAAATGAAAACAGAATAAACAATAACCACATACATCAATGCAAACAAGATTATAAATACACAATATAAAAACCTGGTTCACATTTACCTATTTCAGGCCTCCCTCCCTTCGTCACTCACTATAAACAAACACATTCATTCCTTCCCTTCATTCACTCTCACCCTGCAGACAATCATTTCATACATGGTACATTCTTGTTTATTTTTCAGCCAGTTTTTAACCTTTGTAGTAAATGTTTTAAAATCTGTTATTTTAATTTCATTTGGCAATTGTGTTCCAGATATGACTGCCCTTTATAGAGAAAGCTGTTTGTCCAAATGCGGTTCTGCGGTGGGATATTTTACAGTTATTGTTAACAGAACTCCTTGTGGCTCTGCTGCTGTCCTGTCTTTGGATGAAACCAGCAAGTGGCTCTGGCGCTGATTTATGGAAACATTTGAAAATTAATTTCAGAAAACAGAGGTCAATGAAACTCTCAAAACTCAATAGATTGTATTTTTTTTTTTTAAATATAACAGTGATGCCACCTAATGGGCTTTTTATCCAAGATTTTTAGAGTTTGATTATATAATGAACCTATGTTTTATAGTGGAAGGGGCTGCTTGAGCCCAGATTTGCTGAATCAACCCACATTATATACTTTGTATGATTCATTAATACTCCCATACATGACATATTGTACTGAAGTATGGGGAAATGCATATAAAACATATATCCAGTCGTTATGCTTCAGAAGAGAGCTATTAGAATAATAAACAAAGCTGTTACAGGGAACCAACAAACCCACTTTTTCTTAAATTAAAAGCTCTCAAGTTGAAAGATCTGGTTGACTTTAAAACTGCAGTAATAATGTTTATAGTGAAGAATCTATCACTGCCCGCAAATATCCAAAAGTTGTTCCAGATAAGGGAGAAACAATATCATTTCAGAGGAACATGTATATTTCAAAAACCTTCAGTGAGAACTACCACCAAGCAACACTGTGTTTCAGTGCAAGGAGTCAGTTTATGGACCTGAAATAAAGTCATGTACAACGCTTGGACAATTTAAACAAAAACTAAAGGAAGAAATACTCCAAACATATATACAAGATGACATATAAAATCACATAAGGATTGTCATATCCAGTCTGTGTTGTGCTGTTGCTTAGTTTTTTGTCACATTTTGTCTTAGCTTTGTTCTGAATTGTAATCACTCTTGTTTTGTTTTTCTTTTGAATTCTTGGATGGAATATGGGTGGGCAATATAAGCTGCGGCTTCAGCCATCACCCATTTCGGATGACTTATGTTGAACTGTATAATCAGAGGGTAGATGGTGGCTTGTCAACCTGGGAAGGTAGCCCATGTAGGGCATCTAGGGGAAGGTAAACCCTGATTTCAAACCTCCGCTGCCTTGCGGCACACCCGGTCACGGGAAAGGCTTCGGGAGTCAACCCTGAGGAAAAATCTGGAGTCGGAGCCCCTAAGGCAGTTCTCTGTTGTGCTCAACATCGTTCTGGCAGCTCCTGCGACGGCGCTGGTGCCAAACTATAGCAGCCCTGCTGTTCCTTTGGATTCATCAGTAACGTGGAGAGGGGGGACATGCTGCATGGGTAACATCTTGTCCTCCATATCTTCCTGCCCAGGCTTGAATCCTACCAACGCCCAACGCTGGAAGGTAGAACACCGGTGCGCATCGGCCTGTTGAGCCACAGGCAGTGCTGTTCCAGCAGAGTAGACGTTTAGGATTCTCTTCCATGGTCATCATAGATCGACGGAGGCTGACGACGATAATCAGAGGAGTTATTGTTAATTTGACCTTGTTGGATTTTTTTTACCCTTTGTTATATTATTCTGTTTCTTTTTTAATCTTTACTTTTAATCTATCCGAAATAAAGATTCATTCATTCATTCATTCACTTTATAGCTATAATACTACATGTTTAGTGTGACCTAACCACTTGAATTAATGTAGAAAGTATTGAGTGTGACAGAAGAATTGATATGGATTTATTTTTGTATTAATATCTGAAATTCTGTAGGAAAGTGCATAACAAAGACACATGACATTGACAAAGGGTAGTGATGGATATGAAGGGAGAAAGAGGACATAAAACACACAAGCCTATTTAAAGCTACACCTGCACTTTGGAATACTGACACCAAAAAAACTATGGAAAACCAGAAGTGAAAGGGTTTTAACAGTTTGTTCCATTTTAGCAGCACACTGTGAAGATAACACATGTAGCACTATCAGTCCAACACAGAAATAAGCTAGCTACAATGCCACTTCTTGCGTAGGTGGTTGGGCCTGCCTCGCAGCCTCAGCAGCATTGCCTTATATGGGAGAAACAACAAGCTTCAACTCCCATTCAGTAGTCTGTCAGAGAAATTCATAGTTTCCCGGGCAAGAGAAGTGATGCTGTACAGAGACTCTAGTGACATCAAAGTCTCATTGGCTGGTATTCAGGTGAAAACGGGGAGGAAATTTAAAGCCCATGAAGTTGTTGAACAGGCTGAGGCACGGCTGCAGTTCAAAGAGTTGGTGGGGACAGTTGTAGCAGGGCGGGCAGGCCTTGGGAGCAACCCAAGACCTCAGTACAGCAAGGTTCAGGGAAAGGAAAGATGTCAGTTGGTTCAGGATGAAATCAGAGTGGGAGTGGAGGAAACACGAACTAGCAGGATAGTTGGAATGCGCCAGCAGGAGGCATGGACCAGGTGGGAGGAAGCAATGGAACGTAAAGTCTCTTGGTCAGAGCTCTGGAGAGCGGAGCCACACCGGATCAAATTCTTGATCGAGTCGGTGTACGATGTTCTTCCAAGCCCAGCCATCCTCTTCTCTTGGGGCCTGATAGAAGCCTCTTCATGCTCTCTATGCCAGCAAAGAGGTTCCCTGGAACACATTTTAAGTAGCTGCCCGAGAGCCCTCAGTGAGGGGGTGCTATCGGTGGAGGCATGACCAGGTACTGAAGGCTGTAGCAGAGTCAATCAGTGCAGGGATCTCTTTCAGCAGGCAGCAACACCCAGCAAAGCATGCCATATCCTTCATCAAAGCTGGTGAGAAGCCACAGCATTGCACAAACCCATTGGGGGGGGGGGCTTATGGCAACTGCATGAGACTGGCAACTGAAGGTTGACCTGAGAAGACAGTTGAGATTCTCTGACAACATCATAATGACCACACTTAGACCAGATATGGTTCTTGTCAGAATCTTCCAAGCAGGTGATCTTGTTGGAACTGACTGTACCCTGGGAAGACCGGATGGAAGAAGCCTTTGAAAGGAAGAGGGCCAAGTATGGGGAGCTTGCTGGTGATTGTCATAGTAGGGGATGGAAGACCTGGCTCTACCCCATAGAGGTTGGCTGTCGAGGTTTTGCTGGTCAGTCACTCTGCAGGGCCCTCAAGCAGTTGGGGATCAGAGGGAGACTCAACAAGAAAGCCATCAAGAACATCACTGATGCTGCTGAAAGAGCATCACGATGGCTGTGGATCAGAAGGAGTGATCCGTGGACGTCTTGAGCCACCTAGACACAAGTCGGGGTTTGATCAACCCTGGCTGTGTCGCCTGTGAGAGGGTGTATTATGTATAATGACCCAAAACACCCGATGACCGCAGGTTACATCACTGATGATGTGTCTAGGCAGCACCATAAGGTGTGTCTTAGAATCAATGCAAATCTTGTCCGAGCATAAAATATTTCTTACAGTTAGAGGAATGATACTAATAAATGGAGAAATTAAATGCATTTCAGTCTTTACACTGTGGAGACGAAAATATATGCAATTTTGGGGGGGAAAAAATGCAGGAAAATGCATCTGCCCCAAAGGTCGGTCATCTCCACAGTCCTGCCCCAACTCTCCTGCAAAAAATGTTTGATGATTGGACCAACAGAAGGTGACTTTTAGGATGGAGGCATTTTCCAGCAGGAGTAGTTGTCAGGAAATGTACAGAGTATGATTGAAGACATTTACTACATTTATTAGCTTCAGTCACCATAATTTCATTCTGATTGCAACAGAATTTTACACCAGGCAAAATCAGTTTTGGTTTTTTTTTTTGTGTGTGTGTAAGTTGGGGGGTTCTTTCCTTGGCATGTTTGACTTCCTCTAAAAGTACATGTCTAAAAGTACTATACTGAATACTGTCTCAGATTTTTTTTTTTAGCAGTGATCTGAAGGCTGACTTTTATTTTGTCAGATCACACTGTGGTTGACCTATTGTAAGTTTTGATTATAATTCCAACCTTTTTACTTTATGGTGCTTATTAAATATCAGATGTCTCGTGTTTGTGTGTTAAGTCTTTATAAAAGTTCTCCTGTCTGTGTACAGCTGCACACAGTCTCCGTTCTACTGCATCTGCAAAATATCAAAAATGTCATCAGTTCAATTAATACATAAATAAATGCATGCAGACTGGATCTTGTAGGTTCATGATTAAAAGTGAAGCTGTTGGGCATCTTACATGAAAACTAAACTGACAGGTAATAATAACATGCCAGAATTTTTACAAACCTAAGTGGCTGTTAATGAGAAAAATACGATAATAAATTTAAAGTCTCATCCAACACACACACATCAAGACGAATCCCCCTTACAAAGAAGTTCATCTAGCTGAATAAATCCACACTCAGACACCAGCTGGAATTAACACATTTTATTGGAAAGCTGACTCAGCAATGAACAATACATGAAAAACAATTTCCGTCGTCAAAATTGTAACGAGAACATCATTACATTAACTGAAAATAAATGATCAAAAATAATGCATATGTAGTAATAATATGTAAATAAATTATGCTCAAAAACAAGTTTGCACCAGCTTGACACATTCATAATAAACTGACCCTCAAACCTGAAACGTGGATGTACTAAAGAATCCAAGAGTCTCAAAGAATCTGGAAAAAAAAATAAATCAGGATAGTCATTTTATTCTGTTGTCATGTAGACTTGGATCACTGTGATTTCTAACTCCCTTTGAAACACTAAAATGTCTGGCGAATAAACATAATTTAAAGCCCATTTACCAGCCTGGCTGCCGGGTTCCATTTTAGACTTGGTGGTTTTACAGCGTCACTCCCTTAGATGCGCGTTGTCGCACACGGTCGCGCGCCAGTCCCGCCCATTTCCGCGTGTCCGCGCCGGTGGGATGCAATTCTCGGCAAGAGAGCAGAACTCGGCACGACAGTTCCCGCGCGTAAAATCTCTTTTGACTTCGCCCGCGGTGTGACGCGCAGTCCTTCGTGATGCTGTGCACAAGGGTAGTAGTAGTAGCAGTAGTAGATTAGTTTATTTGACAGGGACAGTGCAGGGTAACATTAGCCATTATTTCACTTGTTTAGAAAAAATGGTTCACAAATTAAACCGAAAGCGCATGCATGAAAGCGCAGATGGCTTGACCAGGTCGGGTGACCTGGACGACGAATCATAAACAAAGGAGGTTTCAACAACGGAGTAGCGGTCGATCGTCAGACGCCAGCGGACAGTACAAGCGCAGTGCGGTTGTGGACAGGTAAGTCTTATAATCTAAATTATTCTTTATCGATAAAAATTGATTGACTGAGAATGGTAATAAAAATAACTTTTGACCAATCGGTAATTACAAGGGTCCCGCATGGCGACGTTTTTGTGTGCGCCGTGTGTGCGTGTGTGTGTGGGGGGAGGGGTTATTTGTTACTGTGTATATTGCAGAAAAATTTAATTTAAATTTTTTAGTATAATTTTTATTTCACTGTAGGCTATTTTTTCTTGTTAAAAAAAAAGGAACTGCGCTGTGTATGTCTGGGTTATTCTGCCTTTGCTTCACTGTGTAAACGTGATCTGGTGAAATGGAGCCCTGACCATGTGAGCACACTGTGTGGACCCCGGTATTCGATCTGTACATTTTCAATTCAGTGATTTACAAAGTGATTCATAATTTTCTAAAGCCTCATTCAGAACATTATAGTCCCACAGACTTCCTGTTCAAGAACGCCTTGTTACAACCTGAGAAAAAAGCTGTGTAATATATTTATTTTTTGTGGTATTGTTACAAAATTTTGACCTGAGCTTGAAAACACTTAGTTCTGGGTGTTTTTATTTATTAGGGGTCCAATGTGTGACATTGGTGGCAAAATTTAAAATTGATCAAATCTGCACATGAAATTGACTAATCACTATCCAATTGTGTCAGGTTTATGAGACTATTAACTATTTTCGTAAGGGCATTCGCGTTCAGGAACTCTTGAGGATGAGCGCTCACTTCAACTACTTGTAAATGGAGACGTAAGCGGGACACTCGGGCTTTTGTTTCCCCGTGTGCCAATGCACTTTGCAATGGCACACGTTTTACACGAAACAGCTTCAACACTTCCAGTATTTTTCACGCATCAAAACTCATCAACAGCTACATTTTCATGACATATTAAGATGTGAGAACGTGTATACATACCTTCAAATTCTCCCTGTTTGTTGGATAAGACGTAAAATCACAAAAGGCGTAAATGCGGGACACGGAAGTTTGGACCTTCGATAACTTCAATATAAAGTGACCACGGTTAATCCTCTCCACATGGGTTGAGCACATCCGGGGTAGAGAAAATAAAAGTGCTTTCCCAGGGCGCTCGCCTCGCCAGACGGGGCTGCGCGCGGCCGACCAAGACCGAAGACGTAAATTTTTTAAAGGACACCATATTCGATGTGTCATAAATGTTTGAGATTATCTTAACCTTATCTTAACTACTGTGTAGAAGTCTGGGGAAACGCCTACAAAACCAACCTACAGTCAATATGCACATTACAAAAAAGAGCTATAAGGATAATAAACAATGCAGGACATAGAGACCATACCAATTCGTTGTTCTTAAAGTCACATGTCATAAAGTTCATCGATTTAGTTAAATTTAAGACAGCACAAGTAATGTACAGGGCAATTAATAATCAACTACCAACTAATATACAAAAAATATTTAAAAAAAGAGACAATGATCATAATTTGAAAAGTATGTGCATATCTGTCTGTGGGGTGGATTTGTGGAACAGTCTAGAGCCGGAACTGAAACTATGTACAAACAGAAATCAATTCAAAAAGAGGTATAAGCATCATTTGCTGAAAGGGTGTATGTTAGAAGGGTAGTAGTTATATGTACGATTCATTATGTTCACCTGGGATATTATGGGACACTATGGAATGGTGGGTAGGACAGCACTGTGTATATCTGTGTTGTTTGAGGCTGGTTTTGTTGTATGGACATCATTGTATGTTAGAATGGATGGGTGTTAATGTTGATTTGTAAAAAATACAGTAAATTGTTTACTTGGGGTCTTAAAGGTGGTAATTTGTATAAAATTCACATGGGTGTATCTATGGAAAAGAGGAGATGGAATTAATAAGTGTTCACTTCTTCCTTCTCCCTTTCGAACAGTGTATAATGTTACTTTATTGCATTTGCCATTTGCTTGTATTTGTTATATTTTTGTGTTCGAAATAAACTATCTATCTCTATCAGATTTTATTGAAATATTCTACATCTGAGCTTCACAAAGACTGATCTCCTTTTTACGTGTATGGTTTGGAATTTGAAAGGTGCAAAGTGAAAAGCATCAGCACTTCCTGTTTTCTGGTTACTTTACCAACTAACTTGCATGTTGCTGCGTAAATTCGGGGACACGGAAATTTACGTTGTACGAGTAAATTTGCAGGGGTCGCCGTACAAAAACCATATGTTTTATTTTGAATTTGCATTACAACTCTGTTATCTCTTGCATAAATGAGTAGAAAGAGTTCACTTTACAGTACTTTGAAATTGATGCGATTTTCATGTCACACAAAAACTGGGAAAAATGAGGGGACACGACCAATAGTTTCGATTCTAATGGCAAAATCAATGTTTTTTTTTTTTAAATTGCAATGCAAGTCTGAAACTCTTTTATGTTCCCTTGCATATTATAAAAACGAAACCGACATCTGCAAATTACAGAAAAAGAGAGAGTGCTTGAAAGTCGGATACCCCTGATATAGTGCACTGGACCCCCCCAAAAAAACACCCTTCTACATTTCTGTTGTGTTTTCCAGCAACTACTGGTGCATTCCAAATAACCGTACATGAACGGGTATTTATTTCGCCCCAAAATGCAGCCCTATACGGTCTTATTTGGGGCTATACGCTTATTGGGATATGCCCTATGTCACCCTATACGGTTTTATTTGGGTCTATACGCTTATCAGAACGCGTGGACCTGAACGTAGGTCCCAGTCGTGGGTGTTCTGCGGAGTTTCGCCTGGAAACTCTGCGTCGTAAGTCTCCCTGAAGCGGAAGGGAGAGCAGATCAGTCAGGCTGCTGCGTTCGCTTGTCGTCGGAGACTCACCGCCGGGTGCTGCGTTTGTTGCCATCAGGACACCAGCGAGGCTGTCCAAACCAGAAGGTTGCGTTGCACAAAGCGTGTGCATTTTCGGGGTCCGCGCCAGCTTTGACATGAAGGACATTTTTTCGAGATTTATTCAAAGCTTTACCGATTGAAGTGTGGCACTCGTATGTATATATTTTTTCAAGTGTGTGTGTACTAAGCAGCAGGCCCGCAGCCACTAAATCACTCCTCGTAATTGGCTGAAAAAGCTGTCGGAGGCACTTCCTTTATTTCCGTATTATCTCGGCTGTGTTCGGCTGTGTTCGGGATACACGTGCCGGTTGTTTACAAAACAGTCTACATGTCGTCATGCCATGTGCCCGGGGCCATGCGCGGAGCAGCAGACGATGGCTTCTGAAGTGTCTGACCTGTTGTCTGACGGTTTTGATTTAAAGTTGAAGAAATACTCTATGAAACAGAAAGAGGAGTTGGGAAAGCAGGTTTGTAAGCTGATTTGCAATATTATGAATACAGTGATCCCTCACTTATCGCGGTTAATGGGTTCCAGAACCGACCGCGAAAAGTGAAAAACCGCGAAGTAGCGTCACCCCTAATGACGTCACCCATAAATAACACATACATTCATTCTCTCACTCTCATATGATACGTGTGTGTGTGTGTAAGTGTACATACATACGTAGATGTAAATAAAGTGTACATAATATGTTTTTAGAACTCTTTTATTTTTATAACAAGATACGTAACTCAAGATGAAGATGATTTTCGTACTGCACAGGTTAATGAGAGCTTTACTGCTCCTCAGGTGACGCCTCATCGTCAGGTGCTAGAGGCGCAGGAGTGTCGAGGGCAGCAGCAGGAGGCGGCGTAGTGGCTCGACGGGAAGACTATTTCACACAAAAAGGGACAAGAGAACAGCGAAAAGTTCCACGCTGCGAGACTAGCGATAAAGAACAATGAATGCGGTCTTCCTTCGGTGGGTATGGGCGCTCTGCAGGGAGAGAAGCTGGGTAAAACGTCTCGGCCAATCAGCTTGCGAGGTAAAACGTCTCGGCCAATCAGCTTGCGAGATTCCCGAGCAGTGAAGAGGTGGGCGGAGAGGAGTGGAGCGGTGGTCAGAGAGGTGGATTTTGAGCTGTGCGGCTCTCCGTGTTGATACCTGATGTTCTAATGTAGTCTCCCTGCCTTCTGCTAGCGCCCGCCCATTTTTTCTCAATTTTGAATTTTTGATGAATATTTCTGAAAAATCCGCGATGCACTGAGGGTGCGAAAGGTGAAGCGCGAAGTAGCGAGAGATCACTGTATACTGGTACATTTGTTGTATTATTTTTTTTTCAAATGTTTAAACTTCACCATTAAATTTGGTAAATTTTAAATTGCTATTAATGTTCCTCTGATAAATTGTTCATACAATATTTTCAAAAGAAATAAAAACCAATTCAGAAGGTGGTTTCTTTTAATTTTGTAGATATTGCAATATCTCAGGCATAATTATGAACATTATTTAACTTTGTATGTATTGTGCGTCCCTATACTATTATTGCGCACCTATACTTTTATTGAAATTTTAACAAATTTCCAGCCTATACTATTATTACGCCCTATACTCTTATTAAAATTTTCAGTTTTTTCCACCCTATACTATTATTCCTACCTATACTCTTATTTGGAATGCACCAGTAACCTGACAGCTGTATGTTATTTGCAAGCATTTGTATCTAAAAAAAACAAAACACCCAGGTGAACTTGATTTTCTTCAAATTCAGTATGTTTAGATGATTGTTACTCAGTGGCAGGAGCACTTAGAGAGATTATGACTGTTTTGCCAAAACATCCAGTGTGTTTTCTTTTAAATGAGACCAACCCCATGAAGATGCTGCAACGGGTTGAAGAACAGCTTTTGATTTACTTTGGGCATGTTATTTTTAGGCGTTTTTAGGGAAATTGAACAGAGTGGAAGAGGATAAAACACAGTGGACCAACACCAGCAGATGCCAGGGTTTGTCAAATCATCAAACTGTGGAAACTTCACACTAAACCTCAAGCAACTTGGATTCTGTGCCTCTCCACTCTTTCTCCAGACTCTTAAGACTTTGATTTCCAAATGAAATGCAAAATTTACATTTATCTGAACAGAGGTCATCTGCTGCTGTTTGCCACTGTGTTTTATCAAGGCCAAAGTCAGCGCAGTTGTCTACCAGGAAATTTTAGAGCACTTCATTCTTCCCTCTACTGACAAGTTTATGGAGAAGCTGATTTCATTTTCCAGCAGAACTTGGCACCCCCCACACACTGCCAAAGGTATCAAAACCTGTAGGGATGTGATTTTTCCGCTAATTCGCGGAATTCTGCTTTTTTTTTTAATCTTCCAGGAAGATAAAGTACGTTAACTACGTTGCAGCTTGTGGTCCACAAACGCAGTGAAGGTGCGCCCTTTCAGGCAGAACTGGAAGTGGCGTATGGCCAGGTGGAGAGCCATTAACTCTCTGTCGAACACGCTGTATTTACGCTCACTGTCGTGCAAAGACCTGCTAAAAAGGGTGAGCTGCTGCCAAGAACCGGCAACGCATTGCTCCACGACGGCCGCTATGCCCATGTCCGAGGCGTCGGTAGTGAGCGCTGTCCGAGCCACCCGGTCTGGGTGCGGCAGTAGTGCAGCGTTTGCCAGAGCTGTTTTAACCTCAGAACGCCTGCTCCCGCTCAGGAGTCCAGTCGACTCTGTCCGCCGGTTTCCGTTTCTTGAGTGCAGCGTACAACGGCTGTATGAGCTGGGCTGCGCGGGGGAGGAAACGGTTATAAAAGTTAACCATCCCCCAAAACTCCCGCAGCGCCCTGACATTGATGTTGGGGAGAAAAAAATAGCAAAACAATTTAGTTAGATTACTTTTATGATTCCAAACAGTTTGAAATTGACAGTGCACAGTGGACATTGACTCATAACTTTTGAATATTTCTAAGACTTGGCTACATCAGTGATTGTGCAAAATGAACTGCTCAAGACTCAATGGAGATTGAAACTGGTGATCTGAAATGAATGCTGAAATTATAAAAAGTAATGGTATGTTGGAATTTTATTTCTATTATGGAATAGATAAAATTAACTGATTTTGATTTGATCAAGTGTTAAAGCATGTGATGGATAATGCTTGTTGGAATATTTTAGGAATGCTATCTTCTTGGAACATAAGTCAATATTATACAGTAATAAGTGGCATTCAGCTGTTTGTTTTATGTCATTTAAGCACAGTTCTGGTACTTAAAAATCATAAAAACTTAGGACCTCCATAACACCTCAGCAGTGCCACAGGCTGATCACCTCTATGCCACACCACATCGATACTATAATTAATCCAGAAGGAACCCCGACCAAATATCGTGTGTACATGAACATACTTTTCAGTTGGCCAACATTTCTTTTAATTTTTTTTTCAAATTAATTTTACATAATGTTCTAATTTTTTGAGAAGCTGAATTTGGGGTTTACATGGGCTGTAAGCCATAACAATCAAAATTAAAATAAACACTTAAAATATATCACTCTTTGTAATGACACTCTAATATATTTTGGTTTACAAGGGGCGCTGCTGAAGACATTCTATGACACGGTGGTGGCATCAGCCATCACTTTTGGAGTGGTCTGCTGGGGCAGTGGCATTACAGCAGCCGATAGGAAGAGACTGAACAAACTGATCAAGAAAGCTAGCTCTGTCCTGGGGCAGCGCCTTGACCCAGTGGAGGAGATGGGAGAGAGAAGGATGGTGGCTAAACTGTCATCTCTGCTGGAGTCTGAGTCCCACCCTATGCAGGACACACTGAATGCACTAAGGAGCTCATTTAGCACCAGACTACATCATCCTAGGTGCACAACCGAGAGGTTTCGCAGGTCCTTCCTACCAACGGCTGTCAGACTATATAACCTAAGCAGGGCTGCTCCCAGAGATGGCAAAAAGACGTGACAACCTAATAGCATTGAATGCAAAAGACGCAATAGACTTATACAATGGTCCCCTCCGGTATACAACTAGGAAAATACCGGTCGCTATGGAGGGTGACAATATGTATGGGTACATAATCATACCATGTAGGATAACTAAGTAGACGGTTATGCTGTTTCATTCCATCTAGCTGCAATGCTCCGCACTGTGTGTGTTTGATATTTATATATTTATTCCATCTAGCGACAATGCTCCACACTGTGTGTTTATATATTTACATATTTATTCCATCTAGCTACGGTGCTCCGCACTGTGTGTGTTTATTAGGGATGGGCATAATTTACCGATTAACCGATAATTGATCATTAAGAATTTCACCGAGGAAGTTCATTTTCGTCGACAAACCGTTTTTTTTTTTAAACAATCCGAGGTTATTAGTGCACGGCCGTCCTCAAACAATGCAATGGCAAAATTTGGGCACCAGGGGGCAACATTACACCATCGCCGTACCCTGGCGTGCCTCAGTTGATACATGCGCGCTTCCGTAGGGCAATCGCCAAATCATGAAGCGATTACGGCGAAGTGTTGCGTGGGACCATTTCAATTTAAAAAATGACCAGGTGTACTGCAATCACTGCAATGCAGCATACAAAAATACCTCATCGACAGGGTCCATGGAACACCCTTATTACGCGAAGAAACCGCCAACAGTGGTTGCGCGCTGAGTAATGGCGGTCGGTGAAGATTCTTTTTTTTTTTTTTTCAGAAACTTTATTGAGAAGGTCATGAAGATTCGGTAGAAGACACACACACACGTGTAAGTGTACATACATACGTAGATGTAAATAAAGTGTACATAAATATGTTTTTAGAACTCTTTTATTCTTATAACAAGATACGTAACTCAAGATGAAAATGATTTACTGCACAGGTTAATGAGAGCTTTACTGCTCCTCAGGTGCTAGAGGCGCAGGATCGTCGAGGGAAGCTGCAGGAGGCGGCGTCGTGGCTCGACGGGAAGACTATTTCGCACAAAATGGCACAAGAGAACAGCAAAAAGTTCCGCGCGGCTAGACTAAGTAACACGAGCGATAGAGCAATGAATGCGGTCTTCGTTTGTTGGGTGGCCGCTCGGCAGGGACAGAAGCTGGGTAAAACGTCTCGGCCAATCAGCTTGCGGGGTGAAACGTCTCGGCCAATCAGCTTGCGAGATTCCCGAGCCGAGCCAACATGACAACAGCGAACAGAGAGAGAGGTGGATTTGAGTTGTGCGGCTGTCCGTGCACCTGATGTTCTAATATAGTCTACCTGCCTTGTTACGTACCTAAAAATGTTAATGATTAACCGATTATTAATCATTAATTCTCCCGACGATCGGTGAAGAAAATTTCACCGAATGCCCATCCCTAGTGTTTGTTTGCATATTTGTTCCATCTAGCTACAGTGCTCTGCACTGTGTGTGTTTATATATTCATATATTTATTCCATCTTGCTACAACGCTCCACACTGTGTATTTATATATTCACATATTTATTCCATCTAGCTACAATGCTCTGCACTGTGTGTTTATATATACTCGCTGCTCTTGTTTTTTTGTTTTTTTTCTTGCCTTCTGATTGTTGCTCTGAGTGTTGCTATCCCTGTGCTGTTGCAATCCTGGAATTTCCCCGTTGTGGGACTAATAAAGGTTTATCGTATCTTATCTTATATAGAAGGTTAATTTGTTTTAATTGAATTACCTAAATAAATCAACTTTTTGTTGACATTCTAATTTATTGAGATGCACCTGTATTTGCTGCCTAATAGTAAAAAAAAAATAAAATTGGGTATCCCCAGACCTCCTGCTTCATTTGGTACCTCCAAGTGTTCTTCATCCTAGGGTTGGAACTGTTCTAAATGAATGATGAGATCAGCCTGTCTAATTGTTGGAAGACTGTTTTTGGTATGAATATGGCAATCATTTGACATGTATATAAAAATCTAGGCAAGATTGTTATTTTAACTATATTAATGCGGCCCTACTAATGAAATGGGTATATTTGACCATTTCTTTTAGTTTCTTGTGCTGTCCAAGTAATTTTATAAAAATTATGGTTATAAGATAAGATGAGCCTTTATTAATCCCACAATGGGGAAATTCCAGGATTGCAACAGCACAGGGACAGCAACACTCAGAGCAATAATTTAGAAGATAAGAAAATAAGAGCAGTGAATATATGTATGTGTGTATACACACACACACACACACACATATATATATATATATATATATATATATATATATATATATATACAGTGATCCCTCGCTACTTCGCGCTTCACCTTTCGCACCCTCAGTGCATCGCGGATTTTTCAAAAATATTCATCAAAAATTCAAAATTGAGAAAAAATACATTAGAACATCACGTATCAACACGGAGAGCCCGCACAACTCAAAATTCACCTCTCTGATTCGCTGGCCAGCATCTCCCCCCTAAGAGATCGCTCCCGACTCTAGATTTTGTTCTCGTGTTGACTCGGCTCGGGAATCTCGCGAGAGATGCACTCTCGCGAGATTCTTTTCATTCTCTCGCTCTTTCTCTCTCCCGAGAGAGAGAGAGTGAGAGAATGAACGTACGTATTATTTATATTATTTATACATTATTTTATGTATCAAAAAACTAACGAGATCAGCCTGGAATTCCACAAAGGGGGGGTGATGCTACTTCACGGTTTTTCACTTTTCGCGGTCGGTTCTGGAACCCATTAACCGCGATAAGTGAGGGATCACGGTATATATATATATATATATATATATATATATATATATATATATATATATATAGAGGAGCTGAAATAACGAGGCGGTTTTTGTATTAAAAACAGGGTTTTTAATGAATAGCTCTTCTATCGAGTCTCATCAGGTGTAGAGCTTGGCAGAAGGCAAGAGGGTGATCTCTGCTCCGCTCGCTGGTTAAATACAAGCACACATAGAGCCACACATTGAAAAAGCTGACATCAGAGCCACACATTGAAAAAGCTGACATCCCCCCATTATCTTAACCCCCCCATTGTTCTGCTATCTCCTCTCCTTGTCTTGGGAGGTGATGGGAACTCCTCCTCTCGCCTTAGGGGGTAAAGGTGTCAAGTCCATCTCCGCCGCCGCGTCTTGGGAGGTCCATTGACTTTAACCCGGCGGGGGAGATCCTTTGTCCTTTCCAGTGTGAAGTTCCTTACATATGCTGTCACAAAACATTTCCACTTGTTCTAACATATGTAGATATGGGATATAAGAGTCATATATACCACATATATATATATATATATTAGTGGGGAAAAAAGTATTTAGTCAGCCACCAATTGTGCAAGTTCTCCCACTTAAAAGATGAGAGAGGTCTCCAATTTTCATCATAGGTATACCTCAACTATGAGAGACAAAATGAGAAAAAAAAAAATCCAGAAAATCACATTGAAGGATTTTTAATGAATTAATTGGTAAATTCCTCAGTAAAGTAAGTATTTGGTCACCTACAAATAAGCAAGATTTCTGGCTCTCACAGACCTGTAACAACTTCTTTAAGAGGCTTCTCTGTCCTCCACTCGTTACCTGTATTAATGGCACCTGTTTGAACTCTTTATCAGTATAAAAGACGCCTGTCGACAACCTCAAACAGTCAGACTCCAAACTCCACTATGGCCAAGACCAAAGAGCTGTCAAAGGACACCAGAAACAAAATTGTAGACCTGCACCAGGCTGGGAAGACTGAATCTGCAATAGGTAAGCAGCTTGGTGTGAAGAAATCAACTGTGGGAGCAATTATTAGAAAATGGAAGACATACAAGACCACTGATAATCTCCCTCGATCTGGGGCTCCACGCAAGATCTCACCCCGTGGGGTCAAAATGATCACGAGAACGGTGAGCAAAAATCCCAGAACCACATGGGGGGACCTAGTGAATGACCTGCAGAGAGCTGGGACCAAAGTAACAAAGGCTACCATCAGTAACACACTATGCCGCCAGGGACTCAAATCCTGCAATGCCAGATGTGTCCCCCTGCTTAAGCCAGTACATGTCCAGGCCCGTCTGAAGTTTGCTAGAGAGCATTTGGATGATCCAGAAGAGGATTGGGAGAATGTCATATGGTCAGATGAAACCAAAATAGAACTTTTTGGTAAAAACTCAACTTGTCGTGTTTGGAGGAGAAAGAACACCATACCTACTGTGAAGCATGGGGGTGGAAACATCATACTTTGGGGCTGTTTTTCTGCAAAAGGACCAGGACGACTGATCCGTGTAAAGGAAAGAATGAATGGGGACATGTATCGTGAGATTTTGAGTGAAAACCTCCTTCCATCAGCAAGGGCATTAAAGATGAAACGTGGCTGGGTCTTTCAGCATGACAATGATCCCAAACACACCGCCCTGGCAATGAAGGAGTGGCTTCGTAAGAAGCATTTCAAGGTCCTGGAGTGGCCTAGCCAGTCTCCAGATCTCAACCCCATAGAAAATCTTTGGCGGGAGTTGAAAGTCTGTGTTGCCCAGCAACAACCCCAAAACATCACTGCTCTAGAGGAGATCTGCATGGAGGAATGGGCCAAAATACCAGCAACAGTGTGTGAAAACCTTGTGAAGACTTACAGAAAACGTTTGACCTCTGTCATTGCCAACAAAGGGTATATAACAAAGTATTGAGATGAACTTTTGTTATTGACCAAATACTTATTTTACCAAGGAATTTACCAATTAATTCATTAAAAATCCTTCAATGTGATTTTCTGGATTTTTTTTTTCTTATTTTGTCTCTCATAGTTGAGGTATACCTGTGATGAAAATTGGAGACCTCTCTTATCTTTTAAGCGGGAGAACTTGCACAATTGGTGGCTGACTAAATACTTTTTACCCCACTGTGTGTGTGTGTGTGTGTGTGTGTGTACAGTGTGGAGCATTGTAGCTAGATGCAATAAACAGCATAACCATCTACTTAGTTATCCTACATAGTATGAATATGTACCCATACATATTGTCACCCTCCGTATCAACTGATATTGTCCTAGTTGTATACTGGAGGGGACCATTTGTGTAAGTGGGGATCGTGGGATCGTGGGTTCGATCCCAGCCCCCGACCAACAGTGATCTGTGTGGAGTTTGCATGTTCTCCCCGTGTTGCGTGGGTTTACTCCGGGATTTCTCCGGTTTCCTCCCACATGCCAAAGACATGCATGTTAGGTTAATTGGCTGTTCTAAATTGTCCCTAGATATCTGTTTCCTATAGGCCCTTAGAATAGAGGGTTAGTATTAATGAAAGCGCTTTGAGTGGTCTTTGTGACTAGAAAAGCGCTATATAAGTGCAGGTTAGTTAGTTAGTTAGTTAGTTAGTAAGTCTGTCGCGTCTTTTGCTTTCAATACTATTAGGTCGTCACGTTTTTTGTTTTTTCTTTGCCATCTCTGCGAGCAGCCCTGCTTAGGTTATAAAGTCTGACAGCCGTAGGTAGGAAGGACCTGCGAAAACTCTCGGTTGCGCACCTAGGATGATGTAGTCTACTGCTAAATGAGCTCCTCAGTGCATTCAGTATGTCCTGCATAGGGTGGGACTCGGACTCCAGCTGAGATGACAGTTTAGCCACCATCCTTCTCTCCCCTATCTCCTCCACTGGGCCAAGGCATTGCCCCAGGACAGAGCTAGCTTTCTTGATCAGTTTGTTCAGTCTCTTCTTATCGGCTGCTGTAATGCCACTGCCCCAGCAGACCACTCCAAAAGTGATGGCTAATGCCACCACCGTGTCGTAGAATGTCTTCAGGAGCACCCCTTGTACACCAAAAGACCTGAGCCTCCTCAGTAGGAACAGCCTGCGCTGTCCCTTCTTGTAGAGTGCATCAGTATTGTGTGACCAGTCTAGTTTATTGTTCAGATGAACACCCAGGTACTTGTAGGATGTCACCATCTCAATAGGCACTTTTCCACTAGCCCCGCTTTCCCCAACACCGCACCAGTGCCCCGGCGTTTGTGCATTTTCCATGAGCCCCAGCACCAGTTAGCAGGCGCTATTTTCGTACCTGATCTAGGGCAGGGTCCATCCATGGCCCGACTCGGCCGCAAAGTGACGTCAACTGACTGCTCGCCGCTGATTGGTCTGGTTGTAACGTCACAAAAAGCGACTTTCTGCTGAATCTCCACAGGCGCCATTTGTAAAGTTGTTCAGCAGCGAGTAAACACAGTGAGCGGCATAGTATTTTCGTTATAAGGATGTCTTGTCGTAAGGGTATCCCCTGGTCAAACGAGGAGGTGCGCACTTTTCTTTTTATTTTATCCGACGAGCGCATCCAGCGCGAGTTGGATGGAGCTACGCGCAACGAGAAAATATACCAGCAGGTCTCAGAGCACATGGGAATAAAAGGACACATCCGTACTGCCAAACAGTGTCGGGAGAAACTTAAAAATGAAAAGCGACTACCGAGCGGTGAAGGACCACAACGCTCGGAGTGGAGTGAATCGGAAGGAGTGGAAGTGGTTCGACCAAATGGATGCAATCTATGGACATAGGCCTGCTAGTAATGGCAGAGACATTGGGCTCGACACGGCGTCAGTCACACCATTGGAAACCGTGGACGGTGAGTGTTGGTTTTTTTTATATTGCGCTTTTTTTCGCCAATTTATCCTTTCTGTTGTAAGCTCAATGTTTTTAATCCATCCGAAGGTTGTAGACTAATGGTTGTTACTGAGGATTGCTAGCCAGCTAATAGCTAGCTAGCTACCCATTGTTTTGCAGCCAAATCCTTATTCACGCTTGCTTTGTGTTCGGTATTCGCGCGAAAAAAACACGGAAGTTATTGTATTCTGGTTAAAAACTTTTTTAGTTTTGTGTACATGTTGCACTGATGAGGTTTATTGCGTGCATTTTCTTTCTAGAATCACTGTTCATATCACAGGGGTCCATCTCAGCGGACTTCACGGGGGTCCACCTCAGCGGACATACCACACCGGACTGTCCTGCGTCTCCCGGAGCGCCAGATGAATCGACACCGATCTCAGGCCCCTCACCAGCTCCATCATCATCTTGGGTATCACGTCCGACTGCTGGTAAGGCACAATAACCACCCTTTTTTAAAAAAGGTATAGCGGACAACAGGGTCAAAAATGTAAAATAGAAAAAAGTTAGGTACAAAATTGATTAATGGAATTTCCAATAGGTGCATATTAATGAATTTAAAATGTTTTTCTATATGTACAAAAAGGTGATTCTTTGGTCTTAAATTATCAGTGGTCCACAACTCGGTTCCATTTTAGGTGTGGTGACTGAAGTGCTGTTGTAACTCAAAACAAATTAAAGCTCATTAACTGCCGTTGAAATCAACATGCTTCATTGAAATTTTTCGCGCCAGCTGACTGTATTAACCAATTTTGATTTCTGCGACCACACAACGGGAAAATATTGGAATATTTACCCAATATTTACTCATCCATCCATCCATCTTCTTAATCTTAACCCTTTTTAGTTTGCGTGGGGCTGCAGCCTATAGGGGATTTTAAATTTAATAATAATTTTTCAAAACTTTTTTTTAACAACAGTAGTTGTACTGTAAATTAAATACAGAATAACCGCACAGAACATGTTCAAAAAATGCAGCTAGAAAAACCACTTTAGCTTAGTTGGGAAGGCAAATTTGTTTGCCGGGGGGCTGCTGCCGATGACAGCACCCAGGGTGTTGCAAAATCCGCTCTACTGCGGGACCGCTACATGACAGTACAGCTTATATACAGCAATGAAGCATAGTATAGTGATATCCGAACACAGGCTTTCAAATGTGTGATTCTATATATGTTTTGATCCATCTTTAACAACCATGCCTTTCTGTTTTTCAATATAGTGAAGAGAAAAAGGGACAACTCCATCGCTGAACTTACCTCAGCCGTGGTGAACATGCATGATGATGAGATGCGGCTGTTGGAACGGCAACATCAACAACGGCAAGAACACCACCAGGAGTACATACATCATTTGCGACAGGTGGCCGCAGATGTGCGTGCAGATGCGCGTGAAGCCCTGGAGCAGGAAGCTGTCTTACGAAGGGAAGAGCTCGCTGAGATTGCTACATTCCACCGCGATTTCATGACCCAATTTGGCCGGCTTGTTGACGCACTTAATCGGCGTGTCTAACCATGTCTCCACAAGACCAGTCTGTTTGTTTCTTGGTAAATTTTTCTTCTGTAATAAAATTGTAGTGTTTGCATCAAAAGTCTGGTTTATCTGTTATGACACCATATGGGAAAAGCCAATAATTACATACACATTACATTGTCTGCTCACTCCACATGCTGCTGTCCATCAGGTCAGGTGTATAGCATTGTAATGTTAATTTAATTTATAACAACACAACAAAACGTAAAGTCTTAGTAGGGTTTTGATTATTCTTCTTTGCTAAATTATATACAAATTTGCACTGCTTAATCCATTGCGCTCGATCATGTAGATTTTTTATGTTCTAAGCATTTTTCCATGTGCACTTTAACTTCTACAGTTGACAGTGATAAAGGTAAGTACATGTAAATTGAATGCTGCGTCACCATTCAAAATTTAATAAATGAAGACGGAATCTATTCAATAATAACACTAGACACATCTGAGAAGGATAGACAACTGTATTTTTTTGAAACGCAACTGTTGTTACAAACAAGTTGTGCAAAATTTCGATTAGCCTTGGATTTCCACCTATTCCAAAGTGTTTTTGTAAAGCTAAATTTTTTGAACATGGTCTGTGTTGTTTTTCTGGTTGTAATTCACAGTACCGCAGCAGTTATTTCAAATAAATTGAGGAAAATTTCTATTGGCTTTTCAAAATTATTAGAAATCATTTTGTAAGTAAAAGTGGGACACCATTACATGGGAATATGAAATTTATCAACACATGCCTTCTAGTTCAATTTGCATTCCCACCTAAGCCAAAGTGGCTTGTCTAGCTGCATTTTTGGAACATGGTCTGTGTGGTGTTTCTGCTTGTAATTCACAGTACCACAACAGTTATTACCAAAAAATTTGAGGAAAATTGATATTAGCTTTTCAATAATCTTACAAATCATTTTGTAAGTACAAGTGGGAGATCATTACATGGGAATAGGAGATTTATCACCACATGCTTTCTCGTTCAATTTGCATTCCCACCTAAGCCAAAGTGGCTTGTCTTGCTGCATTTTTGGAACATGGTCTGTGTGGTGTTTCTGCTTGTAATTCAGAGCACCACAACAGTTATTAGAAATCAATTGAGGAAAAATTTATATTAGCTTTTCAAAAAAATTACATATCATTTTGTAAGTACAAGTGGGAGACCATTGCGTGGGAATATGAAATTTATCAACAGATGCTTCATAGTACAATTTGCATTCCCACCTAAGCAAATTTGGCTTTTCTAGCTTCATTTTTTGAACATGGTCTGTGTGGTGTTTATGCATGTAATTCACAGTACCACAACTGTTTTTGAAAATAACTTTTGACAAATTAGTATTACCTTTTCCAAATTGTTAAGAATCAAGTTTTTAGTAAAAGTGGGAGAACATTACCTGGCAATATGACATTTAGCAACCCAATAGTTATAGTTCAATTTTTATTCCCACATAAGCAAAAAGTGGCTTGTCCAGCGGCATTTTTTGAAGATGGCCTTTGCGGTCTTGCTGCATGTAATTACCCCTACTGTAAGAGATAAGCGTTATGAACAACAGAGGACGGGTAGATATATAAAGCACAACATTTTATTTACAAAAAACATATTTTTCAATATGTATGTACAGCAATTTGTATGAACTTAGAATTCTACCTATTGCTACACAAGTACTGCATCACAGCATCTCGTACATCGCCACCCTGCTCCTCTGCTCCCTGTGACGCTGCCACCACTGGTTCATCTGCTGCATCATCCAATGTAGTGTCAAACGTCTCTCCATGACTCTCACACAGATTATGCAGAGCACAACAAGTCAGCACCATAGATTTAACCAGTTTCATGTCACAGTCATTCCGTTTCAGAAGGCAGCGCCACCTTCCCTTTAGCCTGCCGAAAGCATTTTCCACAACCACACGTACTCAACTGATGGTCTGGTTGAACGTGTGCTGTTCTGCAGTCAGCCGTCCGGTCTCATGGAATGCTTTCAACAGCCAGTTTTGCAGTGGATATGCAGAGTCTCCGAGTAGGTAGTAGCCCACACGTACCGCACCAATGTTCCTGATGATAGGTGGGAAGAGGTCTCCACGACTGGCCAAATCCCACAGTGTAGACAGTCTCAGCACCCTAGCATCATGCATGCTCCCTGGCAGCCCAGCAAACACATTCCAGAACAAACCCTTTCCATCAACAACACCTTGAAGGATCAGCGAGTGCCAGCCTTTACGATTAAAGTAGTCGGTGTGAAATTGTGGTGGCGCTATGATGGGTATGTGGGAGCCATCGATGGCACCAACACACAATGGAAGCCCCCACCGATTCTCCATGTAGGCAGAAATGTCATTGAACCTCGCTTCATCAGGAAAACGTAGTTGTTCTGGAACCAGCAATGACTCTGCTGCTGCACAAAAATCCTGAACACACCTGCACACCGTTGTGATGCTGACCCCAAAAAGATGGCCAATAGTGCGGTACTCTGATCCAGTAGCAAGCTTCCACAGTGCAATTGCAACTCTCTTCCTCACAGGCACACATAGGCGGAAGGTTGTATTTTGACGCTCCATGCGTTGACGCAATTTGTGACACAGGTAGGTAAAAGTGTCCTCAGACATCCGGAAGTTCTGCAACCACTCCGTGTTTGAGAAGCGGGGAACAATATCCTCCCACCACTGCGAAGCACGGTCGACTGTCCACACCGACGGGCTGCAGCGATTATTTCGCAACGAAGCAACCAACTGAAACACACACACACACACACACACACACACACACACACACACACACACACACACACACACACACACACACACACACACACCGTAATGCATTTAATAACAATGACCAGGCGACCTAAAAATGCTGTACCTAAAAATAACATGACTATAAAATGAAATTTGCAACCATTAGCATGCGTTAGCTTACCAACAGACGCTCCCTCATGTGTCGAGCATTTAACCTCAGTGTTGCGGCTTCATATTCAAATACGGCAACCGAGAGCCTCCTGTTCCCTGCCTCATACCTTTGTCTCAATGCACGTCGTCTCAATGCACACCGTCTAAAAACGTTAAATTGGATGGCCTTGATTTTCGTAAAAAGCCAAAGAACGAGAACGATAAAAATCCTCGCCTCGTAATCAGCCATTTTCTTTGTTGTGGAGGATTAGGTCGCGTGCTTGATGTCGCGAGAGTGTGGCGCTGCCTTGCTGTTCAAGAAATCCCACCCACCCCTGGCGTCTCAGCCTGGGGAGGGTGGGCATGTGGGAAAGCAATCGCGGGAGAACCGAGTCATGGTTAAAACAGTCCGGTTCTCAACTCGAGGCTAAGCGGGGCTAGTGGAAAAGAGCTAAATGTCTGTTCCCTGTATGTTTACTGGTGCTGTGAGGAGTTGTCCTTGCCTGCGGCAGTCCACCACCAGCTCCTTAGTTTTTCTTGCGTTGATCTGGAGGCAGTTCCAATGGCACCAGTCCATGAAGTTCTGGATAAGTCCTCTGTACTCAGCTTCATCTCCGTTGGAGATGAGGCCGACAATCACAGAGTCGTTAGAGAACTTATGTAGATGGCAGTGTGTTGTGTGAGAAGTCCGCAGTATAAAGGGTGAACAGGAAGGGAGCCAAAACCGTTCCCTGGGGGCCCCCCGTGCTACCGATGATTGTGTCGGACACACAATCCCGGGTTCTCACAAACTGTGGCCGGTTTGTGAGGTAGTCCAGGATCCATGATGACAGGTGCTGGTCCACCCCTGCGCACAGCAGCTTGTCTTTCAGGATCATCGGTTGGATGGTGTTGAAAGCAATGGAGAAATCAAAGAACATGATCCTCACCGTGTTCCCAGGCTTCTCCAGGTGGTACAGGGAACGGTGAAGGAGGAAGATCACTGCATCCTCCACCCCGATGCCATGCTGGTAGGCGAACTGGAATGGATCCATCGCTGGTCCCACCAGGGGGCGGAGGTGAGCAAGGAGCAGTCTCTCCAGGGTCTTCATCATGTGAGACGTCAGGGCCACTGGTCTGTAGCTGTTCAGGTCTCTGGGGTAGGAAGGCTTTGGTACGGGTACCACACAAGATGTTTTCCACAACTGTGGTACCCTCCCCAGCTTTGGGCTCAGGTTTAAGATGTGCTCCATAATCCCACACAGCTGGTCTGCGCAGGACTTGAGGAGCTTCGCGCTGATGCCGTCCGGTCCCGAGGCCTTCCTCGCCTTGATCTTCCTCAGCTCCGTTCTCACCTGGGTCTTAGTGAGGGTCAGGTTGGGGGGCTGTGTGCTGGGAGTGGTGGGGTGTTGGTGGAGTGGGGTGTGGACAGCAGGTCTCGATGACTTTAGAGGCAGCAGTGGTTGGTGTGCAGGCGGGGGGAGGGTGGTTAGTTAAACTTGCCAACAAAAAAACAGGTTCAGATTGTTTGCCCACTCCCTGCCCCCCGTGGCCTGGGAGGAGGTATTCTGGAGCCCAGAGATGGTTTTGAGGTTTCTCCAGACCCCGCCGATGTCGCTCCGTTGCAGCTTGTCCTCAATCTTCTTCCTGAAGCTGTCCTTGCCTTCTCTGATCTTCCTCCTCAGCTCCCTCTGTACGGACTTCAGCATCTCCCTGTTCCCCAACCTGAAGATCCTCTTCTTCTCTCTCAGAAGTGTTTTTATCTCAGGGTTGATCCAGGGTTTGTTGTTCGAGCAACACCGTATGGTCTTGGTGGGTACGGTGTTGTCCACACAGAAGTTGATGTGGTCCGTGATGGTGTGAGTGAGGCCATCGACGTCCTCACCATGTGGATCACAGAGCTGCTCCCAGGCAGTGATTTCAAAACAGTCCTTAAGAGCATCCATTACCTCCTCAGACCATATCTTCACCGTGCGCATGGCCGGAAGTTGTCTGTGTACTAGGGGTTTGTACACCGGCAGGAGATGAACAAAATTGTGATCCGCTCTCCCGAGTGGGGGGAGTAGTGATGAGGTGTACGCCTCCTTAGTGTTTACATAGAATAAGTCCAGTGTTTTATTGTCTCTAGTGTGGCATGTGACATACTGGGTGAACGTGGGCAGAATGGGGGACAGTGAAATATGGTTGAAATCCCCCAGAGATGACAAGAGCATCTGGGTGTTCTTTCAGCAGACTGCCAGTTACTGAGTGAATGGCGTCACGCGCTGTCCCAGTGTTCGCCGTCGGATTTGCATAAATAACAATGCAGATCACGTGTGAGTATTCCCTCGGGAAATGGGTAGGCTGCATGCTAACAGCTAGCTACTCAGTGTCTTTGCTGCAGTGCCGTTCCTTAACCGTGATATGTCCCGGTCTGCACCAGCTGTTATTGACATACATTATCACTCCTCCGCCCCTTGCCTTCCCACTGTCTGGTGTCCGGTCTGCCCGTATTGCGTGGAAACCCTCCAGTTCGATGTTAGCATCTGTTGCTAGTTCTGTTAGCCACGTCTCAGTAAACAACATCATGCTAATCTCTCTGAAGACGCTCTGGTAACAAGCCATAGCCGCTAGCTCATCTGTCTTACTGAGTAGCGATTGTACATTCCCCATAACTAGAAAAGCACTCGGAGAGCGCAGACCTCCACCAAGCGCCACAATTCTCCCCATACAGTGTGTGTGTGTACGTTTTCAGATTCCTTGAGCATGTAAACATATGAGTAGCAATTGGATTCACAATGATTATTTGTTTATTTGACAGGGACAGTGCAATAAACACACAATTAATCAATGACAATCAATGTGATAGTGATAGGATTAGTGGTTCAGTAGTAAAAGCATTGCCTCCTTGGCGGAGGTAATAAACTGAAGTGTTGCTGTTGTGTCCATCTCCACCACTGACGGATGCAAATTGGGTAGACAGGTTGCCGTGGGTTTTATATTATATTATTTTGGGGTTGCGCTCCGCGGCAAACGAGAATTTAGAAGCTTCGCCAGCAGAGAGCTCGTTTTTGCGCAGCGCCTATGGCTGGCCGGTGAATTTCTGCCAAATGCGCAGCTCCTATGGCTGGCCGGGGAATTTCTGCCAAAGAATCCGTCGGCGGACAGCTGCCCGTGTGAGGTTTTGCAGTTGCGCGCAAACACAGGCACGCTGGCGGGCCCAGGCCAGCAGTGTTTTCCGCGTGCTTTTGTGCCTAAAACGTTGAAGAATGCGGAGTTTGTGTTGCAGACACGACGACCAGCGCCCTCCATTGCGCCTGCGCACATGTTGAAAATGGCCCTATGTCACAGTGTTGAAAAATGCTTTAAAAAATTCCTATATCCAGATGGTGAACCGGATCACCCCCAAAATTTAATCAGTTCTTCCTTGTACCATTTCCAACAACGCCTGAAAGTTTCATGGAAATCCGTCCAAGACTTTTTGAGTTATCTTGCTAACCAACAGACAGACAGACAGACAGACAGACAGACAAACCCCGGCAAAAACATAACCTCCTCCTGGCCTTTTCGGCCTGGCGGAGGTAATAACGGATGGAAGGGCGGGTCTGTACCTTATATTTCTCGCCCGCCGTCTTGCTCCAGCACGACATCCATGTCGCTTCTGTCTTATTTCTACCAGTATGTCGTATTCTTGCGTTAGCATCATGGGCTGATTAAGTGCTAACAGTTGGTCTCTATTGTACTGCCTCCTAAAAGCCGTGGCTCCTCCGTCCGCTGGTTCAGGAGAGATTTGGGCGATCCGTGTGTCCGTGATGGATAAGGTGTCACCGGATCAGAAAGTTTAGCAAGAGAAGCCAGATAGTAAATAGAAATGGGAAGAAATTGATCCGCTGTTGCAAAAAGGCAGCCTACTTGTGTGGCGCCGGAAGTAGTAGAAGTATACAGTCCACCCACTGAGTAATCTTGATGCCTAGGTACGTGAATGTATTAAGTTTAAACAGAAACCTGGAGTAATCACCATCTGTGTCGTTGATGGGGAAATGGCAAGCTCTTCCAGTAATTTTTATAGCCTGAGACATGACCAAAATTATCTAAAATGTCTAGTAATTTTGGTATAGATTCCGCTGGGTTGGATACATACAGTAGCAGATCATCCGTGTACAGTTATACCTGATGGAGTTTACCACCCCGTGAGACGTCCCTCACTTCATCATCCTTTCTAATTGCTATGGCCAGCGGTTCAGTCGCTCAGTTGAATAGGTAGGTGAAAATGCTGCGGCCCCTGTAGAGCCTAAAATAGTCAGAAATTGTAGTGTTCGTCCATACTGCTGCCATGGGTGAACCATATAATATTCTAATCCAAGCTAGGAATGATGGGCCTAAAACAAATCTTTCTAAAACAGCAAATGGGTATTGCCACTCGGTGCAAATGCCTTTTCAGCATCTGATGGAATCCCTACTTCTGACTCTTCAGTCGGGTGTGATGTATACAGTATACTCAAAAGGCGGCACATGTTGTAAAAGGATTGCCGACCTGGTATAAAACCCGTTTGGTCATTATTCACAATCAATGCTATAACTGTCTCAGTGCGACTGGCCCAAATTTTTGTATGGATTTTGTCGCAATTTAGCAAGCTTATCGGGTGGTATGAACCTCACAGTGCGGGACCTTTATCTTTTTAAGCAAAACCGATATAATTGCGTCATGGTCTGTGGTACTTTCTGTTGAAGGAAGATAAGATGAGCCTTTATTAGTCCCACAGTGGGGAAATTCCAGGATTGCAACAGCACAGGGATAGCAACACTCAGAGCAATAATTAAGATAAGAAAATAAGAGCAGTGAATATACATATGTACACATAAATATATAAATATATATACACAGTGCAGAGCATTGTAGCTAGATGGAATAAACAGCATAACCGTCTATTTAGTTACCCTACATGGTATGAATATGTACCCATACATATTGTCACCCTCCGTAGCGACTGATATTGTCCTAGTTGTATGCTGGAGGGGACCATTTGTGTAAGTCTGTTGCGTCTTTTGCATTCAATACTATTAGGTCGTCATGTTTTTTTGCCATCTCTGCGAGCAGCCCTGCTTAGGTTACACAGTCTGACAGCCGTAGGTAGGAAGGACCTGCGAAACCTCTCGGTTGCGCACCTAGGATGATGTAGCCTACTGCTAAATGAGCTCCTCAGTGCGTTCAGTATGTCCTGCATAGGGTGGGACTCGGACACCAGCAGAGATGACAGCTTAGCCACCATCCTTCTCTCTCCTATCTCCTCCACTGGGTCAAGGCGTTGCCCCAGGACAGAGCTAGCTTTCTTGATTAGTTTGTTCAGTCTCTTCCTATCTGCTGCTGTAATGCCACTGCTCCAGCAGACCACTCCGAAAGTGATGGTTGATGCCACCACCGTGTTGTAGAATGTCTTCAGCAGCACCTCTTGTACACCAAAAGACCTGAGCCTCCTCAGTAGGAACAGCCTGCGCTGTCCCTTCTTGTAGAGTGCGTCGGTATTGTGTGGCCAGTCTAGTTTATTGTTCAGATGAACACCCAGGTACTTGTAGGATGTCACCATCTCAATGTCTGTTCCCTGTATGTTTACTGGTGCTGTGAGGGGTTGTCCTTGCCTGCGGCAGTCCACCACCAGCTCCTTAGTTTTCCTCGCGTTAATCTGGAGGTAGTTTCGATGGCACCAGTCCATGAAGTCCTGGATAAGTCCTCTGTACTCAGCTTCATCTCCATTGGAGATGAGGCCGACGATCGCAGAGTCATCAGAGAACTTCTGTAGATGGCAGTGTGTTGTGTTGTGTGAGAAGTCCGCAGCATAAAGGGTGAACAGGAAGGGAGCCAGAACCGTTCCCTGGGGGGCCCCCGTGCTACCGATGATCGTGTCGGACACACAATCCCGGGTTCTCACAAACTGTGGCCGGTTAGTGAGGTAGTCCAGGATCCATGATGACAGGTGCTGGTCCACCCCTGCGCACAGCAGCTTGTCCTTCAGGATCATCGGTTGGATGGTGTTGAAAGCACTGGAGAAGTCAAAGAACATGATCCTCACCGCGTTCCCAGGCTTCTCCAGGTGGTACAGGGAACGGTGAAGGAGGAAGATCACTGTATCCTCCACCCCAATGCCATGCTGGTAGGCGAACTGGAGTGGATCCATCACTGGTCCCACCAGGGGGTGGAGGTGAGCAAGGAGCAGTCTCTCCAGGGTCTTCATCATGTGAGACGTCAGGGCCACTGGTCTGTAGCTGTTCAGGTCTTTGGGGTGGGAAGTCTTTGGTACAGGTACCACACAAGATGTTTTCCACAACTGTGGTACCCTCCCCAGCTTCAGGCTCAGGTTGAAGATGCGCTCCACAATCCCACACAGCTGGTCTGCGCAGGACTTGAGGAGCTTCGTGCAAGATGTTATATAAATAAGTACTGGGGCAAGATTGGGTGCAAATTCTTTATAAAATTCAACAGAGAAACCATCAGGGCCTGGGTCTTGGTTGCTGTGCATAGATCTTACTTGTAATATTTTTGCTGTCGATATTTGTGTTCATTTGTGCACAGTCATCTGAAATTGTTGGAATAGTCAGGCCGTCTAAGAATATAGATAGATGGATAGATAGTTTATTTCGAACACAAAAATATAACAAATACAAGCAAATGGCAAATGCAATAAAGTAACAGTATACACTGTTCGAAAGGAAGAAGGAAGAAGTGAACACTTATTAATTCCATCTCCTCTTTTCCATAGATACACCCATGTGAATTTTATGCAAATTACCACCTTTAAGACCCCAAGTAAACAATTTACTGTATTTTTTACAAATCAACATTAACACCCATCCATTCTAACATACAATGATGTCCATACATCAAAACCAGCCTCAAACAACACAGAGATACACAGTGCTGTCCCACCCACCATTCCATAGTGTCCCATAATATCCCAGGTGAACATAATGAATCGTACATATAACTACTACCCTTCTAACATATACCCTTTCAGCAAATGGTGCTTATACCTCTTTTTGAATTGATTTCTGTTTGTACATAGTTTCAGTTCCGGCTCCAGACTGTTCCACAAATCCACCCCACAGACAGATATGCACATACTTTTCTTGGTTGTACGTATCTTGGGTTTTGTAAAGTTTAAGTCTCCCCTCAAATTATGATCATTGTCTCTTTTTTTAAATATTTTTTGTATATTAGTTGGTAGTTGATTATTAATTGCCCCGTACATTACTTGTGCTGTCTTAAATTTAACGAAATCAATGAACTTTGACATGTGACTTTAAGAACAACGCATTGGTATGGTCTCTATATCCTGCATTGTTTATTATCCTTATAGCTCTTTTTTGTAATGTGCATATTGACTGTAGGTTGGTCTTGTAGGTGTTTCCCCAGACTTCTACACATTAGTTAAGATAAGGTAAAAACAGTGAATTGTACAATAAGACCAATGATTTATAGTCCAAGAAGTGTCTTGTCTTCCCCAATATGCCTATACATTTTGCTAATTTGGCCCGGATGTGACTGATGTGAGGTTTCCAGCAGATTTTATTGTCTAGCGTCAGCCCCAGAAACTTATTTTCCTGTACTGTTTCTATTCTGGTATCATCTATCGTTACCATTATTTCATGATTTATTTTATAATTTCCAAACAACATAATCTTTGTTTTTTTTAGATTTAGAGATAATTTATTTTTGTTGAACCACTGCGTTAATTTTTCCATTTCAGTTGTGACCACCTCTAAAACCTGCTGCAAATTCTCACCAGTGCAAAGGATATTTGTGTCATCCGCAAACAAAATAAATTTCAGAATTTTTGATACTTGGCATATGTCATTTATATACAAAATAAAGAGTTTGGGTCCCAAAACTGACCCCTGGGGCACACCACAAGTGATGTCCATGAAGGGTGATTTGTGCTCACCAATTTGTACAAATTGTTGTCTGTTACTTAAATAACTTTCCACCCAACTCAGTCCAACCCCTCTTATCCCATACCTTTCCAGTTTCCTTAGTAGTATTCTGTGGTCAATGGTGTCAAAAGCTTTCTTTAAATCTATAAATACTCCTACAGCAACCTTTTTTTTATCTATACAACTAGTAATTTCTTCTATAAGTTTGATCAGTGCCAAAGATGTAGATTTATCTGCTCTAAAACCATACTGGCTATCTGTAAGGAGGTTGTGTTTTTCAGTGAAATCATCCAGTCTCTTAGTGAAGATTTTTTCAAGTATTTTGGAGAATTGTGAGAGTAAAGAGACTGGCCTGTAATTTGTGAAGCGATGACTGTCTCCTGTTTTGTATAGAGGTATTACTTTTGCTATTTTCATTTTGTCTGGAAATGTACCAGTTTGAAACGACAGGTTACAGATGTGGGTGAGTGGCTTAACAATTCCCTCAATTACTTTTTTCGCTATTGTCATGTCAATTTCATTCCAGTCCGTTGACTTTTTGTTCTTAAATTTACTCACAGTCTCGATAATTTCCTTTTCAGTAACTGCACCCAAAAAGAATGTGTTTGGATTTCTATCTTCTATTTCATTTACAGAACCACTGTAGTTTGTTTCTGGTGTCACTATTGATTTTGCTAATTCAAGACCAACGTTTACAAAAAATTTATTGAAACCACTGACCACATCTTCCATATTATTTATCAAATTGCCATTTTCGATAAAATATTCTGGATAATTTGCATTCTTAGGACGATTACTAATAATCCCATTGAGTACTTGCCATATTCCTTTTATGTTATTTTTGTTATCCTCTAGTATTCTGTTGTAATATTCTTTCTTACAGGTCCTCATTATAGTAGTAAGCTTATTTTTGTATCTTTTATATTTGATCTCAGCTTCCACTGTTCTGCATTTAATGAATTGTTTATATAATGTATTCTTCTTTTTACATGCATTTATTAACCCCTTGGTGACCCAAGGAATATTTTTTTTTTGTTGTCTGTCACTGTATTGTTTTATAGGACAGTATTTATTGTACAATGATTGAAATATTTGTAAAAGTTTATCATATGCTCTATTTATGTCATTTTCATCATAAACTATCATCCAATCTTGTATTAATAATTCCTTTGTCAGTAAATGCATTGATTCTTCGGTTCTTATTCTTTTGTATTTAATATTTTTGGTATACTTTTTCTTCCTATAATCACATGGGCTGCACGGTGGTGCAGTGGTTTAGCACTGTGGCAGCACAGTTTTACCCTCGGCCGGGGGATCGCGGGGATCATGAGATCGTGGGTTCGATCCCAGCCCCAGACCAACAGTGAGCTGTGTGGAGTTTGCATGTTCTCCCCGTGTTGCGCGGGTTTACTCCGGGATTTCTCCGGTTTCCTCACGCACACCAAAAACATGTAGGTTTAGGACGCTCGCGCACGCAGCGACCAGCAGCCGGTGGCTTGTCACCAGACTGCAAACCAAGTCTACCTACGGGTACAAATAAGTAACAAAAAAAAAAATAAATAAAAAAAAAAATAAAAAAAAATTGATAGACAACAAAAATCGGCAGGTGGTCACTGATATCATTCAAAAAAAGCCCACTCCTGATATTATTTTCCATAATGTTTGTGAATATGTTATCTATTAGTGTGGCACTGTGTGACGTGATTCTGCTAGGTCCGGTAATTGTTGGATGTAAGCCCATACTGTGCATTGTGTTGATAAATTCTTCTGTCAAACTATGTTGTTTTGAGTTCATCAGATCTATATTGAAATCCCCACAGATGAACATAACTTTATGAGTTAGTTTTGCGTACATTTTTTCCATCCAGTCCTTAAATACTGTAAGTCAATGTTTGATCCAGGTGTTCTATATACACAGCTCACTACTACATTCTTCACATTGTCCAGACAGATTTCTATTGTAATACATTCAAATAAATCATCCACAGTTACTGACAGATTTTCAACAACCTTGTATTTCAAGCTCTTGTCAACATAAATTGCAACTCCTCCTCCTTTTTTCACTTTTCTATTTATATAATTTAATTCATAGCCATCCATGGTAAAATCCACTCCTTTCTCTTCACTGAGCCACGTCTCTGATATTGCCACAATATTGAAGGGCTCTTTAAACTGATGTAAATAATCTTTAATGTTATTAAAGTTTGCATAGAGACTCCTGCTGTTGAAGTGGATCATAGAAATATTGAAATCAGATGTGACCATTGTGTTAAACTGTTCATCTGTGTAGTAATTACAGTCATTATTGATGGAGCTAAGTAAATTATTATCAGGGTCTATGTCATATTCTATGTCCTGTGGGTTGTGATCTGTGTATTCAAAAACTTTCAGTTCCTGTTGTCCCTGTTTGTTGATTTTTTGATTCATGTTGTTTAATGTTTTGTTGCAGATGAGTAAAATCCTTCAGTGTCCTACAGTTGTCTGAATTGTTGCTGTGACTCCAGTTCATAATATTCATTGATATTTGTCCAGTTCCATAATATTACGGATGTTAATGATCTTGGCTTCTTCAGGTGATCCGTTTAATTTGATGTACTGTATATTTTACAGTTTGATGTCCAGGTGTTTTGAATCTTTTTCTGCTTTTTCATGTATCTTGCTTTCCTGGCTATTTCTGCGTTTTCCTTCGTGAGGTGCTCGTTTATGTAAATGTTTGTTCCTTTTAGCTTCCTACCTTGTTTCAGTAGCGCAGTCTTGTGTTTTTTGTTCACAAACCTCATGATCACAGCCGGTTTGTCGCCACTTTTCCTGGGCAGAGGGTGGCAGGACTCAAATGTTGTTGCAGTCCAGCTGAATTCCTTTGGCCTGCATGCAGGCCGCCACTTGTTGCTCAGTGGATTCGTCCTCCAGCTCACCTTCACTGCTGTCTGCGGCAAATGCTCTCGCGTATGATCGGGGTTTGATGTGGAGCCCCGTGATGATCACGTCGTTCGCCCGAGTGCTCTGGTCCATCTCAGCCATTCTGCTCTCCAGATACGCCAGCCTCCTGTCTTTCTCAGCGTTCTGGTTCCGCAGCGCTTTAATCTCCTCCATTAGGTCCAGGATGCTTCTTTGTTGTGACTTTACAGCGGAAATCTCTTCCGCCAAGAAATCCAGCGCTTTTTTTATTTCTCTTCATTTTGCAGAGCTCTCTTGGGTCCCATTATCCCAGCTGATGATCGCTGAATCCGATCGAATATGGAAACGTGAAAGATCATTGGGTGGTTCAGAAGAGTAAAAACTAGTATAAAATTGTTGGAATTGGTCTTATATCATCTGGGTTAGTGGTTTCTACTACCAATGACGTACAAATTTTGGGAAGGGTGTTGGCAGTTGCAGATTGTCTGATCTGATGAGCCAATAATTTCCCTGCTTTCTCTCCATGCTCGTAGAACATCTGTTTAGATATGAAAAACAATTGCTCAATATGCTTAATAGAAATATTATCAAATTCTGTTTTTAAAAGTAACTTTTTTTTATATAGTTCAGGAGTGGGGGACATGGCATGCCAGCGATCTGTTTCCGCTATATAGAGATAATTCTGCAGTGTTTTTTTTCTTCTCTCATATGCAGTATAAAATTATTTGACCTCTAAGGCAAGCTTTGGGTGCTTCCCAAATAGAAGCTAACTGCACATCTGGAGTTTGGTTGAGCTCCATTAAAAACCACAACTTGTTGAGAGGAAATTTTTAAAGGAGTCCTTAGAAAGCAGGAGGGGATCGAACCACCAGGTGCGTTGGGGGTCTGGGGCAGTTCGGGAAGCTTGTATCTAATTGTAAGGGACTGTGGTTAGAGATGACGATAGCATTGTATTAGCACCCTTTAACCATGGAAGAGGTTCTGCCATAGAAAAATTTATTCTCGAATAGGAATGATGTACTGGGGAAAAGGACAATTGCCTTGTGGTTGGGTTGTTTTTCCTCCAAAGGTCAAAGAGAGCATATGAGTCCATACATGACTAAATGACACTACCTGCCTTTGAAATCTCCCCCAGTATCTGTAGATGATTAAGATCTGGAAGGGTTGCTATAAAATTGGCAAAAAAAGGGGTCATCCCAGTTTCGCCCATAGATGTTGGCTAAAACCACTCGTCTGCCATAAATATCACCTGTGACCACTACATACCTTCCCCAGTGGTTAGAGAAGATTGACAGAGAAACAAATGGGATACCCTTCCTGATCAGGATAGCTGTGCCCCGTGTTCTGATCTCGTCTCAAGCTGAAAATCTGTCCAATTGAGGTTTGTTTGTTTTTTTTTATATACAGTTAGGCCCAGAAATATTTGGACAGTGACACAATCTTGATGATTTGGGCTCTGCATACCACCACATTGGATTTGAAATGAAACAACTACAACAGAATTGAAGTGCAGACTTTAAGGTTTAATTCAAGGGGTTGAACAAAAATATATGATTAGAACATGTAGGAATTGTAGCTATTTTTATACAAACGCTCCTCATTTCAGGGGCTCAAAAGTAATTGGACAAATAAACATAACCTTAAGTAAAATGTTACTTTTCAATATTTTGTTGAGAATCCTTTGCAGGCAATGACTGCCTGAAGTCTGGAACCCATGGACATCACCAAACGCTGGGTTTCCTCCTTTGTGATGCTTTGCCAGGCCTTTACTGCAGCTGTCTTCAGTTGTTGCTTGTTTGTGGGTCTTTCTGCCTTAAGTTTTGTCTTGAGCAAGTGAAATGCATGCTCGATTGGGTTGAGATCTGGTGATTGACTCGGCCATTGCAGAATATTCCACTTCTTTGCTTTGAAAAAAACTCCTGGGTTGCTTTTGCAGTATGTTTTGGATCATTGTCCATCAGTACTGTGAAGCGCCGTCCAATCAACTTTGCTGCATTTGGCTGAATCTGAGCAGAAAGTATATCCCTATACACTTCAGAATTCATCCGGCTGCTTCTGTCTTTTGTCACATCATTAATAAACACAAGTGACCCAGTACCATTGGAAGCCACACATGCCCATGCCATCACACTGCCTCCACCATGTTTTACAGAAGATGTGGTGTGCTTTGGATCATGAGCTGTTCAAATTCTTCTCCAAACTTTCTTCTTCCCATCATTCTGGTACAGGTTGATCTTAGTCTCATCTGTCCAAAGAATGCTGTTCCAGAACTGGGCTGGCTTCTTCAGGTGTTTTTTGGCAAAGTCAATTCTGGCGTTTCTATTTTTAAGGCTGATTAATGATTTGCACCTTGTGGTGAATCCTTTGTATTTACTCTCATGAAGTCTTCTCTTTATGATAGACTTGGATACTGATACACCTACTTCCTGGAGAGTGTTCTTCACTTGAGTGGATGTTGTGAAGGCGTTGCTCTTCACCATGGAAAGGATTCTGCGATCATCCACCACTGTTGTCTTCCGTGGACGTCCAGGCCTTTGAGTTCCCAAGCTCACCAGTGCACTCTTTTTTCTCAGAATGTACTAAACTGTTGATTTGGCCACTCCTAACATTTCTGCTATCTCTCTGATGGATTTCTTCTTTTTTTTCAGCCTCAGGATGGTCTGTTTCACCTCCTTTGAGAGCTTCTTTGACCGCATGTTGTGTGTTGACAGCAACAGCTTCCAAATGCAAACGCCATACCTGGAATCAACTCCAGACCTTTTAACTGCTTAATTGATGACAGGTTAACGAGGGAAGAGCCCATGCAGCCTTGTTATTTTTTTTGCAGCTTTCTGAGTCAATTGTCCAATTACTTTTGGTCCCTTGAAAAAGAGGCGGCTACATATTAAAGAGCTGTAATTCCTAAACCCTTGCTCCAATTTGGATATGAATACTCTCAAATTACAGCTGAGAGTGCACTTTAAGCCCATATTGATTATATAATTGTATCCTGGATATGTTTTCGTAAACAGCTAAAATAACGAAACTTGTGTCACTGTCCAAATATTTTTGGGCCTAACTGTAAGTCTTGCATGTTTGCTTGGTAGGTGTTTCCTGTAAGAACATATCAGAACCAAGAGACTTTAAATGTGCAAAAGCCCTGCTACGCTTCACAGGATTATGAATACCTTTCACATTCCAACTCAGGAAACGAGAGCTTAAATTATGGGTGTCAAACATTAAACTGTTTACAAAACAGAAGAAAAAGCAAGTGTCCTTGTCCCTTAACTACAAACAAAATAAAGCCTTGAAACCCCATGCTGATCCATTAAATCCCTCAGGATTGCTTTTCCCTTTACTGGTATAACACAGTAAATAAACATACAAAAAACTCTCATGGGGGACCCTGGCCAAGGCAAACAATCAGCAGGTTAAGGGGAAAAAAAATTATATTGCACCTGAAATATGAGAAGATACAGATTTCACCCCCTGAAATATTGGGTTCAGCCGGGCTCTCAGGGTGAATAAAACTAGGCTAAATCACCTGTGACAGTGCCTGAATAAAGAAAAGTATGTGCTTGTGTATGTACGTATATCAGTCTGTACCGATGCACACATGTACACTACCGTTCAAAAGTTTGGGGTCACTTAGAAATTTCCTTATTTTTGAAAGAAAAGCACTTTTTTTCAATGAAGATAACTTTAAACTAATCAGAAATACACTCTATACATTGCTAATGTGGTAAATGACTATTAGAGCTGCAAATGTCTGGTTTGTGGTGCAATATCTAGATAGGTGTATAGAGGCCCATTTCCAGCAACTATCACTCCAGTGTTCTAATGGTCCATTGTGTTTGCTCATTGCGTCAGAAGGCTAATGGATGATTAGAAAACCCTTGTGCAATCATGTTAGGTCTGCAATGCTGTAATTGCTGCAAATGGAGGATTCTTTGACGAAAGCAAAGTTTGAAGGAAAAAATTATTATTTCAAATACAAATCATTATTTCTAACCTTGTCAATGTCTTGACTATATTTTCTATTCATTTTACAACTCATGGTGGTAAATAAAAGTGTGACTTTTCATGGAAAACACAAAAATTGTCTGGGTGACCCCAAAGTTTTGAACGGTACTGTATGTAAACGCACACACATACTTGTGCACACCTGTATACACACTACTGCATATAAACAAAAGTACCACATTTAAAACCGCATATAAAAAGACGAAGAAAATAAAATCGGGCAATTTTACCTGTGAAAGATGTCTTCAATTAACTTACTCAGCTGAAAAGAGAAGCTTTCCAGATGTAAACATTTGAACAGTATTACCAGTAAAAAAGCACATTATTAAAACCAAGGAAGATGACTAGATGAAACCATCCTCTGTTCAGTAGCCACCGTCCCAGCTGGGAGACCATGTTTTTCACTAGCCTTTAGCCGTCTGCGCTGTTAATATCTGTTAGCCACTGCCATTGCTTCATTAATGTTTCGTGGTGCGTTGTTTTATGGCTGCAGGTTTTTCCTGATGTAGTCCATAACTGCAGATGGGTCTTCGCATCACTTCACTATCTGGGCAGGATAAATGTTTTGAAGGACTGCTGGGAAGAGGACCCCATACTTGACGCCCTGGCAGCCCCGGAGGAGCCGCTTGGCTTCAGAGGAGGCTGCTCTCTTCTTAACCACGGCAGTGGTGTAATCCGGGAAAAATGCTCACTCTTGTAGAGGATTTAGGGGTTTATAGACATTTTAATGTTGGTACAAGTATTAATGTAATTATGAATGTGAGTAGGAATGAAGATTTATTTACTCAAATCCTTGTAGGGCACCTGTCCAGATAATGGACAATTTTATTAACAAATCTTTGTTTGTACCAATTATGAATCGGTCTTCAAAAAACCCTTGAGTTCTTGACTCCTGATAATCAAGAAGATGGACATGAAATCAAACAATAACTCCATGTCTTTCAAGGGTTTAATAAATATCAGAATAGGTTGACATATTTGGATAATTTTAAGATGGACATTTCAACATGTATCATGGGCATCATAGACTGTTACAGAGTTACTTATGAATCAAGCATTTGTGGAACCAAATGAACTGTAGTTTAATTTGTTAGTATACTGGAAATTGGAAAACCATAAAATACATCCATCCATCTTCATTTTTTTTTAATTTAAGTTTTTGTAAAGGGTATACAGGTCATTACAGCATTGCATTGTTTACATTTTCATCGCACGTTCCCTTATATTTTGCTATTTGACAACATTGGCAGAATAGTTATTACAACACCCCCCTTTTTTTAAAGTGAAAGAAAAAGTGAAATTAAAGAGAATTAAATTAAAACAAACAAACAAACAAAAAACCGAATAAACAAACAAACAGAACAGCAAAAAACAAACAAACAGAAAATTAAGTAATTAAAAGTAAAAGAGCATCTGAGTAGCGTTGGAACAAAGAGTGGGACCATCATTGAAATGGTATTTGTCAAAGATTAGATCTAATGGAAGACACATATGCGATCCAGGGTTGCCAAAAGTTCATGAACCCATCCATGTCCTGTCTCAGTGCGAATGTCAACTTTTCCATCGAGTAAATGTCTTGAATCACGTTAATCCAATCTTCAGGTGTTGGACAGTCCTTCCGCATCCATTTTTTAGTTGGGGCTTTTTTACTTGCCAATATTAAAACATTGAATAAGTATTTATCTCCTCGTCTTTCCAGTGAGTCCGGTAGTAAACCCAAATACAAAGTTGTAAAAGAAAAGGGAACTGTTATTTTGAATATTTTCCCCAATATTGTCTGTACATTGGTCCAATATTGGTGGATAACTGGGCATGACCAAAACACATGAAAATGATTTACAGTCTTTTCACCACACAAGCGCCAACAGTTCAACCCCTTATGGGTAAATTTGTTTTGTGCAGGTGTTCTGAAAAATTTTACCAAATTTTTCCATCCAAATTCTCTCCACTGCAGGGATGAGGTACTTTTCCATTGCTGTCTATTTAGCTTTTCCCATATTTCCAATTGTAAAGTGAAATTCCCCTCTTTTTCCCATCTCTTCTATATATGATGTGTTGTCTCCTTTTAAGTCTTGAAGACCTTGGTATATTTTAGAAATGTATCTGATCCCTGGGATCCCTTTATATGCCATTAAGAAGTCCTTCAGAACACCTGACTGGGCCCTTTCCAAATCCTCCTTTTTAAGTATATTGTTTATGTGGTGTCTAAGCTGAAAGAACCTGTAAAGGTCTTGATTTATTAGACCTTGTTTTTTCAAATCTTCAAAACTTCTTAAAGTTTGCCCCTTAAAGAAATCGTAATATTTTATCAGTCCTTTCTCTTTCCACTCTTTAAATTTAGTGTCTGTTTTATTGGGGGTAAAGTCTTGATCATAGGCAATCCATTGCAGAAGTCAATAGGGCTCTTTAGCTTGATTCTCTCTGACTATCTTAAACCAAATTTTTAGCGGGGTCTCTATCCACGGGTTAGTGTTATTCAAGAGTTTAGGTAAGGCATTGTTCCCTATTATCGCCTGTAGGGGGATGTCACTTGTTATTTGGCATTCCATCTCCTTCCATTGTGCAGTGTAGACTGGGTTACATATCTCTACTAAAGTTTTAATTTGTGCGGCTTTAAAATAGTCCCTGATATTTGGCAGCGCGAGCCCACCTTTGTCTTTGTTTAGCTGTAGGGTTCTATATCTGATTCTAGGTCTCTTGCCCTGCCATATGAATCTTGAGATCCTTCTGTCTAGCTCCTGCCATGTTTTTTTGGGGGGTTCTACCGGTATTGTTTGGAAAAGGTATAGAAGACGTGGGAGTATATTCATTTTGACTGCTTCAATTCTTTGTGCAGTACCTAAGAATGGTATCATATTCCATCTTGCTAGGTCAGATTTTATTTTTGTCACCAGTGGATCATAGTTTAGTGTTATAATTTTGTTGAGTTGTTTCGGGATATTGATCCCCAGATATTTCATAGATTCCAGCTCCCAGTTAAGGCATTTTTCCACAAGTATCACCTTAGCTTTACTTACTTTTACTTTACTCACTTTCTCGCTCTTTCCACAGTACCCTACTCGCTTTAACCGATACGATTTTCGTGCCAGTTTAGGGGCAGGGGACAAGCGAGAAAAATCGAGGTGTGATTTGACGTCAATCGACTCTTAGCCCCTGATTGGTCAGCGCGTAATGTCACGAAATCGCCCCTCTTCGAAATCTTTACGTCCGCCATTTGCAATCGCTCACAGAGTGAATACGATATTAATAGAGACAGCGTTGTAGGTTAGGTTTTGCGGAAATCTACACCGTGGTCCAACAAAGAGGTGCGGGGTTTTCTCTGCTTGCTGGCAGATACACAGTCAGAAGAGTGATCCGGACCCTACAGATGATTGCACAGAATAGAACCGTACTACTGACAAGCTGAATACGAAGTTGAGAGAAGCATCCATGGTGAGTGATTTGTAATATTGAGCATCTGTTCGCTTATTTATCCTGTTGGTGGTAAGCTCACTTTTGAGCCATACAGCCCCATTCTGTGCTGGCTAACTCGTTTTTTTTAACGAATTTTGGCTACGAATTTTGGCTAGTAGCTAGATAATACCAACTGTTGATTCGCGCTTGTTTTCTCCTAAATATTCGCTTGTGAGAGCAAAACAATGAAATATATCAATCCTGGTTATAGTCCTTGTTTTTGTTTTGTATTGCACTTGGTGCTGCACATTAAATTGTGTGCAATTTAATCCCGTTTTTTGCTGGCTAACTCGTTTTAGCTAACGAGTTTTGGCTAGTAGCTAGATAATACCCACTGTTGATTCACGCTTGTTTTCTCCTAAATATTTGCTTGTGAGAGCAAAACAATGAAATATATCAATCCTGGTTATAGTCCTGGTTTTTGTTTTGCATTAAATTGTGTGCAATTTAATGCTAGAATGTGTTTCCACATGCCAGGGTTATTAGCTTCCCTGTTTATAGTGGATACTGGTGAGATCACAGGATCCGAAATCTCAACAATATAAAAGTGCTTTTTCAAACCAGTGATTTATAAAGTCATTCATATAATTTTCTAAAGCGTCAGAAAGAGAAATCCATATATTATATCGATTCATTACACAGACCATGATATATTTCAAGCATTTATTTATTTTAATTTGGGTGATTATGGCTTACAGCCCCTGAAAACCCCAAATTCCATTTGGCAAAAAATTAGAATATTACATAAACTTTAAAAAATAGTTTTTAAATAGAAATGTGGGCCGCTGAGGTGTTGGTTAATATGGGCTGTAGCCATAATCATCAATATTAAAATAAACACTTTCAATATATCACTGTCCCTATAATGAATCTATATATGGGTTTCACTTTCTGAAATGAGTGACAAAAATATTTAACTTTTTCATGATATTCTAATTTTTGAGATGTGCCTGTATAAGTGTTGAACTTGCTTGAAAAAACTCAACACCATCCATTTCTGTCGTTCGTCTAGGCAAGAGGGAATCGGCCGCTCAACAACGGACGTCGCCACTGTGGAAAGTACTGAAATCCTTTGCTTTTATAGGTAAGTGTCAAAACCAAATTAGCACAATTTCCACTTAATGTAAAAGGGACTGAACTGAGATTTATTTGATTGTGTGAGTATTACAGAATAACTGAAAAAGACTGGCACATCAACTGTAAAATAAACCACTTGTTAATGTATTTATTTGTCAGATCACTTGTGTGATCCTTTGAGTTATGTTCATAACTATCTTTTGGGGAATGGCAGTTGTTCAGTCATCAATATACACTCACCGGCCACTTTATTAGGTACACCTGTCCAACTGCTCGTTAACACTTAATTTCTAATCAGCCAATCACATGGCGGCAACTCAGTGCATTTAGGCATGTAGACATGGTCAAGACAATCTCCTGCAGTTCAAACCGAGCATCAGTATGGGGAAGAAAGGTGATTTGAGTGACTTTGAACGTGGCATGGTTGTTGGTGCCAGAAGGGCTGGTCTGAGTATTTCAGAAACTGCTGATCTACTGGGATTTTCACGCACAACCATCTCTAGGGTTTACAGAGAATGGTCCGAAAAAGAAAAAATATCCAGTGAGCGGCAGTTCTGTGGGCGGAAATGCCTTGTTGATGCCAGAGGTCAGAGGAGAATGGCCAGACTGGTTCGAGCTGATAGAAAGGCAACAGTGACTCAAATAACCACCCGTTACAACCAAGGTAGGCAGAAGAGCATCTCTGAACGCACAGTACGTCGAACTTTGAGGCAGATGGGCCACAGCAGCAGAAGACCACGCCGGGTGCCACTCCTTTCAGCTAAGAACAGGAAACTGAGGCTACAATTTGCACAAGCTCATCGAAATTGGACAATAGAAGATTGGAAAAACGTTGCCTGGTCTGATGAGTCTCGATTTCTGCTGCGACATTCGGATGGTAGGGTCAGAATTTGGCGTCAACAACATGAAAGCATGGATCCATCCTGCCTTGTATCAATGGTTCAGGCTGGTGGTGGTGGTGTAATGGTGTGGGGAATATTTTCTTGGCACTCTTTGGGCCCCTTGGTACCAATTGAGCATCGTTGCAACGCTACAGCCTACCTGAGTATTGTTGCTGACCATGTCCATCCCTTTATGACCACAATGTACCCAACTTCTGATGGCTACTTTCAGCAGGATAATGCGCCATGTCATAAAGCTGGAATCATCTCAGACTGGTTTCTTGAACATGACAATGAGTTCACTGTACTCAAATGGCCTCCACAGTCACCAGATCTCAATCCAATAGAGCATCTTTGGGATGTGGTGGAATGGGAGATTCGCATCATGGATGTGCAGCCGACAAATCTGCGCCAACTGTGTGATGCCATCATGTCAATATGGACCAAACTCTCTGAGGAATGCTTCCAGCACCTTGTTGAATCTATGCCACGAAGAATTGACGCAGTTCTGAAGGCAAAAGGGGGTCCAACCCGTTACTAGCATGGTGTACCTAATAAAGTGGCCGGTGAGTGTAGTTTAGTTTATATGTGTAGTTTATAGTCTATCATCAATAAAGTCATGCAGTAACAGGACACATTACAACTATTTGAGACCCATTGTAGTGCTTCCTTTTATATTTTAGCAATAAAAGTACAAAACACCACCCACACTTGAAGCCAGTGCAAGAAGAGACACTTTTACATTCCAGACAAACTTTTATTGATAAAAACTCCATATTTTGACTGAGCGACTCCATAATCTGTGATGCACACCTTCAGTTAAAGTACTAGATTCCATTCCAGTGAATGTATTAATTCATTCTGATTGCTGAGGCCACAGTAAAAGCAGATGATTTTAAATGCAACCCAGCCCTTGTAAAATCGACTTGACATCAGTGCAGCTATATGAAAATTGTGGTTAAATACAACAACAAAGTACTTTATTGTCACATTGGAATTGGAATCACCGCTGTTTTGTTTTTCTTTTGAATTCTTGGATGGAATATGGTGGGCAGTATAAGCTGCAGCTTCAGCCATCACCCATTTCAGATAACCTATGTTGAACTGTATAATCAGAGGAGTTATTGTTTAATTCGACCTTATTAAATTTTTTCCCCCTTTGTTATATTATTGTATTTTCTTTAAATCTATCCGAAATAAAGATTCATTCATTCACATTCCACCACTGGCTTTTAGCAACAAGTGTATTTCCCAAATATGTTTTAAACTTCGTTTATTTAACCTCCACACATTTCTGTCTTTTGTCTAGGCAAGAGGGAAACGATCGATCCACCCCAAACTGGACCTTGCGTCACTATTTACAGAGATGCAGGCCTAAGATCTGCTGATCTGAGACCAGTGTGAGCTGCACATCCCAGCTGCTGAGTGACCCAGTCTTACAGTTTTGAGTTTTGCACATTCTGAATAATCTGGAATTTGCTGCTGATTGTAATAAACAATTTAGTGATTTATGTGTTTGCATCATGATTTCTATTTTTGTCTGTTAATACACTGGTGGGGAAAGAGTCAATAGTACAAACCATTAATGGGTGACCTTGAAAATAATGGCTCATTTTTAAGAAATTTATGTCACATGGTGGTAACCTTCACATATTAAAAAGAGACATCTGCAAAAACTTCAGAGGTTTGTCAGTGCAATACTACATGAATGCATGTATAGTACATTGTTGATGCAGAGAATATATATTTCTACAGTACATGTATCGAGTAAATCAAGCATTTTCCATGTAACCTTGTGACTGCATTATTTTAATTGCTTTTAATCCTAGATCAAGTTTGTTTTGGCCTAAAATGCACCATAACTGTCAAATACATCTTATTATACAGAACTCAGTAATGTTTACTTTTGAATATACATTCTGTGGCTAATATAGTTATTAACCTGGCGATCGAGTTGTGTCAGCTGATCATTTTTTGCTATGACATCGCAGACTCAGTGCAGCTGAAGCAGGTACGTCCATGATGTCTCAACAGTCCATGATTTCCACGCAGATCAGAGCAATTTTTTTTCCCACAATATTTTTATTGAACCTTTTTTTTTTTTTTTTACAAACAGCACACACAGTCAGACACTAACACAAAAGTAATTTAAAAACTAAAAAGAACAATAAAATGACAAAAAAAGGTTAATAAAAAACAGAAACCATTAACAAAAACAAGTCAACAATGTTCCTCTGTTTAGTCTAGGTAATCTATTACATTAGAATACATAATATACATTCACCAGCTTGGAATTTGCAAGGTCCACACATATCATTCACCTTCTTCAGAAGTTATGTTTACTTAATTTACATAATCAATGAAAGGTCTCCATATATTCTCAAACACATTTCCTTTGATTTCAGTATGTATGTTATTCTTTCTAGTGGAAACCAAAAGTGAGTTGTCTAACTGCTGCCTTTTTTGTAGTAATCATTTTTTAAGGTGTTTTGACGTGTAATTACCCATCCCTGAACACATATCCCTTATAAATATCAATAGATGGGAAAATGATACTCAATTGACACTCAACATGCAAAATGGTGCTACAGTTGGATTGCCTTTCTTTAAAATTTTAAAAATTATTTTGTAAGTAAAAGTGGGCTAGGATTAACTGGAAATATAACAAGTTTCCACATATAATTCCAAGGTCAATTGGCAATTCCATAAAACCAAAAGGGAGTTGTTCAGCTGCTGCATTTTTCTGCAGTCATTTTCTACGGTGTTTTAGCGTGTAATTTCCCATCCCTGAACACATATCCCTTAAAAAGAACTATCAATGGGAAAATGATACACAAAAACAAGAATTTTCCTACAGTCGAATTGGCTTTTTTTTTTTTTAAGTAATTTAAATTATTTTGTACGTAAAATAGGGCTATGATTAATTGGAAATATAACAAGTATCCACATATAATTCCAAGGTCAATTCCAAGGTTTTAGGATTTAATTAGCTGTCCCTTAACAGTTAAGCGTTATGAACAACAGAGGAGACGTAGATGAAAAGTGCACCTAATTTTATTTAAAAAAACAAATGTTTGACATATATATGCACATGAATGAGGCTCCATGCAAGGACGCAATTTGTGGCACAAGTAGGTGAAAGTGTCCTCGGACATCCGGAAGTTCTGCAACCACTGTGTGCTTGAGAAGCTGGGGACAATATTCTCCCACCACTGCGAGCTACGGTTTACTGCCCAGGTCCATGGTCTGCAGCGTTGATTTTGCAACAACGCAGCCAACTAGAACACACACACAGCATACATATTAATACTGATAACCTGGCGACATCAAAATGCTGTACACAACAATGACATGACGATAAAATGACAATAGAAAGCATTAAATTACCAAAAACCGTTTCCTCGTGTGCTTGATGTGCCTGATGTGCTGGGTAATTAAGCTCTCTGCTTCATATTCCGCTTCATATTCCGCTGCTTGATATTCCCCAATGGCAACAACGAGTCTCTGGTACTGCCCCAACGTGTGTTCTCTCAATGCACGTCGTCTTCTCCGGTTAAAAACATTCATTTATTATGTTCAAAAGCCAGAGAAGAAACAACATGGAAATCCTCCGCACCTAATGCGCCATTTTCTTTGTTGTGAAGGAGTCAGTCGCGTGTTGACGTCAGCAGAGTGTGGCTCCGCCTCAATCCCGCCCACTGCCGAGCTTACGCGGCTTAACAGGGCTGTAATGGATCAACAACCCAGGGAGAAAGAAGTAGTGGAGAATCGAAACAAGTAAAAAAGAACTGTGACTATGGAAAAGAGCCATTAGTTTTGAGTTCACTTAGTGAATAATGATTTGGGTCATAGTTGAATGTTAAAACTTGGGTTTTATGCATGTTTAATTTGTACCCCGATAAATCTCCATAGTCTGAAAAAACTGAGATTAGTTCTGGTAAAGAAGTGTCTGGTTGCCCTAGGTATATTAAAATGTCATCAGCAAAGAGTGCTATTTTATGTTCCTTCTGACCAAGTGTAATACCTTGAATTTTTTGATTTTGTCTTATCCATTGGCTCAGAGGTTCTATGAAGATTGCAAAGAGCAGTGGAGACAGGGGGCAGCCTTGACGACATCCTCTTTCCAGCTCAAAAGATGATGATAATTTACCGTTAATCCTTATTTTAGCTGTTGGTTTTTTATATAATGCCTGTATAGTTCTAATGAAGTTATGAAAATTGAAACTGGATAAGATTCTATATAGGAAAGACCAGTCAACCGAATCAAATGCTTTTTCAGCATCTAATCCCAATATGACTGCATTTAAGTTATATTTTTTTATATGATGAATTATGTTTAAAGTGCGTCGAATGTTGTCTTGTCTGTCTTTGTCTTATAAAACCTGTTTGGTCTAAGTGAATTAAGTCTGTCAGTATGTTTTCTAACCTTTTGGCAAGGATAATGGTAAAAAGCTTATAGTCCTGATTTAATACACTGATTGGTCTGTAGTTGGAGCATTCTAGTTTATCCTTTTCAGGTTTAGGTATAACTGCAATGACCCCTTCTCTCCAGGAGGGGGGGATTTCCCCTGTGTGGAGGACATAGTTAAATGTTTTCAAGAGGAGAGGAGATAGTTGCTGTTTAAAGGTTTTGTACCATTCTGCTGTATAGCCATCTGCTCCTGGGGATTTGTTAGCTTTAAGTTTCATAATTGCTTTTTCCAATTCTTTAGGATGTATTTCTGACAGTAGTGTTTTATTTTGTGACTCCGTAAGTTGGGGAAGGTTTAATGTGTTTAGGAATGCCTCGGATGCGTTTTTATGTTTTTTGTGGGAGTATAAGTTCTTATAGTAATTCTCGAAGCTTTTAAGAATATCCTGAATTCTGAATTTTATTTCCTTTGATACTGGGCCTCTGATTTTGTAGATTGCTCTTTCTGTTTGATGTTTCCTCAATTTATAGGCTAGCAATTTTGCCGATTTACTGCCTGCTTCATAGTATTTTTGTTTCAGAAATGTAAGTTTCTTCTGGATTTCTATTGTGTAGATCTCATTTATTTGATTTTTAATTTCTTTAATCTTGAGCGAGCCATTAGAATGAGTGTTGTCTTTGTGTTCTTTTTCTAGGTTCTTGAGTTCTGACTCTAGTGTGATTAGTTTTTCTTGTCTCAGTTTCTTTTGGGTTGCCAGTTTTGCAATAATTTTTCCCCTTATTACAGCTTTGCACGCATCCCACAGTATTAAAGGGGATACTTCTCCATTATCGTTTTCTTCCAAATATTTGAAAATATCTGATTCCAATTCATCTTTCAGTGGTCCTTTCAGGACATTTGAATTCAACCTCCAGGAAAATGTATTATTTGTGTATTTTTGGATGTTCAAGTCCATATAGATCGGACTGTGGTCAGAGAGATCCATCAGTCCTATTTTACATGTTTTTACTCTTCCAATGTCTCTATTAAACATAAAAAAGTAATCAATCCTTGAGTAAGATGAATGTGGCGTTGAATAAAAAGTATAATCTTTTACATTGGGGTTGAATTCCCTCCATACGTCACAGATTCCCATTTCTTTTAGTAGCATCTGAGTTTTCCTATTTTGAGTGTTATTTTGATGTGAAGAATTACCTGTTGCATCCCAGTATGGATTCAGTCTTAGATTGAAGTCTCCACCACATATCACTAAACCTTGGGCTTTAGTTATCATTAGGTCGAATACATTTTTATAAAATTTCCATTTAGCCCCTGGTGGTGCATATACATTCAGCAGGGTGATATCTTCTCCCTCTAGCCACCCAGTTACCAAACTGTACCTCCCTTCTTTATCTTTTTGTTCTGATTTTTTTTCAAATGTAATTTTGGTTGATATCAATGTCGCTACTCCCCTCCTCCTCCCTGATTTATATGAAGATGAAGAGATCATTTTAAACCCTTGTCTATTGAGTTTAGTGTGTTCCACGTCTGTTAGGTGGGTTTCTTGTAAAAATATTATTTCTGCTTTGTCTTTTTTCATTTTGCGTAGAATCTTGGATCTTTTAACTGGATTCAGGATCCCTTTTACATTATATGAGGCTATTTTGGTTACACCCTGTTTCTCCATTGTATTTTCTTATTTAGTATAACAGTGTGGTGGCCCTCTTTTTTGCTACTCAGAAACTGAAAGAACATTAAGAACATAAAAAACATTAAGAACATAGTGTACGAAACTTTAAAACAAAAAACTGTCAAAAAAACTTCCTGAGTTGGGGTCTCTTTAAAGACCCTGTAAGAGCCCCGATGGAGTGTAGGCTCTGAGGGAAATTCCTCAAACTCTCAGAATCAGAATCAGAATCAGGTTTATTGCCATTGTTCATGTAGTACACAAACTAGGAATTTGTCTCGGTACAATGCTGCAACATTAAACATGATAAGATAAGAGAAATAAACTATACATGTAATAAAGTGTAGGATAAGATTAAGTGATACTGGTCAACAGTTAAAATATAAATATTTAAATATTAAAATAATATTAATTAATATTTAAAATATATTAGCCAGCAGCAGATACTGTGGAGAACTATATAGTGCAGTCGGTAATGCAGGAAGAAAACAGTGATGATTGACATGAGTCTGGTTGAGCTGCTGTACATGGTGCACGAGAGTCACTTAGTGTTCAGCAGTCTAATGGCAGAGGGGAAGAAGCTGTTCATGTGACGGGAGGTTTTAGTCTGGATGGACCGAAGTCTTCTACCAGAGGGGAGGGGGGCAAACAGTACATGACCAGGGTGTGAGGGATCGGCTATGATCCGGCCAGCACGCCTCCGGGTCCTGGAGATGTACAGATCCTGGAGAGATGGGAGCTTGCAGCCGATCACCTTCTCAGCAGTGCGCACGACGCGCTGCAGCCTTAGTCTGTCCCTGGCAGTGGCTCCTGCGTACCACACGGTTATGGAGGTGGTGAGGATGGACTCGATGATGGCTGTGTAGAACTGCACTAACATCTTGGTGGGTAGCTTGAGCTTCCTCAGCTGCCGCAGGAAGAACATCCTCTGCTGGGCTTTTTTGATGAGTGAGCTGATGGTCAGCTCCCATTTGAGGTCCCTGGTGATGGTAGTGCCTAGGAAGCGGAAGGAATCAGCAGTGGTGATGGGAGAGCCTGAGAGGGTGAGGGGGGGCAGAGGAGTAGTGACTTTCCTGAAGTCTACAATCATCTCCACTGTCTTCAGAGCGTTCAGCTGCAGGTTGTTATTGCTGCACCAGGACGCCAGCTGGGCCACCTCTCTCCTGTAGGCGGACTCGTCGCCGTTGGAGATGAGCCCGATGAGGGTGGTGTCGTCCGCAAACTTGATCAACTTGACAGACTGGTGGCTGGAGGTGCAGGAGTTGGTGTAAAGGGAGAAGAGTAGGGGGGAAAGTACACAGCCCTGGGGTGATCCGGTGCTGATGCTAGTATAGTCTGAGACAGTCTTTCCCAGCCGCACATGCTGCCTCCGGTCCGTCAGGAAGTCGATGATCCACCTGCAGAGGGAGTCAGGCACGTTGAGCAGGGACAGCTTGTCCCGGAGCAGAGCGGGGCGGATGGTGTTGAATGCGGAGCTGAAGTCCACAAACAGGATCCTGGCGTAGGTTCCCGGGGAGTCCAGGTGCTGCAGGATGGAGTGGAGGGCCAGGTTGACTGCATCGTCTACAGACCTGTTGGCTCGGTAGGCAAACTGCAGCGGGTCCAGGAGAGGGGTGGTGATGGACTTGAGGTGGGACAGGACCAGGCGCTCAAAGGACTTCATGACTACAGAGGTGAGCGCTACAGGTCTGTAGTCATTAAGTCCAGTGATCCGTGGCTTCTTGGGGACAGGGATGATGGTGGAGGATTTGAGGCAGGACGGCACGTGGCATAACTTAAGGGAGGTGTTAAAAATGTCTGTGAATACAGGAGCCAGCTGTTTCGCACAGAGTCTCAGGGTGGAGGGAGACACGCCGTCTGGGCCGGGGGCCTTGCGCGGGTTCAGTCTGGAGAACTGTTTGAGCACATCCTGCTCACTGATGATAAGGGGAGGTGGGGAGGTGGGGGGGGTGCCTTAAATGAAGTAGGGAATGTGGAGGCTGTGGAGCTGGAGGGAGGGGGGGAGTTGGACACAGATGACGAGGTGTCAAAACGGGCATAGTGTTGGGACAGTCTCTGACAAAGGGCTTTGTCATCCTGACCTTTAGGAGCCTGAGGTCGATAGTTGGTGATCTGCCTCAGTCCTCTCCACACGGAAGCCGAATCATTAGCAGTGAACTGCTGCTGGAGTCTCTCTGAGTACACAGATTTGGCCCTCTTCAGCTCTCTGTTAAACCGGTATTTAACCTCCCTGTAGCAGTCCCTGTCTCCACTTTTCAGCGCTGCTTCCTTCTCCTTCCTGATCTGTCTGAGCTTAGCTGTGAACCAGGGTTTGTCATTAGAGTAACTCACCCTGGTGCGTGATGGAAGAATGTTCTCTTCACAAAAGTGGATATATGAGTTCACAGTGTCCGTGTACTCATCCAGATCATGCGTGGCTCCTTTAAGCATGCCCCAGTCAGATATTTCCATGCACGTTTCCAGCTTCTCCTCAGCATCACTGGTCCGTATCTTCGTAGTGCTCACAACAGGTTTAGTGAGCTTCAATCTCTGTCTGTATGTGGGAATGAGGTGAACCATCACGTGATCAGATAATCCCAGCGCAGCTCGAGGGACAGCGCGATATGCGTCTTTCACTGTGGTGTAACAGTGATCCAGTGTGTTTAATCCTCTGGTGGGGCATTTAATAAACTGTTTGTAGCGGGGGAGATCGTGGCTCAGATTGCACTGATTAAAGTCGCCAGCCACAATAATCAGCGAGTCTGGAAAACTCCGCTCTGTGTGTTGAATGTGATCCGCGAGCACACGCTGAGCTTCGCGCGTGTCCGCGTCGGGAGGGGCGTACACAGCGATCAGTATAAAAGAAGCAAACTCCCGTGGGGAATAAAAAGGCTTGCAGTTGATAACAAGAAATTCCAAGGCAGGAGAACAGTGTTTGGAAATTTCCGTTACATCAGAGCACCAGCTACAGTTGATGTAGAAGCAGACACCGCCTCCTGTGGTCTTGCCGGAAAGCTCTGTGTCACGATCAGCACGGAAGAGCTGGAAGCCGTCGAGGCGCAGCGCGCTGTCCGGTATATTTTCCCGGAGCCAGGTCTCAGTAAAGCAGAGGACAGCTGAGGAGGCGAGGTCCTTAAAACGCATCAGCAGTCTCAGTTCATCCACCTTGTTAGAGAGAGAGTTGGTATTGGACAGAAATATGCCAGGCAGCGCCGTTCGCGAGCCTCTCCTGCGAAGTCGCACGAGAGCGCCCGCTCGTCTTCCTCTCTTCCGCCGTCTCACTTTCCAAGCCAAACAATAAACCAGATCGGCGGCAGGGGCTAGAAAAACTGGGAGGAGGTCCGTGGGGGTCAAAGTCCTGATATTTAAAAGTTCTTCACGGGTATAAGTGCAAGCAGACACACAATTGACAAACAAAAACAAACAAAGAGCGCAGCGAAGCACCATGTCGACCGCTGTGGGCGCCATCTTGGATTTAAACTCGTAAACTCTGTTACGTGTTGAGGGCCCTCTCTTACCCCTGTAAGTTGTCCCATGTTTTTAACGTGAATTTCAGATCCCAATCCGAATTTGTAATGATTTTTTTTATTTTTTTTTTTTTAATGCCTATACCCTATGAGATTGTGTGCACCCTCCCACCCCCATCACAGCAAACCTTCACTCTAATACAGTATTTGTTAGTGTGGGGAGAACATGTGGGTCATTGTTACATTTCTATTTTAACAAGATTTTTTTTATTTTTTCCTTTAAATTAAGAAGACATTTGTTTCTAATGCTATAACTGCTCCATGAAAGGTTCTACCACATGCTGATTCTGCATCTCCTTTAATGTTTGTTACCTTGTAGGAGGGGGGATGGAAGGTCGCTATTCCTTCCTGGAACTGGAAAGCTTATCTTTGTAGCTCTGGGGCTGGGTTTCCCGCTGCTGGCCCGTGGATTTAGAAGGTCTTTGAGTGGACCACGTTTGAGCGCTGATTTTCTCGCTCAGATTCGCTGCGGGTTTAAACACCGTTACCGGGAGCCCTCTTCTTGCCATGTCAATTGTTGCTTCTTCGTAGAGACATGACTCTTCACCGTAAAAGACCCTTAACTTCGCCAGAAATGGCGTCTGGAAGCGTAGATTCTTTTCCCGTAGAACCTTTTTGGCGTCGTTATATTCCCGTCGCTTTTTAAGAACCTCAGGGGCGTAATCGTGCTCCACGAAGACTTTTCTGTCTTGATGCATAAATCCTTTTTTCTGCCAAGCCCGTCTTACAACCTCTTGTTTTATTTTGAAATCGGAGAATCTTACCAACACTGAACGCGGGGGCGTCTCTGCCGCTGACTTTGCGGCTAATGTACGATGGGCCTTTTCTATTTTCAAATCGGTGGTTTGTGGAATATCCAACTTCTCTCTCAATAAGGATTCCACGCATTCCGCCACTGTGTTGAAACTATCTTCAGCTCCTTCTTTCAGACCGTGAATTCTGATGTTATCTCGTCTCTGTCTTCCTTCTTGGTCGGCTAGCTTAGCCTCCAGCCTTGACTGTTTTCTGTGTAAATCCAGCATAGAATCTTCAAGCACTTTTACTCTTTCTTCAGCTTCCAAGATTCGGTTTTCGGCCTGGTCCATTCTGCTGTTCGTCCTTTTTAGTTCCTCTCTGAATTCATGAAATTCGGCCCGAAATCGTCATAATTCATCATATAGCGATTTCAGGCTAACCTTTTTGTTAGCTAGGCCCAGCTCTTCGTTTCCTGAATGGAGGTCCTCGGGATCAGATTCTGCGGCCGCCGCGTATCCTGACCTGGGGAATGTCAGTTTCTTCTGTTTTTGGTTAGGCATGGTGTTTTTGTCTTTTGATTTTTATTCTTCCAAAAATCCGTTAAAGTCTGATTTTGAAGATGTTTTCCTTGGATTGGATCTGGGAGGTTCAGCGTTAAGTTGCTATCACCATGGCATCCAGACCGGAAGTCATCCATCCATCTTCTACCGCTTTTCCGGAGGTCCGGGTCGCGGAGGCAGCAGTTCAAGCAGAGAAGCCCAGACTTCCCTCTCCCCAGCCACCTGCTCCAGCTCTTCAGAGAGGATACCAAGGCGTTCCCAGACCAGCTGGAAGACATAGTCTCTCCAGTGAGTCCTGGGTCTACCCTGAGATCTCCTCCCAGTGGGACGTGCCCAAAACACCTCAAGTGGGAGGCGTCCAGGAGGCATCCTAATCAGATGCCTATACCACCTCAACTGACTCCTTTCAATGTGGAGGAGCAGCGGTTCTACTCTGAGCCTCTCCCGGATGACTGATTTCCTCACCCTATCTCTGAGGGTGAGTCCAGCAATCCTATGGAGAAAGCTCATTTCAGCCGCTTGTATCCGCGATCTTGTTCTTTCGGTCATTACCCGAAGCTCGTGACCATAGGTGAGAGTAGGAACGTAGATTGACTGGTAAATTGACAGCTTTGCCTTAGAACTAAGCTCCCTCTTCACCACAACAGACCGGTACAACGTCCGCATCACTGCAGATGCTGCTCCGATCCGTCTGTCAATCTCTCGCTCCATTTTCCCCTCACTCGTGAGTAAAACCCCAAGATACTTAAACTCCTCCTCTTGGGGCAGGAGCCTGTCCCCAACCCAGAGAGGACAATCCACCTTTTTCCGGCTGAGGACCATGGACTCGGACTTGGAGGTTCTGATTCTCATCCCTGCCGCTTCACACTCAGCAGCAAACCGTCCCAGCAAGAGCTGTAGGTCATTGCTGGATGAAGCCAACAGGACAACATCATCTGCAGACAGCAGAGATGAGATCCTGTGGCATGACACCCTCCATTCCCTGGCTGTGCCTAGAAATCCTGTCCATAAAAATTATAAACAGGATCGGTGACAAAGGGCAGCCCTGGCGGAGTCCAACTCTCACTGGGAATGAGTCCGACCGAGTGTTGGCAATACGAACCAAACTCTCACAGCGGTCGTACAGAGACTGAATAGCTTGTAACAACAAGCCCGATACCCCATACTCCTGAAGCACTCCCCACAAAAAAACCACGAGGGACATGGTCAAATGCCTTCTCCAAGTCCACAAAACACATGTATACTGGTTGGGCAAACTTCCACGAACCCTCAAGAATTCTCGAGAGGGTAAAGAGCTGGTCCGATGTGCCACGGCCAGGACAAAAACCACATTGCTCCTCCTGAATCCGAGGTTCGACCAACGGCCGGACTCTCCTCTCCAGTACCTTGGCATAGACCTTCCCAGGGAGGCTGAGGAGTGTGATCCCTCTAAAGTTGGAGCACACCCTCCGGTCCCCTTTTTTGAAGAGAGGAACCACCATCCCGGTTTGCCATGCCAAAGGCACTGCCCCCGACCTCCACGCAATGTTGCAGAGGCGTGTCAACTATGACAGCCCTACAACATCCAGGGCCTTGAGGTACTCTGCGAATCTCATCCACCCCCGGGGCCCGGCCACCAAGGAGGTTTTTAACCACCTTGGCCACCTCAGCCCCTGTGATAGGCGAGTCACCCCCCTCGTCCACAAACCCTGCTTCCTCTGTGGAAGGACCCCCCAGTGCACTATCCATTCTCTTGATGGTTTTCAACAACATCTGGAAGTCAGGCAGTATTACTGAAAGCTGGAAAGAAGTCGTAGTTATACCCGTTCCAAAACCTGGGAAAGGTCATACTGATACCAACAACTACCGTCCAATAGCTCTGACAAGTTGCCTCTGTAAAACCATGGAAAGAATGGTAAACAATCGCCTTGTGTGGGTGCTTGAGTCTGAAGGCCTTTTAACTGATTACCAGTGTGGCTTTAGACGTGGTAAAAGCACTTTAGACCACCTTATCAGATTAGAGGCCTATATACGTGATGGTTTTATTAGAAAAGAACATGTAGTTGCTGTATTTTTTGATTTAGAAAAAGCATATGACACAACATGGAAATATGGTATTTTAAGAGACCTACATGGCATGGGTTTTAGGGGACATTTGCCTTTTTTCATTTCAAACTTTATGTCCAATAGACACTTAAGAGTCTGAGTAGGAGATACCCTTTCAGAGCCCCATGTGCAAGAACAAGGAGTCCCCCAGGGAAGCATCCTCTTGGTTACTCTTTTTAGCATTAAGATTAATAGTGTAGTTGGTGCTCTTAGACCAAATACCTTTTGTAGTCTTTATGTAGATGACCTCTGTATTTGCTACAGGGAGAAAGACATGAGCACAATCGAAAAGCAACTACAGCTGTGCATAAACAAGATTAATAGGTGGTCAGTCAGTAATGGTTTTAAATTTTCAAAAACAAAAACTGTCTGCGTGCACTTTTGCCTGCTGCGGTCTGTTCACCTCGACCCTGAGCTTTTCGTAGGTGGAGAAGCTGTCAAGGTGGTAAAAGAAACCAAATTCCTTGGACTTATTTTTGATAATAAGTTGTCTTTTATTCCACATATAAAATTTCTACGAATCAGATGTTTTAAAGCCCTTGATATTATTAAAGTTTTGGCTAAAACTAAATGGGGTGCGGACTCTACTGTGCTGCTGCATCTCTATAGAGCACTTGTAAGAGCTCGGCTAGAGTATGGGAGCATAGTTTTTGGATCAGCAAGGAAAACATACATCAGGATGCTAGAAACTGTCCATCACCAGGGGCTAAGGCTTGCCTTGGGGGCTTTCAGAACCTCTCCTGTTAAGTTTTTATGTTGAAGCAAATAAGCCTTCACTTCACAACAGGCGCCTGAAATTGGCTCTCCAGTATATGGTTAAACTTAAAGCAAACCATAGAAATCCAGCCTACTCTGCAGTTTTTCACCCTCGATTTTTGCAGATGTATAAGGTCAGACCTAAGCACATCACTCCTTTTGGACTCCGTATAGAACCTCACCTGGTAAAACTAAACCCTGATATAAGCAATGTAACACAGACACAGTTTTGTCCCATTCCACCATGGAGTTTAAGGAAACCCAATATAATTCTGGATCTGAGCCAAAACAAAAAGAAAGACACTCACCCAAATGTGTACCAGCAGCAGATCTTGGACGTAAAATGTCGTTTTCCTCACCATACTTCCATATACTTGGATGGATCTAAAGTAGATGGCTCAGTCCCTGCTGCAATTGTCACCGGGCACAATCAGTATGGTTTGCGGATTCCCAAACGATGTTCAGTTTTTACAGCAGAGGCTTGTGCTTTGCTTCTAGCATTGGAACACATTGAGAGAACCAAACAACAGAACTCCTTAATTTTTACTGACTCCAGATCCTGTCTTCAGGCATTTGGGTTTTTAAAGACTGATCACCCCATTATTATCCGGATTTTAGAGAAACTAGGTTTTTTACAGAAATATAATGTTAATATCATCTTCTGTTGGATCCACAGCCATGTTGGCCTGTCAGGTAACGAGCAGGCAGACAATGCTGCCAAGAGAGCTCTTACCCAAGAAGTCACTCAATGCCAGATCCCAGCCTCAGACCTCAGGCCTCTAATAACCTCCTATATTTTAAAGAAGTGGCAGACTGAATGGGACACATGCACTGCAAATAAACTGCATGACAGATAGATACTAGATAGATAGATAACTTTATTGTCTGTCCCAGTCATTGACAGAAATTCTTCTTCGACACGGCTACAACAATATTACACATTCAGCCCTCTCAAAAACACGTTCAAACTCAGGATAAAAACAGTTTAAAAAAGTAAACATGGTTAAAAATGAAACGGCAAATAAAATCATGTGGCAGAAAATATTAATAACCATTAAAAATTAATAGTGATGAATAGATAAATGCTGATAACTAATATTGATAACATTGATAGCTATGATAACTATTTGATTTTGTTTAGGATTGTTGCTTCAGAAGGAATAAATGATTTCTTGTAAATGTTTTTATGGGCGAATGGAACTTTATATCGTCTGCCTGATGGCAGTAACTGAAAAGAGTGATGGAGGGGGTGAGATGGGTCCTCTGTGATCAGGGTGGCTTTCCTGATCACAGAGCGCTGATGCAGTTCAGACAACGGTGTCTGTGGTGAGCCAATGATTTTGTTACCCTGATTAACTACAGTGGGGTAAAAAAGTATTTAGTCACCCACCAATTGTGAAAGTTCTCCCACTTAAAAGATGAGAGAGGTCTCCAATTTTCATCATAGGTATACCTCAACTGTGAGAGACAAAATAAGAAAAAAAAAAATCCAGAAAATCACATTGAAGGATTTTTAATGAATTAATTGGTAAATTCCTCGGTAAAATAAGTATTTGGTCAATAACAAAAGTTCATCTCAATACTTTGTTAAATACCCTTTGTTGGCAATGACAGAGGCCAATTGTTTTCTGTAAGTTTTCACAAGGTTTTCACACACTGTTGCTGGTATTTTGGCCCATTCCTCCATGCAGATCTCCTCTAGAGCAGTGATGTTTTGGGGCTGTTGCTGGGCAACACAGACTTTCAACTCCCTCCAAAGATTTTCTATGGGGTTGAGATCTGGAGACTGGCTAGGCCACTCCAGGACCTTGAAATGCTTCTTACAAAGCCACTCCTTTGTTGCCCGGGCGGTGTGTTTGGTATCATTGTCATGCTGAAAGACCCAGCCACGTTTCATCTTCAATGCCCTTGCTGGTGGAAGGAGGTTTTCACTCAAAATCTCACGATACATGTCCCCATTCATTCTTTCCTTTACACGGATCAGTCGTCCTGGTCCCTTTGCAGAAAAACAGCCCCAAAGTATGATGTTTCCACCCCCATGCTTCACAGTAGGTATGGTGTTCTTTCTCCTCCAAACACATCAAGTTGAGTTTTTACCAAAAAGTTCTATTTTGGTTTCATCTGACCATATGACATTCTCCCAATCCTCTTCTGGATCATCCAAATGCTCTCTAGCAAACTTCAGACAGGCCTGGACATGTACTGGCTTAAGCAGGGGGACACATCTGGCACTGCAGGATTGATGAGTCCCTGGCGGCGTAGTGTGTCTCTGATGTAGCCTTTGTTACTTTGGTCCCAGCTCTCTGCAGGTCATTCACTAGGTCCCCCCATGTGGTTCTGGGATTTTTGCTCACTGTTCTTGTGATAATTTTGACTCCACGGGGTGAGATCTTGCGTCTAGCCCCAGATCGAGGGAGATTATCAGTGGTCTTGTATGTCTTCCATTTTCTAATAATTGCTCCCACAGTTGATTTCTTCACACCAAGCTGCTTACCTATTGCAGATTCAGTCTTCCCAGCCTGGTGCAGGTCTACAATTTTGTTTCTGGTGTCCTTTGACAGCTCTTTGGTCTTGGCCATAGTGGAGTTTGGAGTCTGGCTGTTTGAGGTTGTGGAGAGGTGTCTTTTATACTGATAATGTGTTCAAACAGGTGCCATTAATACAGGTAACGAGTGGGAGGACAGAGGAGCCTTTTAAAGAAGAAGTTACAAGTCTGTGAGAGCCAGAAATCTTGCTTGTTTGTAGGTGACCAAATACTTATTTTACTGAGGAATTTACCAATTAATTCATTAAAAATCCTTCAATGTGATTTTCTGGATTTTTTTCCCCCTCATTTTGTCTCTCATAGTTGAGGTATACCTATGATGAAAATTGGAGACCTCTCATCTTTTAAGTGGGAGAACTTGCACAATTGGTGGCTGACTAAATACTTTTTTGCCCCACTGTATACGGGAAAGCTTTGTTTTGTGCTTAATGAAGAGGGAGCTGTACCAGGATGAAATGTTAAAAGAAAGGATGGATTCAAAAGTGTAAACCAGAGTTAAAATGTGTCTTCTGACATTAAAAGTCCTCAGTTTCCTCAACAGGTGGAGGCGTTGTTGTGCTTTTTTATAAACAGAGTCAACATGGTGTGCAAAAGACAGGTTACAGTCCATCTCTATTCCCAAGTATTTAAAAACTTGAACTTGCGCAATAGCCTGACCCTGAATACTGAGGGGTGTAAAGAGAGTAGTTGAAAGTTTCTCTTTGTTCCCACAGCACAACTCCTTAGTCTTTGTAGTGTTTAACTCCAGAGAGTTCTGATTAAAAATCTGAGCTAGATCGTTGACTGCCTGCTGATAGCGGGTCAGTGCAGTACTGTCTGTCAGATGGGCCACCAAGGCCATGTCATCTGCATATTTAAAAAGAGTCAATCCTTCACTGTCACAGGAGATGTTATTTGTGTATACAGAGAACAGAACCGGAGATAAAACACAACCTTGAGGAAGACCTGTGTTTAAAATCAACTTGCTAGATGTAAAACCATTTAAAAACACTTGTTGTGGCCTGTCATATAAAAAAAACTGTGAATCCATAAAATCAATGTTGGGTGAACCTGGAGGTCTGTCAAGTGATGTAGCAAGGTACCTGTGTGTACAGTGTTAAAAGCAGAAGAAAAGTCCATAAACAAAATGTGTGGGTGTGAAGAATCCAGTTGTTTGGTGACGGTGTCTAAAAGTGTAAGACATGCATCCTGTACACCCCGTTTTGCCTTATAGGCAAACTGGAGGGGATCCAATTTGTGTGACATATTAATCAAAAAGTCACACACCACTCGCTCCATACATTTACAGAGCACAGAGGTCAGGGCCACTGGTCTGTAGTCTTTCAGGTCCTTAGGGTGAGTCTTTTTGTGGATTGGAATGATGGTAGATTCCTTCCACTGATCAGGGACACATCCAGAATCCAAGAGATGCTGAAAAAGTTTGGTGAGGACTCCACCTAACTGAATGGAACATTCCTTGAGGATTCTGCCTCTGAGCCTATCAGGACCAGCGGCTTTGTGTTGGTTGACCCTATGAAGGATGGACGTCACAAGTTGCTCCTCAATGATAAGGGGTTCATGGGGGGAGATGGAAGGTGGGGAGGTCCAGGTGGTTGGTGTGCTGCTGGTATTAAAACGGGTGAAGAAGGTGTTAAGCTGTTCTGCAAAGTAAGTTGGGTCTGGGCAGTTGACCAGTTGATATTAAACCTACCATAAGCCATAGACATTTGCATCACTTTCAAAACCGACATGATGAGGTAGTACAGTGATCCCTCACTACTTTGCGCTTCACCTTTCGCGTCCTCAGTGCATCGCGGATTTTTCAAAAATATTCATCAAAAATTCAAAATTGAGAAATAATGGGCGGGCGCTAGCAGAAGGCAGGGAGACTACATTAGACCATCAGGTGTCAACACGGAGAGCCGCACAACTCAAAAATCCACCTCTCTGTTCGCTGTTCTCGTGTTGGCTCAGCTCGGAAATCTCGCAAGCTGATTGGCCGAGACGTTTCACCCCGCAAGCTGATTGGCCGAGACGTTTCACCCACCTTCTCTCCCTGCCGAACGCCCATGCAGTGAAGGAAGACCGCATTCATTGCTCTTTATCGCTCGTGTTGCTTAGTGTCGCCGCGTGGAACTTTTTGCTGTTCTCTTGTGCCATTTTGTGCAAAATAGTCTTCCCGTCGAGCCACTACGCCACCTCCTGCAGCTTCTCCAGCTCTATCGAAAGCTGCCCTCGACGATGCTGCGCCTCTAGCACCTCACGATGAGGCGTCACCTGAGGAGCAGTAAAGCTCTCATTAACCTGTGCAGTAAATCATCTTCATCTTGAGTTACGTATCTTGTTATAAGAATAAAAGAGTTCTAAAAACATATTTAAGTACACTTTATTTACATCTACGTATGTATGTACACTTACACACACACACACACACACACGTATCATATGAGAGAGAGAGTGAGAGAATGAACGTACGTATTATTTATGGGTGACGTCATTAGGGGTGACGCTACTTCGCGGTTTTTCACTTTTCGCGGTCGGTTCTGGAACCCATTAACCGCGATAAGTGAGGGATCACTGTATACACTAGATGCCGTATTGGCCACTCTAGGCTTACGCACAGCTTTTTATTAAAAGGTGAAGCATCACCGTCTTGTCAGTTTTGCGGAGGTTTTTTTTTTTATCAATAAAGCACATTTTACTTGACTGTCCTGCTCTCATGACGGCAAGACAACGTTTTTATACTCATAAGTCACTGAAGGATATTTTTAATATGGCACCACCAAAGAAAATTTTAGGGTTTTTAGCACATGTGCATCTGAAGCATCTTAATTTTTTCTATTTTATTGTATGTACATATGTATCTCACTGTACTTATTTATTCTTTCATTTGTCATACTGTCTCTATATAATTAACTCAATTTTCTTTAGTTCTAATTTTGCCATGAAATAGCCATAGATGCTGATATGGCACTAAACAAGAACACTCACTCACTCACTCCTCTGTGGAAGGCGTGTCAGTGGGATTGAGGAGATCCTCGAAATATTCCTTCCACCACCCAACGATATCCCCAGTCAAAGTCAACAGCACCCCATCCGCACCATACACAGTGTGGACAGGGAGCTACTTTCCCCTCCTGAGCCGCTGGACAGTTTGCCAGAATCTCTTTGAGGCCGACCGAAAGTCTTGTTCTATGGCCTCACCGAACTCCTCCCATACCCGGGTTTTTACTTCAGTAACCACCTGAGCTGCACTCCTCTTGGCCTGCCGGTACACCTCAGCTGTTTCGGGAGTCCCACAAGCCAACCAAGCTTGATAGGACTCCTTCTTCAGCTTAATGGAACCCCTCACCACTGGTGTCCACCACTTGGTTCGGGGGTTGCTACCACGAGATGCACCGACCACCTTGCAGCCGCAGCTGTGGGCTGCCACTTCAACAACAGAGGTGAAGAACATGGCCCATTCAGACTCCTCCAGACTCCCTCGCTGTTTCATCCCATCTAGCAACAATGCTCTGCACTGTGTGTGTTTATATATTTACATATTTATTCCATCTAGCTACAATGCTCAGCACTGGGTGTGTTTATATTTATATATCTATATATTTATTCCATCTAGCTACAATGCTCCGCACTGTGTTTTTATATATCTACATATTATTCCATCTAGCTACATTGCTCCGCACTGTGTGTGTTTATATACTTGCATATTTATTCCACCTAGCTGCAATGCTCCGTACTGTGGGTGTTTATATATTTACATATTTATTCCATCTAGCTACAATGCTCTGCACTGTGTGTTCATATATTCATATATTTATTCCATCCAGCTACAATGCTCTGCACTGTGTGTCTGTGTGTGTGTGTGTATATATACATATTTTATAGTAATATGTACATATGTATATTAGCTGCTCTTGCTTGCTTGTTTTTTTTCTTGCCTTCTGATTGTTGCTCTGAGTGTTGCTATCCCTGTGCTGTTGCAATCCTGGAATTTCCCCGTTGTGGGACTAATAAAGGCTTATCTTATCTTAATATGGTTGAAGTTCTTCCAGAGGTGGGAGTTGAAGACCTCCAGGACAGGGACCTCAGCCAGACGTTCCCAACACACCCTCACTATACGTTTGGGTCTACCAGGTCTGAATGGCTTCCTCCCCTGCCATCGGATCCAACTCACCACCAGGTGGTGATCAGTTGACAGCTCTGCGCCTCTCTTTTTCCGAGTGTCCAAGACATACGGTCGCAGGTCTGATGACACGATAACAAAATCGATCTGCGACCTAGGGTGTCCTGGTGCCAGGTGCACATATGGACACCCTTATGCTTGAACATGGTGTTCGTTATGGACAGACTGTGGTTAGCACAGAAGTCCAGTCCAATAACTGAACACCACTCGGGTTCAGATCGGGCGGGCCATTCCTCCCAATCACCCCCCTCCAGGTTTCACTGTCATTGCCTATGTGTGCATTGAAGTCCCCCAGTAGGACAATGGAGTCTCCAAGAGGAGCACCCTCCAGCACCCCAGTCACAGACTCCAAAAAGGGTGGGTACTCTGAACCATCATTTGGTGCATAGGCACAAATGATAGTCAGGACCCGTTTCCCAACCTGAAGGCACAGGGAAGCAACCCTTTCATCCACCGGGGAAAACTCCAATATAGAGGCTGCAAGGTGGGGGGATACAAGAATACCCACCACTGCTCGACGCCTCTCGCCCGGGGCAACTCCAGAAAAGGCCAAGCTCCAGCCCCTCTCCAGGAGACTTGTTCCAGAACCGGAGCTGTGTGTTGAGGTGAGGCCAACTATATCTAGCCGGTATCTCTCAGCCTCGTACACCAGCTCAGGCTCCTTCCCCACCAGAGAGGTTCCACGTACCAAAAGCCAGTTTAGAAAGCTTGGGATCAGTCCGCCAAGGTCTCCGCCTTTAACCGCCACCTAATCCACATAGCACCGGACCCCCATGATCCGTCCTGCAGGTGGTGAGCCCACTGGAGGGTGGACCCATGTAACTCCTTCGGGCTGAGCCCGATCAGTAATTCAAAATGAGACAAACGTTTCTTCCGATGTTTGTGGTTTAAATGAGTTAGTTTAAGCTTAAGAAAATGATCTTCTTACACCATAATTTAAAGAAAAAAAATATAAGAAATTAATTTTAAAGAGAATTTTCAGAGCATGAGAGGCCCTGGGCCTACTTAAGATAGGGGGAAGAAAATGGAAGAGCAGAGATGTCTGCTCCTTACAGCTTGACCAATGCCCCAAAACTGAACAAACAAAAAGCCAGTTTTTCCCGGGTGTGGCACGATGGTTCTAAACTTCATGACAACTGGGCTGAACCAATTACATTTGAGCTTCTTTGTTTGGCAGAAGTCATAAACTGACTAAAAAGGAGATGAAGATGGGTGTAAGGAGCCCATTGGTCAGTTCACAGTTCAGGGCTCTGTGGGTCTCCCAGCAAAAAGAGGAGGGGGAGAGAAATTTGATATGAGAAGTGAGATTCCCCTAAAGTAGGTGTGCTGAATAAAGCATAAATTCCTTCAACTTTAGTGACTAAGATATTCTACTCAATAAGGGAGCATACAATGTCTCTACATTGTAACTAATTAATTTGTAATAGCAAGCATGCAAAAATTAATTTCTTCCTGAAAATAAAGCACACATCAGATCATCTCAAAACATTTGAAACCACATTTTCCATCCCAAGAGTTCAACCATGTCTTCAGTAGCGGATACTGTCTTAAGAGAAAGAATATGAATTAGTTCATTTGTCCATATTGCATAAATTCCACTGGCAAAAGAGAAAAAAAAATAAATATTCCTGATTCGTCCACCAGATGGCACTTGGAAACTGTCTGTTTCCTGGAAAATCTTGACCCCCTCCCAAGGTCTGGGTAAGATCAACCATGAATTTGTCGATTTGGAACATTATTTTGCCAAAGAGCAGAAAAGGGAGACTGGCTAAATCTAACTTCCACTTTATGGCTGATGGATAGTGTTACAGCTCTGGTCCTTTTGTGAAAGAAGCAGTTCAGTTCAAGCAGTTCATTTTGAGTTGAAGCAATTTTTCTTCAGCAAAGAATGATTTTAGAGATTGGAACCAGAACAGGGTTAATGCTCCCTATCCCCCCCTCTGTATTAAGGTGAGCTTCGGTCAGCTTTGGTACACATCCTTGGCAGCTGGTTCCAATGGAAGTCTCTTGACTCAACTGCTGAGCTAACGGTTCTGATGTCCATAAGCAATAGCTTGTAAACAGAATCTATTCCAGAGTATAGATCTTTTGGTTTGGTTTACAAAAAAAAAAAAACTTTGAAAAAATCTTCAAAAAAAAAAAATGAATATGGACAAATATAAAAATTGTAAAATTGTCTAAAATATACTATATATGCATGCAAAGACTGAAAAATTCTGGATACCAAATTACAAAAATAGTGATTTTTACATGCTTGAGATAAATGTTTCAGCTAAGTGATACTGAGGTAACTCAAGGCAGTTTAAATTGGATTTGTTTAGCTGGACTAAACCATGGTTCCACAGATGTCTGAGCCATAGGGTGTTTGAGACCTTTGTTCTGGAAAACTGGACGAACATGGAATGTCATCATTGTTCTTTGAATGGCAACGAAGAGTAAAATTTGACTACTGAAAAAGGGTTAGGATAAGATGAAATCAGGGTCATCGCTGAAGCGTTTACTGAAAAGCTAATGTTTCTAGCTACCTCTGGGAGTAACAGACACCAGCTATGTGTGAGCATAGTCAACCTTTAACACAAAGAGCAACAAGTTCAAGACCTTGCTGAGTTTGACTGAAGCTTCGGAGCAAACATTCAAAACAAACACAGTATCTTGCAAAGTTTTGGTAGCAGTTTGTGGTTCAACAACCTGGCGTTTTGGTGTAGCTGTGTTGACCGAGTTAACAGTGGACGTGCTATGGCTAACAAGAGGCCCCAACGGTGAGGCTGTTACTGACAATCCACCTCAGGATTGTTGACTTTTTTTGTCTTGGCTCTGCCCAGTTGTGACTGGGTGATCGTAGGTGTGATTGCTAGGTAGAGGGCTAAACTGAAAAACAGGAGGGCTATCTTCCTGGTAAACAAAAGTGAGTGATTTTAATCTCGACCTTCTTGTTTTTTGTTTTTTTTGCTTTTTTTTTCATTAGACACCTGCGTGGCAGATGAAAATTATTCTGAGGTGGAACCATTTCTTTTAGAGATTGAACTCTAAACCTTAGATGTTTTATCACCTTCAGTGGGAATTTTGATGTTAGCTCAAGCTAATGGTATTGGATGTTTTGTGTGTACTATTTGATAATAGCAGGTCGATTGAAATTGAGTAGAATTTTACAGAGGCCTTTAAGATTAGTTTGAGGGATAATTTGGTTTTAATTTACCCTTTTTCTTTTGGAAGCTTTTTATGCCGTTAACTGATTGGTTTGGAGAAATGCGCCAGAGTATACATACCTGAGGCTAATAGTTAGTTAATGGTTATTTCTTGGATGTAGGCCTGATTTTAATCTTATTTATGGACTTAATGTGACAGTGTTGTACCCGACAAGTCCCATGAGGTTTTGGTAGAGTTTACTCTGATTGTGATGGGCCCATTTGAAAATGGGGTCCTGGATTTGGTATTTAAGTGGCCAAAGTTTGTTGTTGACAATGTGTGGATTCATCCACCTGGGCAGGAATTTAGGAGTGATTTTTCCCTATCTGTAGATTGATTTGTTGTGTTTGCAGTACAAATGCGTAGTGGAAAGACCTTGCCAGCCACGCCCCCCCCCCCCCCCCCCCGGTTGAGGTTTGCCATGGGAGGCTTTTTGGTCATTGTACACTTTGTCATTTGGTGGATTGGTCCAAGTATTTTTGAAATGTGCCCTTTGGAGCATTGTACATCATTTTGACGCCTCTGTGTTCTGCAGCTGGAAGGTCATAGGCATTGGCAGTCATCCACCCCCTTCTGGTTTCGAGGAACTAAGAGCGGTGGCGATTGTTTGTTGGAAGCAGGAATACGAGTGCCATTGCATAGCTGCAGAGAAGGTTGCATTACAGGAAGTGTACAATTTTTACAATTTCAGTATGTTAAAGGAATTTGACGCGGGGAGTGTGTGTACGGTCGGGTCCGACCGGTATTTGACAGTTTTATGGACCATGGAGTCATGGGCTTGAGCAGATGCATGCTTAGTACTAATTCGCAAAAGTTGGGTCCACCGATGCATTACCCTTAAGTTGCGGAGGGTCCAGGGAGTTGGTTGATTTGGCTCTTGAGACCACGCAGGCCTCAGGGGTGGTTGGAATTCAGAAAGTGGCACCAACATTGAGTCAAATTTACCAAGGGGGTCATGTGGAGATTTTTGCTTGGCCAGTGAGTTCCCAAGGTCATTCGATTCTGTCCTGACCTTGTGTTTGAAGGGGACCTTTGACTTCTTGAGGACAGTGTTCACCTTGGTTTTTGTGGTCACATTCGATCGGGTTCAGTTGTTCCAACAGTGCTAGTTGTGAGACTCTGTGTGTCCGAAGTGTCAAGAACAAAGCACTATGATTCAGTTGTCTTTGGTAGGTTGAAAGGGTGAGGGTGTCGAGTTTGAGCCCATAGTTTGTGATTCTTGAAGTCAATCAGTGGCTCAAAGCGATTCAGTAGGTCTTTGCCGATGAGCAATGGAATAGAGTCAAGTTTGGACACATAGACCGGATGTGTCAAGGTCATGGGACTAATGGTGACTTTGATTAGCGACACGCCTGACAGTCGTGTTAGTGAGCGTGTATGGTCAAACGGCTAGCGAACAAGGTTCCAATTTTAAATCTTTGAGCGCGGTTAGCAGCTACACACAAATCATGGAACCGGTGGTTTGGCACTGATTTGCAAAATGTCATTTTTAGAAGGGTGGTCTTTGGCTTGTGGTTGGGCTGCCGTAACAGCACTGGACTGCACTGGGTTCATTGGTTCTTCTCCATTTGTCGAAGGGGTTCTCTTTTTGCCTTCGTGATTTAGAGCATTTCTTCTGAGTTGGCATAGCTGTGATAGCTAGGATGTCAGGTGTTTCATTTTCTGTTGTTTTAAATCTTCGCTTGGAGAGGTTTGAGAGCTTCTATATCTTCTCTACCGAGAGTAGGAGTTTCTTTCCAAGACTTCTGGTTGGTCTCTGCTTCTGAGCTTCTGTGTTGAGGTGGACATGATTTGCTGTGGTTGCGCATGTGTTCGTATTGGTATCTGTCATCTTTAGAGTCCATACCGTATTCTCGCGATCTATGTGGTAAATTTGGCCTACGACGGTAGTCGGGCTTTCGCAAAGTTGGTCCTGAGTGAGATCCAGAGGACCTATTTTGGTTTTGACCTTGATGTCTGTTGGGAAAACGTCTCAGATTTACATGTGATCGCGGTGTGGAAGATGGAGTAGGGTGAGGGGCTCCTTCCAACTCCAGGGTGTTAGAAGCAGTGCTGATGGCTAGCACGGTGCCAGGCTCAGCGTGCTTGTTGCGACTTTGTTGCTGTTTTTGGAACGCATAATATGCAAACTCTCTCAGCTGACTTACTGAGCTTGACCTTGGGTTAGCTGTCACTCCAAGGTGGTGACTCACAGTGGGATGGAGGTTCTGGATGAAGAGGGTCTTGAAACTGTGGTCTTCTTCCATCCCTGGTGTATTTTGACATCCGAAATATGCAAGAAGTCGTTGCTGGTAGGCCTGTGGAGGCTCTGAGCAACCTTGTTTCACAGCCAGGGCTGCCAATTGCCCTGATTGTAGGCAGTTGTTGGCGAATTCCTTTTCAATGGCTTCGTGGAGTCGCATGTAGTCCGTTCTGATGTCTGTTGGCTGTCTATAAAGTTTGATACTGACGTTGTTGGGCAGCGCGCGGTGGCAGAGTGGTTAGCACTGCGGCAGCACAGCAACTCACCCTTGGCCGGGGGATCCTGGATTTGATCCCAGCCCCCGACCAACAGTGATCTGTGTGGAGTTTGCATGTTCTCCCTGTGTCTGTGTGGGTTTACTCCGGGATTTCTCTGGTTTCCTCCCACATGCCAAAAACATGCACGTTAGGTTAATTGGCATCAAACTGGGGATTCTAAATTGTCCTTAGGTATGACTGTGAGAGTGAATGGTTGTGAATGGTTGTCTGTCTCTCTGTGTTGGCCCTGCGATGGACTGGCGATCTGTCCAGGGTGTACCCTGCCTGTCGCCCAAAGATGCTGGGATAGGCTCCAGACCCCCCACCCCCCCCCCCGCGACCCGAAAAGGATTAAGCGGAAGAAGATGGATGGATGGATGGTGTTAGATGTTTAATCAAATGGATGTGATCGTCAACCGTAGTATCAGAGTACTTACGCAGGTAGTAGTCAATGTCTTGTAAATAGGCTGTGGTATCTGGTTCAAGTCTTCTAACATGTAATCAAGTTGAGCTTGAGTATCGTCGTTTTTATTTTGATTGTTAGTTTCTTCCTTAATGATTTATTTTCCTGGAGAAAGAAGGTTGTTTGGTTCCTTAGCTCATTCTTGGAGCGTAACGCTTTAGCTTCAGCTACTGTTAACCTCGTGACTAATACTATTGCGAACTTTCCCAACACCCTAGGGAGATTCTTCCCTTTTGGTGGGTTTTCTGCATAACCGCCCACAAGTTCAGTAAGTTGCTTCAGATCTTTGGGCTCTGTTTTCTTGACCCGTGTTGTGAAGCTGGATAAAAAAATCAGAAATTCATTCTTCCAATGTTACTTGAAGGTCATCCAATTCGGTAAATCGGTCGGTTGTTCGCAGGCCCACCATGTTTTACTGTTGTTTACCAGTTAGCTTAAAAATCAACTTGATTGTAGCTAAATTTGTTAGTCAAGGGTTAAACTTGATTATTTTATATTGGTGGTAGTTACAAGCTCTTTTTAGAACTTGTTCCAGCTTACAGGATTGTAAGAAGGAAGGCAGAATTTTGGAATTATTGTAGAAATATTAACATGTTCTATTTTTGTTGAAACTGTATTTTGATTTGTAGTTAAAAATTTGTGTGGATTGACTTTACTTAAATTTTCAAAGCCTAGTATTGGAATTGTCATCAAAGCTAGCTTTGGAAGTTGTTGAATGTCACTTTTAAAGTGAGGATTTTATTTACAAAAAGGGAACAAAAAATAGGGTTAAATGCTTTAGAGATTTATGGTTATAAGCTTTCACTTTCTCTTAAAGTTAAGGTTGACTTTTGTTTTTATTTGTTAAAGCTTATTTTCATTTGAAGCTTTAAATGTTTTAATATTTACAGATTAGGAAACACAAGTAATTGTTTTGCTACCAAGGATTTCTTAGGATTAAAGCTAATGGTGATTTGTTTATTCTGTAAATAAAAACTATAACAATCTGTTTCCACCTTTTGACTTTTCTCTTTTAAATCCTGGGAGAAAAAAACATCAATAATGCAATGACTTTAAGTAACACTTAGGGCTTTTAAGTCTTAATTGATCGTTGCGCTCCTGGTGGCTCTGCGTGCTCATTCGGCTCGGGACCTCTGCCGTGCTGCGGTGGTTCAATTGTCGTCATGTTCGCTGCGGACCCTTCACCCACTGGCTCCGTTGTTGACTGTGGCTCTTCTCAGGTACAGAAGCAATCCGGTACCTCTCGATGTCGCTTGTTGAAACGCTCTGCTGTGCCATGGCATGCTCTGTGGTTATGTCCAGCTGCTGCTGCTGCTTTTCGGGGCTCTCAGCATGCTTGCGGTCCCTCTTCTGTGGCTCCCACTCTGGCTGTGGGGAAAACTGAGCTGAGTCTGTTGGCTGCCCTCCCACCATGCTGCGGTAACTCTCAGTGCTGAATTCTCCCTTTTCACTGCGCTCACTCTCCGTGCTGTGCTCTTGGGCTGGCTTGTCGTTCTTGATAGACACGGGCGCTTTCTCCTGTGGCTCCGATTCCACCGTGTTGGCTGACGCCGACTGCCTGGGTAGCTTTTGTGTTTGGCGCCCATTTAGCCCCATGGTTAACTTCTCCGTTGTTACTAGCTGGGCCATTAGCTCCCTCGAGCTAGCTAGCTTAGTCTTTTGGCGCCAATACAGGGATGGCAATTTTCCGCCGATCCGCGGATTTCCGCCGATTTATTTTCAAATTGATCATTTCTGTGAATCGTCTAAATCCATTGAGAAAATTTTAGGGGGGTAAGGTACCTTATTGTTACCGATTTTAGCGAAAATCAACACGATTACATAAGCGCTCGGCGCTTCCCCGGAAGTCGTCTCCCGCGATAACCCGGATGTGTTGTGTTCAAGCTACTGCTGTATTGCAGTAGCTTGACAGCCCTGCGATTGGATAGTTGCAAACGATTGGACCAATCAAATGGCTCGTTGTATGCTTTTTCAAAGATTCATGGCGGCGTGTTCTCAGGGATGTGATTTTCTGCTAATTCGCCGAATTCCGCTTTATTTTATCTTCCAGGAAGATAAAGTACGTTAAGTACGTTAGTGGCTTGTGGTCGACGAACGCAGTGAAGCTGCGCCCTTTCAGGCAGGACTGGAAGTGACGTATGGCCAGGTGGAGAGCCATTAACTCTCTGTTACTGGCGGCGTACAACGGCTGCGCGGGGGAGGAAACAGTAATAAAAGTTAACCATCCCCTTTTATGATTTCAAACAGTTTGAAATTGACAGTGCACAGTGGATATTGACTCATAACTTTTGAATATTTCTAAGACTTGGCTACATCAGTGATTGTGCAAAATGAACTGCTCAAGTCTCAATGGAGATTGAAACTGGTGATCTGAAATGAATGCTGAAATTATAAAAAGTAATGGTATGTTGGAATTTTATTTCTATTATGGAATAGATAAAATTAACTGATTTTGATTTGATCAATTGTTAAAGTATGTGATGGATAATGCTTGTTGGAATATTTTAGGAATGCTATCTTCTTGGAACATAAGTCAATATTATTTTTTTTTTTTACATTTAGTATACTTTATTGATCCCCAGAGGGGAAATTGAGGGTCATCCACCACCTGGATGGATGAAGCAGCCACGATACGGCGCTATCCCTTAACCATTCACACACACATTCACACCTAGGGCCACTTTAGAGTCTCCAATTAACCTAACCTGCATGTTTTTGGCATGTGGGAGGAAACCGGAGAAATCCCGGGGTAAACCCACACCACTTATTATACTGTAATAAGTGGCATTCAGCTGTTTGTTTTATGTCATTTAAGCACAGTTCTGGTACTTAAAAATCATAAAAACCCAGGAGCTTCAGGGGGCTTTGCCCCCCCCCCCTGCCAACGGGGCTCTGCCCCGGACCCCGCTAGGGGGCTGTGTCCCCCAGACCCCCTGCTGAATTTTCAGATAATTTCCCCAACCCCAAATCACATCCCTGGTTCGTGTTGGAAATCTGAGCTTTCGGTATTGTTTTCAGCGGAATTATGAGATTTTTATCAAAGGATCAAGAGTCATCAGTGCTAGAAATAGACAAAAGTGTCAAAAATAAGTTCCGATGGAATTGGCTTGAGAGAAAAGTGACTGTAAAGGTGAAAATTGGCTCAAAGTTCGACGAGGTAACAAACACTCGGACAATTTCTGAAGAAACCAGAAAAGGAGATGAAGTTCAGAGACTGACACAGCTTGCTGCCAAAAGGAAGAAAGTTTCACATTAGAAGTGACTTGGTGACCAGTGTAAATAGTGTAATAAACTCTTATAGAACTGTTAAATATGTTGGACGAAAGACAGTGAGACAACATTGAAGAAAAGTAAGTTAACTTTTCATTAAATTTAATGATTTATCTAAGTCTAGTATTTCATTTTTTTTAATCATTTTTTTCAGTCTAAATTACTTCTGTTTTACTGAAAACCTCCCAGCTTCAGGGGGGCTGCACCCCCCCAGCCCCCCCATAACTCAATCGACCAAATTAGATTTCAGCTGAAATCAGAATTTCCTGTTGCCATCCCTGCCAATAGCATCTCCACCTAGTTTGGTGCTACATGTATGTTTGGTAAAGTAGCTAGCAGGCAGCCCGACCGCATCTGCATAAGACTGTCTCCCCTAATGTGGGGAAAATTCTGACCTACGCAGAGTTTGTGAACCAGAAGTGCTTGGTTCCTTACTCCATGGAGTCCAGCCAGGCCCAACGCTGCAATGTACACCTCAAACATGGCCAGCCAGCGAGACCACAGAATTGCTGGTTCTCCTGGGTGCTCCAAAAACAGCCATCGAGGTGCTCCACATCCCTCCATGAGTTAATCCTCGACCGCCAAATGTTATGTATGGAAATAAATTAGACGCAAGTCATCTTATGCCGAGCATCCAACTGAACTTTATTACGGACATGGGTGAATATATACAGCAGCCGTAGCCCGCCTGATGACATCCCCCTCAGACAGCTATGGCAAGCCCCAGGGTTCAAACCCTCCCAAAGTCACACATCACAAATGCATATTCAGGCTGTCTTCAAGGTCTCCCAGGCGGGTCTCTTGTTTTGCCATCTTCTCTACAATGGAATCAATTTTTGCATCTAGATGTTTCATCTTCAGATCTGTGTGGGCAATATCCTGTTTTTGCTGCTCGCAGTAGTGGCCATCACCACGGACAGATCAGTTGGTTCCCCCTCAGAGGCCTTGGTCGAGCCAGAGGCTTTAACGCCCTGCTCCTTGAGCTTGTTCCTGCTCATGGCACCTTCAAAAAAGTTGTTGGAAAAATGTGAAGTCATAATTCTGGTGTCTAAACATTTGTCCAGTGTATATTAAGCCCAGTTTGCTCGGGGTTGATCAGAGGAGTTGGAATATTTGTTAAAAGTTCGCCCTCATCAGGAGCCTAGCAGAAACCAGTCTTCACATGATGCTGCTCACCAGCAAACCCCCCCCCCCCCCAATGGTCCCATTTTATGGGCAGTTTTCCCCTTCGCTATCGAGATGGACAATAAATCTTACTCAAATGGATTGGACCTTTGGCAATAAAAAATGGACCGTATTTGAACGATCATTGATTCATTCAGGGATGGCAAGGAAGCTCCTTTGGTGAGTCACTCGTTTGATTTCATGCCAACGCTAGCTGGTTAAAAGTTCTATTTAAATCCCATGTTATGTTTTTTTTCTTCTGAAATCTGTTTTAATAACCCAATAGATGAAATTCTAAGCTTTCAAACAGTAGCCATGGTTACATGTGCAAAATTTCTTGAGTCTGATTACAATTCAGATCAGAACTTCACTGTTTACATGGATCATGAAAAAGCTGATGCGATTAAGACGTGCGTTTCCATGTCTCACACGTTTGAACGGACCAAATCATTTTGACGTGCAGTTATCTGACATTCCGGAAATAATAGAAGCAGCAACTTCTGATGTAAACAAACCCTGCTTCGTGTCTTTCTCTTTATGAAATGGACCTGTATTGTTATTCAGACTGTACTTTTGCTTCTGCGGTCTCCGTAATGAAGCTACAAGTATATACTTCTGCATATGACGAACAGAGGGAGACAGCAGGACGATACAGACCTGTTTTTGTTTTACTCCCGCCATGTCTTTCGCTAGCTGCTGTAAAGGCAGAAATGCGTCACGTCGACGTGTGGCTGATGTACAGACATGCGCAGTAACAATTTTTCTATCCAAATTTGGGATTAAGTGTTTATATGCACCCCAATCGGATTAACAATCGGCATAACCCACCTGTCTCAGTCGGAAGGAAATTTTGATCCGACGGTGAGTGTGATCGGGTCAGAATATTCAGATTGGTGTTTACATGAAGCATGTGTATTCCGATCAGGCTTTTAAACCAGTTACTTGTGTCCATGTAAACATGGCTAATGTAAGGCATGACTGCCTATTGTAAGCATGTTTAACACAATTAAGTGTCGCGGCTGAGACATTTGAATGGGAATTTAAATACGCCTGCCCACAGTACCCCAGAAGCTTGAAGCTTTAAATCCGTATCATAAAGGTAAGAGAAACATGGACAGCTTGAATGAATGAATGAATGAATCTTTATTTCGGATAGATTAAAAGTAAAAATTAAAAGAAAGGAACAGAATAATATAACAAAGGGGAAAGAAAAAAAAAAAAGCATCTTACAAGGTCAAATTAAACAGTAACTCTTCTGATTATACAGTTCAACATAAATTATCCGAAATGGGTGATGGCTGAAGCCGCAGCTTATATTGCCCACCCATATTCCATCCAAGAATTCAAAAGAAAAACAAGAGTGATTACAATTCAGAACAAAGCTTAGACAAAACGTGACAAAAATCTAAGCAACAACGCAACACAGACTGAATATGATAATCCTTATCTGATTTTACATGTCATTTTGTTCAGGTTCAGGTTACTTTATTTGTACCCGTAGGTAGATTTGTTTTGCAGTTGGTGACATCCATATTTACAAGCCACTAATTACATTCAACATAGACACAAACACAGGCACACATCTTACAAAATAGGTAAATATAGAATATGTACAATATAATTTTATAGCTTGTTCAACTCTTTGACAGCAGCAGGGACAAAGCTGTTTTTGTAGCGCTGGGTTCTACTTTTTGGGACAGCAAACCTCCGTCTGGAGGGAAGAAGCTGAAAGTTGCAGTGCAAAGGGTGGGAGTCATCATTTAAAATCGAGTCGGCCATCCTCTGTACTTGTTTGGCGTACAGGGATGTCAGGCTCAGCTGTGACTCACCAAGCAAACGACTGGACCATCTGACTACCTGATCCAAGGATTTCCTCTGTTTCAGTTTTATCTGACCAAACCATGACATTAAAGAAAAGGATAAAACAGATTCAATAAAAGCCCGATAAAACATTGTCATTATGGGTCGGTCAATTTGGAAGCGTGCAAGTTTCCTCAAACAATGCAAATTTTGCTGACCCTTTTTGCACACCCTTTCACAGTTCACCTCAAAGTTCAATCCACTATCAATAATCGTCCCAAGATATTTGTACGATTGTACACATTCGGTGGTCTGGCCTTTTAGTATGGTGACTTTGTGCCTGGGAGTTTTCCTCCTAAAGTCAATAATCATATCTTTCGTTTTTGTCGTATTCAGCTGCAGGTAGGAATCCTCACACCAGTGAACAAAGTCATCAACTACTGGGCCGTGGCCACTCTCACCATCCTGGAGGAGACTGACAATGACTGAGTCATCAGCATACTTTATAATGTGTCTGTTGTCATGTCTACTCCGACACATGTTTGTGTACAGGATGAAGAGTAGTGGTGACAACACACACCCCTGAGGGGAGCCAGTAGAAGAGCACTTTAGGTCAGACAATGTGCCATTGACCCTTACTCTCTGCGTCCTGTTGGTTAAGAAATCCAGAATCCAACCCACCAGATTATTGCTTAAATCAAATTGTTGCAGGAGCCTTTCAACTAAAATATGAGGTTGGATTGTATTAAAGGCAGAAGAAAAGTCCACAAATAAAAGCCTGGCGTGTGTCCCATTAAAATCCAGATGTTTAAAAAGCATGTCAAACAGAGTGACAGTGGCATCCTCCACTCCTCTGTGAGGCCTATAGGCAAACTGCAGAGGATCCAATGCATGTTCAGTCTGCCTTAGGACCTCACATCTGACCAGTTTTTCAAAAATTTTCATTAAAATTGAAGTCAAAGCAACTGGTCTAAAGTCATTTACCGTTTTAGGACAGCTGGATTTTGGAACGGGAACAACCACGGCATCTTTCCAGATCTTAGGCACATGTTGTGTCTGTAAGGACTTATTGAAAATGTAATGAAATATAGGACTCAGTTCACGTGCACAGGACTTTACCAAGCGCCCACATATATTATCAGGGCCCTGACTTTTGTTCACTTTTACAGCGCGGAACTCCCTTTCAACATCCTGCATCTCAATATTAAAGTGCTGATTGTCTTTGAGTTTCTGTTTCAAATCTTGGATTTCTGTGCTAAAATCAAAGGAGTCAAAACGACCATAAAAACAATTAAGAGCATTAGCCAGCTCTGTGTCTGAACAGCTCTGTGTATATATGTTTGGAGTATTTCTTCCTTTAGTTTTTGTTTAAATTGTCCAAGCATTGTACATGATTTTAATTCAGGTCCAAAAGCATTCCACAATCTTAACTCCTTGCACTGAGACAGTGTTGCTTGGTGGTAGTTCTCACTGAAGGTTTTTGAAATATACATGTTCCTCTGAAATGGTATTGTTTCTCCCTTATTTGGAACAACTTTTGGATATTTGCGGGCAGTGATAGATTCTTCACTTTAAACATTACTACTGCAGTTTTAAAGTCAACCAGATCTTTCAACTTGAGAGCTTTTAATTTAAGAAAAAGTGGGTTTGTCGGTTCCCTGTAAGCAGCTTTGTTTATTATTCTAATAGCTCTCTTCTGAAGCATAAGGATTGGATATGTTTGTTTTATATGTACTGTATTTCCCCATACTTCAGTACAATGTCATGTAAGGGAGTATTAATGAATCATACAAAGTATATAGTGTGGGTTGATTCAGCAAATATTTCACTCTATGTAGTATTGCAATTGATTTAGATATTTTACCAATAGTATAATTAATGTGTGACTTCCAACACAGTTTGTTTTTTTTTTTTTTTATCAATTATTACTCCAAGAAATTTAGTTTCGGATACCTTTTCAGTCTCTACACCATTTACACTGAGTTGTTGTGACGGTTGTTAAAAAGTATAAATTTTGTCTTACTTAAATTGAGCGTTAATTTGTTTGAATCAAACCACAGTTTAAGCTTTCCTAATTCCTTTCCGAGTGTATCCAAAAGTTGTTCCAAATTGCTTCCACTGGATAATAAATCAGTGTCATCTGCAAACAATATTAAATCCATTTTTTCCAAAACTTTACATATATCATTTATATACATATTGAATAACAATGGCCCCAAAACTGAACCCTGTGGGACTCCGCAAGTAACCTTCAGTAACTGAGTTTTTGCTACCAACACATACATACTGATGATATCTGTTCTTTAAGTAACTACATAACTAGGACAGTGCTACTCCTCTAATACCATAATTTTGTAGTTTCTTTAATAATAAATTATGATCCACTGTATCAAATGCTTTTTAAGATCCTGGAATACCCCAACTAATACTCTTTATTTTCAACGGCAGTTGATATTTTTTCTGTAAATTCCATTAGAGCAAATGCAGTTGTCCTCTTGTGTTTGAACCCATATTGCTGCTCACACAATAAATTATTCTTCATTATGAAGTTGTCAATTCTCTCACAGAATATTTTTTCAAGTATCTTGGAAAATTGCGGCAATAGTGAAATTGGTCTATAGTTTGAAAATTCGCCTCTGTCACCCATCTTGTATATCGGAATTACTTTAGCTATTTTTATTGCATTGGGAAATACACCTGTTTGGAGAGACAGGTTACAAATATACGTCTGTGGCTTCAATAAGCATTCAATGATAGTTTTGACTCGTCGGCCTCCGTTGGTCTATGATGACCATGGAAGAGAATTCTAAACGTCTACTCTGCTGGAACAGCACCGCCTGTGGCTGAACAGGCCGATGCGCGAATGACAGTCCCTGTCACACAGGTCACACTTGTGGGTGGTCTCCGTGCTGCTGGGTCTGTGGCGGTTCTTCCTGCGGGTCCTTTTTTCATCTGCTGCAGCAGTCAGTCTCTCTTCACCCGCCTTGAGCTGTCTGGTCAGGGTGCCTCTCCATTTGGAGCGGTCCGTTGCAAGGTCCTCCCAGCGCTCTGTGTTGATATCCAGGGCCTTCATGTCTCTCTTGCAGACGTCTCTAAAGCGCAACTGTGGGCGGCCAACGTCTCTCCTGCCAGTTGCCAGTTCTCCATAGAGGACGTCTTTGGGGATTCTGCCATCCTCCATACGGTGAACGTGGCCTAGCCAGCGGAGCCTGCGCTGCCTGAGTAAAGTGAACATGGAGGGAAGGCCGGCGCGGGACAGAACTTCTGTGTTGGGTACTTTGTCCTGCCAGGATATGTCCAGGATGTGGCGAATGCAGCGCAAGTGGAAGGAGTTCAGTCTCTTTTCCTGCCGGGCGTATGTTGTCCACGTCTCACTCCCATAGAGCAGTGTGCTGATGACGCAGGCGTTGTACACTGCCATTTTCGTCTTGACAGAGAGTTTGGGATTCTCCCACACTCGTGTGGTGAGGCGAGCGAGTGTGAAGGCTGATTTTCCAATCCTCTTGTTGATCTCTGTATCAAGGGAGAGGTTGTTGCTGATCGTGGACCCCAGGTACGTGAACTGATTCACGACCTCCAGCTTGTAGTCATCAATGGTGATGGTTGGTGGTGTTTCCGTGCCTTGCGCCAAGACGTTAGTCTTCTTCAGGCTGATGGTAAGCCCGAAGTCCTTGCATGCCTGGGAGAAGCGGTCCATCAGGGTCTGAAGCTCCTGCTGTGTGTGGGTTGCGACTGCAGCGTCGTCTGCGAACAGCATGTCTCTGATTAGAGCCTCGCGTACTTTGGTTCTGGCTTTCAGGCGGGCGAGGTTGAAAAGCCTGCCGTCAGATCTTGTGTGCAGGTAGATTCCCTCTGTTGCTGTGCTGAAGGCATGCCTCAGGAGCATAGCAAAGAAAATCCCAAAGAGGGTTGGCGCAAGTACACAGCCCTGTTTCACTCCGCTGCGTATGTTGAATGGCTCTGAGACGTTGCCATCGTGCTGCACTATCCCCTGCATGTTGGTGTGAAACGATTCGATGAGGCTTTGCAACTTTGGTGGGCATCCTATCTTTGGCAGGATCTTGAAAAGGCCCTCTCTGCTGACCAGATCGAACGCTTTGGTGAGGTCGTTGAAGGCGACGTACAGAGGCATGTTCTGTTCTCTGCATTTCTCCTGGAGTTGGCGGATGGAGAATATCGTGTCTACCGTCGATCGCTCAGCGCGGAAGCCACACTGAGACTCGGGGTAGACACGTTCGGCAAGCTTCTGTAGACGAACGAGAACAACTCGTGCGTAGACTTTGCCAACAACGCTGAGGAGGGAAATGCCCCTGTAGTTGTTGCAGTCGCTTCTCTCCCCTTTGTTTTTGTAGAGGGTGATGATCTTGGCGTCCCTCATGTCCTGTGGTACGGCACCTTCCTTCCAGCACTGGCAGAGGACGTCATGCAATGGCAGCAGTAGGGCGGTCTTGCAGTGCTTGATCAGGTCAGGGGGTATGCCGTCGTTGCCGGGTGCCTTGCCAGCGGCCAAGCTATCAATGGCCTTACTGAGTTCGTCGATGGTTGGCTCGGCGTCAAGTTCGTCCATGGATGGCAGGCAGTCGATGGCATCAAGGGCTGACGGTGTCACGGTGTTCTGTCTAGAGTAGAGGTCGGAGTAGTGTTCCGCCCATCTCTCCATCTGCTTGTTCTTCTCTGTGATCATCTCCCCAGTGGAAGATTTGAGGGGGGCCGTCTTGCTCTGAGCCGGACCAAGTGCTTTCTTGATGCCATCGTACATACCACGGATGTTCCCTGTTATGGCAGCGGTTTGAATGTCTTGGCTGAGCTGAGTCCAGTACTCGTTGGCACAGCGCCGAGCAGTCTGCTGAACTTTGCTTCTCGCAGCCCTGAGAATCTGGAGATTCTTCTCGTTTGGGTACTTCTTGTACTCAGCAAGTGCTGAGCGCTTGGCTTCAATGACGGGGGTCATCTCGGTCAACTTGGCATCAAACCAGTCCTGTGACTTCGAGGTCTTCCTCCCAAAGGTAGCCAAGGCTGGGCGGTAGATGGTGTTTCGCAGCTCTTCCCACTTCTGCTTTGCAGATTCTCCTCCTTGTGGTACACCAAGTTCCTTCTCAAAGGTGGAGGCAAACTGCTCAACAAGTTCTGGTTGGGCCATCTTGCTGATGTCAATCCGTGCCTTTCCAGGTTGTCTAGCACGATGGAATTTCTTCAGCTGCAGCTTGACCTTGCAACACACCAATGAATGGTCTGTGTCGCAATCTGCACTCTGGAACGAACGGGTGATTAGCACGTTCTTCAGTGAGGTGCGCCTGGTCAGGATCAAGTCTAGCTGGTGCCAGTGCTTTGAGCGCGGATGTTGCCAGGAAACCTTGTGTTGGGGCTTGGTCTTGAAGAACGAGTTTGTGATGCACAGATCGTGATATGTGCAGAACTCGAGCAGCCGCTGTCCGTTGTCATTCATTCTGCCCACGCCAAAAGGTCCAAGACAGGAGGGCCAGGAGTCGTGGTCAGCACCCACTCTGGCATTGAAGTCTCCAAGGAGAATGAGTTGTTCAGAGTTGGGGATGATCCTGACAGTTGTTGCGAGATTCTCGTAGAACTCGTCTTTTGCCTCTGGTGTGGCTGTCTGTGTTGGGGCATACACACTGACGAGGGTGACTGGGCCTTGAGTGGTGTTCAGGCGGAGGGTGAGGAGTCGTGCAGAGCCAGTGCTGCCCGGTTCCACCATCTTCAGCAAAGTGTTCTTCACTGCGAAGCCCACTCCGTGTTCCCTGTGTTCGTCACTGCCCTTTCCCTGCCAGTAGAACGTGTAGTCCTTCTCTCTCAGTGTGCCTGCATCAGCTAACCGTGTTTCCTGGAGAGTGGCGATATCCACTCCCAGTCTCTTCAGCTCATTATTGATGATGGCAGTCTTCCTGGTGTCGTTGATGTCCTTGAGGTTAGCAGCGAGTCCTGTCATCATAGTGCGGACGTTCCAAGTTCCCAGTTTTAGAGTTGGTCTCTTTTGTTTTATTGTCTTGCCTGGTGCGAAGGTTCTCAGCCTGCTGTTTGGATTTCTCCTTATCCCCATGCACCCAATGAGGAAAGCAAGCTGTGGCGGGACAACACCTTATTGGCTGGGGGCTGCCCAGCTTGAGGCGGGCGGTAGCTGTCCAGTGAGATCTGATGATCCCTCCCACCGTCGGGAACAACCCCTGGCGCCACGCTCTACGCCAATTGAGCAGTGGCTTATAACCGGTAACTGTCATTCCCCGTGTTTTGTCTACGCCAAAGGCGAAGCTGGAGTGTCCTCTCCAGTGATTTGGTGTTCTACCTTCCAGCGTTGGGCGTTGGTAGGATTCAAGCCTGGGCAGAAAGATATGGAGGACAAGATGTTGCCCATGCAGCATGTCCCCCCTCTCCACGTCACTGATGAATCCAAAGGAACAGCAGGGCTGCTACAGTTTGGCACCAGCGCCGTTGCAGGAGCTGCCAGAACGATGTTGAGCACAACATAGAACTGCCTTAGGGGCTCCGACTCCGGATTTTTCCTCAGGGTTGACTCCCGAAGCCTTTCCTGTGACCGGGTATGCCGCAAAGCAGCAGAGGTTTGAAATCAGGGTTTACCTTCCCCTAGATGGGCTACCTTCCCAGGTTGACGAGCCACCATCTACCCGAAGCATCTAGTTTTAAGGCGCCAGAGATCCGCCCTCGCCCCTTCTCCTATTAGTAAGATAAGATAAGATAAGATAAGATAAGCCTTTATTAGTCCCACAACGGGGAAATTCCAGGATTGCAACAGCACAGGGATAGCAACACTCAGAGCAACAATCAGAAGGGAAGAAAAAAAAAACAAAAAAAAAAACAAGCAAGCAAGAGCAGCTAATATACATATGTACATATTACTATAAAATATAGTATATATACACACACACAAACACACAGACACACAGTGCAGAGCATTGTAGCTGGATGGAATAAATATATGAATATATGAACACACAGTGCAGAGCATTGTAGCTAGATGGAATAAATATGTAAATATATAAACACCCACAGTACAGAGCATTGCAGCTAGGTGGAATAAATATGCAAGTATATAAACACACACAGTGCGGAGCAATGTAGCTAGATGGAATAATATGTAGATATATAAAAACACAGTGCGGAGCATTGTAGCTAGATGGAATAAATATATAGATATATAAATATAAACACACCCAGTGCTGAGCATTGTAGCTAGATGGAATAAATATATAGATATATAAATATAAATACACCCAGTGCAGAGCATTGTAGCTAGATGGAATAAATATGTAAATATATAAACACACACAGTGCAGAGCATTGTTGCTAGGTGGGATGAAACAGCATAACCGTCTATTTAGTACGTACTATCTACATGGTATGATTATGTGCCCATACATATTCTCACCCTCCATAGCGACCGGTATGTTCCTAGTTGTATGCCGGAGAGGACCATTGTGTAAGTCTATTGCATCTTTTGCATTCAAAAAAAACTATTAGTTTGTTACGTCTTTTTGCTATCTCTGCGAGCAGCCCTGCTTAGGTTGTACAGTCTGACAGCCGTTGGTAGGAAGGACCTACGAAACCTCTCGGTTGTGCACCTGGGATGATGTAGTCTGCTGCTAAATGAGCTCCTCAGTGCATCCAGTATGTCCTGCATAGGGTGGAACTCGGACTCCAGCAGAGATGACAGTTTAGCCACCGTCCTTCTCTCTCCTATCTCCTCCATCGGATCAAGGCGTTGCCCCAGGACAGAGCTAGCTTTCTTAATCAGTTTGTTCAGTCTCTTCCTATCGGCTGCAGTAATGCCACTGCCCCAGCAGACCACTCCAAAAGTGATGGCTGATGCCACCACCGTGTCATAGAATGACTTCAGCAGCGCCCCTTGTACACCAAAAGACCTGAGTCTCCTCAGCAGGAAGAGCCTGCGCTGTCCCTTCTTGTAGAGTGCGTCAGTATTGTGTGACCAGTCTAGTTTATTGTTCAGATGAATACCCAGGTACTTGTAGGATGTCACCATCTCGATGTCTGTTCCCTGTATATTTACTGGTGCTGTGAGGGGCTGCCCATGCCTGCGGCAGTCCACCACCAGCTCCTTAGTTTTCCTCGCGTTGATCTGGAGGCAGTTCCGATGGCACCAGTCCACAAAGTCCTGGATAAGCCCTCTGTACTCAGCTTCATCTCCGCTGGAGATGAGACCAACGATCGCAGAGTCATCAGAGAACTTCTGTAGATGGCAATGTGTTGTGTTGTGTGAGAAGTCCGCAGTATAAAGAGTGAACAGGAAGGGAGCCAGCATCGTTCCCTGGGGGGCCCCCGTGCTACTGATGATCGTGTCGGAAACACAGTCCCGGGTTCTCACAAACTGAGGCCGGTTCGTGAGGTAGTCCAGGATCCATGATGACAGGTGCTGGTCCACCCCTGCGCGCAGCAGCTTGTCCTTCAGGATCATCGGTTGGATGGTGTTGAAAGCACTGGAGAAGTCAAAGAACATGATCCTCACCATATTCCCGGGCTTCTCCAGGTGGGACAGAGAACGGTGAAGGAGGAAGATCACTGCATCCTCCACCCCAATGCCATGCTGGTAGGCGAACTGGAGTGGATCCATTGCTGGTTCCACCAGGGGGCGGAGATGAGCAAGGAGCAGTCTCTCCAGGGTCTTCATCAAGTGGGACGTCAAGGCCACCGGTCTGAAGCTGTTCAGGTCTTTGGGGTGGGAAGTTTTTGGTACAGGTACCACACAAGATGTTTTCCACAGCTGTGGTACCCTCCCCAGTTTCAGGCTCATGTTGAAGATATACGTCACAATCCCACACAGCTGGTCTGCACAGGACTTGAGGAGCTTTGCGCTGATGCCGTCCGGTCCCGACGCCTTCCTCGCCTTGATCTTCCTCAGCTCCGTCCTCACCTGGGTCTTGGTCAGGGTCAGGATGGGGGGCTGTGTGTTGGGAGTGGGGGGGGGTGTCGGGGGAGTGGGGAGTGGGCAGCAGGACTTGATTTCTTAGTGGCAGCAGTGGTTGTTGTGCAGACAGGGGGGAGGGCGGTTGGTCAAATCTATTGAAAAACAGATTCAGGTTGTTCGCCCACTCCCTGCCCCCCGTGGCCTGGGGGGAGGTATTCTGGAGCCCCGAGATGGTTTTGAGGTTTCTCCAGACCCCGCTGATGTCACTCTGTTGCAGCTTGTCCTCCATCTTCTTCCTGAAGCTGTCCTTGCCTTCTCTGATCTTTCTCCTCAGCTCCCTCTGTACGGACTTCAGCATCTCCCTGTTCCCCGACCTGAAGATCCTCTTCTTCTCTCTCAGAAGTGTTTTTATCTCAGGGTTGATCCAGGGTTTGTTGTTTGAGTGACGCCGTATGGTCTTGGTGGGAACGGATTTGTCCACACAGAAGCTGAGGTAGCCCGTGAAGGTGTGAGTGAGGCCATCGATGTCCTCACCATGTGGATCGCAGAGCTGCTTCCAGGCAGTGGCTTCAAAACAGTCCTTTAGAGTGTCCATTGTCTCCTCAGACCACAACCTTGTGTACAAAAGTTTAAGAAATAAAGTGGTACATGAGCTGCGAAAATCAAAAATATCTTATTACAATAAACTGATAGATCATGCAAAGGGTAACAACAGTTCCCTATGGAGGCATTTAAATAACTTAACTAATAAAAAAAACGATCAGAAGGGGGTAAAGGAACTTAGAATCAATGGCAAGACCGTCAGTGACAAGGCTACTTTGGCAAATGAATTTAATTCACACTTTGTGGGCTCTGTGGAAGACTTAACAAAAATTTTTGTGCTGCCAAATGTGCTCAACAACACAAATTCCATACTTCCAACAGATACTTTTCACATCGATGAGGTAAATGAGAAGTTAATTGCTGGTATTGTTAAAACACTGTCAAACTCAAAAACTAATGATATCTACAATATGAGCACCTCCTTTCTCAAAATGCACAGCAAAATATTAATCAAACCACTGACTCATCTCATTAATCTCTCCATTAGGTCTAGTACATTTCCATCTGGCTGGAAAAAAGCTGTCGTCATACCAGTTCATAAATCAGGCAGTAAAGACGATATATGCAATTACCGCCCAATCTCTATCTTACCAGTCCTATCTAAGGTTCTTGAAAAAGTTGTAGCTACACAGCTGATAGACTACTTACAAGACAGTCAACTTCTTCATCCACATCAATTTGGTTTTAGACCAGGATACTCAACAGAAACAGCAAATTGTTGCCTTATTGAAAACGTCAAACAGTCCTTGGACAGGGGTAATGTGGTAGGAGCTGTTTTTCTAGATCTCAAAAAGGCTTTCGATACTGTAAACCACAGTTTGCTTTTATCCAAAATGGTATCTTTTAACTTCTCCCCAAATACATTAGAATGGTTTGCATCTTATCTCCAGAATAGAGAACAGTGTGTAAAAGTTCACCAGGATAAATCCTCATTTTTAAACAACCGCATGGGTATCCCACAAGGGTCCATTCTTGGTCCTTTACTTTTCAGCATTTTTATTAATGACTTGCCGTTACACTGCTCAGCTGCAACATGCCAACTTTATGCAGATGATGCAGTTATTTACACAGCTGCCAAGACTCCAGCACAGGCTGCAGATGTACTGTCTACAAGTATGGTTGATGTCCAAGAGTGGCTCCTCAAGAACCATCTATTGCTGAACCTTCAGAAAACAGTCTCAATGTGCTTTTCAATCAAAAAATGTAACCTGCAACATTTTAAAGTTAATATACATGATCATGACATCAGTTTAGCTACAGAATTCAAATACCTTGGCATTGTACTAGATCCTCAACTCAAATTTAATCTTCATATAAAGAAAATTTCAAAAACAGTAAAAAAAAATCTGAACTGCTTTAAATTAATTAGATATTACATACCTTACGAAGCAGCTGCACTGTATATGCATTCTATGGTTTTTTCTCATATATCATACTGTTTGACAGTCTGGGCTCAAGCAGCCCCTTCCACAATAAGACATATAGGTTCATTATATAATCAAACCCTAAAAATCTTGGACAAAAAGCCCATTAGGTGGCATCACTGTAATGTTTTAAAAAAATACAACCTATTGAGTTTTGAGAGCTTCATTGACCTCTGTCTTCTGAAATTAACGTTCAAATGTTTCCATAAATCAGCACCCGAGCCACTTGCTGGTTTCGTCCAAAGACAGGACAGCAGCAGAGCCACCAGGAGTTCTGTTAACAATAACTGTAAAATATTCCACCGCAGAACCACATTTGGACAAACAGCTTTCTCTATAAAGGGCAGTCACATCTGGAACACAATGCCAAATGAAATTAAAATAATAACGGACTTTAAAACATTCACTAAAAATGTTAAAAACTGGCTGAAAAATAAACAAGAATGTACTCATGTATGAATTATTTGTCTGCAAAGTGAGAGTGAATGAAGGGAAGGAATAAATGTGTTTGTTTATAGTGAGTGACGGAGGGAGGGAGGCCTGAAATAGGCAAATGTGAGTTATGTTATATGTGTTAAATGTGAGTCAGGCTGTTATATTTGTGTATTTATAATATTTTATAATATATGTGTATTTATAATATTTATGTTAAATGTGAGTCAGGCTGTTATATTTGTGTATTTATAATATTTATAATATTTATAATTGTGTATTTATAATTTTTCTGCATTGATGTATGTGGTTATTGTGTATATTTTTTATCTTGATTCTTTTTTCTAAAGCCCATCCAGGGACAAGAGTTGCAAATTAGCTAATAGCTATACACTCTATGTGCAACACATCAGATTGATTGTCTTTGATTAATTGTCTATGTTTATTGCACTGTCCCTGTCAAATAAACTAATCTACTACTACTACTAACTCCACAGTGTGCATGGCCGGAGGTTGTCTGTGTACTAGGGGTTTGTACACCGGTCGGAGATGAACCAAGTTGTGATCCGATCTCCCAAGTGGGGGGAGTTGTGATGAGGTGTACGCCTCCTTAGTGTTTGCGTAGAACAAATCCAGTGTTTTATTGTCTCTAGTGTGGCATGTGACATACTGGGTGAAAGTGGGCAGAATGGGAGACAGTGAAACGTGGTTGAAATCGCCTGAGATGAGGAGAAGAGCATCTGGGTGTTCTGTCTGCAGCCTGCTGGTTACTGAATGGATGACGTCACGCGCTGTCCCAGCGTTCGCCGTCGGATTTGCATAAACAACAATGCAGATCACGTGTGAGTGTTCTCTCGGGAGATATGTAGGCCTCATGCTAACAGCTAGCAACTCAATGTCTTTGCTGCAGTGTCGTTGTTTAACAGTGATATGTCCCGGTCTACACCAGTTGTTGTTAACATACATTATCACTCCACCGCCCCTAGTTTTGCCACTCTCTGGTGTTCGGTCAGCTCGTATCATGTGAAAACCCTCCAGCTCAATGTTAGCATCTGCTGCTAGTTCAGTTAGCCACGTCTCAGTAAACAAAAGGAGAGAGCACTCCCGGTAAGTGCTATCATAACGGGAGATAGCCGCTAGCTCATCTAACTTTCCCAGTATCGACCGTACATTTCCCATGACAACAGATGGAAGGGAGGGTCTGTACCTTATATTTTTTGTCCTCCGCCTTACTCCAGCCCGGCAGCCGCGGCGTTTTCGCCTCAGTTCTCTCGGTATGTCGAGTTTTTCCAGTGGGACCGGGTGGCGGTTAAATGCTAGCAGCTCTTCCCTGTTGTATCAAATCCTGCTATAAACAGTGGCTCCGTCCCCTGGCTCAGGAGACATTTGGGACGATCTGTGTGTCCGTGATATAAGTGGGGTGAAAAAAAAAAAGTGATCAAAAGAGAGAGGAAGGGAAAAAAAAAAAAAAACTCGAATCGAGCCGCTGTTGCAAAAGGCAGCCGACTGGTGTGGCGCCGAGAGAATACTGGTAATACTGGTAGTAAAAGCAGTTCCGCCGGGCTTAGAGACTAAACCACACGGGCAGGCTAGGAGTTGGACTTAGTTGTCAGAGGCTTTTCGAGACGCACGCCATAAGGAGCATTTTATGAGCACTGGGAGTTTAACCCCAGTGCCGCTCCTGGCTATGACAACCTTGGAACCAGTTTTGACTAAAGGCATGTCAATACCATCACAATCTGTAGATGTTTTGCTTTTAAACGATTTAACAATTTCAATGACCCCTTTCTTGCCTGTGTTCTTTATGAAAATGGAGTCTTTATAGTAATGTTTTTGATTATTGTATCACTTGTAGGTGCCATAATGGGTATTTCTCGAGCCAAATTAGGACCAATGTTAACAAAAAATTAAATTCATCTGCAGGTGAGACTGCATATGACACTTTTTTTTTTTTGAAAGATTGGTTGGGTAGCTTGTATTTCTGTTTTTATTTCCAAGAATATTATTGAGTATTGTCCATTGTATAGTAGAAGGAGTCTTTGTCTAATTTGACCTTGTTGTTATATTATACAGTTTCTTTTAACCTGTAATGTACTATCCGAAATAAAATCCGAATAAAAAAGTATTGTCCATGTATTTTTAATATTATCTGTTTTTCTCCAGCTCTTTACTGTAATAGTCTTTTACTACATCTCATTATATATGTTAACTTATTTTTGTATGTTTTATACCGCTGCTCTGCTTTTGTCCTTTTCATTAGAAAAGCTTTATATAATGAATTTTTCTTTTTACACGCTTTTTGTAATCCTTTGGTTAGCCATGGCTTGTCGACAAATTTCTGTTTAAGCTTTTTCTTTACTAATGGACAATTTTTTTCATAGAGTGGTTACAATGTTCATAATAGGGCTGGGAACGATCCCTAATTTCCAGAATCAATTCGATTCCGATTCTTGAGATTCTGACTTGATCCGATTCGATTCGATCCCGATTCGATCTGGGGAATTACCATTTTAATAGCCATTTTACTTCCCATGAAACAAAAATCTTTGAGACCTAATGCTGCTGACCCAAAATCAGTTACAGTAATGCACTTTTTATTATTTAACTTATCATTTCTTAAAGTGCTCACAGGTGCTTTCTTTAGTGCAAAGGGTGTGTCGTGTCAAGTTCACCACCCAGAGTAAGGAAACAAATTCAATGCATGAACCATGCATACATAATCTCACTGTATTTCAGTCCCTCCAGGATTTTGTCAGCTGTTTTTGTGATTGTTGTGGCCCAAAAAGCCTGGATTTGTGGGAGCTTTTCCAAAAAGTTATGGCACTTTTGAGTTTTTTTGCACTCAAAGTTGTGTGAGGAAGTACAAATTTTAAAGCAGCTGCTTTTTCCATAGTTTACAGTGATGCTATTCTATGTAACACCACAAGAAAAGTACAGGATTGCCAAAAATTTCTTGTTAAACAGTGATTTATTTAGAATTAAATGCTCAGTAAAATTGTAAAAAAAAAATGACCAATATTGTGTTCTTGCTGAGAACTTTAAAAAAGAAATAAAAGAATTTGTCATTACAACAACTAAATTGCATTGAATGCATGTTAGTGTGGAGAAAATGATGGCAGCACCTCCTTGAATCTTGAATTCGAAGGTCTTCTTCTGCGCTGAAATCCACATGAAGCAGGGATGCTCCTCCACTGACGACCTCTGACCTTCAGAAGGTCTCAGTGCAGGATGAAGCTTCCAGTCTTCACACATCTGAAGGCAGATAAAAAGAATAGATTTAACAGTAAAATTAACATTCATATTTTTAGATCGCCACACCACAGTAGGGTTTAATAATTTAGGGGTTTTTTTTATATTTTAACTACAAATTAACTTTCAATGTTTGAAAAGGGTTTCAATTCATTTCCTGAGAAGGTTTGTTCATTTCAATTTAGTTCTACTGAGTAAAAATAGCTTGTTGTACTGCAGCCTTTATTAATTATATTGTGATTTATTCTCTTCACATCTCTTAAGTGGCAGAAGTCCATAATCTCATAAAATATACCTTAATTCTGCATTTATTCACAGCGCTTAACCAACAGTTCTCTCTGTGTCCATAGTTTGTAAAAGAAACCACCATCATGCTGGATAAATTATTAATTGACAACACAAACGTTAAAACAAACAAATATTATACTTACAGTCTCAGCAGCTCCAAGTCTCCCTCTGCTTCACGGGTTTCAGTCTCCGTGCATTTTCCGTTTATCAGTCGTCAACTTTATGTTCCAACACAGCGCTGCACGGAGTAAAAGTCCGTTTATCCCCGCTTTATGAAAAATATTAAGAAGCTGTTGAGGACAGTCTTTACGGTGACTTTTGCTGCTAAATTAAGAGACACGCACGTTAATAACTCCGCGTCATGTAAACACAAAAGACGTGTGCACGTGCCGCAGGGAACACAGAAGTTTTATTTATGAAAAATATTCAGAAGCTGTTGAGGACAATCTTTACGGTGACTTTTGTTGCTAAATTAAGAGACGCACGTTATTATCTCCGCTCGTGTAAACACGAAGCACGCGCCGCAGGAAACTCTTGCCGGATGAGAACCGTTTTAACACCACAGAAGAAGAACTAGCATATCTGTTAGCTTGCTAGCTCCGTTAGCGCGTCGGTTGTTTATGGTTCTCGGCCGTTGTTCCTGACTCACTGACCCGGTTTCGACCCGATTATACTCAGCAGACGTTCACAAACGTAAAAATATTATATTAAAATATAGGGTTGGGAACGATCCCTAATTTCCAGAATCGATTCGATTCCGATTCTTGAGATTCTGAATCGATTCGATTCGATTCCGGTTCAATCCCGATTCGATCCGATCCCAATTTAATCTGGGGAATTACCCTTTTAATAGCCATTTTACTTCCCATGAAACAAAAATCTTCGAGACCTAATGCTGCAAATTGTACCAAGAATCTTCTAACTTTGTTAATACATAAATTATCACATATAGAACTGACCCAAAATCAGTTACAATAATGCACTTTTTATTATTTAACTTATCATTTCATAAAGTGCTCACAGGTGCTTTCTTTAGTGCAAAGGGTGTGTCGTGTCAAGTTCACCACCCAGAGTAAGTAAACAAATTCAATGCATGAACCATACATTCATAATCTCATTGTATTTCAGTCCCTCCAGTTTTTTGTCAGCTGTTTTTGTGATTGTTGTGGCCCAAAAAGCCTGGATTTGTGGGAGCTTTTCCAAAAAGTTATGGCACTTTTAGAGTTTTTTTGCACTCAAAGTTGTGTGAGGAAGTACAAATTTTAAAGCAGCTGCTTTTTCCATAGTTTACAGTGATGCTATTCTACGTAACACCACAAGAAAAGTACAGGATTGCCAAAAATTTCTTGTTAAACAGTGATTTATTTAGAATTAAATGCTCAGTAAAATTGTAAAAAAAAAAAAAAGACCAATATTGTGTTCTTGCTGAGAACTTTAAAAAAAGAAATAAAAGAATTTGTCATTACAACAACTAAATTGCATTGAATGCATGTTAGTGTGGAGAAAGTGATGGCAGCACCTCCTTGAATCTTGAAGGTCTTCTTCTGTGCTGAAATCCACATGAAGCAGGGATGCTCCTCCACTGATGACCTCTGACCTTCAGAAGGTCTCGTTGAGGATGAAGCTTCCAGTCTTCACACATCTGAAGGCAGATAAAAAGCATAGATTTCACAGTAAAATTAACATTCATATTTTTAGATCCCCACACCACAGTAGGGTTTAATAATTTAGGTTTTTTTTTTATATTTTAACTACAAATTAACTTTCAATGTTGGAAAAGGATTTCAGTTCATTTCCTGAGAAGGTTTGTTCATTTCAATTTAGTTCTACTGAGTAAAAATAGCTTGTTGTACTGCAGCCTTTATTAATTTTATTGTGATTTATTCTCTTCACATCGCTTAAGTGGCAGAAGTCCATAATCTCATAAAATATACCTTAATTCTGCATTTATTCACAGCGCTTAACCAACAGTTCTCTCTGTGTCCATAGTTTGTAAAAGAAACCATCATCATGCCGGATAAATTATTAATTGACGACACAAACGTTAAAAGAAACAAATATTATACTTACAGTCTCAGCAGCTCCAAGTCTCTGCTTCACGGGTTTTAGTCTCCGCGCATTTTCCCTTTATCAGTCATCAACTTTATGTTCCAACACAGCGCTGCATGGAGTAAAAGTCCGTTTATCACCGCTTTATGAAAAATATTAAGAAGCTGTTGAGGACAGTCTTTACGGTGACTTTTGCTGCTAAATTAAGAGACGCACGTTATTATCTCCGCGTCATGTAAACACAAAAGACGTGTGCCCACGCCGCAGGGAACACAGAAGTTTTATTTATGAAAAATATTCAGAAGCTGTTGAGGACAATCTTTACGGTGACTTTTGTTGCTAAATTAAGAGACGCACGTTATTATCTCCGCTCGTGTAAACACGAAAGAGCACACGCGGCAGGAAACTCTTGCCGGATGAGAACCGTTTTAACACCACAGAAGAAGAACTAGCATATCCGTTAGCTTGCTAGCTCCGTTAGCGCGTTGGTTGTTTATTGGTCTCGGCTGTTGTTCCTGGCTCACTGACCCGGTTTCGACCCGATTATACTCAGCAGACGTTCACAAACGTAAAAATATTATATTAAAACATATTAATATTAAAAGATCGATCCGCGGATTTTGTGGATCGATATCGGCTCAGTCAAACATGTATCGATCCATATCGATATATTGATCTTTTGAACCCACCCCTATTAAAATATATTAATATTAAAAGATCGATCCACGGATTTTGTGGATCGATATCGGCTCAGTCAAACGTGGATCGATCCATATCGATATATTGATCTTTTGAACCCACCCCTAGTTCATAAATGTGTCATAGGCTTCATTTACATCTGATACATAGACTTTTGTCCAGTCTTGCTTCAGCAGGTCTTCTTTAAAAGAACTGACTGCAATTTGTGATTTGTATCTGAAAGATTTGTTTTTTCTGTATTGGCCCCTGTGTGGCCATGGATAAGTGCAAAGACTGGCAAATGATCACTTATGTCATTTATCAGTAATCCACTTTGTAAATATTATTGATAAGAAAATACAAACAGGTTATCAGTAAGTGAAGCAGTGTGAACTGTGATTCTACTGGGATGTATTATTGTGGGATATAAACTCATACAGAATTCATGAACTCTGTAATTTCATTTTGTTGAAATGGATTTAGTAAATCAATATTGAAGTCCCCCCAGATTACAACCATTTTCTTACTAGTTATATTATTGTACAGCTCGACTAATTTATCTCTGAATGTCTCAATGCAAGTTCCCAGCATTCTGTATATACAACTTATAATTAGATTTTTTTTTTTGTTTGTTTTATCTTGGTCAATCTCAACAGTAACACATTCCAGAATCCCTGGTAGTGCAAAGGACATTCCATTTACAAGTTTACACCTATACAGGTCATCAATATACAGTGCAACACCACCACCCTTTTTTGAGATCTATTAATATAAAGCATCTGATATCCCTCTATTGCCATCAGAGAAGCCTGCTCTTCATTAAAGCCAAGTTTCAGAGACTGCAACAGCTGTAAATTTTCTATCTAGCTGTTTTAAATAGTCCTGAATCTGTGGAAAGTTTTTAAGACTTTTGCTGTTGAAGTGTATTATTGATAGTTTACCATCTAATTGCACTTGACTTTTAAATTGCTTTTCAGTATAATATTCACAAGATTTATGCAGTGTTGCCAACTCACTCCAAAATAAGGAAATTACTGGAAATATCATGTTGATTTTCTTGACATTTTTCCCACAATAAGGGCTCTCAAGGCAAGACAAAGCAGAGTGAACGTGTTCAAAAAGCTCTGAAATGGTCTTTTTTCAGCCTGACATTAATAAGCCCATAATATAATGCATCATCTTGCTATGTGTGCAAGATGATTAAACTGTGCATGGAAAAGTAACTCGTTACTTTGAAAAGTAACTCGTTACTTTATTCATGCAGTAATTGGTAAAGTAACTCAATTACTTTAGTTACTATGTTCAGTAACTTGTCCAACACTGATCATGACCCATGAAACTTAAGTCTGAAACTTAACAGAGTGGTGGCTCAGTTGGTAGAGCATCCGCCCCACACCCGGGAGGTGTAGGGGTTCAAATCCCAGCCGGGTCATGCCAAAGACCATATAAAAGTGGAACTTCCTGCCGTCCAGCTTGGTGCTCAGCAATTATGGAATGGAGGAGGGAAATTTGTGGTGGCACCTTGCATGGCAGCTGCCCTCTGATTCTACACTCGGTGTGTGTGATTAACATAGTAGATAGGTAAAACGCAATCCCATTCTACTGTGCATGATTGGTTGTACAGTTGAATGACAATAAGGGTGATTTAATTAATTAATTAATTAATTTAATTAATTAAACTTGACAGCTTAATCAAGTCTTTGAAGCAACACTGGTCCAGGCATTAGCTGTCAGGGCAAGCCTGTTTTTAGCTGATTTTAGAGCATGTTTAACCTTACTGTGAATAGTTTCATATTTCACCTTCATGAACTTTGTAAGGTGTAACCTGGATAGAATCTGCTGATCATTTTCTTAAAACCCTCATCTTCAATCATGGATAGTGGTCTCATGTCGGTGACAACCATGTTGAGGATGTTCTGTCAAAACTTCTGTAATTTGAGGAGTGCATGCGCCTCTCAGTACAGACTCATCCACACACCTTTGATTATGAGTAAGACAAAACAAGGTGTATTATCACAAGTTCAAGGTTATATCAGTTTATCACAGACAGCATAATGCCTAATGTCAATTCAACAATTGATTAAATATGTTAAAACTGAAATACTGATCTGCTCCAACCCACAAACTAACATTAGGTGGAAGTTTTCTAGAAGTAAATTTTTTTAACAATATAATTCAGAAAGGTAAACCTTCATATTCAGTATTCACTGCACTAAAGTGACATTTCAAGCAGTTTGATTTGATTTCTTCTTCTTTTAGATTTGATTGGTGGTTAGCAACCAGCTTACAGGTGCATTACCACCACTGACTTGATTATCATCACTCTATATCATGTATAAGGAGTTCTTACAAGGAGTTCTGAACAACTCCTTACGTGTGGAAAAAATTATCCGTCCTTGGACTGTCCTCGGCAGCGTCGATAGCTGTGCCAGCCAGCCAGCAGGCATGTCTCACCACACACAGAGGAGCCTCTTTTGGTTATAGGTTTTTATTTACTAAATTGCAAATTAGGATATTCTAATTCACCCAGATGCACTAATATTTAGAATGAGGGCTAAGATTAACGAAGATTAAAAAGAGCTACTAATGTAATTAAGTAATTTTACTGCATTTGACACATTAGCCATGACTTAAACAGCTCAGCTTTCAACCATACCTCCAAGAGAGCTTATTGTCAAATGGGTAAGCAAACATCAACAACACGTACTAATGGTATAATTACTTTTCTAAAGCTTGAAACAGTTGGCCATTGAAAATAAGCAGCGCTAACTTTATTTACTCTAAAACTTACCAAGCAGAAGTAGCCGTTTACATTGCGGCTCCTGGGTGTCGTCATTTCAGATGCTCATGCATCACTGTAGTGCTGCCATGATAGGAAAAGTCTGTCTTGCAAAATCTGCATTTTACTTGTTTTGTTTCTTTTTCTGCGAAATGTTCACACACTTCAAAAAGTTTGGGTCGTTTTTCTTTTGTTTCGTTTTTTTAAAGCTACACTTCGACTTGTTTGTCTTTCTGCTTCACCATGGTGTGCTTTTCTTCTTCTTTACTGGAAAATGTTCACGCATGCTGGACAACAGAAGCACTACTGCCCGCAGCAGTTAGTTTGGCATTGCTGCTAAAACTGAACATTCCGTGGCATGTCCATAAACTTTAAAATTAAATGACGTGTTGACAATAAAATTTTGCCTTGAGAAATTTTTATAATTGACGTCTACTGATCGATGCAACCATAGTGGTATAGCCCCAGCTGATATTCTGAACAATGAAGAATAACATTTCAGAATAAATCAAGTATTAACACATTGTTCTCTAATTTTGAGCTCCGCTGTATCAAAAGAATAGGACTGAACGCAGAGTTCTGTGGAACTCGGTGACTGAGCTATGAATTTGAAGAAAACTCTTCAATGGCATGAATAGTGAAAAATGGTCAAAGATGAAAATGACAATCTTGTTGGAAAACTCTGAGCCTGATAACTGTATTTAAAAAAAAAAAAAAAAATTTCAAAAGCTAAAAGTTTAGTTCAGGTTTCGACATGTGATCAATTAAATTTTCCACTTAAATCCACTTTATTCACTGCAGTGATAGACATGTTTATGGAACACAAGGCAAACCCACCACCTGAAAGGATGCACTGCTCACATAATTTGTGATTAAATAATTCAGCCAGGTTTTTCTGCTACACTTAAGGTCTACAGTGATTGAAAATTTGCATACATGAGCTCAGACCTTTCATTGGATTTGAACGTACTGTACACTTTCAGACTGACGTTGAAATGATCATATGACCACTTTTCTGTCTTGTGCATGTTTGATAAATAAGGGCCAGTGTGTTGTCTTTCTGACTATTGGGTGTAAAGTCCATCTGCTAGAAAGTGTTCAAAAATAAAGATAATTGTACTTGCCCAAATATTTGTGTATCCTGTTTTCAAACTTTATGAACTTCTCTTTTTAGGAATTTCTTCATGATGGATCTCCAGACTGTTCTCAAAACTACACTGAAGAACAAATATCAGCACCTGAATGAGGCATATTCTTCAAAGTCCCTTCTTCCACCAAGACTGTGCTATCGAGACTTCAGACAGGACAACATTTTGTGTGATTTGCAACAGCATGAGTTTAGATATGTTGACAAGTCTTACCTTGCTGAATGGCACCATTTTGAAGTTGTTCCACTGTCAGACATTTTGTCCTGTGATTGTGAACATGATAGCAGTAAAAGGACAGTGATCACTTTAGGAGTGAGTGGAGTCGGTAAAACCACAACAGTGCAGACTTGTGCTCTTGAGTGGGCCAAGGGACGAGGATACTGTAACATCCGCTACCTGTTTCCTCTCACTTTCTGGGAGCTGAACTTGCTCAAAGACGAACTGAGCCTAGTTGAACTTCTCCAGACATTTTACCCAGATTTGAAGGCGCTTGATGCCTCCACGCTAAGTGAAGATGATGTGTGGTTGGTTTTTGATGGTCTGGATGAATATAAGGGCCAGCTGAACTTTGACTGTCCAGCTGTAAGTGATGTTTCAAAGGCTTCCACAATAGACGTTCTGGTGACTAATCTGATCAGGGGAAACTTGCTTCCCAAGTCTCACATATGGATAACAACCAGATATTCATCAGTTTTTCAAATCCCTGATGGCCATATTCTGAAAGAGACGGAGGTACAAGGTTTCAGTGACGAGCAGAAGATGGAGTACTTCCGCACAGCTATTGGGGATGATGATCTTGCCAAGAAAGCTATGGACCATGTATGTATTTTGAGAAGTCTCTACTTCCTCTGTCAGATACCTCCGATTTGTGGCATGATGGCAGAACCTTTGATGGAGCATCTTGAAGAGGAAGAAGACTATATCATAGACCCCTTGAATCTCACTCAGATTTACAGTTATCATCTGAATTTTACAGGAACTCCTATCATGAAGAAACTACAAAGTTTGGCTCATAGTCGGATGGGGAAGAGTAATGTCATGCATGTGGATGAGCTCTTAGAGAGTGAAATAAAGTCAGAGGAAGCATCAGCTTTTTCACGAGAGTTCCCATTTGTGTTGAGAGAAGAGAAGGGACTAAACAACACCACAGTGTTCCGCTTTGGTCACTCGAGTATTGAGGAGTTCTTGGCTGCATGTGTGGAAGTGGAAAACATGAAGAAGAAGGTGGAAACTGTGAATGAACATTGTCGAAAGCTGGTGGACAAGGCAATTGACAGTCCCAAGGGGGAACATGATGTCTTCCTGCGATTTGTCTTTGGCCTTATTACGGAGTATTTTGCCTTGGAGCGTTATAAAGATGCGTTGGACTACATTAGGGAAAAGATTTTGGCTAATGTTGCATCTCAAACTCGCTGTGGTTTGCTTCACTGTTACAGAGAGTATGACCACCGTGTTTTCATGGATATCTGTGAGTATGAAGGCAATGAACATTCTGATGGTTGCAATAGTAAGATCCCGATCGAGGTTTGCAAAAGGGTGAAGCAACTAGTTGAAACTTTCGAAGGAATAAAACCCACTTTTAAGATTCCAGGGCCAGAGAAAGGTGATGAGCAACTCCTGAGGCAACTTCCAGTTCTTCTTAAATCAACAACAGTTGTGTAAGTTGGTACACATTGCATTATGCTATACAGATTTTCCATAAGGGTGGTATCTCATGGAAAGGCCAATACTGGTGAAAATTGATTTGAGGGGTTCCATTGGGGTTCATGGGGGAGTTGTGCAACGGTTTCAGTAGTTTTTCTTGTCCCAAAATAATTTTCAACAACTTCTGCTAGGGATTGTAATGCATATCTGGAGCAGAACCAAGAGGGGGAGGGGGGGAGAGAGAATCACTGTATGCTATTGTTGGGCCATAGGACAAGACTCCAGAGGAAGCTGAATAACTGGTTGCACCAGCCCAACAGTCTGTTTTCAGCCTGCCATGAATATTGAGCCCATAATGTAATTCACATTCACAAGATCGCGGATACAAGCGGTTGAAATGAGCTTTCTCCGTAGGATTGCTGGACTCACCCTCAGAGATAGGGTGAGGAGCTCAGTCATCCGGGAGAGGCTCAGAGTAGAACCACTGCTCCTCCACATTGAAAGGAGTCAGTTGAGGTGGTATGGGCATCTGATTAGGATGCCTCCTGGACGCCTCCCACTTGAGGTGTTTCAGGCTCGTCCCACTGGGAGGAGACCCCGGGGCAGACCCAGGACTCGGTGGAGAGACTGTCTTCCAGCTGGTCTGGGAACGCCTTGGTATCCTCCCTGGAGAGCTGGAGCAGGTGGCTGGGGAGAGGGAAGTCTGGGCTTCTCTGCTTGAACTGCTGCCTCCGCGACCCGGACCTCCGGAAAAGTGGTAGAAGATGGATGGATGGATGTAATTCACTAAATTATCTTGCGTTTTGTGCAAGATAACTTGGGTATGCGTTTCAAAGTAGGTGAAAGTTACTTTAATCATGTAGTAGTAATTGGTAAAGTACCTCTTTTGAAAAGAGGTAACTGTAACTAGTTGCTAATTTTTAGTAAGTTGCCCAACACTTGTTCCTTAGGTTCACTTTCTTTTCTCTGGCTAATCAATGTTGGCATCTTTCTGTCACTCTCTCAGGCTGAAATCCTCCACCCTAACGGACAGAATTTGCCCATTCTTGGCAGCAGCCATAACCTCACGATGGTCCTACATAAGTGAGCTGGACCTGGGGGGCAACGCTATCACTGACAGCGGAGTGAGAGTACTTGAACAGTCTCTCATTACTTTAAGCGATTCACTGAGAACACTAAAGCTGAATAACTGTTGCTTAACTTCGGAGTCCTGCAGATATCTGTCAAATGTAAACATACTGCAAGAATTGGATCTTAGCTGCAATCCCGTAAGCGATGAGGGACTGCGGCTTCTTTCCTATGGTTTGAGACACTCTGACTGCCAGTTGGCAACACTGAGGTAAGCTTTGTGCTTTAAACTTGCATTTGGTTCTTAAAGGTGACTAAATCCATTTGCTTAAAAAAACTAAAAGCATGCTTTTTAAAAACCAATTCTTGGCATACATTTGGACACTCTTATTTTAACCACAGTCTGGCAAGCTGCAACATTGAAGAAATGGGCTGCTATAGTCTGGCTTTAGCATTGAAAACTAATGTTTATCTAGACGAGTTGGATCTGAGCATGAATCAGGTCGGCAACAGAGGGGCTAAAACGCTCTTTGATGTCAACATGGAGTCCATTATAAAGCTGGAGTGAGTATGACTTATCTATGCTGATTAAAATGACAAGGTTTCAGGGTTGCACGGTGAGATTTGATTTGCCTCTGCCAGGATGCGTTCCTGTGGCATCACCTCGGAAAGCTGTGAAAGCATCGGGAAAGCTCTTTCATCTGAAAAAAGTAGACTGGATGTGCTTGATTTGAGCCAAAACGACTTAAAAGATGAAGGAATTCAAATGATCTGCGAACATATCAAAAGATTACATTGCAAGCTGTTAAAACTCAAGTAAGGATGCTTTCTGGAATGAAACATGAAATACTTGTAAACTCAAATTTGTTGATTAGTTTCTCAATCACTGACACAATTTTTCTTTTCTTTTCCTTCAGTGTTTCACAATGTGGAATCACTAGTAGGGGTTGCCATTTCTTGAATGACCTCTTCAGTAAAGAAGTTGCAGCGGATGAAGAAGAACTTTACCTTTTTGAGATCAACCTCAACAAGAATGCTATTGGAGATGGAGGAGTCCAGGAACTCTCAAAGATACTAGCAAATCCACACAGCAACGTGGGAATTCTTAGGTGATTGTGAAGCTGATGTCTTTACAATGTCATTTTAGTGTGTTGTTTTTATAAGTGGTTTACTTTAATCAAACATGTTTCAGACTTGTCGACTGCTGTCTGACTGAAAAGTGCTGTATACCTCTCTCCTCCGGAATAATGGGCTATCTCCTCGTGCTTGATCTGTCGTGGAACCCCATTAAAGACGAAGGAACAAAGAGGCTCTGTGTTGGACTCGGACACCCTCAGTGCATACTTGAGTCCCTATCGTAAGTGAGGTTTGATACATATTTTAGATATAATGCACTAAACTTGCTGGACCATAAATGTATCTATTCTCCTTTCGGCTGCTCCCTGTAGGGGTTACCACAGCAGATAATCTGCCTCCATCTCACCCTATCCTTTATCTTCCTCTATAACACCAACCCTCTCCATGTCCTTCACTACATCATGAATCTTCTGTGGTTTTCTTCTCTTCCTCCTGCCTGGTAGAACCATCTTCAACATCCTTTGTCCAAGATATCCACTATCCCTCCTCTGCACATGTCCATACCATTTCAGCCTCGCCTCTGTCTACAAGCTGCTCAACGTGAGCTGTCCCTCTGATGTACTCATTTCTAATCCTGTTTCTCCTAGTCACTCCCAATGGGAATCTTAACATCTTCAACTCTGCCATCTCCAGCTCAGCCTTCTGTCTTTTTGTCAGTGCCACAATCTCCAAATCGATAATAGCAATAATTGGTTTTGTTTACATGTACTGAATAAATGGATTATTTAAGGATAAACCATTTGAGTTAATGACCCCAGTTTACATAGCCTTTATTGGATTATTCTGTTTACATGTCCACTTGAATAATCAGATGGCTCCATAAATCCAGCCATAAGTTTATTCTCGTGCATATAAACATGGTCAGCGTTAATGTCTTGATATCCATCCCTGAAAAGCTTACAAACCATCCTGGAAAGCTTTGTGTAGTCAAGTAGAGGAGTCCTAGAACCAGAACCAATCACATTTTGAGCATGCATATAAATGAGAGATTGGCAAACTGCTGTGGGAGAAGACATGGTGCACTGCAGTCATGGAGTCGAGCAAGAGAACAGGACCAGAGATGATTTCTACCGAACAGTCTCGTCATCCATGCAAGTTTTATAACCAGAGGCATAATAAAACAGAGGTCAATATTTGAGTCATTAGAAAGATAATGAAGTCAGAGAGCCAAAAATGTTAATCGTTTTGTTTTTCTTTACTTGTGCTGGATAAACTTAGCTCGACGCGCATTGGAATTATCTATATAAACAAAACAGTTGAACCCCCCCCCCCCCCCCAACCCGGTCTCTCTGCTATGCTTGCTGCTGCTTGTCCAGGCCATTTCAGACTTATGCCAGGCCACCTTGAAATGTTTCAGTTCTCCAAGTTGCCAGTCAGCCCCTGTACACGTCATGATAAACTGACACCGTGAAGATGATTCACATCTGGTCTCCTGGGTACCTGGGCACAGGCTCAAGAATCATCTTGATCCCCTTGAGTTGACCCAATTTAAACCTGTGGGTTGAGCTGAAGAGGACAGAGTGTCTCTAAGATCTATAGTTATCCAACCTGAGGAATTGTATTTTTTTTCTTCTTGGTCAATTCAAGTTTGGAGTGTTCCCTGTCCTCTTTATATGATAAGATGAAAGTGCTGGTCAGAAGCTTGATTGTTTCTAGCCAATGTCTCATCTTTACAGATGGTGCAGATAGATATACTGTAAAAGGCATGTGCCAAATATTGAAAATGATTTTCTGTCCGTCTCTTCAGGCTGAAATACTGTTGTCTGACCTCAATCAGTGTTGAGTACCTTGCCGAGGCCCTGGAATCAAACCCCAAGTTCTTGAGGGAGCTGAATCTCGAGGGCATCAGTATGACTGATTACACAATGGCAATCCTTGGGACACTGGTAATCAGCAAAAGAAACGTGTTGCAACAAATTGAGTGAGTACAGATTGAATAGTGTTAGATCACAGCACGTGTTGGCCCCGTTCACCCTCCACCATTTCTTACACCTGAACTGACAAAGATGATTAATATACAATGGCTTTATACAATGTTTCCAAATGTTAGTAATGATGCAGTGTAAGCAGGGCTTATTACGACCCACTGTCTGGGCCAAGGCCAGAATCGCCTACTAATCCTGGGATCGCCAATGTCCGTTTCGACCCAGTGTCAAGGTGGACAGACCCAAGTCACTTTCGCCCTCAGGCAAGGAAGACACACACCTAACATCCCAGGCCAAGACTCAAAACCCATGACACCGTGATCTGAAACCTCTTAGTCTAACACCGAACCAAAGAGGAATTTATCACTAGCTCTTCGCTAGAAAGGGAGGAGTACTCTAAGGTGTTGGGGGCTGCACCACTGACTAATCCCACTACAGAGGGCTGTGTAATGGGCGTGTCCATCCAACGTGTTTTTTCTGCTGTGGGACACTATTTTCTATTCATTCTATGTAGTCCAGCATTTACAGCCCTGAACGCCCTTGGTGTTGAAACACTCTTGGCAGTAACCGCTTTTTGTTGCAGTGTTTAGGGCTGAAAAAAGGTCAGCTTTTCAGACTACAGCTGCGCTCGTCAATGTCAGACCTGTCCAAGCAGCCAATCAGAATTAAGGAAGGGCGGAACATAGGACGCCAGTACAGGAAGACAAGAACGGTACGATGGCGCAGGAGAGCCTGATCCTCGCTGTATCATACAGCCCAGTACGCTTTGATCTGACACTAATAATAATAATAAGTTTATTTATAGAGCACTTTTCACAGACAGAGTCACAAAGTGCTTAACATGGTAAAAAACAAAATAAAAACACAGGCACATAAAACAGTAAAAAAAACAAAGTAGACAGTAAAAGCACATAAAAAATACAATCAGCACATAGTTAATTAAAAAGCCAGGCTAAAAAGCTAAAAAAGGCTAAAAAACCAGGCTTCTATTTATATGGATGCCGAGAGAAACGCAATTTCATCTTGCCTGCACTACAGTTGTATGTACAGCAATATGACAATAAAGTTTGATTTGATTTAAAAAGGTGGGTCTTTAGTTGCTTCTTAAAAACACCAATGGAAGGTGCAGATCTAAGTGCAAAAGGAAAGGAGTTCCACAGTCTGGGAGCAACAGCAGCAAAGGCTCTATCGCCTTTGGTTCTGAGCCTAGTGTTAGGACTACCAATAGATTCTGATGAGAAGACCTGAGAGACCTGCTGGGCTGGTGTAGAGAGAGCAGGTCACTAATATAAAAAGGCGCCTCTTCATGAATGGCTTTGTAAGTAAGAACAAGAACTTTAAAATCAATTCTATAATTTACAGGAAGCCAATGCAAGGAGGCCAAAACAGGAGTGATATGACAGAATCTACTGGACCTAGTTAGTAATCTTGCAGCAGCGTTCTGGACTAACTGTAGGCGGTGTAAAGAGGATTTGCTAAGACATGTGAAAAGAGCATTACAGTAGTCCAAACGTGAAGAAACAAAGGCATGAATAATGATTTCTAACTGACTGTAGGAAACCAATGACCTAATTTTGGATATATTCCTAAGGTGGAAAAAACAACTCCGGGTCAGAGATTTGACATGCTGATCAAAACTCATCGATTGATCGAAAAGGACACCAAGAGTTTTTAGATTTGATCGTATGTTAGAGCTTAATGAACCAATGCTAACCAACTTAGGAATTAGATTATCAGGTGCTACAATAAGGACTTCAGTTTTATCAGCATTAAGTTGCAAAAAGTTATTAGACATCCAGTCCTTAATTGCAGACAGACAATCATGAATAATTTTTAAATTGTCAACATGGTCAGGCTTAAAAGAGAAAAGTAGCTGTAAATTGTCAGCATAGCTGTGATAAGACACACCTTTAAATTTGCTGATAATAGAACCAAGTGGCAGCATACACTACCGTTCAAAAGTTTGGGGTCACCCAGACAATTATTTTGTGTTTTCCATGAAAAATCACACTTATTTACCACCATGAGTTGTAAAATGAATACAAAATATAGTCAAGACATTGACAAGGTTAGAAATAATGATTTGTATTTGAAATAATATTTTTTTCCAGATACTCAACCTGCTCAAAGGAAGGTCAGTTTTATAGCTTCTCTAACAAGCTAAACTGTTTTCAGCTGTGCTAACATGATTGCACAAGGGTTTTCTAATCATCCATTAGCCTTCTGACGCAATGAGCAAACACATTGTACCATTAGAACACTGGAGTGATAGTTGCTGGAAATGGGCCTCTATACACCTATGTAGATATTGCACCAAAAACCAAACAGTTGCAGCTAGAACAGTCATTTACCACATTAGCAATGTATATTAGATATTAGAGTGTATTTCTGATTAAAGTTATCGTCACTGAAAAAACAGTGCTTTTCTTTCAAAAATAAGGAAATTTCTAAGTGATCCCAAACTTTTGAACGGTAGTGTATATAGGGCAAATAAAAGTGGACCCAGAATAGAACCCTGAGGCACCCCACAGGTTAAAGGAGCAGAGTCAGATGAATAAGAGCCAATAGCCACGGAAAAACTCCTACCAGAAAGGTAGGCGAAAAACCAATCCAGAGCTTTTCCAGAAATACCTACCCAATCTCTAAGCCTTTGTAACAAAACACAATGATCAATAGTATCAAATGCTGCAGTAAGATCTAATAACACTAAAACAGAGCATTTGCCAGAGTCTGATGACATTAAAATGTCATTTGACACCCTGAGAGGAGCGGTCTCTGTCGAGTGTTTCTGACGAAAACCTGACTGAAATTTGTCGAAAATATTGTGTTCAATCAGAAAGTCAGTGAGCTGCTTGGCTAAAAGGATATCATGATCAAAATTTGAAAGCAAATGCTTGGAGGAATATGTCCGCATCTTTTGGGGTGCCAGGTGAGCATTTGTGCCTTTGTCACGGTCATATAAAGTTTATTGCATTACATAATATGGATACTATGTGAATTTGTAGTTGATAACTAAAAAATGAAAGTGCCTCCAATGTGATTCACAGTCACTTGAGGTTAGGTAACATGGTGTTGAGTGTATTTTAGCGTGAGTTTTATGAAAATCGATGTGAAAAATGGAAATAAAGACATCCGCACACTTGGTGCAATTTTCACTTTTACTGCTTAGCTTTTGGTTTGGTTAAACCTTTCAGAGCATCGATGTAAAAAACAATTTTAACCACAGACTACTCAACTCAGGTGGGTAGGGCTGTGCGATATGACGATATACTGTATATCGGTGACACGATAAACGTCTACCGTTCCAATATGAACCTGTTTGTTTTATATCGGGACACATACTACGTTTCTACTTGTCACCGCCTGCCTCTCCCCCGCAGTGGGTCAGGTGGGTTCTGGTGGTTAGCGCCACAGCAGCTAACGGCAAGCTAATGTTTTGCCACTACTTCTGTGGAAGGGATGTGGGACTTGTCCTTACCATGCTGCATCAGAGGATAGTCCTCTAACCTCGTTAAATTGGAGGCAAATAATATTGATCTCTCTCCAATTATAAAACGGCAAATGCTAAATGACGATGTTAACTTGTGGCTAATGGGAAACATTGTGTATCAGACCATTGTTTCTTTGGTTTAAATTACTGCAGTGTTTCTTAACTTTGTCTGAAAAAATATTCCTAAAGTTGCAAAAGTGCATGACGGCGGCCGCATACACACTAAATAAATCAAAACGTGTCAGAGGAACAAACTGGCTCTTAACCCCTTGCACTCCGGTCAATTTCCCTAAAAACGCCAAAAAATAATGTGCCCAAATTAAATCCAAAGCTGTTCTTCAACCCTTTGCAGCATCTTCATGGGGTTGGTCTCATTTAAAAGAAAACACTTTGAATTTTTGGGCAAAACAGTCTCTCTAAGTGCTCCGGCCACTGAGTTACAGTCATCTAAACATGGTGAACTTGAAGAAAATAAATTTGGCCTGGGTGTTTTTTTTGGATACAAATGCTTGCAAATAACACACAGCTTCAGACCCGGGCTGGAAAATGCAACAGAAATGTAGAACCAAGTGTTATCCAGCTGAGGTCCAAATTTTGTAACAATACCACAAAAAATGAATATATTACACAGCTTTTTCCTCAGGTAGTTCCCAGGCGTTTTGGAACTGTGCCAAATGGCACAGTTTGGAAGAACGTCTGTAACTTTTGAATGATTCAATGTAGAAGCTTCATTTTGGGCTCTAATGAAAGGTCACACTCAGGGCTGTGTCTGTGTGTGTGTGTGGGTGGGGGTTGTCCCCCCCCTCGCTACAGAGGACGAACATTGCCCATCGCTACATGACGGATTAGCCTCATATGGCGATGTGGTGACAGCAGCGCAGTCACCGCGGCTTCCCCCCCCCCCCTCGCTACAGAAGAATAGCGGGGGGGGGGGCGTTCACAGTCTGGATGTGACGAACGAACCGTGTACTGCGGCGCACGAACTTCAGACTTCGTGTGCCGCACAGTTGTAATTTACCAATCGGTCAAAAGTCATTTTGGATTACTATTTTCAGGGATAGAGAATAATTTAGCTTAGAACACCTTACCTCTTCACAGCAGCAGCGGAGCTGGCGAACTTCTCTTCCTCATTGTCAGACGAACGCGACGCTGGTCCGCTCGTGGTTCTGGTCTCGCGACCCGATCAAAACATAATTCCATTATTGCGGTTTTGTGCTTCCATGATTGCAGTTTTTGGCGAACGATTTTTCAAAACAAATAACAGTACAGCGGTACCTCTACTTACGAACGTCTCTACATACGGAATTTTCAGGTTACGACACGCCTCAACGGGAAAATATTGCCTCTTGTTACGAACGAAATTTCAGGATACGAAAGGCAAAAAAAGTACGCGCTCCTCGCAGCTCCCGTAGTTTACCGAACGTAAACATACCTGTAGCTGCTCTGCCATTGGCTATCGCCTAGCATCTTCCTGGTATCCCATTGGCCACGAATCACCCGGAAAAAGTGTTCACTAGTCGGGCTATCGCTCACTATGATGATGTTTGCCTTGCACATTTTCGAAGGATCGTTACAAGCCGACAAAAACAAACGTCCTTGGATCGTTTCTTCACAAAACGTCAGGCAAAAACCACTGATGAGACAGAACATGAACCAAAGGAGGCAAAAGGCGACGCCGACGCCGACGATCGCAGTTAAAAGGTAAATGAACATAATTTTTATTATTCTTTCGCTTTTATTATTCTTTCTCTCATTTTAAACTCTCATTTTATGTTTATTGTGCAGTAATCTAATTGTAACATGTATTTGTTACATGTTTTGATGCGTTTTTACGATTTATAAAAAATTTATGCCCAAATTTTGGGGGGCTTGGAACGGATTACGGCATTTACATGTAAAACGCGCCTCTACTTATGGAATTTTCACGTTACGAGAATTCTTCCGGAACGAATTAATTTCGTAAGTAGAGGTACCACTGTAGTAATTAAAAAAAGACTGGCGAATGCGTGTGTGTCACTCAGCCTTCGTCGTCTGCCTCCGTCGGTCTATGACCATGGAAGTAAATCATAACGTCTACTCTGCTGGAACAAAAGCAAAATAAGCACCGCCTGTGGCCGAAAATGCCAGTGCGCTCTGGGATGCAGAGACTTGCCCGCCCGCGGTACAACGGAGTGCAAGAGGTTAATGTAACTTGATTTCTAATCATTTTTAATTAGTCCAGTAGCAATAAACAAAGTTGAAGTCATCTCAAATGCACATTAAAAACAGTCTTATAACAGTGCAAAATTAAGAGGGTAAAGTGCATAAAATTAATGACGGATGAATTTGTAAAATTGTTTTTTTTTTCAGTATATAATTTAAAATGTAGAAAAAGAGATGGTCCTTTTATTGGTTATTGTATATAAACTATAGAATTTACTGTGTGTATAAAAAAAAATATATATATATACAGTTAGGCCCAAAAATATTTGGACAGTGACACAAGTTTTGTTATTTTAGCTGTTTACGAAAACATTCAGGATACAATTATATAATCAATATGGGCTTAAAGTGCAGACTCTCAGCTGTAATTTGAGAGTATTCACATCCAGATTGGAGCAAGGGTTTAGGAATTACAGCTCTTTAATACGTAGCCGCCTCTTTTTCAAGGGACCAAAAGTAATTGGACAATTGACTCAGAAGGCTGCAAAAAAAAAAAATAACAAGGCTGCATGGGCTCTTCCCTCATTAACCTGTCATCAGTTAAGCAGTTAAAAAGTCTGGAGTTGATTCCAGGTGTGGCGTTTGCATTTGGAAGCTGTTGCTGTGAACACACATGTGGTCAAAGGAGCTCTCAATGGAGGTGAAACAGATCATCCTGAGGCTGGAAAAAAAAGAAGAAATCCATCAGAGAGATAGCAGAAATGTTAGGAGTGGCCAAATCAACAGTTTGGTACATTCTGAGAAAAAAAAGAGTGCATTGGTGAGCTTGGGAACTCAAAAAGGCCTGGACGTCCACGGAAGACAACAGTGGTGGATGATTGCAGAATCCTTTCCATGGTGAAGAACAACCCCTTCACAACATCCACTCAAGTGAAGAACGCTCTCCAGGAAGTAGGTGTATCAGTATCTAAGTCTACCATAAAGAGAAGACTTCATGAGAGTAAATACAAAGGATTCACCACAAGGTGCAAACCATTAATCAGCCTCAAAAATAGAAAGGGCAGAATTGACTTTGCCAAAAAACACCTGAAGAAGCCAGCCCAGTTCTGGAACAGCATTCTTTAGACAGATGAGACTAAGATCAACCTGTACCAGAATGATGGGAAGAAGAAAGTTTGGAGAAGAATTAGAACAGCTCATAATCCAAAGCACACCACATCTTTTGTAAAACATGGTGGAGGCAGTGTGATGGCATGGGCATGCATGGCTTCCAATGACACTGGGTCATTTGTGTTTATTGATGATGTGACAAAAGACAGAAGCAGCCGGATGAATTCTGAAGTGTATAAGGATGTACTTTCTGCTCAGATTCAGCCAAATGCAGCAAAGTTGCTTGGACGGCGCTTCACAGTACAGATGGACAGTGATCCAAAACATACTGCAAAAGCAACCCAGGAGTTTTTTTAAAGCAAAGAAGTGGAATATTCTGCAATGGTTGAGTCAATCACCAGATCTCAACCCAATCGAGCATGCATTTCACTTGCTCAAGACAAAACTTAAGGCAGAAAGACCCACAAACAAACAACAACTGAAGACAGCTGCAGTAAAGGCCTGGCAAAGCATCACAAAGGAGGAAACCCAGCGTTTGGTGATGTCCATGGGTTCCAGACTTCAGGCAGTCATTGCCTGCAAAGGATTCTCAACAATATATTGAAAAGTAACATTTTACTTAGGGTTATGTTTATTTGTCCAATTACTTTTGAGTCCCTGAAATGAGGAGCGTTTGTATAAAAATAACTACAATTCCTACATGTTTAATCATATATTTTTGTTCAACCCCTTGAATTAAACCTTAAAGTCTGCACTTCAATTCTGTTGTAGTTGTTTCATTTCAAATCCAATGTGGTGGCATGCAGAGCCCAATTCATGAAAATTGTGTCACTGTCCAAATATTTCTGGGCCTAACTGTATAATCGTCAAATAATTATGCATATTGTGATAGGAAATTTTGGTCATATCGCACAGCTGTACTGGTGGGTTCTCTGTAATTAGTCAGCATCCAAGAAATTGATGGGCCAATCTTCTCCAAAACCAGTTCAAATTGGCTCCTAGTCAATCTAAAATACTTCTTAGAACAGGCACTGTCAAGTCGCAACTCCTGTACAAATCCGGTTGTCTGTGCCCAGACTCCTGTTTTCTTTTGTCATTTTGCATCCAGAGCTGCTGCCAATCAAACTTTATTTGTATAGCACTTTTAAAACATTAGATGCTGCGCAAAGTGCGTTACATAGATAAAAACAATAGACGCATTTAGTTACATATTTTACATGATACATCCCCACCCCTTGCAACCCTCCCATAAACACAACACACAGGCACATGCATCACCCCCTACTTCTTACACACATAAAATAAATCAGACATTGCTCGGCACCGGCCAGGCACCACGTGAAGGAGCAACCATTCTGTGGAGCTCCCCATGCCGGGACACCACACAGCCACTTACCACAGAAGGCGCCACAAGGGCCGCTCCAACCAGGACAGGCCAGGGCCCACACCACAGCTGTAGGCAGTGGTATAAAGCCCCCACCCACCCAAGCTAGAGTGACCCACGAGACCAACACCCCTGCAGATGGGCCAGGCAGCATCCGGCATGAGGGGTCCCACTGAGGAAACACTGGAGCTAAAACACATAAATACAAAATAAAACAAGAACACAAAGGGCAAAGGGAACTAAAGACCCATAATTAAAAACTGAGCTAAGAACTACTTAAAAAAAAAAAAAAAAAAAAAAAAAAAACGAACTGATCTAAACACATCAATAAGATGAGAAAATCTAAGAACAAATGGCGCCAAAAAGAACATAAAACAATGAAACATAAATGACTACTTCAGTAATAGTTAAACAGGTTTATTAAAAGCCAAATTAAAAAGGTGGGTCTTGAGCCTGTTCTTAAACATCTGTTGACTCTGTGGCCCTGAGGCACTCTGGCAGGCTGTTCCACAGACGAGGACCATAATAGTGAATGGAAGCTTCACCCAAGGTCTTGGTCTTGACTTTGGGAACCGTTAAAAGGCCAGTACCAGAGGACCTGAGGGTTTGCGAGGGCTCGTAAGATAAGAGCAGCGCCGATGGATAAGAAGGTCCAAGACCACTGAGGCATTTAAACTACAAAGAGAACCTTAAAATTGATCCTAAAATGCACGGGGAGCCAATGCAGCGATTCTTAAACTAGTGTAATATGCACCCGCCCCTTGGTCCTCGTTAACACTCGTGCTGCTGAATTATGGAGCAGTTGGAGATGTGATTCTTTTTTGAGGAAGACCAGAGAGCAGAGCATTACAATGGTCTATAGACTAGTAATAAAAGCATGCATCAAGACCTCCGTGCTGACGAGAGAGAGAAAAGGGTGGACTCTGGCTATATTCCAAAGATGGTAAAATCCGATTTGTTACATTTTTAATGTGTGAAATAAAATTAAAGTCAGTCTAAAAGAATGCCCAGGTTGTTAACACACTGTGTAGGTTTTAGACCTAGCAATTTTGGTAGAAGTTTCTCTCATGTCTTCAGGGCCAATGATTAAAACTTCTGTTTTGCCCTGGTTGAGCTGTAGGAAGTTCTCTGCCATCCATGACTTTATATCTAAAATACAGTTCAAAAGGGCATTAATTGGTTTTGTCATCAGGAGACGTGGCAATGTACAGTTGAGTGTCATCAGCATAGCTATGAAAATTGATGTCATGTCTCCTGATAACCTCCCCAAGTGGTAACATAAAGATTAAAAAGCATTGGCCCTAAAATTGAACCTTGGGGTACCCCACACTTGATTTTATGGATTGCCGAAGAACATGTATCCATACTTAAAATAGCAGCGATCTGTGAGATAGGAATGAAACCATTCGAGAACAGTACCTGAGAGGCCCACCAGGTGTTTGAGTCTGCTTATAAAAATGTGGTGATCTACTGTATCAGAGGCAGCGCTGAGATCCAGCAGCACCAGGACTGTCAGTTTGTGGGAGTCCATGTTACACCTGATATCATTAACGATTTTTAAAATGGCTGTCTCAATACTGTGGTTTGTCCTAAAACCAGACTGAAATTTCTCAAGAATGTTGTGGTCCATAAGAATATTGTTTAACTGGATAAAAGCAATTTTTTCTAAAACTTAATTGTAAGTTGGATACAGGTCGATTATTAGATTAGATTCAACTTTATTGTCATTACACATGTATGAATACAAGGTAACGAAACACAGTTTAGCATCCAATCAGATGTGCAAAGGACAGCAGTGCAGTATATGCAGTAATTGACAGTATGTGCAATTTAAGCAAATATATGCAAATATATGCAGCAGTGCAGAAAGTTAAGAGTACTGTTATGTGCAAATAATGTACAATAAGTTAGATGGGCAGTTATGTACAGGTGAGGATGGTAAGAGATGATGGTAAGAGAGTCAGCGGGGAACTAAGTTCAATAACGTGACAGCTGTTGGAAAGAAACTGTTCCTAAACCTGCTGGTTCTAGTCCGAAGGCTTCTGAAACGTCTTCTGGAGGGGAGAAGCTGGAACAGTCCATGAGCAGGATGGTTGGAGTCCCTAAGAATGCTGCGTGCCCTGCGCAGACATCTTTTCCTGTAGACGTCCTCTATAACTGGAAGTGGAGTCCCTGTGATGCGTTGGGTGGTTTTCACCACCCGCTGCAGCGCCTTACGGTCAGCGACAGAGCAGCTCCTATACCAGACTGTGACACAGTTGGTCAGGGTGCTCTCTATCACGCAGCGGTAGAAGTTGCCCAGGATGTCAGTTGACAGATGGTTCTTCTCCAGTGTCCTCAAGAAGAAGAGGCGCTGATGGGCCTTCTTGATCAGGCTGGTGGTGTTAACTGACCAGGACAGGTCCTCCGAGATGTGGGTCCCCAGGAATTTGAAGCTGGGGACACGTTCAACAGCTATGCCATTGATATGGATGGGGTCATGTGTCTCTCCCCTCTCCTTCCTGTAGTCCACTATGAGCTCCTTGGTTTTGCTGGTGTTAAGGAGCAGGTTATTGTCAGCGCACCAAGTAGCCAAGTGCTCAACCTCTGCCCTGTAATCTGACTCATCGTTGTCCCCGATGAGTCCGATCACCGTGGTGTCATCTGCGAACTTTATGATGGAATTGGATCCATACATAGGCCTGCAGTCATGGGTGAAGAGGGAGTAGACTTTACTCCCTTATATCCTGATATATCCTGATATCCTCATCACTGAGGATATCAGGATCTAAATTACTCCTCTTCAAAAGGGGCTTCACCACAGCTGTTTTAAAGGCAGCGGGGGAAAACACCAGCCTGAAGAGAGCAATTCACAATGTTTAAAATCTTACGTTCGAAGAATCCATAAAATGTTTTAAAAAGTGATGTGGGAATCGGATCTGAAAGGCCAGGAGGTCAAGTTTACCTGGGGGAAAAACTACCAAGCATCTTAGCATCAACCAGGGCAAAACAGTCCAGCATTTCCTCAGCTAAAGGTGAGTCCAGGATTTCATTAAAAGCAGTCTTCTGGGCTGATAAAATGTTGGATCTAATAGAATTAACACCTTGCACCTGAAGTGGTCTGCAAAACTGTCAGATGGCTGGTTTGTGTTTTTATTAAAATCTTGGTTGATTAAGTGATCAATGGTCGCAAAAAGGACTTTAGGACTTTAGGGTTATTGTTATGGGTTGCGATTATGTTGGAAAAACACTCAGTTCTCGATGTCTTGACTACATTATTGTATATCTTTAATTTATTCTGTAGTACTTGGTAATTTGTTTTTTCTCCATTTCCTCTCAACCATCCTGCACTCTTTTCAATTTTTGGATTTAGTTATTTCTCCATGGAGGCTTTGGTTTGTTCCTAACTGTCCTTGTTACTATTGGGGCAACTCTGTCAATGGTTGATCTTAATTTACTGTTAAAATTATCAACAATAAAATTACAGGATGCAGATAAAATAACGGAGTGTTGCGTAAGAGTTTGATAAAAATCAGCAGCCACTTAAGGTGTCAGATGGTGCTTTCTCACAGTTCGCACTGAGGTCTCCCGTTGCGTAAAACCAGTGATATACAGCCAAGTCAACAACGGAGGACACTCGTGGGCAGGCCATGGCTAATGACAAGTTCCAGAATGCGTCCCCTGTTGTGAGTCAGCTGCATGACATGTTGAGTAAAATTCATGGATGTGAGCAGGTCATTAAAATCTTCTGACATATGGTCGCCCTGCCTATCAGTAGTAGATTAGTTTATTTGACAGGGACAGTGCAATAAACATAGACAATTAATCAAAGACAATCAATCTGATGTGTTGCACATAGAGTGTATAGCTATTAGCTAATTTGCAACTCTTGTCCCTGGATGGGCTTTAGAAAAAAGAATCAAGATCAGTGTGTAGATTAAAATCACTGGAAATGAGAAAATTATGAGTGGATTATTGATAAAAACTCAGAACTCATTAATAAAAACGGGGCAGTATTTGGGTGGTCTGTAAACTGTGCCGCATAAAATTGCGGGGCTGCTAAAGACAAAAGCGTGGTGCTCAAATGCAGTATATTGATAAGGTAAAATTTGCTTTACTGCAAGTGAGGAAGAAAAAATTGCAGTACCCCCACCCTTCCTGCCCTTTCTTATGGAAAAAGACTGAACTAAAATTTGGTGGGGAGGCCTCAGTGAGAACTGCTGGTGCATCCGTGCCAAGCCACGTCTCTGTTTAAAAATAAACAGTCCATCTTATTATGGAAAATCAGATCACTGATAAGTCTTGTTAGCAAGTGACCGTATATTTAAGAGCCATATTTAGGGTAGGTGGTGAGTTATTTATGGGTGGGTAATTCGTTTTCTGTGGATTATTGTTTGTAGACTGATCCACAGAACGTAGGCAGCGTGGGCGTGAGTTCTTGTGAACTGTGTTTTATGGATGGAGGTCTGTCTGTGATCAGTGACCTAATGGGGAAGGTGGGTAGTGAATGAATTTCCAGACCAGATGGTGGAGGCTGACAAAATCCCACAATACATTTCCTGTCCATTGTTATTTAGAGACTATTAAAAGTTGAAAGTCTGACTATGGGCAAAGCGGAAGTGCTGAGCTGCGACTGACAAGCTGTTGTGAGGATACAGGGTGCAGACTTTTTTTTTTTTTTTTTCTCCAGAGCACAGCGCACAAGCGCTGAAAAAGAGGTTCAGGGCAGTGGGACAACAAAATGTGTTTGGTGGACACGCAGCCTAATTGCGCTCGCTGTAATTAACCAACTGTTTAGGTATTTCTTTGCTTTCTTCGCTTCCTTTTAGGTTTAATATTTGGTTACTTTTTTCTTGATGTTTAATGATTTGACTTTCATCTGTGGTAATCACACCTGTTCACGTCCATCGTGGCCCTGAATAGCTATGGATATTCTCTCTCAACTGAAATCCAGAACTCGGCAAACATTTTTGAATGAAAAGCTGTCTTTAAAGGGCCTATATCATGCAAAATTGACTTTTTTGAGCTTTTAAGCATGTTATAATGTTAATTCCTCACCAAAAACATCCCCAAAGTGGTATTTTGCTCCATTCACGCATCTCTGAGTATTCCTCCTCAACCCTGCTCTCTGAGCTGCTGCTCCGCCCTGTCCCTGATAATCAGGGATGAGAATCCTCCGCGGATCCGCGGAATTCCTCGGATTTGATCATGTCTAGGGTCATTCTCGTGAATCGTCTAAATTCGAGGAGAAAATTTTAGGGGGGGGGGTTGGAGGTATGTTATGAGCGGCGAGTTGTATTTTCGATCGGCTGCTAAAATCCACCGCGCAGAACGCGCTACCCAGCGAGATCAGTAATGTAATGTAACAAGGCCACTGATTGGCTGATACTTATTGAAGCAACCAATCGGCGATTTTGTTATTCCTTTGTCATATCCAGCAGGCGGAGCGAAATGCAAATGGCGGACAGTTCAGTCAACTGAGTTTTCCCGATTTCGTGAAAATGGTGAACCTAAAACTCACGAAAGACAACAAAGCAAGAATTTTAGAAATCGACAAAGGGATAAGGAACAAGTTTCGTTGGGAATGGCTCGAAAAAACTGTGTCAATGACTGTAAAGATTGGTAAAAATACCGAAGTTGTGGTTGAAAAAATGGCCGACTTCATAGCGAAATGCGAAGTACCAGGGAAAGCCAGTGTGTTTATTGCAACGATTTCTTGAGTTATGGATCTCGTGGTTGTGTTGCCTTAGTTGAACACTGTTCAAAACAGAAACATCTCAAAATTGCGGCTACAAGAGATCGAACTACTCGCTCGTGCTACATTCAAAACGATCGATGGACACGGTCAAATTCAGATGCCAGTCAATCAAAGTTCATCACAGTCGGCCCCGATTACAGCAATTAGTGATCGGAAAACACATTCCGAGGTAAGATTTTTTTCTCGTTATAAGTAATGTACTTGAGAATTTTCGCGTAATGAATTTGTTATGAAATAGCATGTGTAAGTTGTGACGTCATGCCTGTTTTGAAACACTAATTGCATTTGAATGCTGATTATCGATTGTTAATAGATGAATGTTATTATTACCTCCGCCAAGGAGGTTATGTTTTCATCGGCGTTAGTTTGTCTGTCTGTTTTTGTTTGTTTGTTTGTTAGCAAGATAACTCAAAAAGTTATGGACGGATTTTCATGAAATTTTCAGAGATTGTCAGAAATGGGGTATCCTACAGATGACTTGATTTTGGTGGTGATCCAGATCACCATCCACAAGAAAACCACCATTACGCAAAATGTGATTTTCGTGAATAACTACTGAACCACTAATCCTATCATTGTGAATCCAATTGCTAGTCATATGTTTTCATGGTCAAGGAATCTGAAAACGTACACACAAACACTGTATGGGGGGAACTGTGGCGCCTGGCAGAGGTCTGCGCTCTCCGAGTGCTTTTCTTGTTACATATTTTCTCACAATTTGAAATGCAATCGAAGAATTTTGAATATAATTTATCATTTTTTGTTTCACTAGGAGGAGTTACATAATGCATGTGTAAGTTTTTTGTCATGGGTGGGGATGGGTTGCCTTTCCTAAGATATCTTTGCTTTTATTAGTAAACATAATTTCTTCATGGTCATTGCATAAAAATATTAAACATCTTAAGATAAGATAAGATAAGATAAGATAAGCCTTTATTAGTCCCACAATGGGGAAATTCCAGGATTGCAACAGCACAGGGACAGCAACACTCAGAGCAACAATCAGAAGGCAAGAAAAAACAACATCTAGCAAACATATGTCCATATTACTATAAATGTATATATATAGACACACAGTGCAGAGCATTATGGCTGGTGGATGTGCAGCAGAAAGTCTAAGCTCTCTCTCCGCGGATGCAGCGGGCCAGCTGGAAGTCTTTGGGCATGATGGTGACCCCCTTAGCGAAGAAGAGACCACCAGGTGGGTCTCGCTGGTCTCCTGCAGAGCCATGACGGCGAAACTCAGGAAACGCAGGACGGTCTTGAAGTCCTGAGCGATCTCCCTCACCAGGCGCTGGACGGGCAGCTTACGGATGAGCAGCTCCGTGGATTTCTGGTAGCGACGGATCTCTCTCAGAGCCACGGACCTGTGACGGCGAGGCCTCTTCACTCTGCCGGTGGCCAGAGCGCCTCTCCGAGCAGCCCTGGTGGCTAGCTGTCTCCTGGGGGGCTTCTTCCTCCAGTAGATTTTACGGGCGGTCTGCTTGGTTCTTGCCATCGCTCTTTATTATTCTGTCTTATATTTCTTTCACGCCGCCTAAACTCCAGCCCGGCACCCGCTTCGTTTTCGCTACAGCTCCCGGTATGTCGAGTTTCCCATTAGCACTGGGCGGCGGCCAAGTGCTAGCTAGCACTAGCTCCTCCCCGCTGTAACGTCTCCCGCTGCAAACCGTGGCTCCGTCCGCCGACCCGGGAGACCCCCGGGGCGATCCGTGCGTCCATGATATATATACAGAGTGAAAGGTGTAGAAAGAAGAAGGAAGATAAAAAAAAAAGAGGCTGTTGCAACAGGCAGCCGACTCGTGTGGCGCCGCCGGTCCGGCAGAGCCGGAACCGGAATCTTTCAGGTTTTACTTACTTTCTTAGATTATCTTTCAAATATTAAAATATACTAATATGCAACTTTTTTTATATTCCTAGTAACACTAACAAATGCACACAGTAATAAATCAAAATGTTTGCAGAATGTCAGTATATTTTAATAAATGGGTGATGGACTAGGTGATGGAATTTTGTTAATATTTATAATTTATTTTACTTGGTTAAATTATTTTGTCCATTCTAGAACTATGTAAATGTAATTCTGTGTCAGTTCTAAACATGTTAAATAGTAGTAAAATATAATTTAGTATTATTACATCAACATACCATTCAGATATCATAAATTTACACATGTGATGCAGCAGCAGATTAAAAGGTAAACTATAAATGCATTTGCACTTACTTATAACTTTAAATATAAGACCACATTTGAGCATTCTAAAACACCAGATTTCGTTAGCTTAGGGCTAAGTTAGCAGGGCTTGTCTGCTCAGTGACAACAACTGTTTGCTTTTTTACGTAAGACAGTGTCTTCTAAGTGGCGTAAATGTGTCTGGCTGTGAGAGATTTAGGAGTTTGTTCAGCCTTCCTAAAGAAGAGCCTACTCGTCAGAAATGGTTGGAGTTTATTATCGTCATGAAATGGGTGGCAGCCACAAGAAGGAGAGGCGGAGCCTCAGAGATCAAGGCATCTTACTTCCGGGTTGGAAAAGTAGCTCGCGAAAATAATTCATATTTCATAAGAAATTCATTCTCCAGTGTACCAAAGCAAACTGCTTTGGTACACTGGAGAATGAATATATGGTACATGCATATATGGTATAGTTTGCAAATGCAAACTATATGCATGTACCATACATGCATATAGTTTACTCTGAAAGGCTTAAAATAGCATGATATACAATGGGGCAGAAAAGTATTTAGTCAGCCACCAATTGTGCAAGTTCTCCCACTTAAAAGATGAGAGAGGTCTCCAATTTTCATCATAGGTATACCTCAACTATGAGAGAAAAAAATGAGAAAAAAAAAATCCAGAAAATCACATTGAAGGATTTTTAATGAATTAATTGGTAAATTCCTCAGTAAAATAAGTATTTGGTCACCTACAAACAAGCAAGATTTCTGGCTCTCACAGACCTGTAACTTCTTCTTTAAGAGGCTCCTCTGTCCTCCACTCGTTACCTGTATTAATGGCACCTGTTTGAACTCGTTATCAGTATAAAAGACACCTGTCCACAACCTCAAACAGTCAGACTCCAAACTCCACTATGGCCAAGACCAAAGAGCTGTCAAAGGACACCAGAAACAAAATTGTAGACCTGCACCAGGCTGGGAAGACTGAATCTGCAATAGGTAAGCAGCTTGGTGTGAAGAAATCAACTGTGGGAGCAATTATTAGAAAATGGAAGACATACAAGACCACTGATAATCTCCCTCAATCTGGGGCTCCACACAAGATCTCACCCCGTGGGGTCAAAATGATCACGAGAACAGTGAGCAAAAATCCCAGAACCACACAGGGGGACCTAGTGAGTGACCTGCAGAGAGCTGGGACCAAAGTAACAAAGGCTACATCAGTAACACACTACGCCGCCAGGGACTCAAATCCTGCAGTGCCAGACGTGTCCTCCTGCTTAAGCCAGTACATGTCCAGGCCTGTCTGAAGTTTGCTAGAGCGCATTTGGATGATCCAGAAGAGGACTGGGAGAATGTCATATGGTCAGATGAAACCAAAATAGAACTTTTTGGTAAAAACTCAACTTGTCGTGTTTGGAGGAGAAAGAACACCATACCTACTGTGAAGCATGGGGGTGGAAATATCATACTTTGGGGCTGTTTTTCTGCAAAGGGACCAGGACGACTGATCCGTGTAAAAGAAAGAATGAATGGGGCCATGTATCGTGAGATTTTGAGTGAAAACCTCCTTCCATCACCAAGGGCATTGAAGATGAAACGTGGCTGGGTCTTTCAGCATGACAATGATCCCAAACACACCGCCCGGGCAACAAAGGAGTGGCTTCGTAAGAAGCATTTCAAGGTCCTGGAGTGGCCTAGCCAGTCTCCAGATCTCAACCCCATAGAAAATCTTTGGCGGGAGTTGAAAGTCTGTGTTGCCCAGCGACAGCCCCAAAACATCACTGCTCTAGAGGAGATCTGCATGGAGGAATGGGCCAAAATACCAGCAACAGTGTGTGAAAACCTTGTGAAAACTTACAGAAAACGTTTGACCTCTGTCATCACCAACAAAGGGTATATAACAAAGTATTGAGATGAATTATATACAGTGGGGGAAAAAGTATTTAGTCAGCCACCAATTGTGCAAGTTCTCCCACTTAAAAGATGAGAGAGGTCTCCAATTTTCATCATGAGTATACCTCAACTATGAGAGACAAAAAGAAAAAAAAATAAATCCAGAAATCACATTGAAGGATTTTTAATGAATTAATTGGTAAATTCCTCAGTAAAATAAATATTTGGTCACCTACAAACAAGCAAGATTTCTGGCTCTCACAGACCTGTAACTTCTTCTTTAAGAGGCTCCTCTGTTCTCCACTCGTTACCTGTATTAATGGCACCTGTTTGAACTCTTTATCAGTATAAAAGACACCTGTCCACAACCTCAAACAGTCAGACTCCAAACTCCACTATGGCCAAGACCAAAGAGCTGTCAAAGGACACCAGAAACAAAATTGTAGACCTGCACCAGGCTGGGAAGACTGAATCTGCAATAGGTAAGCAGCTTGGTGTGAAGAAATCAACTGTGAGAGCAATTATTAGAAAATGGAAGACATACAAGACCATTGATAATCTCCTTCGATCTGGGGCTCCACGCAAGATCTCACCCCGTGGGGTCAAAATGATCACGAGAACAGTGAGCAAAAATCCCAGAACCACACGGGGGGGACCTAGTGAATGACCTGCAGAGAGCTGGGACCAAAGTAACAAAGGCTACCATCAGTAACACACTACACCGCCAGGGATTCAAATTCTGCAGTGCCAGACGTGTCCCCCTGCTTAAGCCAGTACATGTCCAGGCCCGTCTGAAGTTTGCTAGAGAGCATTTGGATGATCCAGAAGAGGATTGGGAGAATATCATATGGTCAGATGAAACCAAAATAGAACTTTATTGTAAAAACTCAACTTTTTGTGTTTGGAAGAGAAAGAACACCATACCTACTGTGAAGCATGGGGGTGGAAACATCATGCTTTGGGGCTGTTTTTCTGCAAAGGGACCAGGACGACTGATCCATGTAAAGGAAAGAATGAATGGGGCCATGTATCGTGAGATTTTGAGTGAAAACCTCCATCAGCAAGGGCATTGAAGATGAAACGTGTCTGGGTCTTTCAGCATGACAATGATCCCAAACACACCGCCCGGGCAACGAAGGAGTGGCTTCGTAAGAAGCATTTCAAGGTCCTGGAGTGGCCTAGCCAGTCTCCAGATCTCAACCCCATAGAAAATCTTTGGAGGGAGTTGAAAGTCCATGTTGCCCAGCGACAGCCCCAAAACATCACTGCTCTAGAGGAGATCTGCATGGAGGAATGGGCCAAAATACCAGCAACAGTGTGTGAAAACCTTGTGAAAACTTACAGAAAACGTTTGACCCCTGTCATTGCCAACAAAGGGAATATAACAAAAGTATTGAGATGAACTTTTGTTATTGACCAAATACTTATTTTACCAAGGAATTTACCAATTAATTCATTAAAAATCCTTCAATGTGATTTTCTGGATTTTTTTTATTCTCATTTTGTCTCTTATAGTTGAGGTATACCTATGATGAAAATTGGAGACCTCTCTCATCTTTTAAGTGGGAGAACTTGCACAATTGGTGGCTGACTAAATACTTTTTTGCCCCACTGTATAGTGATAAAGACAGGAGTGCCAACATACAAATCACTCTATATATAATTCAAGAAATCTCTGTGTGTGTGTCACGATCATAGGACTTTGTGTTGCCAAGGTAACCATTTCAAAGATCAGACAGGTTTCATAGGACTCGCTGTGACATCAAAGATCAAATTACTGAACAAGTGGTGACATCACGGGGGGGACAGAAGCCTGGGAACACTGGGCAGAGGGCAGAATCCAGCCTGAGCACTCCCGAAGGCAGCGGGGCTCACGGCTGGAAATAAAAAGGAAAAAAACTAACCTGGACAGAGTTCTCCTCTCCCCTCAACAGCGAAGCACAAATGCACTCAGAGCAGCTCTGCATCTGAGGACGTACAGCAATAGGATACGACAACCCACAGTGGTTTGTCATACCCTTATATGCCGTTCCTAATGAGTGACGGGTGTGAGTGCATGAGTGAAGAAAATAATACAATTAATGCGATCTGCGTAGTCCGGCCCAGTTTGACGGCTGGGAGCTGCGCAGCGCTGTCAGAATAAAACACAAACCCCAAAATGTAAATAATACCACAAGAATAGAATGACACAATTAAACAGGATAAACAAGGAAACAAACATACCGAGAAGACTAAAACTAAACTGAGCACAGCACCCACCTGTGCCCCGGATCATGACAGTGCTTCCTGTAGTGTTTTCAAGCACCTTGTTGTGAAATGTGGTGTAGTGATGTGCACTTCCTGTTGCGTCACTGCACCGCCCTATAAATACCAGAGGACATCCATCTTACGGCCTCTTTGCTGAATGATCCTGCTGGTGCATACCGTGTCACTGCTTGTGCATAGTTCATCTAATAAAGGTGTGTTCGCCAATCATCAATCATCCTACCTCATCGTTGATCTAGGTATTTTCATACATAACATTTGGCGATCGAGGATTAACTCATGGAGGTGTGCATCAGCCCGCTTTTTCCCTTTCTCGAGCTCCCGGGCAAACCTCCGTTTTCATGGTCGCATTGGCTGGAGGCCTATCGGACATGTTACGGCGCTGGGCCACGGGAAGCTGGATGGGGGATGGATGAGCGTGAGCACTTCTTGTTCACAACCTGGGTATTTAGGGCTGGAGGGTCCTGTAGACACTCGGCAAGGCAGATTTATATGAGGAAGTCGTGGAGCTGCTAGCGAAACGTTTCTCCACCCTGGACAACGTCACTGTTAAAAGAATTTGTTTTTGCCGTAGACGCCAGCAGGTAGGTGAGCCTCTCCGCCAATATGTCATTGACTTGAAGCAGCTAGCCAGCGAGTGTCATTTTGGACCGTTTGAGGATGAAATGGTACGTGACCAACTAGCAGAGCACACGTGTAACGCTGAGCTGCGTGCTAGGCTATTAATGGCGCCTAATGACTTGACGTTAGTTAAAGCTATGGAGCTAGCTCTTCGGTGGGGAGCTGTCGATAAGCTGGCTTGGGAGCTAAATTGGCGCCAGCCACAGAAGAAACCAGAGCCACTTGCCTCAGCTAATATTGCGGACCCTGATAGCGAGGATGGCTCAGATGAAGATTTTTGGGAAGTCAATGCTGCCAGCCAAAGGACTGCCCCGGGAAACTCCCGTTGCAGGGGTTGTGGGTCCACGACACACTGCCATAAAGCTAAGAATTTCCCAGCTAGAGGAAGACGTAGCAAATGTGGACTCTTAAATCACTATGCCAGGGTGTGCCGTTTGTCTTACTCGTGGAACCCAAGGGAGAAATCACCCTGCTCGCCCCCGACGGACACTGGGAGCGAACAGTACGAAGAGCTAACGGGCACCCTCATTTTCAAGTTGACCAGTTCTTGCTCGGGGTCAGTACCCATGCCGAGGAGCAACACCATGCTTGCCCCAGATGCCTCAGGTTCTTGGCCACAGCTGGCCGAGGGGTCTGCAGCTGCAACAGTGAGCACTACAACGTTTATAGAAGAGGACAGGGCCAGACCAACGACCATGGAGTTACCGCATGCTCAGCAGCAACTCATCGGGCCGAGTAAGATACCACTCTAGGACTTTTCTGGGGGGATATAGTGTTGTGTTCCGGCATCTTATTGGGAAGTGTGGTGTAGGGACGTGCACTTCCTGTCACGTCTCTGCACCACCCTATAAATACCAGATGACGTCCATCTTACGTCCTCTTTGCCGGTTGATCCTGCTGGTACATACCGTGTCACTGCTTGTACATAGTTTATCTAATAAAGTCGTGTTTGCCAACCGTCAACCTGCCTTATCTTTCACCCGGGTATTTCCATACATAACACTGCCCACTTTGATCCAAGCATGACAAAGCAGCTGCTCCAGCCGGAGCTCATCATACACAGAGCTGTTACTCATCTTTCCTCTTCAGTCAACAAACCTGTGGCTGTCTGCTGTGGAGTGAGTTTTATGCTCTGACAAAGACTCAAGATTCCTTTTATGAAGGGGTTCTAGAATGGTTCACTATGACATCACAGAATTCTCACTGTTCATGTCATAACAGTCAACAGCATTTGTTGGAAAGACCGCCGTACTGCGCATGCACAGTTTTTACATGAAGGGACTGAGGGTGGAGGCTGCAAGTCGGGGCAAAGAGAAATGTGTGTGAAGTGTGCGTACCTGACCAGAAAGTAATTATGTTTACCCGTTTATTTCTATTTACCCTGTCTGGGTTGTATTCAATCACTATAGTCATTACATCATTGGCGTTTCTGAAATAACACGGTGTGCCACTTCCATGGCAGCTAATTAGTAACTAACATTGTGGTGTTGGATTATCATTTGTGACTATTACTTATTGTAGCCTGTGAATTTAGTCTTGTTTGAGTGCCTTATAGCTTTTTGAAGTGTTGTTACCTTACTGTGTGTAGTAGTTTTCATATAGAAAGATTTTGATTCACCTTGTAGCAATACAAATATTAGCCTGTTAAAGTGCTGATGACACGTTTTTGACTTCATCTAATTTTTCAACACATGGAGGAGCAGTGAACTGGCTCAGCAAGAAACAGTCAACAGTTACACTTTCAACAGCAGAAGCTGAGTATGTCACTCTTAGTCAAGCAGCTCAAAAAGCACCCTGGCTAAAGTGATTATTAAAGTGCTGATGACACGTTTTTGACTTCCTCTAATTTTTCAACACATAATACAGTATGACAAAATAGGTTGGTCTGTGCAGTTCTAAGTCAAACGGGCTTTTTTTCACGCGAATATCCAACGTTTTCATGAGCGCCACGTCACCAATTACGTCAGTGGCTGGAAAACCCCGCTGCCATGTAGTCACGTCATCAGGAGAACACAGCGCTTAACTGGTCATTGTACACACAGGATGGAAGCAGTTGAAAACATCAACAAAGGTTTCAGCACATGTAGTCTGGAATTGGGTTGTGTTGTCCAATCTTCAGACAATTATAGTTCTGAAGAATGGGATGATGATGAAGAATCTGGGGGCATCAGACCATATAGGTTTGAGCCGTGCCAAGCGGGCATTGTGCCAAGCGAGTCACACTCAGTGTGACGGTGGAGAGGCACACATGCCTGCCGCAGCAGCAGCAACAAACACACAGCAGGGGAACACCAGTGTTATTCTTTTGTTACAGATATTGCAACAAATTATTTGTTCATAAATACAATTTATTTAAACCAGATTTTTCAATAAACTCATAGCAGTGTATTCTCTGTGGCTCAGGCATCGGGTTTATGTATTATATTTTGAGTTCTTGTTGTTTTTTGTTTTGTACATGTTTTATGTGCGTTTTGAGCCACTTTCAGGTGGGCACTGTCCAAGATTCACCAGTTCGAACACACACGCCCTCTCTCTTTGACAGTCAGCTGTTCATGGTTTGTGTGCATCATCTACCATGTTGTCAGCCAGTCAATGTTGCCAGCGCTATCACGACATGTTGGCCGCTCCACACAGCCGTGGTTCTGTTGCGCCCCTTGAAGCGATGTCGGCCCCGAACACTAACTGTAAGTGTTTATTTTTGTGGGTCTTCACCTTTTTGGGAACTGTTGTCGTCATTCTTATGTTCAGTACATATGCTGTGGTGAATTCTGCGCCTAAATCCATTCATCATGACCCTCTGTGCGCTCTTACGCAGGGCAGGGAGAGGGAGGATGAAATAACCAAGATTTGCGGGCAGGGTTCACTACAGCACATTTAATACAGAAAGACAGTTACCTGAAAGGTGAAGACATGCAAGAAACAGACACACTTACTGATGGCGTTCGGGGGGCAGACATCACCCAGCAAACGAATGAGGAGACGTGTTTGCCACAGGTGCGCCCTAGAGGACATCACTTCAAGGACGCACGAGAGCCACGGCGAACATAGTGACTAGCGCGTCGTGAGAGTGCTGAAAATACTGGCAGACAAACAGCACAGATGGCAATACTATGAACCATTAGTGGTGCCATGACTGGCAAACGGCCGCAAAGTACACGCACTGCTGGTGATGGTGTGATTAGAAGCACCTGGGCAAGGACCAGGAAACATGATCAGCAGGAGTTTGAATCAGCTGATGATAATGATAGAGGGGACATGCCCGGACCGGCGAGATGTCAGCATGGATCACAGAAAGTAGGTCAAAGCTGCGCATAAATCCATTAATCCTTCCCCTCCTCATGCACTCCTCTTGCATAAAAGCACACGAGGAGACTTAATAACAGTTGGAGCTGAAGCATGTGATGTGGTCTTTCATGGTTTGATGTTTATCTAAGCCTGCGACACAATGCGAAGGCACAGCCATAAAATTAAAACAAGAAACCAGAGAAACTGAGCTACAAAGCTGCTGTCATTCCAGTCAACAACACCGGAGTCCATTCTCCTGCTTACGTCATGGGGGCGCCGCCCTTAATTCGGTGGGTGGCACCACAGTCCAGTCAGCGGCTGCTGTTTTTTGACAACTAGTTTATGCAGGCGCGGTTGTAAATGTTATATTGATCATCGACAATGACTTTTGGGTTTACAAAACATGCTAAAAAAATGTCAAAATCGTGTCATCAGCCCTTTAAAGGAGTGCCCTGTTCAGAGTGTTGTTGATGGATTTCACCACCAGGTGGTTCACAATTTAATTGTGCCTGTAGTCTCAGAAGACTGACCATTTCATGAAACTGCAAAGTATTTGAGTACCTCTAGGTTTTGCTGGACTAGCAGCACACTCTTGGCAGAGGTATTATCAGTGGGAAGGACAGGCCAAGACAAACTGACTCCAGTATCTGTTGCAGTGACTGACCAGATAATAGGTTTGTTTATCTCTGCTTTTTGTGTAGTGCATGTCACGATGAACAGTGATGAACACGATGAATGACTATAGAGATGGCGGTGCACATGGACACAGCGGCCCCTCTTGGCATCAGCGAGTGTGAGAGTTTTGAGTGTTTTGATCATCCCAGACGTACATTCTGTAAAACTTACAACCGTGAGACCTTATTAAACATCAAGGTACTGCATGCTGCAAGAATCGCGGCGCTCGGTTGTGACTTGGACATTCTACGCCAGCATGGAATTCTGTCGGAGTTTCTGCTGGGAACTACTCGGGGAAGGAGGAGGCGTAAGCGGAGTGAGCGCAAGCAAAAGCGAGGAAAAAGGGCCGGGATTCATGCTAGGCTAAAGGCTAACCCCTCCAGACCAGCAGTACCGTCGTGCCTTCTCTCTAATGTCCACTCCCTCGACAACAAGCTGGACGAGCTGCGTCTGCTGAGAGAAACCCGGAGAGAGTGGAGGGACTGCTGTGTGCTTGCGTTCACGGAGACATGGTTCCACGACAACATCCCTGAAGAGGCCATTCAACTGGAAGGTACGACAACGTTCCGGGCGGACAGAGAAACTGCGAGCTCCGGTAAGAGCCGTGGGGGGGGGGGGGGGGCTATGCATCTAAGTTAACAAGAACTGGTGCGTTAACGCCACGTTAGTATCTAAACAATGCTCTCCGTTGACGGAGTTCATTATTGTAAATTGTTGGCCATATTATCTGCCGAGGGAATTCAGCAACGTGTTTGTAGCTGCTGTTTACATAGCGCCAAGCGCTAACGCTAATGCTAAAGAGGCACTCTGAGAGCTGCACGATGCTATTAATGAAATCCAAACTTCACACCCGGACAGTTTTGTGGTGGTTGCGGGGGATTTTAACCACACCAGTTTAAAGACTGTGCTCTCCCAAGTTTAAACAATGTGTAGACTTTAAGACCAGAGGCGAGAATATGTTGGACTATGTTACAATATGTTACACTTGGTGTACACAAACACAGATGCATATAAGGCAACACCTCGCCCCCACCTCGGCCTTTCTGACCACATATCCGTGATGCTGGTGCCTGCCTACAAACCTTTACTGAAGCGCAGCAGGCCAGTAATGAAACAAATCAGGATTTAGCCAGAGAGTGCAACCTCTGCACTGAAAGACTGTTTTCTGCACACAGACTGGGAGGTCTTCAAAACAGCAGCCTCCCAGGAAGACAAGACAGATGTGGAGGAGTATGCTGAAACGGTCACCAGCTACATCGCGAAGTGCACAGAGGATGTCACTATAGTGAAGACCATCACTGTACGGGGAAACCATAAGCCCTGGATGACTGCAGAGGTGCGCTCACTGCTCACAGCCAGAGATGCAGCCTTCAGAACGAAGGACAGGATCGCCCTCCGCTCAGCCAGGTCTGCGCTCTCAAAGGGAATTAAGACGGTGAAGCGCACCTATGCGGAGAAAATCCAGGGACACCTCTGTGACACTAGGAACACCCAGCAGATGTGGCAGGGAGTTCGGACACTGACGGGCTGCAAGTCTAGGCAGGGGGTCGATGATGACGACGCTTCGCTTCCAGACAGGCTCAGCGACTTCTTTGCACATTTTGAAGCATCAAACCCTCAGAGGGAGGGCTGGCCCATCCCCACCATCGGTTGGGCCAGCTATCACCATCAACACAGCGGACACACGGAGGACCCTAACCAGGGTCAACCCACGTAAAGCTGCAGATCCGGACAACATCCCAGGACGTGTGCTTCGAGACTGCGCGAGTGAGTTGGCGGATGTCCTGACTGACATTTATAACATCTCCCTGAGTCAGGCCATTGTTCCCAAATGCTTTAAGACCTCTACCATAGTACCGGTGGCAAAGAAACCAGTTGTGTCCTGTCTGAATGACTATCGTCCTGTTGCACTGACACCAATTGTGATGAAGTGTTTTGAATGGCTTTTCAAACCACACATCACAGCCTGCCTCCCTGCATCACATGACCCGCACCAGTTTGCATATCGTTCAAACCGCTCCACGGAGGATGCTATAGTCACCACCCTGCACTCTGTCATCACCCACCTGGATCAGAAAGACACCTACACCAGACTCCTGTACATTGATTTCAGTTCAGCATTCAACACCATTATTCCCCAGAGACTGATGGAGAAATTACTCCTTCTTGGTCTGAACACCGCCACATGTCTCTGGATCCTGGATTTCCTGACTGAGAGAGACCTCAGTCTGTCCAGGTTGGAAATAACATCTCCAACTCTTATCACGCTGAGCACCGGATCCTCTCAGGGCTGCGTACTCAGTCTACTATTGTTTACACTTCTAACACATGACTGTGTATCCAGACACGAGGGGAACCAGATTATTAAGTTTGCAGACGACACCACAGTGGTGGGACTTATTCAGAGGGATGAGGAATCGATGTACAGGGAAGAAGTGAGAGACCTGGAGGGCTGGTGCAGGGAGAACAATCTGGTGCTCAACGTGGACAAAACGAAGGAGATGATTATCGACTTCCCGCGGTCACAGCCTGGACACGTCCCTCTCAGCATCGGCGGCCGTTTAGTGGAGAGAGTGGAGAACATCAGGTTCCTCAGAGTGCACATCTCGCAGGACCTGACCTGGAGCAAGAATTCCTTGGGGATCAGGAAGTGGGCCCAGCAGAGACTGCACTTCTTGAGAAAACTCAAACAGACCTCTCTCCCCATCTGCATCCTCAGGACCTTCTACAGAGGTGTGGTGGAGAGTGTTCTGACGTACTGCATTGCTACATGGTACTGCAGCTGCAGTATGTCAGACAAAAAAGCCTTGCAGAGGATAGTTAAGGGAGCTGAGAGGGTAATTGGAGTCTCCCTCCCCTCTGTCCAAGAACTTTTTCAGAACCGTTGTAGGAGCAGGGCACTGAACATTGTCAAGGACCTTTCTCACCCTCTGCATAAACACTTTGAACTTCTGCCATCTGGCCAACGATTCCGGAGCATCAGAGGCAGAACCACCAGACTGATGAACAGCTTCCTTCCACAAGCTGTTAGGATGCTGAACAGTTGATCCGAAATCTCTCATACATACTATTGCACCTACAGACACTATGTGTATTATTTGTATATTATAGTTCTGGTTAGTTTTCAAGTATGTCTCAGGGAAGTGTGAATGGCTGTAGTGGGGTGGGGGGTGAGGGTATGTGTGAGTGCGTCTTAAATCATGTTCTTTTTACTTGTATGGATGCCGAGAGAAATGCAATTTCATCTTGCCTGCACTACAGTTTTATGTACAGCAATATGACAATAAAGGTTGATTTGATTTGAACAGACTGGCAAAAGTCCACCACAGACTGCTGAGTCTCAGTAGATCTGGGCTTTAGTTATTTGGTTTAGGATAAAGATATGAGGATCGGCCCGTAGTCGAGCATATTGAATGGATGTGTATATAGGTGTATTATGCATCATCCTTCCACCACCTTTATTTGCATCATCATATTATAATGCAAGAAATGTCTCTCTCTCTCTCTGTTCTGTGCGCATATCCCCAACTGTTTGTCGGACTGGCCTCAATTTTTATGCATGCTTTGCTGAGGTTAGGAGGGTGTGCATTCCCAAATTTCAGCCTCCCTGGATATGCGAAAGTTTAGGAGGGAAAATCTTTAATGAACGTCCATAGGGGAGCTATGGGCGTTCATAGCTATGACGTCATAGACACACAGATGTTGGCATGGTTACTGTTGCCAGGCAGACGCATCAAAGATCAAAGGCAGGCATCACTGAACGGGTGGTGACGTCAAAGATCTAAGGCAAGTTTCACCATGGTTACTGTTGCCATGGTAACAGTAACTTTCTACGGGCATGCAGAAATGCTTGCTTTCCCTTGCTTTCTATGGGTATGCACTAGTTATCCCTAATTTGCAGTGTAATTCATTCTGTAGCTTTACAGACCCACACAGTCTACTCACGCTGTAAATGAATCCCTTTACCCACTAATGATCTCCTGGAAACTAAATCTGTGCTTTGTTTGTTGTGCTGTACTGTTCCCTCGAAGTTTAATTAAACGTTTGAACTACAGTCACCGTCTGTGTTCTAACGACACCCCGGGAAGGTACCCACTCTAAAGAACCACTACACATACAGTCCTAATCCTAGCCATCTTACAGCATTCTTTGAATTCAGGTTTTGTCACCCATTACCGTATACATCATGCGCAGGGTATGGTTTCACTGGCGTGAATGCAGCAGGAAGACTCAGAGCTATGCTGTAGAAAATGTGAGGCTTAATTGGAAGCTAGCACTGGATTATTTACGACTATAGACCACAACTGTGCAGCTGTAGGCTGTCAAAATTACAGGAGAAAGAATGAGGGCTGTTTACAGATTTCCTGCTGAACCTGATCAGACAAATTGATCTCAACACTGAAAAGAGCTGTTCCCTTCAACAAACAGAAACCAGCAAAACATGGTTGAATACACAATAGCCCCCATTTATCAAAAGTGCATAGAAATCGGCACACATTTGGCTGTAAATATCATCATACAAAAGGTCTCCGTGGTATTTATGAAACCATGTGTATCTGGTAAATCTCAGTCAATTGAATAAACTAGTGCATACCCATGCATGCCCATAGAAAGCAGTGTAAGCAAGCATTTTTGCATACCTGTAGAAAGTTAGTTACCATGGCAACAGTAACCATGATGATGCCTGTCTTTGATATTTGGCATCACCACTTGTTCAGTGATGCCTGCCTTTGATCTTCGGTGTGTCAGCCTGGCAACACTAACTGGTGATGCCTGCCTTTGATCTATGACATCACAGTAACCATGGTGATGGAGTTTAAAGTGATCCAGCTTGAAAGAATATAGGGGGATGAATCCAGCTTGAAAGGATATAGGGGGACGAATCCAGCTTGAAAGGAGAATAGGGGGACGAATCCAGCTTGAAAGGAGAATGGGGGATGCCTGCCTTGGTTTCCCTGGCAGTGTTCATAGCACCCCTATGGGCGTTCATTAAAGAGTTCCCCTCCTAAACTTCTGCATATCCGAGAAGCTGAAATTTGGGTATGCATACCCTTGTAACCTAAGCAAAGTACGTATCAAACCTGAGGCCAGTCTGACAAACGGTTTGGGAGATAAGCACGGAACACATGCACACACACAGATTTTGTATGCAAAAAATTGTGAATCCATGAGAAAAATAAACATTTGTAAGAAAGCTACAATACAAACGTCCAATAAAAACAATGTTGTGTAATGTAGACAGTCCCAAATTCAGTAAACATGAGAATTCTCTGCTGAAAAAACGGCATACACTAGCATCACTATTTGTTTTGCTGCTGGATTTCTTCAGCAACTTCAAAATTTAAGAGAGGTTTGTTTCATAAGAAATCTGTTACTATGGGCAGGCCAGTTTATTCTTCTTTTAGATTTGATTGGCTGTTGGCAACCAACTTACAGGTGCATTACTGCCCCTACGATAATCAATCATCACTCTTAACACTTGCTTGTTATCGCTTGTTTTTCACCAGTTTATTCTTAAAACTCAGCTGTGTTATAGGGCATACAGTCATGTGAAAAAAATTGGACACCCCGTTAAATACAGTGATCCCTCACTTATCGCGGTTAATGGGTTCCAGAACCGACCGCGAAAAGTGAAAAACCGCGAAGTAGCGTCACCCCTAATGACGTCATCCATAAATAATACGTACGTTCATTCTCTCACTCTCTCTCTCTCATATGATACGTGTGTGTGTGTGTGTGTGTACGTGTACATACATATGTAGATGTAAATAAAGTGTACATAAATATGTTTTTAGAACTCTTTTATTCTTATAACAAGATACGTAACTCAAGATGAAGATGATTTACTTCACAGGTTAATGAGAGCTTTACTGCTCCTCAGGTGACGCCTCATCGTCAGGTGCTAGAAGCGCAGGATCATCGAGGGCAGCTTCCGATAGAGCTGGACAAGCTGCAGGAGGCGGCGTAGTGGCTCGACGGGAAGACTGTTTCGCACAAAATGGCACAAGAGAACAGCAAAAAGTTCCACGCTTCGAGACTACGTAACACGAGCGATAAAGAGCAATGAATGCGGTCTTCCTTCCCTTCATGGGTGCTCGGCAGGGAGAGGAGGTGGGTGAAACATCTCGGCCAATCAGCTTGTGGGGTGAAACGTCTCGGCCAATCAGCTTGCGAGATTTCCGAGCCGAGCCAACACGAGAACAGCAAACAGAGAGGTGGATTTTTTGAGTTGTGCGACTCTCCGTGTTGATACCTGATGGTCTAATGTAGTCTCCCTGCCTTCTGCTAGCGCCCGCCCATTATTTCTCAATTTTGAATTTTTGATGAATATTTTTGAAAAATCCGCGATGCACTGAGGGCGCGAAAGGTGAAGCGCGAAGTAGCGAGGGATCACTGTATTCAGTTCTTAAGAAATGTTCACATATCTGTCTAACCTTGTTTTTGTTTTCATTTGTATTTAACATTTATTTTAGCCATTTTAGGTGGGAATGAATGTGAGGGTGTGAGGGGTGTCCTAATTTTTTCCTCACAATTTGTTTAGAATTACATCATATTTCTGCATGCCCATAGAAAGCAAGTGTAAACAAGCATTTCTGCATGCCTGCAGAAAGTTACTGTTACCATGACAACAGTAACCATGGTGATGCCTGCCTTTGATCTTTGACATGGTTCAGCAAGTATTTCTGCATGCCCGTAGAAAGGGTGTTCCGACCTCACATGCCTGCCTTTGATCTTTGACATTATCACTAGTGATGCCTGCTTTTGATCTTGGATGTCATAGCGAGTCCTGTGGCCGTGACACACAGATTTCTTAAATTATAGACTACTAGTGCATGCACACCCTGCAGGTCAGGCAGTGTCAGATCAGGCACTGGTTTGCTTGCTACTGGATAACTATGAAAACTGGTACTACCTGTCTCGTGGGTGGGGCTGTCAGCAACTCAATCGGCAACCCCGCCCTTTCGAAGGTGTGGAGGGTGAAACTGGGCATCCTAGCAGAACTTAAAACAATATCTGTCACAGGTCTGTGGTGGACTACTCTGTTACACGGGGGTGAGACTGGACATCCTGGCAGATGAGCACATCTGCCACAAGGCCTGTGGTGGACTTTTGCCAGTCGGTGCATCGTGACATGCGCTACACAAAGAGCAGAGATAAACAAACCTATCATCTGGTCAGTCATTGCAACAGATACTGGAGTCAGTTTGCCTTGGCCTGTCCTTGCCAGTGATAATACCTCTATCTGCCAAGAATGTGCTGAGAGTCCAGCAAAAGTTGGCGGTACTCAAATACTTTGCAGTTTCATGAAATGGTCAGTCAGAGCAACTCATACCGGCTCGGATGTCGCCCGGGTTAACGAGGTCAGGAGTTCCTGTCAGCGGAAGGCAAAGGACAGAGCTGTGTGGAGGAATCTAATTGGACATAATGAAACAGTCATTGTCGCCCCCGACAAACTGCTATGATGATGATGCATGCACACCCGTAGAAAGCAAGTGTAAGCAAGCATTTCTGCATGCCTGCCTTTTCTACGGGCATGCACAGGTACCATGTCAAAGATCAAAGGCAGGCATGCAGCAGAAATACTTGCTTATACTTTGACATGGTTACCATGGCAACAGTAACCATGGTGAAACATGCCTTTGTTACCGCTCGTTCATTGATGTCTGTCTTTGATATCATTGCGAGTCCTATGATCGTGACACAGATTTCTTGATTAATTCACTCTATATATAATTCAAGAAATCTGTCACCACCATAGACTCGCTAAAAGATCATAGGATCGCCTATGATGTTCCTATGATCTCTACATGTCTATATGATGTCCTACAGATCATAGGACTTGCTATGGGATTAAAAGCAGGCATCACACACAGATTTCTTGAATTGTATTCCTCTATCACTCTATAAATCACTCTATAAATTCAAGAAATCTCTGCTGTCTGTGTCACATTTATAGGACATCAAGTCACGTTTCGTTACCTTGTATTCATACATGTGTAATGACAATAAAGTTGAATCTCATCTCATCTCATCTCATCATAGGATGGCCTGTGATGTCTGCCTGACGTCCTATGATGATCCTATGATCTAAGGCAGTGGTCCCCAACCTTTTTTGCGCCACGGACCAGTTAAATGTCAGACAGTATTTTCAGGGCCCGGCCTTTAAGGTGTGGCAGATAAATACAACAGAAGACCATGATACGACCGGCATAAAAACTGCGGTATTTTCTAAATATAATAATAAATGTGAATCCACTGTGTACTCGTTTGCAACTATATTAGCAACGTCCTCTTAACACCGCGACAACAACAACATAACATGAGTAACATCCTCTCTGCCCACAGCACTCTCTGGTCACTATGTTTAAACATGCCTTCAAAATAACACACCACAAGCAAATATAAAGTGCATGAAAAATACAGCTCACCACAACGCTGAATCAGTGGCAGCCCTGAGCTTGTTTCTCTGCAACGAGACAGTCCCATCTAGGGGTAATGGGAGACAATGACACCCGAAGTGTGTTGCTTATGTCCAGTCTACTTCGTAATTTTGTTTTGGTTGCCGTCACTGCAGAAAACCCTGCTTCACACAGATATGACTTTGGAAATGGCAGCAGGGTTTTCAGTACTGTCGTGGCGATCTCAGGGTATTCAGCCATGACTTTAATCCAGAACACCGGCAGAGCTGTTGCCTTGAACATACTTTTAAGGCCGCCATCATTTGCGATCTCCAGTAGTTGATCTTCTTCTTGCACAGACATGTTGGATTCACCTGCTTTGTTGAGAAATGGGTTGCGCATCCATTCTTTGGCAGTTCGTGGATCTTTTGTGGTTGGGAAGTAGCACCCGAACTCTTTTAAAAGCAAAGACAGGTGATCGTGCACCAGCTGGGAGAGTGAAGGCTCGGGCTCAGTCTCTTCCAAAATCCCTGCTAATGTTTGAAACGTGTCAAATATACCTCGATTCACACGCCGTCCCCACAAATCCAATTTGGCTTTAAATGCAGCTACTTTATATGCCAACTTGAAGACAGTTGTCATTTTCCCCTGAAGTGACAGATTGAGTTCATTGAGCAGGCTGAATATGTCGCACAAGTAAGCGAGTTTTGTGACCCATTCCTCATCACTGAAATGTGCTGTCACTGGTGACTTTTTTTCTGAGAGAAATCTCTGCGGTGGCTCTCGTAATTCAAACACTCTGGCCAGCGATCTCCCTCGGGATAATAACCACACATCCACACTTGATTCATTCCCATTAATACGTTTTAGGGTTTTGTCCAATAAAACCCATGAAACCACTCCTGCACGGGGGGTTTTCATTCACTAAAGCCTGTTTTCCACTAGCCCAGCACACCTCGGTACGGCTCGATTCACTTCAGTACAGCTCGGAATGCTTCTGTCTCCCATTAGCACGGTGTTGTGCTTGTGCTGTGATGGTTTGTGTTAGGAGGTTTTAGAAGCGGGGCGGCGGCAGATTCTCAGCGAGGCGGGGCCACACTCCTGTGACATTACGCACCCGACTGAGTCCTTATTTACGCGAGACAAAAAATGGAGGATCCAAGGATTATTGCCTTGCTCGCTCTGTGATTTTATCTCACAATTAATTTTATCTCATAATTAAGCTGCAACAACACAAGTCACTTTTGTTTTGAATTAACTGCCAAATGACCTAGAAATAATGAGGTGAAACTTGTTTTTATTCGTATTAAATAATGAGACGGTAGCACACTGGCCAACACCAAATTGTATTATTTTTTACATCCTAGGGCATTTTGGATGTACTGAAATAAAAAAAATTCATGTTTTTCACCTTCAGGTCAACGTTTGGAACAACAGTATTATTATTTTCCGTTTAGATGATGCTACACTCCTTCTAAAGTATTGTAAATCTCTGAATTTGGAATGCCGATAGAACATTCAATTTACATATACTTGTACCTACTTTGACTTGGTGCTAATTTTTTATGATATTTCAATAAAAAGAACAGAAAGCTTACAAAAAGATTTCTTTTTTGGTCTAGTTAAAAATTGCATTACCTTTACAATGGTTGACCCGTGACAGGAAGATCAGCATCATTTTGATCAGACTAGGCAATGGAATTTCTATGTAATTATACTGTTTTATAATTCAGTGTTATAACAGACAAACCACACTTTCCAAAAACAATTCCATTTTATTATATACAAAATATTAAAAGAAAAAAAAACTTTGCAACACAACATGAAGGTTAATCGACATTTTATACACGCCGACCACTGAGTGCCTCTACACCAGCTTCCCAAACTGGGTCACGAAGACTCGGTTGAATGAAGCCGTCTCTGCCAGCTGTGGGTCATGATGGCTCGGTTGAATTAATCCGGACGGGCTGTCGCGGCGGACACGTGGGATAATTCTACAAGGAAAATGCACACAATTAAAATACAGCACGAAAGTGCAAGATATACAGAAAAGACAATAGTTTTTAACAAGAATACATAAGCTTATTTCAGCGTATTGTTCACATGAATAATTAAAATAAAAGCTTTAGTCCGCAGTGTGCTGCAATAAAGCAGCGATCATCATCCACAAATGAACACCTTTTTTATTGCATAAATAAACTGAGCGTCTTACCGAATATATTTGCGAAAAAACGCACAATAAAAAAAAAAATTAAAACTCACCGTTAAAGGACTCCAATGTCGAGACCTCCCGGTATATTTTTTCATTCCGGGCGGCTCCGTCTAACTCGCGCTGGATACGTTCGTCTGACAATGCAGTGAGCAGACACTGCACCTCCTTATTGGTCCATGGAACACCCTTATTACGCGAAGCCATTTTTGATAGAGAATAAATGAAAATAGCACAGCAATACACTGAAAAGAAACCGCCAACAGTGGTTGCGTGCTGAGTAAAGGCGGTCGTGACGATTCTTTTTTTTTTTTTTTTTCTTTCAAAAACTTTATTGAGAAGGTCGTGAAGATTCGGTAGAAGAGGAGGAGGAGAGGGGCGGTTACAACCTGACCAATCAGCGCTGGTTACGACCTGACCAATCAGCGGTGACCAGTCTGTTAACGTCACAACACGGCACAGCGCAGCACTGCTGTACCCTGCCCTGGAGCGGGGCTGAGAATCGCGGCTGTTAAACCGTGTTGGGGCTTGTGGAAAAGCGTACAAAGCGTGTTGAGCCGTCCCGTGTCGTGCTAAAGCGTGCTAGTGGAAAAGGCCATTAAGTGGCTCCCGGCCGTTTAGCAACAGCCTTTAATGTTAGCGGTAACGTATCACGTCACCGAGACAAGCATTTTGACGTGCGTCAAGAGTGAGCCATAGACGGATGTAACGGAGAGAATCCGGTAATTTTTCAAAATAAAACTTCATTCAGACTCAGATAATAAATAAAACGGAAGTAATGTAAGTTATTTATTCTTTCTGTGCGGCCCGGTGCCAAATGACCCACAGATCGGTACCAGTCCGCGGCCCGGGGGTTGGGGACCTCTGATCTAAGGCATTATAGGACTCAATGCTGTCATAAATATATGTCTATATGACGGCACAGACAGAGCACATGATATAGACAGGCATCACAGGACTCATGATGCCGTCATACATAGACAGAGCACATGATATAGACAAGCATCATAGGACTTGCGATGCCATCATAAGGATACGTCTGTATGACGGCACATAGACGGAGCACATGATATAGTCATAGCACATCATACAACGCCCTCTGAGGACTCACGATGCCATCATTTACAGCGCGTTCATGTTTTCTGCAAAACAGATTTCTGCAGCCATGGCCAATTCTGTGTTGCCGCGAGCAGAGTTGCCAGATCAAGCAGTCTTCATATTCTTGCTCAGATGAAGAAACTAAACAAAAGCATCGCTTTCTCAGCAATGTTGTTTTTTTAAAGCGGTGCTGACACAGTAAATGTGTAACCTTGAAGAATGCCAGTTGGTTTTTCTTGTGTTTGTGACCAACCGTTTCTTTGGCGGCAGCAGTCAATGCATCACAGAGAGTGGTCCATCGGTCTTCAACTGAGGCATTGTCTGGAAGGCTGTTCATTCATGTTTCTACCAATGGCCTCTCTAAAGGACTGCAACATTTGAGGAACTCTTCATATAGTGATGTGGAAAAATTAGGATACCCCATTTAATATTCAGTTCTTTATTAAGAAATGTTCTCATATCTGTCTAACCTTGTTTTTGTTTTTATTTGCGTTTTTAACATTTATTTTAGCCATTTTAAGTGGGAATGAATGTGAGGATGTCTGAAAAAGATGGGGGGTATCCAAATTTATTCCTTACTGTTTGTTGAGAATTACATTTTACAGAATTTGAAAAAGTCTTTAATTCATTTTTTATTGTTGTATTACATGAATTTCCCAGTATTTTAAACACCGATATTAAATATCCATATGTCCAAATATGTTAAAACACACAGGCTTATACAGGGTATCCTAATTTTTTCACATGACTGTATCTGTGGATTCATCTAACTGGAAAACATATTTCCCCTTCTTCACTCTGTCAATCAGCTGGCAATTTATTTCCCGGGCCATGTCCGTGATGTGCAGGGATATGGTCCCGTCAGACAGTGGCACTGCTTCCAGCTCCCGTGCCTGTTTATCCCTATGCATTGTCCGACTCATAGCAATAGCAGCAGGTTTTATTAGGGTTTCTACAATTGTGTGTGGCTTTATTGCCTGTGCAGTTAAATATGCCACCTCATATGATGCCTTCTGAGCTTTGATAGTGGATGTTGTTTGGTTAGCTATGACTTTCTCTTGGCCTTGCATTCTCTCCTTTCGGCGGAAAAAATCTGCTAGTTTAGCAGCAAGAGATGGGTGCTTAGTTTTCAAGTGTCTGAGCATTTTTATGGGATTTAAACTCATGTGCAAGCACCTCGGTCCACACTACACATTGGGGATGTTGTAGTTCACTGACAACGATGCATGTGAATCCATACTGAATATATTCCGCTCGAAATTTGTGACACTTGGAGGAAGTCTGGTCCAACTGCTTATGGAGCCCTTTACGGTGCCCACACACACACACACACACACACACACACACACACACACACCAGACGTCGGCCTTTCTGGCAGCATGTCTCCACTCTCCTCTTCTACAGTCTCTGCTGGCCTTTCTGCATTGTCTTTTTTTTTTTTCCACAATATTTTTTATTGAACCCTTTTTTTTTTTTTACAAACATAGCACACACAGTCAGACACTAACACAAAAGTAATTTAAAAATTAAAAAGAACAATAACAAAATAACAAAAAAAAGTGTAATAAAAACAACAACAGCCATTAACAAACACAAGTCAACAACAATGCTCTTCTGTTTAGTCTAGGTAATCTTATTACATAAGAATACATAATATACATTCACCAGCTTGGAATTTGCAAGGTCCACACATATCATTCACCTTCTTCTTCAGAAGTTATGTTTAATTTCTTTACATAATCAATGAAAGGTCTCCATATACAGTGGGGCAAAAAAGTATTTAGTCAGCCACCAATTGTGCAAGTTCTCCCACTTAAAAGATGAGAGAGGTCTCCAATTTTCATCATAGGTATACCTCAACTATGAGAGACAAAATGAGAAAAAAAAAATCCAGAAAATCACATTGAAGGATTTTTAATGAATTAATTGGTAAATTCCTTGGTAAAATAAGTATTTGGTCACCTACAAACAAGCAAGATTTCTGGCTCTCACAGACCTGTAACTTCTTCTTTAAGAGGCTCCACTGTCCTCCACTCGTTACCTGTATTAATGGCACCTGTTTGAACTCATTATCCAGTATAAAAGACACCCGTCCAAAACCTCAAACAGTCAGACTCCAAACTCCACTATGGCCAAGACCAAAGAGCTGTCAAAGGACACCAGAAACAAAACTGTAGACCTGCACCAGGCTGGGAAGACTGAATCTGCAATAGGTAAGCAGCTTGGTGTGAAGAAATCAACTGTGGGAGCAATTATTAGAAAATGGAAGACATACAAGACCACTGATAATCTCCCTCGATCTGGGGCTCCACGCAAGATCTCACCCCGTGGGGTCAAAATGATCACGAGAACGGTGAGCAAAAATCCCAGAACCACACGGGGGGACCTAGTGAATGATCTGTAGAGAGCTGGGACCAAAGTAACAAAGGCTACATCAGTAACGCACTACGCTGCCAGGGACTCAAATCCTGCAGTGCCAGACGTGTCCCCCTGCTTAAGCCAGTACACGTCCAGGCCCGTCTGAAGTTTGCTAGAGAGCATTTGGATGATCCAGAAGAGGATTGGGAGAATGTCATACGGTCAGTTGAAACCAAAATAGAACTTTTTGGTAAAAACTCAACTTGTCGTGTTTGGAGGAGAAAGAACATCATACCTACTGTGAAGCATGGGGGTGGAAACATCATGCTTTGGGGCTGTTTTTCTGCAAAGGGACCAGGACGACTGATCTGTGTAAAAGAAAGAATGAATGGGGCCATGTATGGTGAGATTTTGAGTGAAAACCTCCTTCCATCACCAAGGGCATTGAAGATGAAACGTGGCTGGGTCTTTCAGCATGACAATGATCCCAAACACACTGCCCGGGCAACGAAGGAGTGGCTTCGTAAGAAGCATTTCAAGGTCCTGGAGTGGCCTAGCCAGTCTCCAGATCTCAACCCCATAGGAAATCTTTGGAGGGAGTTGAAAGTCCGTGTTGCCCAGCGACAGCCCCAAAACATCACTGCTCTAGAGGAGATCTGCATGGAGGAATGGGCCAAAATACCAGCAACAGTGTGTGAAAACCTTGTGAAGACTTACAGAAAACGTTTGACCTCTGTCATTGCCAACAAAGGGTATATAACAAAGTATTGAGATGAACGTTTGTTATTGACCAAATACTTATTTTACCGAGGAATTTACCAATTAATTCATTAAAAGTCCTTCAGTGTGATTTTCTGGATTTTTTTTTTTCTCATTTTGTCTCTCATCGTTGAGGTATACCTATGATGAAAATTGGAGACCTCTCATCTTTTAAGTGGGAGAACTTGCACAATTGGTGGCTGACTAAATACTTTTTTTCCCCACTGTATTCTCAAACACATTTTCCTTTGATTTCAGTATATATGTTATTCTTTCTAGTGGAAGGTTTGTTAACATCTGTCTTAACTACTGAGTCACATCTGGTCTATGAGTCTTTTTCCACAGTAATGCAATACATTTTTTGGCATTACGCAAACTGAGGTCTATGAATGCTCTTTCACTCTTATTAAAGTTATGTTTTTCTGGATACAGACCCAACAAAAACAGTTTAGGGTTCAATGTGATTTGTTTTGAAATTATTTTTTCAATTGTTACCCTCACCTCTTCCCAAAACATTCTGATTTTTCTACATTCCCATAAACAGTGAAGATAGGGTTCCTTTACTTTCCATACATTTTGTGCATGTATCTGGTATGTTTTTGTTTTATCTATTTAATTCCACTGGTGTAACATACATCCGCATTAACCATTTAAAATGTATCAGTTTAAGACGTACATTTATTGATTTGGTTTGAGCTACTGCACAAGCCATTTCCCATTGTTCCTCTGAAATTTCAACTTGCAGGTCCTCTTTCCAGTAATTCAGTCTTTTCTGTGAGTTTTCACTTGAGTATAGTGTCAATGAGTTGTAAAACTCTGAAATAATACCCTTTCTCTTACTATCTTTCATCAAAATTTTTTCCAAAGTTGAATAAGTAGGTCGGGTGAGAGCATTATTTTGATTTGAATGAATAAAATTTCTAAGCTGAAGATATTTAAAAAAGTGTGTTCTATTAAGATTGAATTTAATCCTCAGTTCTTCAAAAGACATTATGTTATCTGAGCGTGACAAATATAAGTCTTGAATCTTTTGAATCCCTTTTAAATTCCATACTTTAAATACAATATCCGCTCTCCCTGGTGTAAAATATTGATTACCCCATATTGGGCTAAATTGTCTCAGTGAGTGTGGTTCTTTTAAATATTTTTTGGTTTCACACCATATTTTGATCATGCACTTTACAGTTGGATTTTTAACTTGTTTCTGTAATTTTTTAGCCGAGTCTGAGTATATGAATAAGGGAAGAGGTAAAGGTAAATTGTATGATTCCATTTCAGTCCAGTGAGGAGGATCATTTGGTGAAAAATAATGTCATAGACCTCAGTTGTGCTGACCAGTAATACAACATAAAGTTTGGACATTTCAGACCTCCACGATCAAATGGTAAGTATAGTAAGGACAAACGTAATCTAGCCTTCCTATTGTTCCATATAAATTCCACTAACTTTTTTTTAATTCTTGAGAATAGATCTGAAGGTGGTGGTAAAGGAATGTTTTGAAATAAATAAAGTATTTTTGGTAAGATATTACTTTTAAGTATATTAATTCTCCCGATCATCGACATTGGTAGTGACATCCATCTCTGAAGCAACTCGTTAGTATTTGTCATTAAGGCTTCATAGTTGGCATTGGCGACTGATTCTAGCTTAGGCAAAATTTGAATTCCTAAATATTTAAACTGATTTACAACATTGAATTGGTTTACCTCAGGAGCTGGATGATTTCTCTGGGTCTCATTTAACATTAATATTGAAGATTTTGTTTTGTTTATTTTATATCCTGATATATCCCCAAAGTTCTTTATTAAATTTAACCTCTTGCACTCCGGGATACCGCGGGCGGTCACGTCTCTGCGTCCTAGGGTGCACTGAAAAAAAAAAAAAAAAAAAAAGTTGCAGACACAGCCGCGAACAGAAAGCCAAAGGAGTGCTTTGATTGGTTTAGATTTGATTGACCTCTCATTCGACTAATAAGAGCCTTGAATTGGGTTTCTGAAACCTTGAAGAACCAATGACTGAAAACCTAGCAAGAAGGACCCGCCTACCAACGGCTGCGAATACAGCGAGCCAATTGAAGCAGAGAAGTTCCACGATTGAACGCGTGCGTCCCGTGCATAAAATCTGTTTTGTGTAAGCCGCTGGGTGACACACACGCATTCGCCAGTCTTTTTTTCTTACTACTGTTGTTATTTGTTTTGAAAAATCGTTTGCCAAAACCGCAATCATGGAAGCGCAAAACCGCAATGATGGAATCATGGTTTGACCAGGTCGCGTGACCAGAACCACGAGTCCGTAACAAGCGGACCAGCGTCATGCTTGTCTGACAATGAGGAAGAGAAGTTCGCCAGCGACACTGCTGTTGTGGACAGGTAAGTGTTATAAGCTAAATTATTCTTTATCCCTGAAAATTGTAATTAAAATGACTTTTGACCGATCGGTAAATTACAACTGTGCGTCATCGCAACATGACGGACCGGTTCATGCGCCGCGTCTGGACCGTGAACACCCCCCCCCCCCCGCTACTCTTCTGTAGCAGATTGCAGATATTATTGCAGATATTTTAGTACAACTGTGCATAGTAGACCGCGGTGCACTGTCCCCGCGGTCCGTCATGTAACGATGGGCGATGGCCGTCCTCTGTAGCGGGGAGTGGGGGGTGGGAGTTGTTATCTTCTACATTACAGATATTTTAGTGTAATTTTTAGTGCACTGTAGGTTATTTTTTCTTGTAAAAAAAGGCCACACATTTTTTTACGTGGCATGCTTCTTTGTGTGTGGGGGCTTGTTTGTTCATTCATTCATTCATGAATGAATAAACAACCCCCCCCCACACCCATACACACACACACACACACAGCCCTGAGTGTCACCTTTCATTAGAGCCCAAGATCAAGCTTCTATATTGAATCATTCAAAAGTTACAGACGTTTTTCCAAACTGTGCCATTTGGCACAATTTGGCACAGTTCAAAAATGCCTGGGAACAACCTGAGTGTGGAGAGCGTGAAATGAAGAGGCTGAATTTATTTCTCATTTCAGGTTTATTAATCATATCACATCTCCAACGTCCTCTCAAACAGAAAAGAGAACCAACATCTCCAATCCCCTCCTTTTATACCCGGGACATCAAAGTACAGAAACACATTGTCATTCAACCCCCCATAGACGATACATCTCCCCCAAGTCTCTTCTTCCTCCACCTGACCCCTGGAGGTCAGGAAGTCCTTTCAGAGTCATTCCTAAAGGTACCTCCACCTCCTGCTGTTATCCCCAGGAGGTCCAGACTTATTGTTCCTTCTAAGACGTGAGGTCACAATATACATATGCAGTCTAAGCATCTCGAATATGCGTGCCATATGAGAAGAAAGCTGTGTAATATATTCATTTTTTGTGGTATTGTTACAAAATTTTGACCTCAGCTGGATAACACTTGGTTCTACATTTCTGTTGCATTTTCCAGCCCGGATCTGACAGCTGTGTGTTATTTGCAAGCATTTGTATCCAAAAAAACACCCAGGCGAAATTTATTTTCTTCAAGTTCAGTATGTTTAGATGACTGTTACTCAGTGGCCGGAGCACTTAGAGAAATTATGACCCCATGAAGATGCTGCAAAGGGTTGAAGAACAGCTTTTGATTTACTTTGGGCACGTTATTTTTTGGCGTTTTTAGGGAAATTGACCAGAGTGCAAGGGGTTAATCTGCCATGCCAATAATTTTCCTGATTTTTCACCTTGTTCATAAAAAGTTTGCTTCAATCTTAAAAGATTCGAGGCAGCTCTATTCACTGATTTTTTTGTCATATTCAGCTCTTAGAATCAGTAATTCGTTCTCTAACTGTGGGTTACTTCCTGCATACACCTTTTCTTGAAGAATTTTTATTTTACGTTCCAATTGGATTCTCTCCTCTTGGGTCTTCTTAGATTTTGAACCTGTATAACTAATAATATGCCCCCTAACAAAAGCTTTGAAAGCCTCCCACTTTATACATGCCATTGTTTGTGTAGTATTGATATCAAAGAACTCATCTGTTTTTCTATGTACTTAACAAATTCCTCATCCTGAAGCCATTTATGTTGAAAATGCCACCTAACTGGGCTCTTTGTCAATTTCTTATCTACATATACTAAACAGCAGGGTGCATGATCAGAGATCACAATGTTATCATAGAAACAGTTTTGAATCTTGGACCTTAATTCTGTAGAGATCAAAAAGTAGTCTATACGTGAGAATGTTTTATAGGTATTAGAATAACAAGAATAGGCTTTGACTTGTGGTTTCATTTTGTCTCCATATATCCAGCAATCTCAATTCTTTCATAAAATGATTAATGGTCATCCTACATCCATTGTGCGTACAGTCCAGTCCTGTTGATCTATCTATACTGGAATTCAATGTACAATTAAAATCCCCTGCTATTATATGTTGCCCTGTAAGTGATGATAAAGTGAGGAATAAATTAACAAAGAAGTTTTGATCATCAATATTGGGGCCGTATAAGTTCACCAGATTTATATTTTCTAATAACAAAGATCCTTGGATAATTAGATATCTCCCAAATTTGTCTCTAATTATATTTTTCGTTTGAAATGGGACTGTTTTATGTATGAGAATCATAACTCCCCTAGCTCGGGATGAAAATGATGAGGTGAACACGTTACCTTGCCATCTTCTCCTAATTCTTTTTACATCCTCCTCTAATAGATGAGTTTCTTGTAAAAATACAATTTTTGAATCCATGTCTTTTATTTTATTCATGACTTGTTTAAGTTTTTTTAGATTTTGTAGACCTCTGCAATTCCATGAAGTTAAATTAAGATTAACGCTTTGATCTATGATCAATAAGGAGTTTGAGATTACCTTGCAATATGAACATACTCCTACAGAGAAGCAAAAACATGGATGATGGAACATTCATCCTACAAACTAAACAAAAACAGATTCCCTTTCCCCACATTCGTGGTAATCCCCCCAAAATCAAAAAAAATTCTGTCTCCTGTTATAGCTAGTGATTGTTCCACACCTGCGAGGATCAGTCAAACCACTCTTTCTCCTCTCAATCACCCTGACACTACTACTATTCTTATGACATTAGCTCTCTTCTGTAGTTTTTTTCAACATAACTTCAAAGTTTTATAGCAACGTTGTACATCATAACTTTTTTTTTTATTACAGTCTGTATTTTGTAGACATGTTATGTTTCAGATCAATCAGATGTCTGTACATATGCTTAAATGTTCTACCTTTGTCATGTTCATGCTTAGCTCCCGCCAGTCTCCTTTTGAATCTGCTTGATGAGCTCCTGCGCCTCTTGAGGGGTCTTGAAGGTGTGGGTTCTCCCCTTATATGTGACCAGCAGTCTTGCCGGATGAATTACTCCGTGGTGAATCCCGAGGTTGCGCAGCTCTTTGCGGGCTGGGTCGAACTGCCTCCTTAATTGTTGTATTCCTGCAGCCAAGTCCGGATAGAACCGCACCTGTTGGTCCTGGTATTTAATTTCCCCTTTAGCTCGCGCCGCATTGGTGACTGTCATCTTGTCTCTGTAGTTGAGGAACTTCATAATCAGCATCCTCGGTGGTGTCTTATTCTCTCTCGGTGGACCATTCGGTGAGCTCTCTCTAAAACGACCGATGACTGCAGATCCGCGTTATTCAGCGCTTGTGGAATCCACTTTTCCAAAAAGGAACATGGGTCCCGTCCCTCCGCTCCCTCCGGGAGGCCCATCAGCCTCAAATTATTCTGTCGCGAGCGGGATTCCAAGTCTAGGACGTTATCTTCCAGACGTTTACATTTTTAATTCCAGTGTTTGCAGATTAGTTTGGAGGCTGGTGATGTCATCTTCAGCGCTTGAAATTCGGAGCTCCGCCTGCGACACTCACTCCATGCAGTCGTTTATTTCTTTTCTCATTCCTTCTATCGCTGTTATAATCCCGTCAAATTTAGACGAAAACTCTGTTCTCATGGAGTTGATGGCAGTGAGCACTGCGTTTGTCCCCTCTTCAACTGTTCCCGCTCCGCCGCTGGCTCCCTCCTCTGCCATCGCCTCTGGAATTTTCTCTGTTTCGCCTCGAGCATGGAAGTCTGTTAGCTTGGGTTGTTTTGTCGAGTTACCTTTTCCTCCACCTAATTTTCCAGCCTTAGTCTTTACCATATCCGCGCCAAAATGCTAGGATGGGTTTTTGTTCCAATTAAGAGAGTTTTAGTAATTTTTTTTTTTATTTTCAAGAGCAGAGCAGTGTGAAACACGTCTTCCTACGTGGCGGCCATAACCGGAAGTTCTCTGCATTGTCTTTGGTCAGTATTAACCCACGTTTCATTTTTAAAAATAATATCCTAGGCTTAAAGTGTAATGTGTTGATTTGAGCTGTTCAGGTGAAATCTACTGGTGCACACTGAGCTGTGTGTGTGACCTGTGACGTTTACTGTGGCGCAGTTAAAGTGACATCTCAACTGCATAATCACCTCAGGATTCTGGAAATCATCTTGTCCTCCCCCCCCCCCGCCCCAGCGTTTTGAGGCCCCTGGAAGGCCTCAAGACATTCTATGGTGCCTTAGAACACCTTCTTAAGCTGTCTTCACAGCAAAGGGCCAGCCATCCTCCAAAACAGCCTGGCTGTGATGTCTTTGTGAGTAATGGGAAATATGCAGTAGTTTTAGCCTCTGAAGAGTAGGAAAATGAGTCTGTATTCATGAGGGACCATTACCTTATAATTATGTACCTGTTAGACATCATAGAGACCAGGAACACAGGAGGCTTAGAAATAATGGCCACCAGCCAGAAATTAATCTGTGGTGTGATGGGGAAACCAGTGGAGAACTACACAGCTATTATGAGAAATGAATTTGCTTATGGTTAATGTTTACCTGTGGGTAAAACCAAAGTTCGTTAGCTGTTGGCGGTTAGCCGGTTCCCCCATAGTTCTCTTCCAATCTCCTCTCCTTTTGTGTGTGGGAGAGAACAGTTTTTAGTCTCAATTATGTCCCCATTATTCTTGATTTGTATTAAGGGTAAAAAAAATTCCAAACCTACATGGCCCTGTGTTGGAGGGAAAAAGTGACCCCCCCCCCCCCCGTTAAAACATAAATTAACTGTAGTTTGACATCTTTGGAAAGGTGAGTTCAATTTCTGTAGCCACACAAAGGCCTGATTACTGCCACACCTGTTCTAAATCAAGAAATCACTTAAATAGGGCCTGCCTGACAAAGTGAAGTAGATCAAAAGATCCTCAAAAGCTAGACATCATGCTGTGATCCAGAGAAATTCAGGGACAAATAAGAAGGTAATTGAGATCTATCAGTCTGGAAAAGGTTATAAAGCCATTTCTAAAGCAAAACGCAGTCAGAGCCATTATTCACAAATGGCGAAAACATAGAACAGTGGTGAATCTTCCCAGGACTGGTTGGCTGACCAAAATTACCCCAAGAGCGCAGCGACATCTCATCCAAGAGGTCAGAAAAGACCCCACAACATCCAAGGAACTGCAGGCCTCACTTGCCTCAGTCACCATAAGAAAGAGAATGGGCAAAAATGGCCTGCATGGCAGAGTTCCAAAACGAAAACCACTGCTGAGCAAAAAGAACATAAAGGCTTGTCTCAGTTTTGTCAGAAAACCTCTTGATGATCCCCAAGACTTTTGGGAAAATACTCTGTGGACTGACGAGACAAAAGTTGAACTTTTTTGGAAGGTGTGTCCCATTACATCCAGCATAAAAGTAGCACAGCATTTCAAAAAAGGAACATCATACCAACAGTAAAACATGGTGGTGGTAGTGTGATGGTGTGGAGCTGTTTTGCTGCTTCAGGACCTGGAAGACTTGCTGTGGTAAATGGAACCATGATTTCTGCTGTCTACCAAAAAATCCTGAAGGAGAATGTCGGGCCATCTGTTTGTGACCTCAAGCTGAGTCATTGCCAGTTATCGCAAATGCTTGATTGCAGTTGTGGCTGCTAAGGGTGGCCCAACCAGTTATTAGGTTTAGGGGGCAATCACTTTTTCCACAAAGGGCCATGTAGGTTTGGATTTTTTTTTCCCTTAATAATAAACGCTTTCATTTAAAAACTGCATTTTGTGTTTACTTGTTATCTTTGTCTAATATTTAAATTTGTTTGATCTGAAATATTTAAGTGTGACAAATATGCAAAAAATGAGAAATCAAGAAGGGGCAAACACTTTTTCACACCACTGTATATGTACTTCAAGACATATTATGAACACATGGTTTAAAAATGTTGAAGCATGAAATAATTGGCTGCAAATATTACGCTGTTAAATTTGTACCCAGTAGTATAGACAATGGCATGTGTTTGCAAACCCATAAATATTGTCTTTTTCCCATCTTTCAGCATTCTGGAGGCTGCTGCTGCAAGGACATGAACACCTCCCACAGGAGTGGCGTCATTTATTCCATAGAGATCTGAGTACTTTGATTTCAAAGAGACAAATGTTTTGGCTTTTTTTGTGTCCATGATGAAAATTGTCATTTGACCTAGAGGATTTTGAAGCAGCACTATGAAACATTCTTGTTTGGGGTAGTAACACTGAAAGGACAAACCATGGCGACTGTGACCTCATCCCCAACAGCCAGTTACAGGGTCCTTGGTTGTTGGTGGCTACAGTTGTATTCTGTGCTTGGCTTTTGGGGCTCAGGTCATAGTCGCCATAGTTGTCGTCTTTTCAGTGTTCCTACCAAGAACAGAGCTGTTCCATGGCTATGAAGGAAGTGACCTTCACTCAGCTGAGGGTTGATGTACCATCAAAATCATTTTGGAAGCATTACTCTAAGGTGGAAATCGTAGTGTTTTAAAATGTTTTTTTTTTTTGTTTTGTTTTTGTTTTTTTAGCAGTTTCCCCCTCCAAATTCTGTGCTTTTCTGATTTTTGGTCATTGTGTACTGCAGAGTTGCTTAAAGGACCCATTGTGCGTTTCAGTGGCTGATGGGTCCCTGGAGTACAAGAAGCACAGACATTTGTGAATGAGTGGCTAAACTGCTAGCTGCCGACTACCTAGTCATACTAATGCTAACAGATCAATGTAGCATCAGGGCCAAAATCAGCCAGAATTACATGAGGTATGTTATCGACTGTGGGTTAGTGAAATGGGGAGGTTTATTACAGTGACTGAAAGCTAAAGAAAATGAGTAAGGTAAGCTAATGCTTTGGCTGGGGTCCCTGCTCACAGTTGGACAACTTCACTGGCCAATAATAGAGCAGTGGCATCTATCAAGGCTAGGCTTACCTTTTCTTGTGTAGAGGAAAAAACCTGGAAGAATTAAAACTGCTAATTGGACACAAATGGTATAAAGGCTGTTTTTTGGTGTTTTAATACCCCCCCCCCCCCCCCATGATCATTTGGCCAAAAAATGCATGTCAGAAGGTGGAAACCTATGAAACCACAATTTTTCAGTGAATGAGACCTTAAAAACATTCTTAATGTACACTGAGACCATTGTACATTGCCCCATTTTTGCTTGTAGTATTTGTATGTGCAGTCGTTGGGTGATTTATAGAATCGGTCAACACACAACAGTCAGATGAACTATTGGTGTGTGGGACTGAGGATGTCTCAAGTGCTCATTAAGTGCTCTGCAGTTTGCTTATAAAAATAATAGAAGTACAGAGGATGCCATTTTAACCTTAACTCATTCTGTGTTTAAACATTTGGAGGAGACAACCTCATATGCACATCTTTTATTGGTTGATTTTAGTTCAGCTTTTAACACACTGCAGCCACACCTTTTAATTAAGAGGTTAAATGATTTTAAAGTGCATCCTGTCATTATTAAATGGTACCACTCATTTTTAACTTATCGTAAACAGCAAGTTAGTGTAAATGGAACTTTATCTAAATCCAGAACCCTCAGCACAGGAGCTCCTCAAGGCTGTGTTAGTTCACCATCTTTGTTCACCTTGTACACTGATGAGTGCAGAAGTGTCTATCCAGGCAATCAAATTATTAAATTTTCTGATGACACTGCTATTTTATCACTACTTCAAAAGACTCATGATCTGTCAAGCTATTTTGTAGAAATTCAGAGGTTTGTCAATTGGTGTGATGACAGTCGTCTCATTTTGAATACTGATAAAACCAAGGAGATGGTGTTTGACCCTTGGGGAGTTGGTGACCACAGGCCTGTGGTCATCCACAACCACACTATAACACAGGTTAGTTCCTATAAATATTTGGGAGTATTTATTGACAATTCATTAACCTGGAGCACACACATTAATTACCTCTGTAGTAGACTACAACAGCAGCTGCATTTCTTGCATAGATTAAGAATACATGGCGTTGATAAAAGGATTATGCTAATATTTTACCAGGCTGTGTTGGAGAGCTGAATTAGATATAGCATTACAGCTTGGTTTGGCAACCTCTCTGTGAAACTAAAGAACAGAGTGTTGCATTTAATTCATACAGCATGGAAAATTTTTAGAGTTAAGAGTATTTACCCATGCAGATCTTACACGACCAGGCAGCCTGTAGACAAGCTCAAAAAATAATCAGTGACATGAGCCATGTACTAAACAATGAATATGTGCGGCTGCCCTCAGGGAGGAGATACAGAGTCCCCAAGTGCAGGTTCAATAGATACAAGAACTCATTTATCCCGACGTCAGTAAAACTTTTAAACTCAGATAAATAGGTCAGGGACACTTATAACTCCTGTTCTTAATGACTGCTGTTATATATTTATGTTTGTACTGTATGTACTTGTATTATGTATTGGGTTTTATTTCATTTATTATGTACTACATCCATTGTGTATGTGTGGATTGTGTGGTTGCAGCACGGGTGACAAGCCCAAGACAAATTTCCCCTAGAGGGACAATAAAGCTTATCTTATCTTATCAGCACGGTGGTGCAGTGGTTAGCACTGTTGCCTTACAGCTAGAAAGTTCCTGGTTCGAATCCCCAGGATGGCAGGGGTTGGAACCTTTCTGTGTGGAGTTTGCATGTTCTCCCTGTGCTGCGTGGGTTTACTCCGGGGGCTCCGGTTTCCTCCCACAATCCAAAGACATGCATGTTAGGTTAATTGGCTGTTCTAAATTGTCCCTAGATGTCTGTTTCCTATAGGCCCTTAGAATAGAGGGTTAGTATTAGTGAAAGCGCTTTGAGTGGTCTTTGTGACTAGAAAAGCGCTATGTAAGTGCAGGTTAGTTAGTTATCTTGTCTTGTCTTGTCATTGTGGACGTCAGAATTACTGTTTTTGATCATTTGTCTCCCAAACTACACTTGACTTGTCTATTAGTTGATGAAACCATGCATTAAAAAATGAATAAAATCTTTATTCAGTGGAAACTTGTATTTTTACTCATTTATTTGGTTGTACTGTTACTTTTGGTTTCACTGGTTTTAAGTAGACTTGAGCCAACTTTACTTTCATCAGTTGAGATTTTTTTTTTTTTCCCCCATTTTGGCTCCAGGTATTTTAATTGCTATTGGTTAATAATTTACAGGATTTGGATTATATTGGTGAGCAAGTAACCAATTTAAGACAAATAAGCAAGAACAGTCTTTACTCACCACTTTTAGTACTTTCTTACTCAAATAACATTTTTTGTTGGCTGTTACTTTTACGTGAGTAATTAATAGATTTAAGTCTTAAAAGTTAAACATTGAAGAAAAACAATTTTAAAAAAGCAAATTAAACTAATTTGAATGTCAGTTGTCACTTTTTCATTTGTATACGTCCAGCAAAATACAAATCACTAAACGCATGATCTCAAATTAGTCTAAACATGAAAATGGGCAAAGGATGTAAGCTGAAGCAAAAGTTAATTTTATATAGTAAAGATGCAACTGAAGCCAGAAACTGCTTTAGCCCAGCTGCATTTATCCGGTCTTAAAGGGCTGATGACACGTTTTTGACATTTTTTTAGCATGTTGTGTAAACCCAAAAGTCATTGTCTATGATCAATATATTTACAACAGCACCTGCATAAACTAGTTATCAAAAAACAGCAGCCGCTGACTGGACTGTAGTGCCGCCCACCAAATTAAGGGCGGCACCCCTGACGTAATCGACAGAACGGACTCCGGTGTTAACTGGAATAACAGCAGCTTTGTAGTGCACAGATTCTCTGGTTTCTTTTAATTTTACAGCTATGCCTTTGCGTTGTGTTGCAGGCTTAGATAAACAGCAGGCCGTGAAAGACCAGACGCTTCAGCTCCAACTGTCACAAGCCTTCTCGTGCGCTTTTACGCAGGAGGAGGGGACGGATTAATGGATTGACGCGCAGCTTTGACCTACTTTCTGTGATCACATGCTGACATCTCACTGGTCTGGCCACATCCCCTCCATCATTATCACCAGCTGATTCAAACTCCCGCTGATCATTTTCCCCAGTCCTCACCCAGGTGTTTCTCATCACACCACCACCAGTAGTGCGTGTACATATTAGCGGCCATTTGCCAGTCATGCGCTGCTGGTCAATAGTATTGTCATCTGTGCTGTTAGTCTGCCAATATTTTCAGCACTCTCATGACGTTAGTCACTCCATGTTCGCCGTGGTTCTCATGCGTCCTTGAAGCGATGTCGGCTCTGGGGCGCACCTGTGGCTAACATATCTCCTTATTTGTTCTCTGAGCGATGTCGGCCCCGAACACCATCAGTAAGTGTGTTTGTGCTTTTTGTACGTCTTCACCTTTTTGGGAATTGTCTGTCTTTCTGTATTAAATGTGCTGTGGTGAACCCTTCACGTAAATCCTTGTTATTTCATCCTCCCTCTCCATGCCTGCGTACAGAGAGTTATGATGAATGGATTTACGCACAGGATTCACCACAGCACATGAACTGAACATAAAGACTGATCCCAAAAGGTGAAGACTTACAAAAATACACAGAAACACAAACGGTAGGCGTTCGGGGCTGACATCGCCCAGCGAACATGAAGAGGAGACGTGTTAACCACGGTTGCGCCCCAGAGCCGACATCGCTTCAAGGGGCGCAACAGAACCACGGCTGTGTGGAGTGGCTAACATGTTGTGATGGTGTTGGCAATATTGGCTGGCTGACACACGACAGATGATGCACACAAAACATGAACAGCTGACTGTCACTCTGAGTCTGACTCGCTAAGCACGATGCCCACTTGGCACGGCTCAAACCTATACGGTCTGATGCCCCCAGATTCTTCATTGTCATCCTATTCTTCGGAACTATAATCGTCTGAAGATTGGACAACACAAACCAATTTCAGACTACATGTGCCGGAACCATCGTTGGATGTTTTCTACCGCTTCCATCCTGTGTGTACAATGGGCAGCCAAGCGCGGTGTTCTGTCGACGTTACAACATGGCCGGGCGGTTTTCTCGCCACTGACGCAATTGGTGACGTGGCACTCATGAAAACGTCATATTTGCGTGTAAAAAAGCCTGTTTGACTCACAACTGCACAGACCAACCTATTTTGTCATATTGTATTATGTGTTGAAAAATTAGATGAAGTTGAAGCGGCATGAAATAAAGCAGCGTTGAAGTGAGGTTTTAAGCAGGTTTATTAAATCATACCGCCTTCACGGGAACTTGGCTCCAGCCCATAGTGTGAGCAGGCTGAAGCTGAATTCCTCAGGCTCTCAGAGAGGAGGAGACACAGTGTGTGTCAGCAGCAGTTGCAGGAATCAGATTGAGAGTGAGAGGGTGAGCATGGATTACAGTGCAGTATATATACCCAACTACAACAGTACATAAAAGAGCATTCCCCAGCAGTTGGTATGAGCAAAGAGATTGCAGAACAGGCATGAGACATTTGCATTTGAGAGATATACATCACAATAGGCAGATTGCTGGCCTCTGCTCCAGCTGCAAGACAAAGAGGTTACAAGGCACATCTACATATTGATCTCAGTCTCTAGGTCACAGTAAGGACAGGACGCATGAACACAATGCATGAAAGGCACATTAACATCACAGTAGTGAGCCAGAAGAAGCGGGGCTGCCTGTAGACATTAATACACACATTTCACTGTTCTGTTAATTGCTCTAGCCGAGCGCTGTGTCTGTCCAGTCTGTTGTGGGGGTTACACCAACCCGCCACACGCTCCCTCCCAGAGGGCTCGGCAGGCGGCCGAGGTCTCGATCATGCAGCTTGAGCAGCAAGCAGGAGAAGCTCTGTGCAGGCGGAGGGGTGGGGGGGGGGTGGTAAGTGCCAGCCGGGAGCGGTGAAATCGTCCTGGCCGCGCAAAAATTGCTTGTTGGTCTGCGACATCGAGGGGCTGTCCCGTTGAGCGTGCGGAGATCACAAGAAGAAAAATTAATCTCTGACCCCTCTCGTGGCCATGAAGAAAAGCAGGAGCGGCTGTAAGAAAAAAGGAAGCAAAGGGACTTGGCGTGTTTGACTTTTAGGTGCAGGCGCAACCCTAAAGCCTTGGGAACCGCAGACAGCTGAATTCCCCTTGTGTGCCGTGGCTAAGACCATAAAATCCAGTGAGCAAGCTGCGTGCCTCAGGTGTACGAGCAAGCCTGAAGGGCCAGTGTGCAGCAGAAGGAAGGCGGTCAGTGGAGCCGTATGTGTCCCATGGGTGGGCCAGCTGGAGAGGAGAACCAGGGTCAGGAATCTTGGTGGAGATCTATGATGAGCTGTGGCTGCAGATTAGTCATGGTGCGTGAGTAGGATCGCTGAGAGGGAGGAGTAGCGGTGAGAGGGAGAAAACGTTCTGTGTCCCTCGGCCGGTCCAGCGTGGACGTCCCGATCTCAGGCGAGGGTCGCGCCATGACGTTTTCTGCAGTTTTCCCGGTCGTGGGTGATGTCCAGAGAGTAGCTCGCCTGTGTTGGCTCTGCGTCGAGGTCTCCCTGAAGCAGAAGGGAGGGCAGCTCGTTTGCGTCAGGCTGCTGTGTTCGCTGGCAGCGTGTTTTTTTCAGCGTCAGGTTGCCAGCGTGGCCGTCCAGACCAGAAGGTTGCGTTGCACAAAGCGTGTGCATTCTTGGGGTCACCAGTGAAGCGGCATGAAATAAAGCAGCGTTGAAGTGAGGTTTTAAGCAGGTTTATTAAATCATACCGCCTTCACGGGAACTCGGCTCCAGCCCATAGTGTGAGCAGGCTGAAGCTGAATTCCTCAGGCTCTCAGAGAGGAGACACGGTGTGTGTCAGCAGCAGTTGCAGGAATCAGATTGAGAGTGAGAGGGTGAGCATGGATTACAGTGCAGTATATATACCCAACTACAACAATACATAAAAGAGCATTCCCCAGCAGTTGGTATGATCAAAGAGATTGCAGAACAGGCATGAGACATTTGCATTTGAGAGACATACAGTGGGGCAAAAAAGTATTTAGTCAGCCACCAATTGTGCAAGTTCTCCCACTTAAAAGATGAGAGAGGTTTCCAATTTTCATCATAGGTATACCTCAACTATGAGAGAGAAAATGAGAAAAAAAAATCCAGAAAATCACATTGAAGGATTTTTAATGAATTAATTGGTAAATTCCTCGGTAAAATAAGTATTTGGTCACCTACAAACAAGCAAGATTTCTGGCTCTCACAGACATGTAACTTCTTCTTTAAGAGGCTCCTCTGTCCTCCACTCGTTACCTGTATTAATGGCACCTGTTTGAACTTATTATCAGTATAAAAGACACCTGTCCACAACCTCAAACAGTCAGACTCCAAACTCCACTATGGCCAAGACCAAAGAGCTGTCAAAGGACACCAGAAACAAAATTGTAGACCTGCACCAGGCTGGGAAGATTGAATCTGCAATAGGTAAGCAGCTTGGTGTGAAGAAATCAACTGTGGGAGCAATTATTAGAAAATGGAAGACATACAAGACCACTGATAATCTCCTTCGATCTGGGGCTCCACGCAAGATCTCACCCTGTAGGGTCAAAATGATCACGAGAACGGTGAGCAAAAATCCCAGAACCACACGGGGGGACCTAGTGAATGACCTGCAGAGAGCTGGGACCAAAGTAACAAAGGCTACCATCAGTAACACACTACGCCGCCAGGGACTCAAATCCTACAGTGCCAGACGTGTCCCCCTGCTTAAGCCAGTACACGTCCAGGCCCATCTGAAGTTTGCTAGAGAGCATTTGGATGATCCAGAAGAGGATTGGGAGAATGTCATATGGTCAGATGAAACCAAAATAGAACTTTTTGGTAAAAACTCAACTTGTCGTATTTGGAGGAGAAAAAACACCATACCTACTGTGAAGCATAGGGGTGGAAACATTATGCTTTGGGGCTGTTTTTCTGCAAAGGGACCAGGACGACTGATCCGTGTAAAGGAAAGAAAGAATGGGGCCATGTATCGTGAGATTTTGAGTGAAAACCTCCTTCCATCAGCAAGGGCATTGAAGATGAAACGTGGCTGGGTCTTTCAGCATGACAGTGATCCCAAACACACCGTCCGGGCAATGAAGAAGTGGCTTCGTAAGAAGCATTTCAAGGTCCTGGAGTGGCCTAGCCAGTCTCCAGATCTCAACCCCATAGAAAATCTTTGGAGGGAGTTGAAAGTTCGTGTTGCCCAGTGATAGCCCCAAAACATCGCTGCTCTAGAGGAGATCTGCATGGAGGAATGGGCCAAAATACCAGCAACAGTGTGTGAAAACCTTGTGAAGACTTACAGAAAACGTTTGTTATATACCCTTTGTTGGCAATGACAGAGGTCAAAGTATTGAGATGAACTTTTGTTATTGACCAAATACTTATTTTACCGAGGAATTTACCAATTAATTCATTAAAAATCCTTCATTGTGATTTTCTGGATTTTTTTTTCTCATTTTGTCTCTCATAGTTGAGGTATACCTATGATGAAAATTGGAGACCTCTCTCATCTTTTAAGTGGGAGAACTTGCACAATTGGTGGCTGACTGAATACTTTTTTGCCCCACTGTACATCACAATAGGCAGATTGCTGGCCTCTGCTCCAGCTGCAAGACAGAGGTTACAAGGCACATCTACATATTGATCTCAGTCTCTAGGTCACAGTAAGGACAGGACACATGAACACAATGCATGAAAGGCACATTAACATCACAGTAGTGAGGCAGAAGAAGCGGGGCTGCCTGTAGACATTAATACACATTTCACTGTTCTGTTAATTGCTCTAGCCGCGCGCTGTGTCTGTCCAGTCTGTTTTGGGGGTTACACCAACCCGCCACAAAGTCAACAATGTGTCATCAGCCCTTTAAGGGGTATTTCGAGTCATTGGCCATTTTTAACTTCAGCTAACTCAACTTCAGCGGTCTCATTATGACAAACTTCCCAAGGAACAAACAGCGTTTTCTGTGTAAAGATGCTGAGGAGGAGCAGTCTTCCCTGAGTTATCACAGTTTCAGCTACTCGAACCTCAGAAGCAGGACCGGCCCAAGGTGTAAGTGAACTTGGCAACTGCTGAGAGGCTCATTACCACCAGGGAGCCCCCTGAGAGCAGTGTTTTTCAACCATGATTCTATGGGAAATCTTCTAATTTAACTTAATTGGTCCCAAAAAAACTTGAAAATAATTGGCCATTGATGGGTATGGGTGCCTACAGAAGCCATACAAAACAATAACAAATTATTTCCCTTTTTTGGGGTGGGAGGGCAGTTAAGTGAAAATATAAAATTTCCCACAAAAACTTGAATGTTGAATTTTAGTTGAATGACACATCTAGAGCATTTAATGATTTGATTTTAACTTCTTTTAAATTTTAATTTCCTGTGTGTAATGATAAAATTGTTTTAGCCAAGCCAAAGATTTATAGTGGAGCATTATTATACATAATGTTACCCATACAGTGCTTGTGTTGGAGTTGTGATTTTTCTCCTATAGAGATCAGCTGGTGACAGCCATGACATTCACTAGTTCTTGTGGCACACCACTATGTAGAACTGGTGTGGGCACCCTAATGCTCCCAGGAGCCATGTTATTGAGGCAAATTGAATCGGTGAATTCAAAAAGGGCCCAAGTCCACACATTTTCAAAGGGGACTTGGGCCCCTTTTGAATTCACCGATTCAATTGTTCCTGGTAGGGTCTCCCAGGACAAACTGGTTCTGGGTGAAGGGTCAGACCAATAGTGGTCCAGTAGTTCCCTATGAAAGTTATATCAAGGGCCCAGTGTGGCTCACCACCTTCAGAAGGGGTCATGGTGCTATGTGAACCAGGTGGCAGTCTGAGCTACTGTGCTTGGACTGCTGCCCCCGCAACCTGGACTCCCGGATAAGCCGCATGTCGTCATTCAAGCACTGGCTGTGGTGTCCTGCAAACTATGTGGGCTACATAGACAAGTGGAACTCATTTTGAGGAAAACCAGGGGCCTTATGTACAAAGACTTGCATCGGTTTCCTACTGAAAGATGAAGTACATTTAAAACAGCGTAAGCACAAAAAAACCCCAGATGTATGAAATGGTGCGAACGCAAGAATCCAAGCACTTGTCCTTTGTACATCCCAATCTACCTGGAATTGAGCGCACATGAGGGAATACCAGACTCCTCCCTTGACATGCCTCCATTTGATTATGTAAATCACAGGTGTCAAACTCATTCCATGGAGGGCCAAGACCCTGCAGGTTTTACCTCCACCCAGTGGCTTCAACAGGTGTTTTCTCTGAATTTCCTCCCACTGATTGCTGATCAGTGAAAACACCTGCTGAAGAGACTGGGTGGAAGTAAAACCTGCAGGGTCTTGGCCCTCCATGGAATGAGTTTGACACCCCTGATGTAAATAGATTAAATTTTCCCTGCATGTGAGATTCTCCTCACTGCAGGATCAGAATCATGTCTGCACGTGGGAAGAAGAGGAACTTAAGACTTGAAATGACTTCAGTTGACATAAAAATGTAATTCCATGTTTATTGTATTCTTGAGTTACAAAGTTGAAAATATATACTGAAGCATTCTAGGGACTGCAACCACAAGGGCTGATGGGAAATGTCTAAATATAAGCATGTTCTCTTGAAGCAAATGGTTTGAAAATGAGTGAAATGGTCAGTTACTGTGCTAAAGTTGTTCTGGTGAGATTTTCTTGTGTTGCAGTTTTTAGTTTTTCACCATCAATGTGAGCGCTGTGGTGGGGAGAGAATAAACTCAAAGATGGATGCCATTTGCATCATTGAAGCTTGTTGAACTTCCTGTTAAAAACTAGTGACTAGGCAGGAGGAGAAGAAACCACCGGATGAGAACCAGAATCCACCCAGGGATGTGCAGGAGCTGGGGACCCCGACCAAAACAGAACTCTGGAGTGGGTTTGTCCAAAGCCATGGAGATGGAGCCATTCCCCAACAGACAAGAAGCAGCCTGTAACTCACTGAGCCTCTTCACTGATGTGATGACGCAGCAGCTCATGTGATGAGTCAAAAGGGTAAAAACTGAATGTTCAAATCTGTGTTTCATTTAAGCAGGGACAATTGGTTTGAATCTATCTTTTAGACAATTATGAGATTATTTAAAAGGCTGTATCTATGGAAAAAATTGCTTGGATCAGGTTCAAACTTAAGTAATTAGATTTATTAAATGGCTTTCTATTAAACAAATATTAAATATTCTCAAATACGTTTAAAAAAAGGGGGCATGCTAAAATACTAGAGAAACAGACTAATAGTATAACAATGTTGAAGCACAAATAATTCTTGTAGGAAATTTATAAAATTTTTAAAAAAGTTACAGAAAGCTGAAAAATTGACACATGCCTCAAAAACCAAGTGTTTAAATTAGCTGCATCGACAAGAGGAATTGATATCAGGGACGTACTGTCATGATCCGGGGGGGGGGGGGGGGGTGGCGGGTGCCGTGCCCCGTCTCAAGTTTAGTCCTTTTCTGTTGTTTCTTTGTGTATTTTTAGTCATGCTCTCACTTTAGATTTCTATTGTGCTTGTATCATTATTTCCAGTTTTTGTTTTGACAGCACTGTGCAGCTTCCGGCTGTCAAACTGGCCGGAGCTGCACACCGGTTTGCCATTCTGTTATTTTGTCCACTCATGTATCCATACCTGTCCCCAATGATTGTGCATATTAGGGCACGGAAAACCTCTTGGGTTTTGTCATGTCCTGCTACCTGTTATGCCCATCCTCAGTGCAAGTACTGAGTGTGTTGAGGCTCCGCTGTCGAGAGTTGGTGTGCTCCGTCCAGGTACGTTTATCCTTTTTTCCACCTGTGAGCCTCACAGCCTCCGGACAATATCTGGCTGGATTCCACCCCTGGCCAGGCGTTCCCTGGCTCCGTGTCCCCCCTGGACATAGAGCCCCACACTCCTCCAGTGTTTGTGTTCATGCTTTGTTTTCCATGCCATGCACTTTATTTAGTATTTGCACCTTAGCTCGTGTCTGTGTTTGTTAATAAATGTGCAAACTCAGAGTGCGTTTGGTGTCCTAATTACACTCATGAAACGAGCATTCATGACATATGACTCCAGGGGCTTGAAAAATTCTAAATTCCCATCTCTAGTCAGGACTCTTATCGAATCTAACATTACCTGAGAGCTCATTAGTCTTCTTCAATCAAAAAAATTTCATCTACCAGACAAAATCAGTCAGATCCTTCCCAGCCTTAGTTTAAATACAGTAAAAACTACAGCTTCTTCAACTGATATGTTTGGATGAGTTACTCCAGTTGACCTTTTAGAGTGAGATGTACTTTATTGGTTTGAAACAGGGAAATTTACAGTAGATAAAATAATTTCCTAATCTAAGCCTTTATCTTGTCTATTAGACTCTATTCCTACCAGGTTATTTAAAGAAGTTTTCCCATTTATTGATGGTTCTATTCTTCAAATCAATTCATTAACGTTAGGCCATGTACAGGTGCAGGACATGTATGAGGACAGTGAGATGGTGAAGTGCGCTGTAGGAGTGATGGATGGATTCAAAGTGGGGGTGGGATTGCATTAGGGATCGGCTCTGAGCCCCTTCTTGTTTGCCATGGTGATGGATAGGCTGACAAACGAGGTCAGGCAGGAGCCTCAGTGGACCATGATGTTTGCAGATGACATTGTGATTTGTAGTGAGAGAAGAGAGCAGGTGGACAAGAACTTGGAAAGGTGGAGGGATGCTTTGGAGAGAAGAGGAATGAAAGTCAGTAGAAGCAAGACAGAATACATGAGTTTGAATGAGAGGGAGGCAGGTGCAATGGTGAAGATGGAAGGAGTAGCGGTAGTGAAACCAGACGAGTTTAAATACCTGGGGCCAACCATCCAAAGCAATGAAAAATGCACAAGAGAGGTGAAGAAGAGTCCAGGCAGGGTGGAGTGGGTGGAGAAGAGTATCGGGTGATTTGTGACAGAAAGGTAGCAGCAAGAGTGAAAGGGAAGATTTACAAGATGGTAGTGAGACCTGCTATTATGTATGGTTTGGAGACCGTGGCGCTGACAAAAAGACAGGAGGTGGAACTAGAGATGGCAGAGTTGAAGAGGCTAAGATTTCCATTGGGAGTGACTCGGACAAGATTAGAAATGAGTATATCAGAGGGACAGCTCACGTTTTGCAGTTTGGAGACAGAGAAGCAAGGCTGAAATGGTTTGGACATGTGCATAGGAGGGATAGTGGATATGCTGGACAAAGGATGTTGAAGGTGGAGCTGCCAGGTAGAAGGAAAAAAGAAGACCACAGAATATTCATGGATGTCGTGAAGGAGGACATGGGGAGGGTTGGTGTTACAGAGGAAGATGCAAGGGATGGAGTAAGATGGGGAGGCAGATGATCTGCCGTGGCGACCCCTAAAGGGAGCAGCCAAAAGAACTACAGCTCCTTCAACTGATAGTCATTTGGATGAGTTTACTCCAATTGAACTTTTAGAGTTAGATAAAATAATTTCTTCATCCAATCCTTCAACTTTACGAGACCCTATCTCTACCAGGTTATTTAAAGAAGTCTTCCCATTTATTGGTAGCACTTTTCTTCAAATAATCAATTCTTCATTAACATTAGGCCATGTACTGCAGGCTTTTAAAACTGTTATTAAACCCTTAAAAAGCCAATGCTGGATCCAAGAGTTTTAGTTAACTATGGACCAAGCTCTAATCTGCCTTTTATTTTAAAAATCTTAAGGTGCCTTCAGACCAAACGCGAATGGGTGGCACAAAGTCAATGGAAAGAGGGGAGTCTGAGGTTGGAGACAAGGAGAACGCCAGAAGTGGAGCTGAACACTTTATTGAATACAGGGCTCCGTGCACCTAACCACGCATGCAGCCGCTGGCAGAGGTAAAGGCGAAAGAGACCGCCCCCCCTACCTAGTCATTCTTATATACATGGGGTTGGTGGAACCGGAAGGTGGAGCCACTACCCCGTGCTACACAAATAAGAGCTCCAATATGAAACAATATATGAACAATAAATAACTACATTATATCCCCCCCCCCGCCCCCACAAAAAAAAAAAAAATCAGCCCACCCCAATTTGGAACCTGAATCATCCGCTGAACATAACTAAGATCACAAAAGGGGCCTATGGAATTCACACAAAGTAACTAAAATTAGGGGAGACGGATAGACTGCCATCCAACACCCCACACACACACACACACACATGGCGAGGTGGGTTATTCTGCCACCTATGCTATATAGAAGTCCTGTTTAAAAAAAAAATACTGCCATGTCTCCTATGTAAAACAGAACACCAAAATAATCCCCGAACTATAAATGCAAATTAATACCGAACAACAAACGCACATCCATAGCTCAGTGAGGATGACCCGTGCCCCCCCCCCCCCCGACCCTTCACCATTCAGTCTGCCCCTGGAGATGGCTCACTTTCCGGGCCACAGCTGGTCACCTCAATCCCGGTGCACCTTCTCCTCCACACCTCCGAACGCTCCAGTCATCTGGGGCCGTGCCCAACCGTCTTCTTCAGGGCACGCCGTAACTCATTAGGATGGCGCCACGAGCCATCCGACAGTAGGAGGTAACCATCTTGCCGCTCAGCCATCACCTGCAGCCATCCCTGGTACTGCGCCATCTGCCGCTTGGTTCTCACCTGCCTGGACCTTGCCTCCACCCGAACTCAGTCCGCAACACCTAGCACGGCCCTGCACAGCCTGCAGTGTCTCCGCCTGGCACTCAATCTCCCAGTGCCACTCGGTCCTGCCCCAACTGCTTGTAAACCCGCTGCGGACCCTGGCGATGTGGCCCCATGTTCACCGGCCCACCACGGCCAGGCTCCGGGAGCACTTGGGATCATCTTCTGGGCATCGCTCACCGCTGCAGACACACCCCCATGCCACCTGGCACCCTCGTCCAGGGTGACTCGGACACTGGCACTGGGGCCTTCCCACAGCAACCTTGAGCGCGGCAAGGCCTGTCCACTTTCCGGAGTGCCCAGCAATTGTTCATCCCACACAGCGTTGTCCCAAATTCAAGGAACCGGTCAGTCCCACAGTCCACAGCCCGACCACTCTTCCTTAGCGCTGCTCCTGATGGAAAACCTGAGGCCATAGAACGTACTGCAGGCTGTCACAACGAACTCCACATCGGCCATCGCCGCCAACTTGTATCGAGCAGAGAGTCTGACGGTACCCACCGTGGCCAACCGTCCTCCTCCATAGCCGCAAAGTGGCGCTGAGTCACCTCCAGTTCTGTCGTGGGGAAAACACTGTCTAACTGTAGCTCAATTCAGCAGAGAACTCTCAGCTCCCGTGTCGATCAGCATCGGTACAGGAACTCCATCCAAAACTACCGTGCAGTGTGTACGCCCACTGGTACTCGGGGATACAGTATGTATTACCGTCGGAGAGGGAGGGGTCGAATTCCTGCGCGGGCTCTCCTGTTCTGCTGACTGGCATACTCTCGCAAAGTGGTGTAAACGGCCACATCTGCTGCAGCGCTTCCCTCTTGCCGCACACTCTCTGGCCTTATAGCGGTGCTTTGTGGACCCACAGCCCGTACACCTGGGCTTCCCCAGGGCAGACTTCATCCATACAGTGTTGGCCTCTTCCACATCATCCTCAATGCTCCCATCGCTGTCCGGGGCCACTACCTGCGTGGCCATGGGGGATTGTGAATCTCTCGGTGATAGGCGCTTGCTTAGCTCCTGAGTTAGCTTGTCTGCTGCTTCCAGCTGGAGCACCAACTTGATGGCCCTGTCCAGCGTAAACTCACCCGTGAATGTGAGCAGCTTGGAGTGGACCGCAGCACAGTTGGTGTGTTTCGCCAACTGGTCGCGAACCATTTCTTCCTCCAACGACCCGAACCGATACTCAGTGGCCAACTGCTTCAAGTCTGACATGAACCGCTGGATGAATTTGCCTACCTGTTGGCGGTGCTGTCAGAATTTAATTCTCCGGTTGATGACATTGTCCGGCGCCCTGAAATGTTGCGCCATTAACTCAACCACTTCTTCATAGTTGTCCGCATCACCAAGCGTGCCCAAAATCCTTTGTTCCTCCATTCCCAGGTTGTGCACAAACAACGCACGTGCCCTCAGCTTCTCCATCCTTCCCAGGTCCAGTGCCACCATATATGTCTGAAAGGCTTCATACCACAGAGGCCACGGTACAGGCGGCTCCCCCGGGAGCTCCAAGAATGGCCAAATTGGTGTCCCACATGTCTCCATGGTTTTTCTTCTTGTTGCCAAATGTTATGTCTGAGGTTGGAGACGAGGAGAATGCCAGAAGTGGAGCTGAATACTTGTTTATTGAATACAGGGCTCCGTGCACCTAACCACGCATGCAGCTGTTGGCAGAGGTAAAGGCGGAAGAGACCGCCCCCCTACCTGCAGCCCTTCTTATACACATGGGGTTGGCGGAACCGGAAGGTGGAGCCACCACCCCGTGCTACACAAATAAGAGCTCCAATATGAAACAATATAAACAATAAAAAACATTACAGGGAGTACATGCGAAATTGTGCATTCGCACGTTCACGTCCGAGGGAATATGCTAGCTTTGAGATTCTGCCATCACTGGAGTAAAAGTATCACCATTGGAGAGTAAACTAGTTTAGAAAATGAGACTGCCACTCACCTGGAAACAGGAGGACCGGGAGCTCTTCAGCTAAATCGGGATGTCGGCGTTATTTATTCCTGCCATGGACATGGTAACAAGGCTAGCAAGTTAGTAATGAAAACACTCATCTTTTAAAGTTTTGGAGACAAGGACAAGTTTTTCAGGTGAGCTCCCAGTTGGATAATGTAAACCTAAGCATGACGTTATTTGGGGGATTTTCACAGGTTGAACACTGCTACAGAAGTTACAGTGCATCCGGAAAGCATTCACAGCGTTTCACTTTTTCCACATTATGTTACAGCCTTATTCCAAAATGGATTAAATTAATGTTTTTCATCAAAATCCTACACACGATGCTCCATCATATTATAATGCAAGGAATTTCTGTCTGTGTGTTCCATGCGTATATCCTGAACTGTTAGTCAGACTGGCTTCAGATTTTATACGTACTTTGCTGAGATTACGAGGGTGTGCATCCCCAAATTTCAGCATCCCCGCAATATGTGGAAGTTTAGCAGGGGAAATCTTTAATGAACGTCCATAGGGGAGCTATGGGCATTCATGGGCTAATGGCCAGGGAGACATCAAAGGCAGGCATCACCATGGTTACTGTGATGTCATAGATCAAAGGCAGGCATCATCATGGTTACTGTTGCCAGGCAGACACATCATCAAAGATCAAAGGCAGGCATCACTGTATGAGTGGTGACGTCAAAGATAAAAGACAGGATTCACCATGGTTACTGTTGCCATGGTAACAGTAACTTTCTGCAGGCATACAGAAATATTTGCTTATACTTGCTTTCTACGGGCATGCAGAAATACTTGCTTATACTTGGTCTCTACAGGCACGCACAGGTATACACTAGTAATGACAATGTGAAAGTTTTTTTGAGATTTTTGCAAATTTATTAAAAATGAAAAACTAAGAAATCACATATACATAAGTATTCACAGCCTTTGCCAGGAAGCTCAAAATTGAGCTCAGGTGCATCCTGTTTCCACTGATTATCCTTGATATGTTTCTACAGCTTATATGGAGTTCACCTGTGGTAAATTCAATTGATTGGACATGATTTGGAAAGGCACACACCTGTCTATATAAGGTCCCACAGTTGACAGTGCATGTCACAGCACAAACCAAGCATGGAGTCAAAGGAATTGACTGTAGACTTCAGAGACAGGATTGTCTCGAGGCATAACTCTGGGGAAGGGTAGAGAAAAATTTCTGCTGCTTTAAAGGTCCCAATGAGCACAGTGACCTCCATCATCCATAAATGGAAGAAGTTTGGAACAACCAGGACTCCAGCGGCCAAGACAACTCTGGAAAAAGTAGAATGCAGCATAGAGCGCTTTGCCTGTGCATTGGAGCTGTCAAAACCAACACCAAACAATGCAGTTTTAATAGAAACAGGAGAAATGCCAATGGATTTGAGAAGCGATAAACTGGCATGATCATACTGGGTAAAGCTGAAAAGAAGTGATGAAGAAAATGTTTCAAAAACAACACTACAAGACTCCTGGGAATACTCTTTAATTTCCAGGGACATGGATTTTGGTGGACAATTGAAAGAAGGACCAGAATGTATGGCCTGCACACTCTTGATATAGCTAACACTTGGCTGTTTCCGGGAATAGAAGTAGTGTGGAGAGAGGAATAACCAGGCAGAGAAGTCCAGATCATATCAGGCTTTATTCAACTCTCTCTCTCTCACATTTCTCTAGAAACACAAGCAACAAAAGAGTAACAGATCTCAGGTGCCTCTGCTCTTAAATCATACCACTCGGTCAGCCTTCTCTGTGTGCTGCATTAACATCAAAGCCTTCGTAATTCCCATTCTCTTTGTCACTGTTCACATCAACACACCACCCCTGCATCCACACACAAACCCCTCATGACGATTCCTTTTTGTCTTTAAAGTCTGAGTGTAAATATACTGAGAGGGATTCCCCCCCCCCCCCCCCCGTCTCCGACTGAGCCTTGACCCTCATGTCCTTTGGGCTTCAGCTTACGTCCGTAGCGGCTGTAACGTGGGGTCTGTGGCTTTGAGGTTGGGGGTGCGTCTGTCTGTGGGAGGACATTGGGAGGGAGGAAAACATCATTAGCATGCCCTTGTGACTGATCTGACGAGTCATTTACCTGGGGAGTTCTCAGTGGGGGTCGTCCACACCGAGAAGTTCAGGCCAACACCACTTGCTTGTCTGATAACACAAAAGTGGGCTTAAGCCTGTCTATACAGGCTTTTTCTTTGCGTTCCCCCAAGTCTAACGCAAAATGTTTCTCCCCGGTTTCCAGCACTCTGAATGGGCCATCGTAGGGCGAGTGCAAGGGGGTCCGGTGGGCATCGTGCCTGACAAATACAAACGCCGCGTCCTTCAAGGCCTTTGGCCCAAAAACGCGTAGAAAACAGTGGTGGACCAGACCGGGTACCGTCCCTGCCACTGCGTTATACGGTGAAAGCGGGGATGAATTGGTGTTCGGCGTGGGGCTGTCCGGCAAAAATTCCCCTGGGAGCCGCAGCGGCTGGGAAAAAACCAGCTCTGCTGGGGAGGCTGCCAAATCCTCCTTTGGTGCTGAACGCAACCCTAACAGAACCCACGGCAACCGGTCCACCCAATTTGCATCCATAAGCGAAGCCCTGAGCGCTGCTTTAAGCGACCTATGGAAACGCTTGCAAAACTCATTGGCCTGTGGGTTGTACGTGGTCGTGCGATGAAGTGAGACGCCCAGGCTCCGGGCCATGGTGGACCAGAGTTCGGAAACAAATTGTGGGCCCCGATCGGACGTGATATCCTAAGGGGCGCCGAAACGTGCCACCCATGTCAAAAAAGCGCGTGCAACTTCTGCAGACGCGGTGGAAGCTAGCGGGACTACTTCGGACCAGCACGTGATGCGGTCCACCACTGTCAGGAGGTGTGTGAACCCTTGCGATGGTGGGAGGGGGCCCACAAGGTCCACGTGAACGTGGTCAAATCGCTTAGCCGGGATATGGAACGGCTCCAAGGGGGCTTTTGTATGCCTGTGCACTTTGGCTTGTTGGCATGCTATGCAGGCTGCAGCCCACTCTTTCACCTGTTTGCGCATGCTCGGCCAGACAAACTTCGCTCCGACCATTTTGACTGACGCCCGCACTCTTGGGTGCGTCGGGGAGTGAACCGACTCAAAAACACGGCGGCACCAAGCGCATGGGACCACCAGGCGTAGGCGACCCGTGGAAACGTCACAGATTGGGGGGGGCCCGTCTTGCAGTACTCTGCTCTCCAGCCTTAACCCTGTTGGTCCAGACTGGAGCGCACAAACGTCCGCATCGCCGATCTGCTCCGCAGCCATGGCTGTGGAATCTATCCCCACGTAGGCTGCGGCCACTAATGCGCGTGAGAGGCAGTCCGCCACCACGTTAAGTTTACTGGCCACATGGTGAATGTCAGTTGTAAACTCAGAGATCGCGGCCAGCTGTCTCTGATGCCGGCCCGACCATGGTTCCGAAACCTTGGCCATCGCATACGTTAGCGACTTGTGGTCTACAAACGCAGTGAAGGTGCGCCCTTCCAGCCAGAACTGGAAGTGGCGTATGGCCAGGTGGAGAGCCAGTAACTCTGTCGAACGCGTTGTATTTACGCTCACTGTCGCTCAAAGACCTGCTAAAAAAAGCAAGCGGCTGCCAAGAACAGGCAACGTGCTGCTCCACGAAGGCTCCTATGGCCATGTCCGCGGCGTCAGTAGTGAGCGCTATCCGAGCCGCCAGGTCCGGGTGCACCACCAGTGAGGCGTTTGCCAGAGCTGTTTTAACCTTGGAAAATGCCTGCTCCCGCTCGGGAGTCCAGTCGACTCTGTCCTCCAGCTTCCGTTTCTGAAGCGCGGCGTATAACAGCTGCATGAGCTGGGCTGTGTGGGGGAGAAAACGATTGTAAAAGTTAACCATCCCCAAAAACTCCTGCAGCACCCTGACCGTCTGAGGCTGGGGAAAATTCGCCACGGCATGCACCTTGTCCGGCAAGGGTATCGCACCCTCCGGTGAGATGCGGTGGCCCAAAAAAATCGATCCCCACCACCCTGAACTGGCACTTCGCCGGGTTGATTATTAATCTATGCTCCTCCAACCTCTGGAAAACTGTCCTGAGGTGGGTTACGTGTTCTGGCCACGAGGATGTCGTCCAGGTAGACGAACACAAATGGCAGATCGCACAACACCGCATCCATCATGCGTTGGAATGTCTGTGCCGCGCCTTTTAACCCGAAAGGCATGCGTAAAAACTCAAAACAGGCCAAACGGGGTTATTACTGCCATTTTAGGTATGTCCTCAGCGCCTGACCTGGTGGTAACCGCGGACCAGGTCTATCTTGAAAAAAATGTGTGCCCCGGTGAGGTGAAAGGAAAAATCCTGAATATGAGGGATGGGGTAGCGGTAGTGCGCTGTGGCGTTGTTTAATCTGCGGAAATCTCCACACGGTCGCCACGATCCCTTGGTCTTAGGAACCATATGTAGTGGGGATGCCACACTTAGGGAAATGGATGGAGAAGGTGCTAGTTTACAGACTCTCATATGTATTAGAGCAAAAACGATTAATAAAAGAGGAAGATCCACAGTGGATGCTCTAGTTAGGGTAAGTAATGATACTGAAAAGACTCAAAATGAAAGAAGTAACGGTTATAGTTTATCTGGATATTGAAAAGTCTTATGACTCACTGTGGAGGGACAGTCTTCTTATGAAATTGAATAAAATGGACACTGGTGGTAGGATGTATAATTGGATAGTGGATTTTTTTAACACACGGGACAATTAGGGTTAAAGTAGGATCAGAAGTTTCAGATGACTTTGAAATAGGAAATGGTGTTCCTCAGGGGAGTGTGATAAGCCCTGTTTTATTCAATATGATGATTAATGACATGTTTGAGGATCAAGCAGGATCCATCAAAACAGCACTATATGCAGATGATGGAGCCATATGGATGAGGGGAAGAAATGAGAATTTGGTGTTCAAAAACATCAGGAAAGCAATGGAGAAAGTGGAAAAGTGGTCATATGACCGGGGATTTAACTTTTCAAACAGTAAAACCTGCTATACAGTATTACGTTTACAAAAAAAAAGCACAGAACTTGTACAGAACCATTAACATTGTATAATCAACCAATAGAGAAAGTCAGTGAGTTCAAATATCTATGACTGTGGTTTGATAGTGCATACACATGGAGAGTTCATGTTGAAAATTTGGAGACAAAATGCAAAAAAGTAATTAATCTCATAAAAGCTGTAGCTCAACACGAATGGGGTGCAGATAAACAAGCATTATTTGACATTTACAGAGCACTAATGTGATTGACAATAAACTACAGATGCATGATTTATGGAGCAGCGGCAAAGACAACTCTGGAAAATAGACAAAATGCAGCATAGAGTGCTTCGCCTGTGCATTGGAGCTGTCTTAAAACAACACCAAACAATGCAGTTTTAATATATCCTGAGGGGAGGGAATCACCCTATACGCCAGGCCATCTTGAATGAAAGTTGCACATCCTCCTCCATTTACAGTGTTAATTCTATCCTGTCTGATTGAACTGTATCCTGGAATAACAAAATCTAAGTGAGGTTGAAGCCATGTCTCCTGTACACACACTACCTGTGGAACAACTTCTAGTTCGTAAAGATACTTATTGAGTTCTTGTCCGTTTGCTATAAGACTCCTCACATTCCACTGTAGTATGTGTAGTACCATAATTAAGATCTTGTTTCAGCATGTGCAGTCTTCCCAGTTTCAGCTTTCAATAAAACATGAATCTGGTCAGCTGTGATATCTTTCACATCTAGGAAACTTTCTGCTGCTTCCACAATGGTTTTAATTCTGTTACTTTTCTGTGCAGCAACATTCATGGTGTGGCAGATAAAAGCTATAAAGTTTGTCCTCTTAACTATCAATGTGTCATCATCCATTTTGCATTTGTGAACACTGTGGTTTATATTAATCATATATCCCATACCTACATATGTATAAGCATATTAGAATGTTTAGTGATTACATATGTGCAATGACCTCACGCCTCAGAACAGGACAAGAGGTCTCGACCGCCAGCGAAGATCAAAGAGCATACGGAGTCGCAGCGGTGGAGACCAGATCGATCTCCCTGACTTCCCAGGGTCAGGTGGAGGAGACAGAGGACAATGGAGGAGATCGATCGCCCTGACCTCCCTGGGTCAGGTGGAGGAGACGGAAGACAAAGGAGGGGGGATTAAGTTAATGCGGGATGTCAGCTTTGATATGCAATGTCTTTTGTTGTGTGTAAGTATAAGTATGAAGGTCTGAATGTGTTCGACCTCTTATTCTGCTTCTGCACTGAGATGAGACTTGTTAGAGGAGCGAAGCTGATATTAAACTTTGGTTTATAAATCACATCGCCTCGTTATTCCAAGCTCTTCTACAAACACAAACATTCCTTGCAGTGGCATTATCCTGTGCTTGACTGGGACCCATTGATTGCTGGGCTTCCATTTGAACTGAACTTCTTTGAGGAAGGCCTGCTGTGTTTCTGACTATTCCTGCCTCTCTATCTTTAGAGCTTCCGCATATGAGATTTTCTTAGTTATTCTGATTTCCTGGGCTTGTCTAACTCCCCTCTGCACAACACATCCTCCAAATGCAGCTCTGTGCTCACCCCCGCAGATGCAATGCTTTACTTTGGCGTCCTTGTGACATTTACCATATTCATGCTCCCCTCCACATCTAGCACATCTTAGCTTTCCCCTACATTGCTGAGCAGCGTGACCCATCTGTTGACATTTGTAGCACCTGACTGGCTTTGGAAGTATTCTCTGACACTAAAATACATGTATCCAATCAGGACTGATTTAGGGAGTGTTTCCTCAAACTGAATCATGACAGTCTGTGTGTCCTTTAGCAAGCCTTTTTTTTTTATTATTCTGTAGCCTTTTCACATCCTTCACCTTTCCTCCTTGGATCTCGTTTTTTACTTCTTCCATAGACATGCACAAAGAGACACCTGATATAACTCCCCTCAAGTTAGCTGTCACGCCAGGAACATGCGCCTTCATTTGTTCTCCATTTAAACATGTCACTGTCTGGGAACATTAGAAGGTGGCATAGAAGAGTGTTCAAGTCAGGTAACCAATCATACTCTGAATGCTGCAATAGCAAGTATACCTAAGAAAACAACACAGGGTAGGAAGAAGGTTGTTCCCTGGTGGAATGAGGAATGTAGTATTGCAATAAAAGAGTGAAACAAGGCATTCAGAGAGCTGAGGAAGAATATGAATAGTGAATACTTAGAGTTTAAAAACAAAAGGGCAGTACCTCAAAGGATAATTAAAAACAGGAAAAGTTCAGAGAGAGAATTGTGTTCCACCCTTGGTAGGAAAACAGAACTAGGTGATGTCTGGGGTATGTTTTAAAAAATGTGTTGAAAAAGGGTATCAGTTAAAATTCCAGCTTTAGTGGATGGGGTCAATATGGCTGTATCAGACAAAGAAAAGGCAGAAGTCCTTGATAGGGCATTTGAAGCAGTCCATAGAGGAGACCATCTTGGTGAGAGTAATAGACAGCAAAGGGAGCATAAACTCAAGAGAAAATGCAAACTTAAAAAAATGAAGTGGGGGACTTCCGGGAAGATGGCGGAGAGACATAACACTTAAACAAAGAGCTCTCCCTAGCCGAATTAAAAATCATCGGTAAATGGCCAACTCGACATAAACGAATCAATAAACCAAGGGATGAAAACACGAAGGAACCGGGCACAAGGACAAAAACAGGGTAAAATTGAAGAATTCCTCTCCAACAACGCAGGAAAAACCGCTGTACGCAAAGCCCAAAAAAACGAGATGTCCACAGCAGAGAAAATGGAGGACGCCAGACTCGACAACATGAACGCTGGCATCGCCAGTTTGGGTGAAGAGTTGAGAGAATTCAAGCGACAGCTACAACAGGATTTAGCGGCTCTTAAGGAGGAACTGAAAAAAGAAATTAAGGAGGAAATCATGGACCTCCGAAGAGAAATGGAGCGTAAATTAACGGAAAACATGGAGGAGCTGCGCTCCCAGCGGGCGTGTATGACAGAAGCGCAGACCCGAATTTCGGAACTAGAAGATTGGAAAAGCGAGGCAAACGAACAACTACAGACCCTGACGACGCAAACGCAGAGGATGCAGGAGAAAATAAACGACTTGGAGAGCAGATCCCGACGAAGCAATATGCGCATCTTTGGAATTCCGGAGGGCATTGAAGGCAACTCGATGACAAAATTCATGGATCAGTTCTTAAAAAAAGAACTGGAAATACCCGGAGAAACGGATCTGCAGATTCAACGGGCGCACAGAACACCGGCACAGAACCCGAAAACAAACTCTCCACCCAGGTCAGTTGTGGTAAACTTTGTGAAATATGACATAAAGGAAAGAATCCTGACGCAAGCATGGAAAAAAAAGATACGAATCGGCGACAAACAGGTATTTTTTGACCATGACTACCCGACAGAAATCGTGCAGCAGCGGAAGAAATATGCCAATATTAAAAAAACGCTGAAAGAGAAAAAAATTAGATTCCAAACGCCGCTAACGAAAATGAGGATTCATTGGGAGGAAGGCACAAGAACCTACAACACGGCCGAAGAGGCAGCGCGGGATATGATGGAGCGGGGCCTTGAGGTGAGCGTGCCGAAGGAGACGGCTGGAGCAGCGGCGGCCCTGAACGCACCACGACAGACGGAGTGGAGACGAGTGAACAGCGGAAGAAGGGGGAGAGACGTAGAGCAGCGGGCCCAGGACAAGCTACAAGGCTTTCAACTGAAAGCCTAGATCATAACAAAGATTAAGAAAGGCACAGAAGAAATGAAGGCCAAGAAGACAAGGTAAAAGAGAAACAGACGGCTAGGAGAGGTTTAAGTGATATTTGTTGGACATTTCTAGACTTATGACTATTACTTTGATAGTAAATACAGGTCTAGGGAGGGCCCTTCACTCTGTGAAGACAAACCCCCCACCCACCAACAGGGACCAGTGGGCAGAAGAAAGGCCCAAAGTACGGAGGTCGAGTTTTTTTAATGTGTTTTTATATAAATATGTGTTATTTTTGTTGTTAAAGGGGCTAGGAGCACAAGTTAAAAAAATGGAAAAACATGAATATGGGTAAAAATCTTAAGATAATGACACTAAACGTGAATGGTCTGAACTCACCTGTTAAAAGGGAAAGAATAATAAGAAAATTCAAGAAGGAAAAAGCTGAAATTATATTTATGCAAGAGACACATTTGAGCAAGGCAGAACATGTGAAACTAAAGAGATTTGGCTATAAGAACTCCTACTACAGTTCATTTAAGGGAGGAGCAAAAAGGGGGGTTATGATACTAATCTCAAACAAAATACAATTTGAAAGTGAACAGGAAATCCAGGATAAAGAAGGCAGATATGTAATAATAAAGGGAAGAATAGATGGTATGCAGATCACATTAGTGAACATCTATGCCCCACCAGAAAGTGACAAGGGTTTTTTTCAACATCTGTTTGATCTCATAGCAACACACAGTGAAGGAGTCCTAATTTGTGGAGGAGACTTAAATGCTGTCATGGATCATGAAGTTGACACAACAAGTGTTAAGAAGACAAAAAAACATGTAACAAAGTTCATAAGAACCTCACTGGCAGAAATGGGTATGGTAGACATATGGAGGGACCTACACCCACTCGAAAAAGACTATACACATTATTCAGCAGCCCATAAAGTACACTCTAGAATAGATTACTTCCTTATGAATGAAGGTGACAGACACAGGGTGAGAAATTGTTGGATTGGAGGGGCAGAAATATCAGATCATAATCCTATATACATGGAAATATATTTAAACAATAGAAAACGACAAACAACATGGAAACTTAACGTAGGACTGTTAAATGATGAGAAAATGAAAGAAAGAATAAAAATAAACATAAACGAATATATCCAAGAGAATGACAATGAAGAAGTGGACCCAACAATACTATGGGACGCACTAAAAGCCGTGTTAAGGGGTAAATTAATTGTTGAAACAGGAAAAGCAAATAAGACTAAACTGGAAGCGTATGAACAAAGATGTGAGAGACTAAGGGAATTAGAACGTAAACATCAAAGCACAAATGATCCAAAAATATATCAAGAAATTAAAGAAGAAAAAACAAAGATAAAAGAAACACAAATGGATGAAATTGAAAGGAAAAATAGATATCTAAAGCAAAAATATTATGAAACGGGACCAAAAGCCACAAAACTGCTGGCAAAACGGTGAAGAAAACAACAAACAATGAATAATGTATACAAGATTAAAGACCCCACCACAAATAAAACCACAGTTAACCCAGAAAACATCGAAGAAATTTTCCATAATTTCTACCAAGAACTATACTCGCAACCTGAAGAAACAAATACTAAAGATATCAAAAAATTTCTAGACACATTGGACTTGCCATCAATAGGAAATCAACAAAATGAAAAACTAACAGCAGAAATAACAACACAAGAGATCAGAGATGTGATTAAGTCACTTAAAAATGGTAAATCACCAGGTAGTGATGGATACCCATCTGAGTTTTATAAACTGTTTATAGAAGAACTCTTGCCACAACTCCTAAAGTCATTTAATTGGACGCTGAACAACAACAAAATACCTCCAACATGGAACGAAGCAATCATTTCAGTTATTTTAAAACCAGGGAAAGATAAAGAACAATGCGGAAACTATAGACCAATCTCTTTATTAAATGTAGATTATAAAATATACACAACAATTATATGTAAACGAATAAAGACATTCTTGACGGAATTGATAGAAGATGATCAAACTGGATTCATAGAGGGACGCCAAACACATGACAATATCAGGAGAACAATACATATAATTAACCAAATACATAAAGAAAAGAAAAGCGCAGTAATAATGAGTTTAGACGCAGAAAAAGCATTTGACAGGGTTAACTGGAAATTCCTATATAGTGTACTGGAGCACTTTGGATTTAACGAAAAATCAGTACAATGCATAAGGACGCTATATCAAGAACCTGTGGCAAGAATCAAGATAAACGGTAGCTTAACAGACAAAGTAAATATACAAAGATCAACTAGGCAGGGATGCTGCTTATCGCCCACCTTGTTTGCTCTGTTCATAGAACCATTGGCTCAAGCAATACGACAAAATAAGAAATTAAAAGGTGTAACAATAAAGGGGGCGGAACACAAGATTGGGCTATTTGCAGACGATATTATAGTTTATCTTGAACAACCAGATAAATCAATAATGGAAATGATGAACTTGATAGAAAATTTTGGAAAATTATCAGGATACAAGATAAACATAACAAAAACACAAATACTGACATTCCACTATAACCCTCTAAACCAGATAACTGATAAGATCAAACTAAACTGGAAGCAAAAAGAAATAAAATACCTTGGAGTGAACATACCTAAAGACCTAAGCAAAATATATAAAGCAAACTATGATAGGTTGGAACAAGAAATAAAAAAAGATATTGATAGATGGTCAATCTTAAATATGGATCTGAATTCAAAAATTGAGACAGTCAAAATCAGCATACAACCTAGATTACTTTACCTCTTCCAGGCTATACCAACAGAGATTCCAGATGCCCAATTCTCAAAGTGGGACAGGATGATATCGAGATTTGTTTGGGGAGGTAAAAAACCAAGAGTGAAATATAAAACCCTCCAATTACCAAAAGAGAAAGGAGGCATGGGCCTACCGAGTCTAAAGGAATATTACTACTCAGCACAAATAAGATATATCATATGTTGGTGCGACGAGGGATATGAGGCAAAATGGAAAGAAATGGAAAAGGAAATTGAGGGACTCCCAGTACAAAGCATAATAGGGGATAAAGATGCATATAAGCAAATCAAACAAATAGACCCAATCACTAAATTTACTTTAGAACTGTGGTATAAAATAGTACAAAAATATAATATAAGGGAAGACATAAAACTATTGAAATGGGTAGCATTTGACAGTCAGTTTGAACCGGCAAAACAAGATAGGGGATACAAAAATCTGGTGAACAAGGGAATCACAGCATGGGGCAATATCGGAAAAAAAGATCTCGGGAGCTTTGTAAATATCAGGAGAAAATTTAAATTAGAAAGATCGGAATTTTTCAGATATCTGCAGATGAGAGATTACTATATGAAGAAGATTAGGCATAACCTCCAAACAGATGTGAACGAGATTATACAACTTATTTTAAGCTCATATGCAGGAAATAAAATAAGAATTATTTCAAAACTATATCAGAAACTTATGACAAACAATCATACAAGTAACTATATAAAGGAGAAATGGGAGAAAGAGCTCAATTTAAACATAACAGAAGAAAGCTGGCAGGAAATATGGAAAACACAACACACATCAACAAATTCAAGGGCATGGAGGGAATCTGGATGGAAAAACCTGATTCGCTTTTTCATTACACCACAGATTCAAGGAAAATATACAAATACCCAATCTTTATGCTGGAGGGGATGTGGGGCTCAAAATGCAGACCACTCACATATGTTTTGGAAATGCTACAAAATATCATCATTTTGGAAATCTATGCATGTGACAATACAGAGGATATTAGGATATAATATACCAATGAACTGTAACCTGATGTACTTATGTGATCTTAAAAAAGACAGTGTTATACAGGCTGAGGACAGATATCTAGTTAAAATCTTGTTGATTGCATGTAAAAAAACTATCACAAAAAAATGGCGATCAGAAGTTCTTCCTGACCAAGAACAATGGACTGACATTGTTGAGGACATACGTATGATGGAAAAACTAACATATCGACGAAGAATGCAAGAAGGAATATGGGAGAAAAAATGGCGGAAATGGACACACTACAAAGTGCAACAACGAGGCAGAAATTGAAAGAATAACCAAAGACACTGAAAAAACCAGAAGAATTAAGAGATGGAAACTAAAAACTTGATGCCCCAACATTTGTCCCCCCCCCCTTTTATTTTTTATTTTTTTTTTATTTTTTATTTTTATTTTGTTTATTTTTTTTTTTATTTTTCCCTACCCTAACCCCTTTGTTTTTTAAATGTAGAATGTGATCTGAATGCATTATATATGATGAAAAATGAATAAAAATCTAAGTTACAAAAAAAAAAAAAAATGAAGTGAAAGAGGACATGACTGTGTTTGACCTTGAGCTCACAATGTCAGAGCTTAAGAGAGCTTTGCAACATAGTGGATACACAGCTCCAGGATATGATCAGTTAAGCTATGCTATGTTCCGGCAGTTGCCTATGCAATCAATGCAACTGGTGCTGAAATTGTTTAGCAGGATATGGAAGGAGGGGGTTATCCCAAGTGGGTGGAAAAAGACTGAAATTTTACCATTTAATAAGCCCAGGAAAGATCCAGCTCATCCAGGCAATTACAGGCCAATAGCATTAACGTCACACTTAGGGAAATGGATGGAGAAGGTGCTAGTTTACAGACTCCCATATGTATTAGAGCAAAAACGATTAATAAACAACTATCAGAATGGTTTTAGAAGAGGAAGATCCACAGTGGATGCTCTAGTTAGGGTACGTAATGATACTGAAAAGATTCTCAAAAAGAAAGAAGTAATGGTTTTAGTTTATCTGGATATTGAAAAGGCTTATGACTCACTGTGGAATGATGGTCTTCTTATGAAACTGAATAAAATGGACATTGGTGGTAGGATGTATAATTGGATAATGGATTTTTTAACACACAGGACAATTAGGGTTAAAGTAGGATCAGAAGTTTCGAATGACTTTGAAATAGGAAATGGTGTTCCTCAGGGGAGTGTGATAAGCCCTGTTTTATTCAATATGATGATTAATGACATGTTTGAGGATCAAGCGGGATCCATCAAAACAGCACTATATGCAGATGATGGAGCCACATGGACGAGAGGAAGAAATGAGAATTTGGTGTTCAAAAACATCAGGAAAGCAATGGAGAAAGTGGAAAAGTGGTCATATGACTGGGGATTTAAATTTTCATACAATAAAACCTGCTATATGACTTTCACAAAAACGCAGAACTGGCACAGAACCATTAACATTATATATAATCAACTAATAGAGAATGTCAGTGAGTTCAAATATCTAGGATTGTGGTTTGATAGTGCATACACATGGAGAGCTCATGTTGAAAATTTGGAGACAAAATACAAAAAAGCCATTAATCTCATAAAAGCTGTAGCTGGATACGAATGGGGTGTAGATAAACAGGCATTAATTGACAGTTACAGAGCACTAATGCGATCGACAATAGACTACGGATGCATGATTTATGGAGCAGCGGCAAAGACGACTCTGGAAAAAAACAGAATGCAGCATAGAGCGCTTCGCCTGTGCATTGGATCCGTCAAAACAGCACCAAACAATGCAGTTTTAATAGAAGCAGAAGAAATGCCAATGGATTTGAGAAGAGATAAACTGGCATTATCATACTGGGTCAAGCTGAAAGGAAGTGACGAAGCAAATATTTCAAAAACAACACTACAAGACTGCTGGGAATACTCTTAATTTGCAGGGACATGGGTTTGGGTGGACAACTGAAAGAAGGACCAGAATGTATGGGCTGCACACTATTGATATACACACGTGGACAAAATTGTTGGTACCCCTCTGTTAATAAAAGAAAAACCCACAATGGTCACAGAAATAACTTGAATCTGACATAAGTGGTAATAAATAAAAATTCTACGAAAATTAACCAATGAAAATCAGACAATGCTTTTGAATTGTGGTTCAACAGAATTATTTTAAAAACAAACTCATGAAACAGGCCTGGACAAAAATGATGGTACCCTTAACTTAATATTTTGTTGCACAACCTTTTGAGGCAATCACTGCAATCAATCGATTTCTGTAACTGTCAATGAGACTTCTGCGCCTCTCAGCAGGTATTTTGGCCCACTCCTCATGAGCAAACTGCTCCAGTTGTCTCAGGTTTGAAGGGTGACTTCTCCAGACGGCATCTTTCAGCTCCTTCCACAGATGTTCAATAGGATTTAGATCAGGACTCATAGAAGACCACTTTAGAATAGTCCAAAGTCCTCGCTCTTAGCCATTCTTGGGTGTTTTTAGCTGTGTGTTTTGGGTCATTATCCTGTTGCAAGACCCATGAGCTGCCACTGAGACCAAGCTGTCTGACACTGGGCAGCGCATTTCTCTCTAGAATACCTTGATAGTCTTGAGATTTCATTGTACCCTGCACAGATTCAAGACACCCTGTACCAGATGCAGCAAAGCAGCCCCAGAACATAACAGAACCTCCTCCATGTTTCACAGTAGGGACAGTGTTCTTTTCTTGGTATGCTTCATTTTTGCGTCTGTGAACATAGAGCTGATGTGCCTTGCCAAAAAGTTCCAGTTTTGTCTCGTCTGTCCATAGGACATTCTCCCAGAAGCTTTGTGGCTTGTCAACATGCAGTTTGGCAAATTCCAGTCTGGCTTTTTGATGATTTGTTTTCAACAGTGGTGTCCTCCTTGGTCGTCTCCCATGAAGTCCTCTTTGGCTCAAACAACGACTGATGGTGTGATCTGACACTGATGTACCTTGACCTTGGAGTTCACCTTGAATGTGTTTAGAGGGTTTAGAGGGTGTGTTTAGAGAGTTCTGGGCTCTTTTGTTACCGTTCATATTATCTGTCTCCTCCTGTGGCCACATCCAGGGAGGTTGGCTACAGTCCCGTGGATCTTAAATTTCTGAATAATATGTGCAACTGTAGTCACAGGAACATCAAGCTGCTTGGAGATGGTCTTATAGCCTTTACCTTTAACATGCTTATCTATAATTTTCTTTCTAATCTCCTGAAACAACTCTCTCTTTTGTTTCCTCTGGTCCATGTTTAGTATGGTAAACACCATGTCACCAAACAGCACAGTGACTACTTTTCACCCTTTAAATAGGCCGACTGACTGATTACAAGTTTGTAGACACCTGTGATGTTAATTAGAGGACACATCTTGGTTGAACATGTCCCTATGGTAACATTATTTTCAATCTTTTCTAGGGGTACCATCATTTTTGTCCAGGCCTGTTTCTCGAGTTTGTTTTTTAAAATAATTCTGTTGAACCACAATTCAAAAGCATTGTCTGATATTCATTGGTTAATTTTCATAGAATTTTTATTTATTACCACTTTTGTCAGATTCAAGTTATTTCTGTGGCCATTGTGGGTTTTTCTTTCATTAACAGAGGGGTACCAACAATTTTGTCCACGACTGTAGCTAACACCAGTCCAGTGAGTAATGTTCCCCCTTGGCTGTTTCCGGGAATAGAAGTAAACACTAGTCTGCTAATCCAATTCAACTTTATTTTATAGTGCCATATCACAACAATAGTCATCTCATAGCACTTTCAAATGTAGGGGAAACCCCACAATTGCAGAAAGACCCCAGCAATCAGGCGATCCCCTGTGAGCAATCACTTGGCGACGGTGGAGAGGAAAAACTCCCTTTTAACAGGAAGAAACCTCTAGCAGAACCAGGCTCAGGGAGGGGCAGTCATCTGCTGTGACTGTCTGGGGGGTGAGGGGATAGAGAAGATTAAAAGAACAGACAAAAAGAGAGCAAACATTAAAGAAGTGAAGCCATGTACATTATTGGAGGTCACCCGGCAGTCTAAATCTATTAACAGCAGAACAAAGGGAGGGTTAAGAGACACATGATCCATCCCTAATCGTAGGCTATATTGAAAAGGAGGGTTTTTACCCTATTCTTAAAAACAGAGATCAAGTCTGACTCCCAAACCCAGATTTGTAACTGGTTCCACAGGAAAGGAGCTTGATAGCTGAAGGCTCTGCTTCCCATTGTACTTTTGGAGATTCTAGGTATTTCAAGTAATCCTGCATTTTGGGAGCGTAGTGCTCTGTTAGGATGATAGGGTAATATCAGATCTTTTAAATAAATAGGGGCCTGATTATTAAGAGCTTTGTAAGTAAAAAGAATGATTTTAAACTTAATTCTAAACTCTATGGGAAGTCAATGAAGGGAGGCCAGAACCGGAGAGATATGATCTCTCTTTCTAGTACCTGTTAAAACTCTTGCAGCAGCATTTTGGATCAACTGAAGACTTTTTAAAGATATTTTAGGACAACCTGATAATAACGAGTTACAATAATCTAATCTCGAGCTAACAAAAGCGTGGATCAGTTTCTCAGCATCACTCAGAGACAAGCTGCTCCTAATCTTGGCAATATTACGCAGATGATAGAAGGCAGTCATAGAAACAAATTTAATATGAACAGTAAATTAAAAAACAGATCTTGATCAAAAATAACTCCAAGGTTCCTCACAGAACTATTCAGAGAAAGAGTAACCACATCTAAACACATCTAAGAGTTTGATTTGGAAAGGTATTTCTAAGGTTTTTTGGACCAACGAGAATGACTTCAGTTTTTCAGTTTTTCAGGTTTGATTTCCTTAAGACAGGCGTCTAACTTGACTAATTGATTACTATCTTCTGGCTTCATTGACAGGTATAATTGTGTGTCATTTGCATAACAATGAAAATGTATACAGTGCTTTCTAATGATGCTGCCTAACGGAAGCATATTTAAACTAAAAAGAGTAGGGCCTAGCACAGATCCCTGTGGAACTCCATAACTGAGCTTAGAGTTGGAAGAAAGCTTATTATTGATATGAACAAACTGAAGCCTATCAGACAAATAAGATCTAAACCACTGCAGCGAAGTTCCATTTAGTCTAACATAGTGTTCTAATCTAACAAGTAGAATATCATGGTCGATAGTATCAAAGGCTAAAAGGACAAATACAGAAACAAGTCCATTATCAGATGCGATAAGGAGGTCATTAGTGACCTTCACTAAGGCTGTTTCAGTACTATGATGGATTCTGAACCCAGACTGAAACTCTTCAAATAAATCATTTCCCTGCAAGTGGTCAAATAATTGTGTAGCAACAACTCTTTCTAAGATTTTTGAAATGAAAGGCAGATTAGAGATTGGTCAATAGTTAGCTAAACCTCCTGGATCGAGCGTTGGCTTTTTGAGTAAGGGTTTGATTACAGCAGTTTTAAAAACATGCAGTACATGGCCTAATGTTAAAGAAGAATTGATTATTTGAAGAATACGGCTACCAATAATTGGGAAGACTTTTTTAAATAACCTGGTAGGAATAGGGTCTAAAAGACAAGTTGAAGGCTTGGATGAGGAAATTATTTTATCTAACTCTAAAAGGTCAGTTGGAGTAAACTTATCCAAACAGATATCAGTTGAAGGAGTTGTAGTAGTTGCTGTACTTAAGTTTACGGTGGGAAGAATCTGACTGATTTTATCTGTAATCGATGAAATTTTATGATTGAAAAAGTTCATAAAGTCCTGACTAGTAAGCTCTAGGGGGATGCGAGGATTGACAGAGTCCTGACTCTTTGTCAGCCTGGCTGCAGTGCTAAAAAGAAACCTGGGATTATTCTTGTTCTCTTCTATTAATGCAGAATAATAACTTGTTCTAGCTTTTCTAAGAGATTTTTTTTATAAATTAAAAGATGATTTCCATCCATCCATCCATCCATCCATCTTCTACCGCTTTTCCGGAGGTCCGGGTCGCGGAGGCAGCAGTTCAAGCAGAGAAGCCCAGACTTCCCTCTCCCCAGCCACCTGCTCCAGCTCTTCAGAGGGGATACCAAGGCGTTCCCAGACTAGCTGGGAGACATAGTCTCTCCACCGAGTCCTGGGTCTGCCCCGGGGTCTCCTCCCAGTGGGACGTGCCTGAAACACCTCAAGTGGGAGGCGTCCAGGAGGCATCCTAATCAGATGCCCATACCACCTCAACTGACTCCTTTCAATGTGGAGGAGCAGCGGTTCTACTCTGAGCCTCTCCCGGATGACTGAGCTCCTCACCCTATCTCTGAGGGTGAGTCCAGCAATCCTACGGAGAAAGCTCATTTCAGCCGCTTGTATCCGCGATCTCGTTCTTTCGGTCATTACCCAAAGCTCGTGACCATAGGTGAGAGTAGGAACGTAGATTGACTGGTAAATCGACAGCTTTGCCTTAGAACTAAGCTCCCTCTTCACCACAACAGACCGGTACAACGTCCGCATCACTGCAGATGCTGCTCCAATCCGTCTGTCGATCTCTCGCTCCATTTTCCCCTCACTCGTGAACAAGACCCCAAGATACTTAAACTCCTCCACTTGGGGCAGGAGCCTGTCCCCAACCCGGAGAGGACAATCCACCTTTTTCCGGCTGAGGACCATGGACTCGGACTTGGAGGTGCTGATTCTCATCCCAGCCGCTTCACACTCAGCGGCAAACCGTCCCAGCAAGAGCTGTAGGTCATTGCTGGATGAAGCCAACAGGACAACATCATCTGCAAACAACAGAGATGAGATCCTGTGGTCACCAAGCATGACACCCTCCATTCCCTGGCTGCGCCTAGAAATCCTGTCCATAAAAATTATGAACAGGACCGGTGACAAAGGGCAGCCCTGGCGGAGTCCAACTCTCACTGGGAATGACTCCGACCGAGTGTTGGCAATGCGAACTAAACTCTCACAACGGTCGTACAGAGACCGAATAGCTCGTAACAACAAGCCCGATACCCCATACTCCCGAAGCACCCCCCACAAAAATCCACGAGGGACGCGGTCAAATGCCTTCTCCAAGTCCACAAAACACATGTAAACTGGTTGGGCAAACTCCCACGAACCCTCAAGAATTCTCGAGAGGGTAAAGAGCTGGTCCAATGTGCCACGGCCAGGACGAAAACCACATTGCTCCTCCTGAATCCGAGGTTCGACCAACGGCCGGACTCTCCTCTCCAGTACCTTGGCATAGACCTTCCCAGGGAGGCTGAGGAGTGTGATCCCTCTAAAGTTCCCTCGTGGGGCTGCACGGTGGCGCAGTGGTTAGCACTGCGGCAGCACAGTTTACCCTTGGCCGGGGGATTGTGGGGATCGTGGGATCGTGGGTTCGATCCCAGCCCCCGACCAACAGTGATCTGTGTGGAGTTTGCATGTTCTCCCCGTGTTGCGTGGGTTTACTCCGGGATTTCTCCGGTTTCCTCCCACATGCCAAAAACATGCATGTTAGGTTAATTGGCTGTTCTAAATTGTCCCTAGATATTTGTTTCCTATAGGCCCTTAGAATAGAGGGTTAGTATTAATGAAAGCGCTTTGAGTGGTCTTTGTGACTAGAAAGGCGCTATATAAGTGCAGGTTAGTTAGTTAGTTAGTTAGTAAAGTTGGAGCACACCCTCCGGTCCCCTTTTTTGAAGAGAGGAACCACTACCCCGGTTTGCCATGCCAAAGGCACTGCCCCCGACCTCCACGCAATGTTGCAGAGGCGTGTCAACCATGACAACCCAACAACATCCAGGGCCTTGAGGTACTCGGGGCGAATCTCGTCCACCCCCGGGGCCCGGCCACCAAGGAGATTTTTAACCACCTTGGCGACCTCAGCCCCTGTGATAGGCGAGTCATCCCCCTCGTCCCCAAACCCTGCTTCCTCTGTGGAAGGCGTATCAGTGGGATTGAGGAGATCCTCGAAGTATTCCTTCCACCGCCCGACGATATCCCCAGTTGAAGTCAACAGTGTCCCATCCGCACCATACACAGTGTGGACGGGGAGCTGCTTTCCCCTCCTGAGCCGCCGAACAGTTTGCCAGAATCTCTTTGAAGCCGACCGAAAGTCTTGTTCCATGGCCTCACCGAACTCCTCCCATACCCGGGTTTTTGCTTCAGCAACCACCCGAGCTGCACTCCGCTTGGCCTGCCGGTACACCTCAGCTGCTTCGGGAGTCCCACAAGCCAACCAAGCTTGATAGGACTCCTTCTTCAGCTTAATGGCCCCCCTCACCACTGGTGTCCACCACTTGGTTCGGGGGTTGCCACCACGAGATGCACGACCACCTGGGGGAGGGGCTCGAAGGCTAGCGTCTGGTGGCCGGGTTTCCACCCATGGGACCCGGCCGGGCTCAGCCCGAAGGAGTTACATGGGTCCGCCCTCCAGTAGGTTCACCACCTGCAGGAGGGATCATGGAAGTCCGGTGCTATGTGGATTAGGTGGCAGTCAAAGGCGGAGACCTTGGCGGACTGATCCCAAGCTTTCTAAAAGATGATTTCTCCAAGCTAAATAGATTTCATCTAAATTAGTGGAACACCATTTTCTTTCTAATTGATGAGTCTTCTGTTTTAAGCTACGATTTTCTGTGTTAAACCAAGGGGTTAGAAATCTCTGATTAGACTTGGTGGCCCCTTTAAAAAAGAAAAAGTCCAGAGTCTGATGCAGAGAAGCCGTACCACTATCTACCATGCTATCAATTACGGAAGGAACAAGCTCTCCATCACTTATTTCCATTGTGTTGACACATGGCATAGAGGAGACAATCTGCATAAATCTGGTAACAACATCATCTGAAAGACGTTTACTGTAGTAACATTTTCTTTAGGAATCAAATAGTCAGGAATAGTGAAATCAAAGGTTAACAGACAATGGTCTGACAGTACAGGATTATGAGGAGACACTACCAGATTTTCTGTTTCTATGCCATAAGTCAGAACAAGGTCCAGTGTGTGGTGGAGATAATGGGTAGAATTTTCTACTTTCTGGGAAAACCCCATTGAGTCTAATATTGAATTGAATGCCTTATTAAGACAGTCACTATCTATATCAACATGTGTATTAAAATCACCTACTATAATTATTCTATCTGATTTCAGCACTAAATCAGCTAAGAATTTGGCAAATTCAGATAAAAACTCTTGAGTAGGCTGAGGGAGGATGGTAAACTATGGCAAAGAAAATTGGGTTTAAGCTAAGATTGCTAACATGCACCAAACTGAGGACCAGGCCCTCAAAGGAATTATAACATTTTTTTTTGCTTTACATTAAGTAGTAATTTAGAATGGTAAATTGCCGCTACTCCCACCTCCATGACCAGAACTTCTGGGATTTTGATAGTTTAGATAACCAGAGGGAGTTGATTCATTTAAACCAACATAATCATCTTGCCCTAGCCAAGTCTATGTAAGGGATATTAAATCAATCTGATGATCGATTAACAAATCATGGACTTGTAGAGACTTGGGAGTTAGAGACCTAATATTTAACAAACCACATTTAATTTTTAAATTATGAGGAGGAAGAGAGGCCAAATCATTAAATTTAGAGACTTGATGTTTAATTTGAGTTTTACCAACTTTTTCTTTAATCACTTTGGGATGTTTATACATTATATTTTTATTAACTTTGGGGGGAGTAGCCAAAGGTTCTCTGAAGGGGAAGACAGGGGCTAAGTTGAGGGGTGGCAGATGAGGAGCTGCAGAAAGGCATGTATTTATCAAGTTATGTTTTATTTGTCTTGGGTTATAATATTTTGGGTAACGGGAGACAGACACAATCTCTATGGGGTTATGAATTGAAGACTGATCTAAACAGTGAGGATTATTTGGATTAATAGGATTAATATGAGAAGTGGAAGCAAAGAAGGGCTGGTTGGCAGACCCAGAAACTTTGGGGTGAGTTAACGCACCAGATTTCAGTCACTGTACTAAAAAACGCTGAATGGAATAGAACAGATTGTCCCTTAAAACACGTGCACCAAGTCTATTTGGATGGATGCCATCTGTCCTCATAAATGATGGGTGGTTCCAATACAGGTTGAAATTGTCTACAAAACCAATGTTAAAAGTAGGACATGTAGAACACAACCAGGTATTAAGGCTGAGAGTTCTTCTAAAATAATTGCAACCTCGTCTGAAAGGTGCCAATGGCCCAGAAATAAACACACGTCTGCCACAGTTCATAAGAGTGGACAGAAGGCTCCAGAAGTCTCTCTTTAAGATCTCTGATGCTTCATCTGGGATGTTGTTGCATCCAACATGCACAATGACAGTTTTAGCATGGGGGAATTCATTTAATAGGTCAGGGGTAAGAGCCTCAATGTCTGACACTTTAGCCCCAAGAAACAATTTCGTGACACAGTACCTGCTTCTGACGTTCCTCATTATTGAATCACCAATTACCAGAGTCATCTGGGGGCGCTTTGCCGGTGGCTTCTGAAATGGTGGATAATTATGCCGTTGTTGTTGCAGTGATGGCAGGGTGATGCGCTCTCTTCTTTTTGGAGCTGGTGTATAGTTTGGCACACCTAAAGTAGTTTTAATCGGGGGCTTGAGGGTTTGGGCCACTGCTGAAGGAGGAGGGGCGGCCGTGGGAGGATGATCGACGTCCAGGTGGGGAAAATCTTCCAGGGAAAGGATGTCGAATCTGTTTTCCAGCAACAGGGGAAGAGAGGAGGCGTGGCCATGTCTGGTCATGTCTGGTCAATCCCCGATGTCAATCCTCGATGTTTGCAAGTTGGCCAAACCAAGGCCCAGGGCGCGCAATGAGGCTGTGAAAAACCACCCGGGGCTTTGGGTTTAGCTCCGAGCTGAAGCCAGTGTTTATTGCTGGGGTCCTGGACAGCTGAAGGGGCCGAAGCTGAGGAAAAAGGATTGGCATATGAGTGAAGTTGGTGTTAAAACAAGCATTTACCTAAGGAACAATTACAATAACTTCTTACAGCGCTATACTGACAGTTCAAAGAATAAAGAGGGCTCTGTTGGAGTTGGAATATACATCCCAGAGTTTAAAGTGACCATCGCAAAAAGACTCTCCAACAATACATCCGTGTTTACAGCAGAGATGGTGGCAATAATTATTGCTTTGCAGTGGGTGGAGGAGGTCAGACTGGACCGGGTGGTGGTGTGCACGGACTCACTTGCAGCGCTAAAAAGCATACAGACACTAAAATCTACAAGGGAAGACTTTGTGATTGAGCTATATCACAGTTTATTTAGGGTACACGGGGGTGGTGGAGAAGTTCAGTTTTGTTGGGTTCCTGCACATGAAGGGTTGAAAGGGGATGACTGTGCAGGCAAATAGCACCAATCGAGGACTACGTCATCAGTTTTCGCGCTGGTAGTCACGTGGTACACAGCACTACACAAGGTCGGACAAGCAAAACCCTGTCCTACCGGTGGAGCAATGGCGAGTGATACTGCATTCCCACTTGTAAAACTGTTAGAAAGCGAAGTCCCAGGGGCTGCCTTTGTTTACAGTGACATTTCTCAACATTCTGTGGTCCAACTGAAGCGATGGTTGGAATGTCGTGGGTTGCCAGTGTCGGGAAACAAGCCTACTCTTGTGAAAAGGTGAGTACTGCCATGTATGTTTTATCATAACAACATAGACTAGGTCGCTGTATCTGCTATCACTGTTGCAAAGACCATAGCAGCAGTGTCTAGTCGCACCTGTCTTCTTCATAGCCCCTTCAGTCTCACTTGACACCATTTGCATAGCCATTGTGAAGTTAATTCCCCTCAGGCACACCTGCCTTGCTCCATTCACGCGATGCAGTGGCCCAGAAAGTTTGTCCTACTTCAGCCAAGTAAACACACGCATGCGCAGTAGTGAAAGCTATTTTTAGCGCATTGGCTTGCTCCTCGATTGGCGCTATTAGCAAAAAGTGCTCTTGGAAAAGAGATAACTATACCATTGTCTCTTGGAAAAGGTGAAGGGAAAACAGTAATCAAGAAAAAAGGAACTGAACTATGGCAAAAAAGATGGGATGAAGATCATAAAGGCAGATTGTATTACAAAATACAAAAATCTATTGCAATAAAGAATTCCATAACAACCAAAAGGAGGGAAGACATCATTATGGCAAGACTCAGACCGGATCATACAGGCTTAAACTTAAATGGCACTTTATTCACCATGGGGAAAAACGAAAGTGACAAATGTAGAGAATGTGGAGTAAAAGAAAATGTTGTGCTATTGTTATTACAGTGTTATTACACTGTCACAAATACGGAAATGAAAGAAAGATAATGGAAAATTAAGTTTGAGAGGCCGGTAGGGAATGGGATTTAACTGGGATTCTGGGAACAGATGGCGATGGAGAGGCAATAAGAATCATGAGAAAGGCTCTTTTCTCTTTTTTAAATAACAAGATTAAGTCATAGAATTTAGGGGTCGGGCTCAGATGACAAAATGTTACACACTCTTGTACAGTAGGTGACAGTATGCACCTTTCAGTTGTTTGCTGTCCGCCAGTAACCGAGAGAAGAAGAAGAAGAAGAAGACAAAAACAACAACCTGGAATGCTGTTGACTGTTATGACTTGTGAAGTCAAAACGTCACAAAGCTGTGGGGAAAATGTCATAAAGCTGAAGGAAAATGTCATAAAGCGATGAGTTTAATGTCACAGGGCTGTGAGGTTTACGTCATAAAGCTATGAGGAGGACGTCACAAGGCGATGAGGACAACGTCACAAAGCAATAAGAGGAAAACGTCACAGAGCTATGAGTAAGACATTGCAGGGTTATGAGGAAACCATCACAGAGCTATTAGGAAGGCGTCACAGAACTGTGGGGAGGACGTCGTAAAGCTATGAGGAAAACGTCACACAGCTATGAGGAAAACATAATCAAGTCTGTGGCAGTAATGCACCTTTGAGCTGGTTGGCAACCGCCAATCAAATCTAAGAGAAGAAGAAGAACTATATTCCAGGATATAGTTCAGACAAGATAGGATTAACAGTGTAAATGGAGGAGGATGTGCCACTTTGATTAAAGATGGCCTGGCATATAGGGTGATTCCTTCCCCTGAGGAATAAAAATTGAAATATGTAGGCCAAATGGACAAGGAAATATTAAGCTGAATTAATACAACCCATGTAGGAAGTTAACAGCAGATACTTTTAAGTGTTATGGCAGGGGATGGCCATATGAAAGAGGAATGGTGTGGAGACTTTAATGCTCATGACAGCTTATGGGGAAGCACACATACAGATAACAATGGAAATGTTGTGGAAGAGATGTTATATGAAAGATCGTTAATTTGTCTCAACAGTGGTGTTGGTTCCACGTTGGATGTTCATAGGGGCACATCATCATGTATTGATCTGACTCTGGTATCTGAATCTTTAGTGAGCACCTGTGAATGGATGGTTCACAGTGGGGATTTAAATTTTCAAACAGTAAAACCTGTTATATGATTTTCACAAAAAAAAACAAAACACACAGAACTGCTACAGAACCATTAACATTATATAATCATCTAATAGAGGAAGTCAGTGAGTTCAAATATTTAGGATTGTGGTTTGATAGTGGATACACATGGAGAGTTCATGTTGAAAATCTGGAGACAAAATGCAAAAAAGTCAGTCTCATAAAAGCTGTAGCTGGACGCAAATGGGGTGCAGATAAACAGGCATTAATTGACATTTACAGAGCACTAATGAGATCAACAATAGACAATGGATGCATGATTTATGGAGCAGTGGCAAAGACGACTCTGGAAAAAATAGAATGCAGCATAGAGCGCTTCGCCTGTGCATTGGAGCCGTCCAAACAACACCAAACAATGCAGTTTTAATAGAAGCAGGAGATATGCCAATGGATTTGAGAAGAGATAAACTGGCATTATCATACTGGATCAAGCTGAAAGGAAGTGACGAAGCGAATATTTCAAAAACAACACTACAATACTGCTGGGGATATTCTAACTTCCAGGGACATGGGTTTGGGTGGACAATTTGAAGTAAAGCTAGAATGTATGGACTACACACTATTGATATAGCTAACACCAGTCCAGTGAGTAATATTCCCCCTTGGCTGTTTAGAAAAAGTAGACATTAGTCAGCTAATGAGGAAAACAGATTGGTATATGAGTGAAGTTGGTGTTAAAGGAAGCATTTAGCTCAGGAACAATTACTATAACTACTTACAGCTCTATATTGACGGTTCAAAGAACAAAGAGGGCTCTGTTGGAGTTGGAATATACATTCCAGAGTTTAATGTGGCAATCTCACAAAGACTCTCCAACAATACATCTGTGTTTACAGCAGAGATGGTGGCAATAATTATTGCTTTGCAGTGGGTGGAGGAGGTCAGACCGGACCGGGTGGTGGTGTGCACAGATTCACTTGCAGCGTTAAAAACCATACAGACACTAAAATCTACAAGGGAAGACTTTGTGATTGAGCTACTGTATATCACAGTTTATTTAGGGTACACGGGAGTGGTGGAGAAGTTCAGTTGTGTTGGGTTCCTGCATATGAAAGGTTGAAAGGGAATGACTGTGCAGACAAATCAGCAAAAAGTGCAATTGGGAAAGAAATAACTATATCATTGCCTCTTGGAAAAGGTGAAGGGAAAGCAGTAATCAAGAAAAAAGGAACTGAGCTATGGCAGAAAAGATGGCATGAAGATCTTAAAGGTAGATTTTAAGGGATAAAGGTCTTGGGAGAAGTTGCACATTAAGTTGCACATTCTTCTGCTTTTTTTCCACGTTTAAAGATATGGCGGCGCACATAGTTGCAGCGGCTAAATGCACCAGTCAGAGCAGTATTTGGATGTGTTTTTTTTTGTTTTACGTGTTTGTTTTGTGCACATTTTGCCGAGCGAATATCACCTATAGCCGGCATGATATTCTGCTGCACGGTGGCGCAGTGGTTTAGCACTGTGGCAGCACAGTTTTACCCTCGGTCGGGGGATCACAGGGATCATGAGATCGTGGGTTCGATCCCAGCCCCCGACCAACAGTGAGCTGTGTGGAGTTTGCATGTTCTCCCCGTGTTGCGCGGGTTTACTCCGGGATTTCTCCGGTTTCCTCCCGCACACCAAAAACATGTAGGTTTAGGGCGCTCGCGCACGCAGCGACCAGCAGCCGGTGGCTTGTCACCAGACTGCAAACCAAGTCTACCTACGGGTACAAATAAGTAACAAAAAAAAAATAAAAAATTCTGAAGATCGGAATATGCTACGAGGGGAAAGTAACAAGTGAGTTTCTCTGCTTACACAAGATCCCGGTGGAAGTAGCGAGGAGTCCCAGCTCTCCGTGGATTACCATCCCAGCGGGGAGGAGGCGCAGGCGGCGGAGGGAGAGGAAGCAGAAGTGGGGCTGTAGAGCCAGCGCGCTAGTAAGGCTACTGAAACAGCCATTCAAACCTCCGCTTCCCAGCCTTTTCCTCTCAAACGCCAGATCTCTCGTGAACAAGATGAAGGAGCTAAGGTTATAGATTAAGGTAAACAACTGTGCCAGGGATGCATGCATTCTTCTTATCACCGAGACCTGGCTTCAACCATCTATCCCGGACTCGGCTATCGAGCTAGCGGGGTACTCTACACAGCGCTATGACCGAACAGCAGATTCCGGTAAGAGCAGAGGAGGAGGGCTCTGTGTGTATGTAAATAACAGCTGGTGTACTAACTCAGTGATCATGGAAAGTCACTGCTCACCGGATATAGAGTATCTGACTGTTAAGTGCAGACCTATTTATCTCCCGAGGGAGTTTACTGTAGTTTTGGCAATGGCTGTTTACATTCCACCGGATGCTAATGCTAACTTAGCTATCGGATTGCTACATGCTAGCATTAGCCATACACAGAGTATTTACCCTGACGCCGTGCAAGTTATACCGGGGGATTTTAATCATGCAGACTTAAAGGCAGCACTCCCTAAATCAGCATGTCAAGTGTGCTACTAGGGGAGTGAACACTCTGGACAAGGTCTATTCAAACATCAAACTGGGCTATAGGGCTAGACCATTACCACATCTGGGCCAGTCTGACCATTTGTCCATGCTATTAATTCCTGCATACGCCCCCCTCAGGAAAACTGCTCCCATCATCTCTAGGACTGTTGCCATATGGCCGGAGGATGCTTCCCAGCAGCTGCAGGATTGCTTCGATAGGACAAATTGGGAAGTGTCTGAACATCAGGACCTGGAGCTGTTCACAGCTAGTGTGCTGTGCTATATTAAGAATTGCATAGACACTATCACAGTGAACAAACGGATCCGCATCTTCCCTAACCAGAAGCCCTGGATGAACCGGGAGGTCCAGCAACTGCTGAGGGAGAGAAACATCGCCTTCAGGTCTGGTAACAGCAAACTTTACAGCACAGCTTGGGCCAACCTGAAGAGGGGCATCAGAGAGGCTAAGGCAGACTATAGGAGGAGGATTGAGGACCATCTGGACAGCAATAATAGCCGGCAGGTGTGGCGGGGCATCCAGCACCTGGCCAACTATCGAACGAATCTGGGAACTGCAGTAGGTGACATCACACTGGTGGAGGAGCTGAATATCTTCTTTGCCCGCTTTGAGGTTGCTGCACCTGTCTCGGCCAACCTACACCAGGCCCACAGCAGTACGTTCCTCACTTTGGAGGAACATGAGGTGAGGCGCACCCTGCGGTCCATCGACCCAAGAAAAGCAGCGGGTCCGGACGGTGTCCTGGGACGTGTGCTGAGGGACTGTGCAGATCAGCTGGCTGGAGTCTTTACTAAGATTTTCAACCAATTCCTGGCACAGTCCACTGTCCCATCTTGCCTGAAGTTCTCCACCATAGTCCCCTTACCCAAGAAACCTCACATTTCTAGCCTCAACGACTACAGACCAGTCGCACTCACCCCGGTGGTGATGAAGTGCTTTGAAAGGCTGGTCCGTAGTCATATCATAGCAGCCCTGCCCCGCAGTATGGACTCCCACCAGTTTGCCTACAGAGTGAATTGATCCACAGAGGATGCGGTGGCTACAGCACTCCATGCCACTCTAGCCCACCTGGAGCGGCAGGGGAGCTATGTGCGGATGCTCTTTGTGGATTACAGCTCTGCATTTAACACCATTCTTCCACACAAACTGGTGGTCAAGCTGGGGGACCTGGGGCTTCCTCAGGCTATTTGTATGTGGATCAGCAGCTTCCTCTGTGGTCGCAGACAGAGAGTCAGGGTGGGCCATCATACTTCTACGGCCCTAAGCCTCAGTACCAGATCCCCCCAGGGCTGTGTGCTGTGTCCCCTGCTCTACTGTCTGTATACACACGACTGCACCCCCGCCCATCACAATAACACCATCATGAAGTTTGCAGACGACACTACAGTGGTGGGTCTCATTTCGGGGAGGGGGGACGAGTCTGCCTACAGAGATGAGGTGGTGCGGCTGTCGTCATGGTGTAAAAAGAATAACCTTCTCCTGAACACCTCTAAGACTAAAGAATTGATAATAGACTACAGGAGGAAGAAGACAGAGATTTCCCCTCTCATCATCAACGGGGACTGTGTAGAGAGGGTAGCTGACTTCCGTTTCCTGCGAGTCCACATAGAGGAGAACCTGTCCTGGAGTGTGAACACCTCTGAGCTGGTGAAAAAGGCCCAGCAGAGACTGTACTTCTCAGGAAGGAGAACATCACACAGAGACTGCTGGTGTCCTTTTATCGAGCTTCTATTGAAAGCATATTAATATACTGTATATGCATCTGGTACAGTAGTTGTACAGCAGCTCAGAGGAAAGCACTCCAGAGGGTCATTGACACCACCCAGAAGATCACTGGCTGCCCTCTCCTCACGTTGGAAGACCTACACCGCTCCCGTTGCCAGAAGAAGGCTCAAAATATTTTAAAGGATACTTCACATCCTGGACACTCATTGTTTGAACTACTGCCATCTGGGAAACAATATAGACAAATGAACACAAGGACAAACAGACTCAAACACAGCTTCTATCCAACAGCAATAACCATTCTGAATAAAATGAGGAAGTAATGTGCTAAATGGACATGATTGTATGTTGTTGAATGCTCCTTGCAATGACTGTGTGTGCATGATGTCCTGTGTTGATGTCTGTGTGAATGTGGCTTGTTATTTATTCTTTTTAATTATTATTTTATCAGATTTTTATGTTTTTTATAATGGGGCAATGTTTTTATAATTGGGGCACTGACTGGAGAGCACTTTGAATTTCGTTGTACCTGTGACAATGACAATTAAAGATCTATCTATCTATCTATATTACAAAATACAAAAATCTATTGCAATAAAGAACTAGAAAAGCACTCGGAGAGCGCAGACCTCCGCCAAGCGCCACATTTCCCTCCATACAGTGTTTGTGTGTACGTTTTCAGATTCTTTGACCATGAAAACATATGACTAGCAATTGGATTAACAATGATAGGATTAGTGGTTCAGTAGTTATTCACGAAAATGACATTTTCCGTAATGGTGGCCACAGTTCCCCCCATACAGTGTTTGTGTGTACGTTTTCAGATTCCTTGACCACGAAAACATATGACTAGCAATTGGATTGACAATGATAGGATTAGTGGTTCAGTAGTTATTCACGAAAATGGCATTTTCCGTAATGGCGGCCACAGTTCCCCCCATACAGTGTTTGTGTGTACATTTTCAGATTCCTTGACCATGAAAACATATGACTAGCAATTGGATTGACAATGATAGGATTAGTGGTTCAGTAGTTATTCAGGAAAATGGCATTTTCCGTAATGGCGGTTTTCTTCTGGACGGTGATCCGGATCACCACCAAAATGTAATCATCTGTAGGACACCCCATTTCTGACAATCTGTGAAAATTTCATGAAAATCCGTCCATAATTTTTTGAGTTATCTTGCTAACAAACAAACAAACAGACAAGCAAACAGATAAACAGACAAACAGACAGACAAACCAACGCCGATGATCACATAACCTCCTTGGCGGAGGTAATTAAGACATCATTATGGCAAGACTCAGACTGGATCATACAGGTTTAAATGGCACTTTATTCACCATGGGGCAGTTTCCACGGCCAAGATGTGTAGAGTGATGATATAGAGTGAAGTGATGATAGAGTAAAGTGAGACTGGATCATGCAGGTTTAAATGGCACTTTATTCACCATGGGGCAGTTGCCATGGCCAAGATGTGTAGAGTGATGATATAGAATGAAGTGATGATAAAGTGCGAGGAGACCAAGAAGAGCGATGTCTGAAGATAAAGTTGAGGTTCGATTGGACACAGCAATGACGATAGAAGGGCTACAGCTCCTGACCAGATAGAGTGATGATATAGAGTGAAGTACGTGGCGGTAATGCACCTGTAAGCTGGTTGCCAACCGCCAATCAAATCTAAAAGAAGAAGAAGACATCAATGCAGGATTTAAGACTAAGTGTAGAGTAGGTGGCGGAAATGCATCTGTATGCTGGTTGCTAACCACCAATCAAATCTAAGAAGAAATAATCAAAGCAGGCATCATATCCTAAGCTGTCCTATCATGCCAAAATCATAATAACATCATAGGCTGTCCTACCATGCAGAAATCATAGGAACATCATAGGCACATCATAGGCCGTCCTATGATGTCCTATGAGCATTACAGACACACACAAAAAATGACAGATTTCTTGAATTTATAAATAAAGTGGAAAATTGGCAAGAATATTGGCATTCAGTAGATACAGGAAGACATCTTTATGACATTCAAAAGCAGGTAAACTCTTCTTCTTCCTTTAGATTTGATTGGTGGTTGGCAACCAGCTTACAGGTGCATTACCACCACTGACTTGATTAGCATCACTCTATACAAAAATAATGAGTAAATAATACTTAAAAGTAACTAATTAAATAATGAGTTTTCTTTCAACTCAAAGCTTAGTCATGGAGTTCCACAGGGATCTGTGCTTGGCCCTACTCTTTTTAGTTTATATATGCTTCCGTTAGGCAACATTATTAGAAAGCACTGTATATATTTTCATTGTTATGCAGATGACACACAATTATACCTGTCAGTGAAGCCAGATGATAGTAATCAATTAGCCAAGTTAGAAGCCTGTCTCAAGGAAATCAAAGCTAGTGTAACGGATGCCAACTAGTGCTGTTCGGCGTAGAACGTTAGTAAACCTCCCTCCCAAAGCCTCATACAGTATCGGTAGCGCTGAGCTATCGGTCGGACCTTTAGCTCAGCGCGATCGTGCTGTGTCTCCCATGCTCGAACTGTGTTAGTTGACTGAGAGGTCGCGGGTTCGTGTCCCGTGTGGGGCGAACTGCGCAGGATGATCTCTGTCACACTGGTGCCGTGAACCCGGCATGGGAGTGAGGTTTAAGGGGGAGAGTGTAACGGATGCCAACTAGTGCTGTTCGGCGTAGAACGTTAGTAAACCTCCCTCCCAAAGCCTCATACAGTATCGGTAGCGCTGAGCTATCGGTCGGACCTTTAGCTCAGCGCGATCGTGCTGTGTCTCCCATGCTCGAACTGTGTTAGTTGACTGAGAGGTCGCGGGTTCGTGTCCCGTGTGGGGCGAACTGCGCAGGATGATCTCTGTCACACTTGGATGACTTGTAATTTCCTGCTATTAAATTCAGATAAGACTGAAGTCATTCTTGTTGGTCCACAAAACCTTAGAAATACCTTTCCAAATCAAACTTTCAGTTTGGATGCAGTTACGCTTTCTCTTAATAGCTCTGTGAGGAACCTTGGAATTATTTTTGATCAAGATCTGTCCTTCAATTCACATATTAAATTTGTTTCTAAGACTGCCTTCTATCATTTGTGTAATATTGCCAAGATTAGGAGCATCTTGTCTCAGAGTGATGCTGAGAAACTGATCCACGCTTTTGTTAGCTCGAGATTAGATTATTGTAATTCTTTATTATCAGGCTGTCCTAAAACATCTTTAAAAAGTCTTCAGCTGATCCAAAATGCTGCAGCAAGAGTTTTAACAGGTACTAGAAAGAGAGATCATATCTCTCCGGTTCTGGCCTCCCTTCATTGGCTTCCCATAGAGTTTAGAATTAAGTTTAAAATCCTTCTTCTTACTTACAAAGCTCTAAACAATCAGGCTCCTTTTTATTTAAAAGATCTGATACTACCGTATTATCCTAACAGAGCACTACGCTCCCAAAATGCAGGATTACTTTTAATACCTAGAATCTCCAAAAGTACAATGGGAGGCAGAGCCTTCAGTTATCAAGCTCCTGTCCTGTGGAACCAGCTGCCAATCTGGATTCGGGAGTCAGACTCGATCTCTGTTTTTAAGAATAGGGCTAAAACCTACCTTTTTGATATAGCCTACAATTAGGGAGGGATCATGTGTTTCTGAACCCTCCCTTAGTTATGCTGCTAATAGGTTTAGTCAGCCGGGGGACCTCCAGTAATGCACTGGGCCTCACTCCTTTCCTCACTCTCAGTGAAATATTTTTTTTTGCTGGTCATTAACATTTGTTTGTTCTCTCCCATAGATTGAGTCCCCATCGTGCTGTTTGCTCTCTACATGTCTGTTCTTTTCATCTTCTCTATCCCCTCACCCCCCAGCCAGTCGCAGCAGATGACTGCCCCTCCCTGAGCCTGGTTCTGCTGGAGGTTTCTTCCTGTTAAAAGGGAGTTTTTCCTCTCCACCGTTGCCAAGTGCTTGCTCACAGGGGATCGCCTGATTGCTGGGGTCTTCCCCCTACAGTTGATAGTGCTATGAGATGACTGTTGTTGTGAAATGGCACTATATAAATAAATAAAATAAAGTTGAATTATACCCCTGCATAAGGAGCTCTTACAAGGAATTCTGAAGAACTCCTTATGTGTCAGTGAGGTGTTCTTCTTTTAGATTTGATTGGTGGTTGGCAAGCAGCCGACAGGTGCATTACCGCCACTGACTTGATTATCATCACTCTATATCTTTGTATAAGGAGTTCTGAACAGCTCCCTATGTGTGAAAAAATTATCCGTCCTTGGACTGTGTCCGAGGTTCAGTCTTGCATTGGTGTGGTATTCAGCAAGTCTGCTTAAAAGTGTCCTTTTTCTTCTGTTAGATTTGATTGGCGGTTGGCAACCAGTTCAAAGGTGCATTACCACCACTTACTTGATTGTGTTTTCCTAATAGCTTTGTGATGTTTTCCTCATAGCTTTGTGACTTCTTACTCATAGTTTTGTCGCTCTGTGACGTTTTCTTCATTTTCCTCATAGCTTTCTGACGTAATCCTCATAGCTTTGTAGCTTTGTGACATTTTGAGCAAGATTCGAGATTCATCCAGGTTTTGTTGTCATCACTCTTCTTCTTTTTCTTCTTCTTCTTCTTCTTCTTCTTCTGATTGCCAGCCAGCAACCAGCCAACAGGTGCACCATCGCCACCCACCGGGTTGGAGCGTGAACAAGAGAATGGCAGGAAAAAAAAACTAAATTCTTTTGATTAATCCAGTTCCACTTAGATATCCAAGTAGAGCTACATAAATTTCTTTGACTGAGGTTCCTGACATGTTTTCCAAACCAAAACTTAAATTAGCCCTTTCCATTACTGCAATCAGATGTTTCCTTTGTTCCCGGTATCCCTGACATTCCAACAAAACATGCTGAACTGTTTCCGGAGAACCACAATGTGCACAGCTGCCAGTTGGGTGTTTACCTATTCCATGTAGCGTCTGGTTCAAAGTAGTATGTCCTATTCTCAATCGGGTGATGGCAGATGGCAGAAACAGGAACGCAAAGATCCTCATCACCCAATTAAGAAGAGGACACACTAATCTAAACCAGACGCTATATAATTGGACAGCAATAGAGTGAGGACAACTGCTGCATGTCGGGAAAGATCCTGTGAAGATGAAACAGCTGAGGTTCCAGCAGTACCTCCGAGGCATGACTGTGTTGCACGTCAGAAAAGATGCCTTGAAGATGAAACACCTCAGGTTCCATCATTACGTCACAGGCATGCCTTTCTTACACCTACTTTCTACTGACATGCAGAAATACATGCTTATACTTGGTTTCTACGGGCATGCACAGGTATCTGTCAGTTTGTCTGTGTGTCTCTGTGTGTTATGATCATATGATGCCTACATGACGTCACAGAGACACCATAGTATACAGTCGCCGATGACAGTCCACGACATGGAGAGCAATACAGTGAAGAGAACTGTTGCACGTCAGAAAAGATGCCATGAAGATGAAACACCTGAGGTTCCAGCAGTACGTCGCAGCCATGACTGTGAACACAGCCATCTGAGACAGGAGGAGACCCTTCAGCAACGGACATGCAGAAATACTTGCTTATACTTGCTTTCTATGGGCATGGACAGGTCGCGATCATAGGACCGCCTGTGATGTGCCTATGATGTCTGCATGATGTCCGATGATGCTCCTATGATGTCAAAGATCATAGGACTCGCTACATGATGTCTATCTGTGTGCAGAATACATGCTTATACTTGGTTTCTACAGGTATGCACAGGCACGCACGGATATGCACTAGTATACTGTATATAGACACAGGTAATCAACACAAAACAGTAACAAGCAGGGGCAAACAGAAATGGCAGGGCATGGTTACAGAAAATGGGATGGGTGGGGCTGCACAGATAATCACACACAGGAGACCAGAGGGGAGACAAGACCAAGACAATAATGATAATAATGACAATAATAATAATAATAATGCTGATAAACTTAAACTAAGAAGACCAGTGAAGAAATAAATATGCAAGACAGAATAATAATAATAACAGCAACCCAGGATAATAATAATAATAAGGTGAAATACAGAAAATCCCAACTTAAAGTGAGGATGTGGGCTGGGACCCATGCCCTGAAGCCAAGGAATACTATATATATAATTCATCACTCCATATATAACTAGTGCATACCCGTGCATGCCCGTAGAAACCAAGTATAAGCAAGTATTTCTGCATGCCCGTAGAAAGCAAGTGTAAGCAAGCATTTCTGCATGCCTGCCTTTGATATTTGACATGGTACCCGTGCGTGCACGTAGAAACCAAGAATAAGTAAGTATTTCTGCTGCATGCCTGCCCCTTTGATCTTTGACATGGTTACCATGGCAACAGTAACCATGGTGGTGAAACCTGCCTTTGATTTTTGACGTCACCACTCGTTCAGTGATGCCTGCCTTTGATCTTTGACGTCACCACTCGTTCAGTGATGCCTGCCTTTAATCTTTGATAATGTCATAGCAAGTCCTATGATCGTGACACACACACAGAGTCGTATGACCGTGACACACAGACAGACAGACAGACACACAGATTTCTTGAATTGATAGAGTGATAGATGTATGCAATCACGGCCACATTATAGTATAATTTTTCAAAGGCAGATCAAGATCAAAGATCAAAGGCAGCCACCACTCACGATCATAGGACTTGCTATGGCATCTAAGATCAAATGCAGGCATCATAGGACTCACTATGCCATCGGCCTATGGTGTCTTGGGTGTCTATATGATGACATCATCAAAACTCATAGGACTCACTATGACATCTTCAAGGATCAAAGGCAGGCATCACTCACGATCATAGGACTCTCTATGACTTCATCAAAGATCATAGGACTCCCTATGCCATAGGGAGTCCTATGCCATAGGGAGTCCTATGATTGATCTTTGATGATGCCATAGGGCCTATGGCATCATCAAAGATCAGACAGTCATTTTGACATCATCAAAGATCAAAGGCAGGCATTACTGAATGAGTGGTGACGTGCTTGCTTACACCTGTGTAACCCAGTATTAAAAACTTGATTAAAAATATGAATGTCGATACCGCTTTAAGAAGAAGGGGGGACATTCATTTCACAATGGGAGTAGATAGTTTAACGTGAATTAAATTATAAATATTGACACCGCTTTTAAAAAGAAAAACACCGTCCCCCTGCTCTGGGCCGGGGTCGTGTGTGCGCCGGCGGTGGGGGTTGTCCCTGATGCATCCTTGCGCGGTGGGGTCGTGTGTTTACTGGGGCCCTGGTGCCGCCCTGAGGCTGGTGCCCGCATCCTGGGTTGCCCTCCCTGTTCACTGGGGTCTGCGGGTGGGGGTGTGTGTGGGTGTGAGTGTAGGCTTGTGTATGAGCGGATGTGGAAGTGGGTGTGTGTCGAGTGGGCAGGTGGGGTTGTGTGTTTGTGTAGGTGGGTATGTGTGATGGTGGGTGGAGTTATGTGTGTGTATGGAAGCGGTTACTTGTGGGTAGATGTCTAGGGGGCGGAGGATGTGTGTATGGGTAGGAGAGATTTGTTGGGTGGCAGGGGTTGGGCAGTCCATCTAGTGGCATGGGGGCTGGCGTTTCGGGGTTTGCTTGTCCTGGCCGCCCTGCTGTTGTGTTGGGGGGTGAGGCACTTTGCTACATCACCCCTGGTGTCATTGGCAGCGGGTGTGTGTTGGTGCTTGGGGGTGGCTGGGGGGTCATTGGTGCGGGTTGTTGGCCGTGTTTCCGTTGGGTTGTTCCGGGGTGGCTGTGGTTGCAGGGCGGCCTGCAGCTGTCGGTGTGTGTCTGGGGTAGGTGGTCGTGGGCCTGCGTGAGCGCTCGGGGGTGTCGCCTGGCGTGTTGGGCGCTGTGTGGGTCCGGCCCATTGTTCACTATTGTGACTGTTGTTGTCCATGTTCGTGTGTGTAAGATGAGTGGAAGTATGTTTGGCTGCCCCGTCATGTTAGTGGTGCTGGAGCGCCGGGGCGTGATGCTGGTGGGTCCTGGGCTGTTTCCACTGGCGGCCCTTGCCCTGGGTTGGGATTTGGGGGCAGTGGGTGGCCTCATAAACCAGTCTGCAAGCTGGCTTCTGGGGGGGGGACGGCCTTGCTTTTAGATCGCCTACCTCCCAGTCTTATTTCCCGCCCTCCCCCTCCCCCTGATCTTTTTTGTTACATTTAGGGCTTTGGGGTGGGGGTGTGCCGCACTGTGTCGGTGAAGGGGATACCTTTGCTGCGTGGTGGGGCTGCACTCACCTCAATTTTAATTGCATTAATTTAATTGCATTTAATTGCAAAAAAAAAAGAAAAGAAAAACACCCATTTCACAATGGGAATACATAATTTGAATATGAATATTTAAATAAATATATATTCATAAATAGTTAGGAACGTTTTCTAGAATATTCTGATAAAGTTCCTAGTATTGTGTGTTGATATTTATTGTAACCAATGGCTGCGCCGTTGCTGGGTCACGCCACCCAATGGGTTAAGCGCTGTCTCCCTGGGTCTGGGATGACTTGCATTTTTGGCTCAGTCACGCCAGATGCCGAAAGACAAAGACCAGAGAGAGAGACGGTCCTTGGTGATATGGTGACGCTAGCGTGCTGGTAGCAGCCTTTGCCTGGATAAAACCCTTGAAATTGATTGGGATCCAAAGGTTGTCGACGCCGTTGAGCGCGGGAACTCCACTGAAGCACGAGCCACTTGGCATGGTCAGGTTCTTTCTTTTTTTTTTTTTTTTCTTCCTTTGGACTGGTTTGACCAGAGCGTGGATCTCCAAATCTGGATGGCGAGCCGAAGCCCGAACCCTTTGAACTGCTAAAGGTGATTCCACTAGTCACCTGGAAAGGACCAAAACAGGACTGTGAATTTTGTAAATATATTTGGAGTATTTTGTTTTTATTTTTTCTATTTTATTGCACCATGCATTTATTTTTGTGTACATAATTGTAAATAATATACATAGTTGCAAGTTCCATATACAGCTGTATATGTGTCGTCTGTTGCTGCACCTCCGAGGCTCCTACGAACCCAGAGTCGGTCTGACCTGGCCCAATTATCCCTCTGCTCAGGTAGTAAAGAAGTGTACCTGTGGTGGTCGTGCAAAAAAAGATATTATATTGAGCCCCTGGCTCACTTTCTAGTTCAATTTCAAGGTAAAATTCAAGTTTAAGGCAATTTGATATAAATCCATTGCTGATCTGCTGGTTCAGCTATGTCAGCAAAACATGGGTACAGCCATACTAGCGGCTACAGGGACTTCCAGGACGCTTCCTGTGATGTAATTTCATTGACACCGCGATCTGGATCAGTATTGGCTGAGCCTCGAGTACCCGGATGTGGAGCGGCTTCGTGGATATTCAAATTCAAACGTTTATTTCAAACTCAGGGTTCATATTAAATGCAGAACTAAAACGAGTAGAAAATAAATAAATAAATGTTTAAATTCAGCGAGCCGTCTTTTCTGATCTCAGCTCGTACAAGGACGATGTTTATAAAACTGCGATCTGAGTATCTGAGTACCCGGATGTGCAGCGGCTTCCGGGATATTCAAATTCAAACGTTTATTTCAAACTCAGGGTTCATATTAAATGCAGAACTAAAACGAGTAGAAAATAAATAAATAAATGTTTAAATTCAGCGAGCTGTCTTTTCTGATCTCAGCTCGTACAAGGACGATGTTTATAAAACTGCGATCTGAGTACCCGGATGTGCAGCGGCTTGGGGATATTATACAGAGCAGCAGACACTCGGCGCTCTTGTAAAAACAAAAACATACAATGCGATATGGATATCGCAACATGGCGGAATGTAAAGCCTTTGGATGTCTGAATAATAAGCGAAAAAAACAAAGAAAGACTTTTTTTTGTGTACCGAAACACAGCTCACCTTGTCAGAAGATCGGAGCGGAAACAGGGCACAGACGAATAATTTCAGACGAAATTGCGTTGTGTGTGAGGACCACTTCGTCACTTTAACCCTCAGAAGACCTTTCTGGCTCAAACCTGTAGCCATGTTGGACAAATTCTTCCTCAGAGTCCGACAATTCAGCCATAATAGAATAAAAACACTCACAACAGCACCCTAGTCTCTCATACTGGCGGAGCATTGACTGTTGAGTATCAACGAAGTGACGTCACATCCGCATGTGTCATGGCTGCGCCCACAGTTTTCATTGGCTGCCCATGGCCAAGGTCCTATTTGAATATATGTCTGGTGGTATATGGCTGGCAAAAATTATTTACCAAAATAAGAAATACTTTTTCATAATGTTTTCAAGTCAAATGCGTCTTCACGACCACCACAGGTACGCTTTAAGGTAACTACATTGCCATAACACACCACTACCAAAAAGGGTACTACACCTAAAGTGAGTAGGGTGAGTGGGTTAAGTTAGTAAGGGTCACACACATAAATCTGGCAAGCGCAGGTGTTAGTGGGTGTTACCCAATTACCCAGCCCTATTATACCCTGGTTATTATCTCAGTGGTATTATACCCTGTATTACCCCCATTGTATTACAGTGGTATATTGTTACAAAATTTGGCGAGACAAGTAAGTGCCACAGGACAGTGATAATGTGTTACAAAAAAGTGGCGGATGACTTCCGGTCTGGACGCCATGGTGATAGCAACCTAACGGTGAAACTCCCAGACTCAATCCAAGGAAAACCTCCTCAAAATCAGACCTAACGGATTTTTGGAAGATTAAAATTCAAAAGACAATAACACCATGCCTAACCAAAAGCAGAGGAAACTGACATTCCCCAGATCAGGACGCACAGCAGCCACGGAATCGGAACCAGAAGACCTCCGTTCAGAAGACGAGTGCCTGGGCCTAGGTAACAAAAGGATTAGCTTGAAATCGCTATTTGACGAATTACGACGATTTCGGGCCGAATTTCTTGAATTCAGAGAGGATCTAAAAAAGGCGAACAGCAGAATGGACCAGGCCGAAAACCGAATCTTGGAAGCTGAAGACAGAATAAAAGTGCTTGAAGATTCTGTACTGGATTTACACAGAAAACAGTCAAGGCTGGAGGCTAAGCTAGCCGACCAAGAAGGAAGACAGAGACGAGATAACATCAGAATTCACGGTCTGAAAGAAGGAGCTGAAGATGGTTTCAACACAGTGGCAGAATGCGTGGAATCCTTATTGAGAGAGAAGTTGGATATTCCACAATCCACCGATTTGAAGATAGAAAAGGCACATCGCACATTAGCCGCAAAGCCAGCCCCGGAAGCGCCCCCACGTTCAGTGTTGGTAAGATTCTCCGACTTCAAAATAAAACAAGAAGTTGTAAGACGGGCTTGGCAGAAGAAAGGATTTATGCATCAAGAAAGAAAAGTCTTCGTGGAACACGATTACGCCCCTGAAGTTCTTAAAAAGCGACAGGAATATAACGACGCCAAAAAGGTTTTACGGGAAAAGAATCTACGCTTTCAGACGCCATTTCCGGCAAAGCTAAGGGTCTTTTACGGGGAAGAGTCATGTCTCTACAATTCAGCGGAAGAAGCAACAACTGACATGGCAAGAAGAGGACTCCCGGTAACGGTGTTTAAACCCGCAGCGGATCTGAACGAGAAAATCAGAGCTCAAACGTGGTCCACTCAGAGACCTTCAAAATCCACGGGCCAGCAGCGGGAACACCCTGCCCCAGAGCTACAAAGATAAGCTTTCCAGTTCCAGAAAGGAATAGCGACCTTTTTGGTTTTTTTTTTTTTTCTTTCTCTCTACAGTCACTCTGCACTTCCATCCCCCCTCCTACAAGGTAACAAACATTAAAGAAGATGCGGAATCAGCATGTGGTAAAACCTTTCATGGAGCAGTTTTAGCATTAGAAACAAATGTCTTCTTAATTTAAAGGGGAAAAAAAAATCATGTTAAAATAGAAATTTAACAATGACCCACATGTTCTCCCCACACTAACAAATACTGTATTAGAGTGAATGTTTGCTGTGATGGGGGTGGGAGGGTGCACACAAGCTCATAGAGTATAGGCATAAAAAAAAAAAAAAAAAAAATCATTACAAATTCGGATTGGGATCTGAAATTCACGTTAAAAACATGGGACAACTTACAGGGGTAAGAGAGGGCCCTCAGCATGTAACAGAGTTTGAGGAATTTCCCTCAGAGCCCATACTCCATCAGGGCTCTTACAGGGTCTTTAAAGAGACCCCAGCTCAGGAAGTTTTTTTGACAGTTTTTTGTTTTAAAGTTTCGTTCATTATGTACTTAATGTTTTTTATGTTCTTAATGTTCTTTCAGTTTCTGAGTAGCAAAAAAGAGGGCCCCCACACTGTTATACTAAATAAGAAAATACAATGGAGAAACAGGGTGTAACCAAAATAGCCTCATATAATGTAAAAGGGATCCTGAATCCAGTTAAAAGATCCAAGATTCTGGGTCTGGACGCCATGGTGATAGCAACCTAACGGTGAAACTCCCAGACTCAATCCAAGGAAAACCTCCTCAAAATCAGACCTAACGGATTTTTGGAAGATTAAAATTCAAAAGACAATAACACCATGCCTAACCAAAAGCAGAGGAAACTGACATTCCCCAGATCAGGACGCACAGCAGCCGCGGAATCGGAACCAGAAGACCTCCGTTCAGAAGACGAGTGCCTGGGCCTAGCTAACAAAAGGATTAGCTTGAAATCGCTATTTGACGAATTACGACGATTTCGGGACGAATTTCTTGAATTCAGAGAGGATCTAAAAAAGGCGAACAGCAGATTGGACCAGGCCGAAAACCGAATCTTGGAAGCTGAAGACAGAATAAAAGTGCTTGAAGATTCTGTACTGGATTTACACAGAAAACAGTCAAGGCTGGAGGCTAAGCTAGCCGACCAAGAAGGAAGACAGAGACGGGACAACATCAGAATTCACGGTCTGAAAGAAGGAGCTGAAGATGGTTTCAACACAGTGGCAGAATGCGTGGAATCCTTATTGAGAGAGAAGTTGGATATTCCACAATCCACCGATTTGAAGATAAAGGCACATCGCACATTAGCCGCAAAGCCAGCCCCGGAAGCGCCCCCACGTTCAGTGTTGGTAAGATTCTCCGACTTCAAAATAAAACAAGAAGTTGTAAGACGGGCTTGGCAGAAGAAAGGATTTATGCATCAAGAAAGAAAAGTCTTCGTGGAACACGATTACGCCCCTGAAGTTCTTAAAAAGCGACGGGAATATGACGACGCCAAAAAGGTTTTAAGGGAAAAGAATCTACGCTTTCAGACGCCATTTCCGGCGAAGCTAAGGGTCTTTTACGGGGAAGAGTCATGTCTCTACAATTCAGCGGAAGAAGCAACAACTGACATGGCAAGAAGAGGGCTCCCGGTAACGGTGTTTAAACCCGCAGCGGATCTGAACGAGAAAATCAGAGCTCAAACGTGGTCCACTCAGAGACCTTCAAAATCCACGGGCCAGCAGCGGAAACACCCAGCCCCAGAGCTACAAAGATAAGCTTTCCAGTTCCAGAAAGGAATAGCAACCTTTTTGGGTTTTTTTTTTTTTTCTTTCTCTCTACAGTCACTCTGCACTTCCACCCCCCCTCCTACAAGGTAACAAACATTAAAGAAGATGCGGAATCAGCATGTGGTAAAACCTTTCATGGAGCAGTTTTAACATTAGAAACAAATGTCTTCTTAATTTAAAGGGGAAAAAAAAAATCATGTTAAAATAGAAATTTAACAATGACCCACATGTTCTCCCCACACTAACAAATACTGTATTAGAGTGAATGTTTGCTGTGATGGGGGTGGGAGGGTGCACACAAGCTCATAGAGTATAGGCATAAAAAAAAAAAAAATCATTACAAATTCGGATTGGGATCTGAAATTCACGTTAAAAACATGGGACAACTTACAGGGGTAAGAGAGGGCCCTCAGCACGTAACAGAGTTTGAGGAATTTCCCTCAGAGCCCATACTCCATCAGGGCTCTTACAGGGTCTTTAAAGAGACCCCAGCTCAGGAAGTTTTTTTTGACAGTTTTTTGTTTTAAAGTTTCGTTCATTATGTACTTAATGTTTTTTATGTTCTTAATGATCTTTCAGTTTCTGAGTAGCAAAAAAGAGGGCCACCACACTGTTATACTAAATAAGAAAATACAATGGAGAAACAGGGTGTAACCAAAATAGCCTCATATAATGTAAAAGGGATCCTGAATCCAGTTAAAAGATCCAAGATTCTACGCAAAATGAAAAAAGACAAAGCAGAAATAGTATTTTTACAAGAAACCCACCTAACAGACGTGGAACACACTAAACTCAGTAGACAAGGGTTTAAAATGATCTCTTCATCTTCATATAAATCAGGGAGGAGGAGGGGAGTAGCGACATTGATATCAACCAAAATTACATTTGAAAAAAAATCAGAACACAAAGATAAAGAAGGGAGGTACAGTTTGGTAACTGGGCGGCTAGAGGGAGAAGATATCACCCTGCTGAATGTATATGCACCACCAGGAGCTAAATGGAAATTTTATAAAAATGTATTCGACCTAATGATAACTAAAGCCCAAGGTTTAGGTGATATGTGGTGGAGACTTCAATCTAAGACTGAATCCATACTGGGATGCAACAGGTAATTCTTCACATCAAAATAACACCCAAAATAGGAATACTCGGATGCTACTAAAAGAAATGGGAATCTGTGACGTATGGAGGGAATTCAACCCCAATGTAAAAGATTATACTTTTTATTCAACGCCACATTCATCTTACTCAAGGATTGATTACTTTTTTATGTTTAATAGAGACATTGGAAGAGTAAAAACATGTAAAATAGGACTGATGGATCTCTCCGACCACAGTCCGATCTATATGGATTTAAACATCCAAAAATACACAAATAATACATTTTCCTGGAGGTTGAATTCAAGTGTCCTCAAAGGGCCACTGAAAGATGAATTGGAATCAGATATTCTCAGATATTTGGAAGAAAACGATAATGGAGAAGTATCCCCTTTAATACTGTGGGATGCGTGCAAAGCTGTAATAAGGGGAAAAATTATTGCAAAACTGGCAACCCAAAAGAAACTGAGACAAGAAAAACTAATCACACTAGAGTCAGAGCTCAAGAACCTAGAAAAGGAACACAAAGATAACACTCATTCTAATGGCTCGCTCAAGATCAAAGAAATTAAAAATCAAATAAATGAGATCTACACAATAGAAATCCAGAAGAAACTTACATTTCTGAAACAAAAACACTATGAAGCAGGCAGTAAATCGGCAAAATTACTAGCCTATAAATTGAGGAAACAACAAACGGAAAGAGCAATCTACAAAATCAGAGACCCAGTATCAAAGGAAATAAAATTCAGAATTCAGGATATTCTTAAAAGCTTCGAGAATTACTACAAGAACTTATATTCCCACAAAAAACATAAAAATGCATCCGAGACATTCCTAAACACATTAAACCTTCCCCAACTTACGGAATCACAAAATAAAACCCTACTGTCAGAAATACAACCTAAAGAATTGGAAAAAGCAATTATGAAACTTAAAGCTAACAAATCCCCAGGAGCAGATGGCTATACAGCAGAATGGTACAAAACCTTTAAAACAGCAACTATCTCCTCTCCTCCTGAAAACATTTAACTACGTCCTCTACACAGGGGAAATCCCCCCCTCCTGGAGAGAAGGGGTCATTGCAGTCATACCTAAACCTGAAAAGGATAAACTAGAATGCTCCAACTACAGACCAATCAGTGTATTAAATCAGGACTATAAGCTTTTTACCACTATCCTTGCCAAAAGGTTAGAAAACATACTGACAGACTTAATTCACTTAGACCAAACAGGTTTTATAAGACAAAGACAGACACAAGACAACATTCGACGCACTTTACACATAATTCATCATATAAAAAAATATAACTTAAATGCAGTCATATTGGGATTAGATGCTGAAAAAGCATTCGATTCGGTTGACTGGTCTTTCCTCTATAAAATCTTATCCAGTTTCAATTTTCATAACAACTTCATTAGAACTATACAGGCATTATATAAAAAACCAACAGCTAAAATAAGGATTAACGGTAATTTATCATCATCTTTTGAGCTGGAAAGAGGATGTCGTCAAGGCTGCCCCCTGTCTCCACTGCTCTTTGCAATCTTCATAGAACCTCTGAGCCAATGGATAAGACAAAATCAAGAAATTCAAGGTATTACACTTGGTCAGAAAGAACATAAAATAGCACTCTTTGCTGATGACATTTTAATATACCTAGGGCAGCCAGACACTTCTCTACCAGAACTAATCTCAGTTTTTTCAGACTATGGAGATTTATCAGGGTACAAATTAAACATGCATAAAACCCAAGTTTTAACATTCAACTATGACCCAAATCATTTTTCACTAAATGAACTCAAAACTAACTGGGAGTTGGAATCTATGAAATATCTGGGGGTCAATATCCCGAAACAACTCGACAAAATTATAACACTAAACTATGATCCACTGGTGACAAAAATAAAATCTGACCTAGCAAGATGGAATATGATACCATTCTTAGGTACCGCACAAAGAATTGAAGCAGTCAAAATGAATATACTTCCACGTCTTCTATAGCTTTTCCAAACAATACCGGTAGAACCTCCCAAAAAAACATGGCAGGAACTGGACAGAAGGATCTCAAGATTCATATGGCAGGGTAAGAGACCTAGAATCAGATATAGAACCCTACAGCTAAACAAAGACAAAGGTGGGCTCGCACTGCCAAATATCAGGGACTATTTTATAGCTGCACAAATTAAAACTTTAGTAGAGATATGTAACCCAGTCTACACTGCACAATGGAAGGAGATGGAATGCCAAATAACAAGTGACATCCCCCTACAGGCGATAATAGGGAACAATGCCTTAACTAAACTCCTGAATGACACTAACCCGTGGATAGAGACCCCGCTAAAAATTTGGTTTAAGATAGTCAGAGAGAATCAAGCTAAAGAGCCCTATCGACTTCTGCAATGGATTGCCTATGATCAAGACTTTACCCCCAATAAAACAGACACTAGATTTAAAGAGTGGAAAGAGAAAAGGCTGATAAAATATTACGATTTTTTTAAGGGGCAAACTTTAAGAAGTTTTGAAGATTTGAAAAAACAAGGTCTAATAAATCAAGATCTTTACAGGTTCTTTCAGCTTAGACACCACATAAACAATATACTTAAAAAGGAGGATTTGGAAAGGGCCCAGTCAGGTGTTCTGAAGGTCTTCTTAATGGCATATAAAGGGATCCCAGGGATCAGATACATTTCTAAAATATACCAAGGTCTTCAAGACTTAAAAGGAGACAACACATCGTATATAAAAGAGAGATGGGAAAAAGAGGGGAATTTCACTTTACAATTGGAAACATGGGAAAAGCTAAATAAACAGCAATGGAAAAGTACCTCATCCCTGCAGTGGAGAGAATTTGGATGGAAAAACTTGGTAAGATTTTTCAGAACACCTGCACAAAACAAATTTACCCATAAGGGGTTGAACTGTTGGTGCTTGTGTGGTGAAAAGACTGCAAATCATTTTCATGTGTTTTGGTCATGCCCAGTTATCCACCAATATTGGTCCAACGTACAGACAATATTGGGGAAAATATTCAAAATAACAGTTCCCTTTTCTTTTGTAACTTTGTATTTGGGTTTATTACCGGACTCACTGGAAAGACGAGGAGATAAATACTTATTCAATGTTTTAATATTGGCAAGTAAAAAAGCCCTAACTAAAAAATGGATGCTGAAGGACTGTCCTACACCTGAAGATTGGATTAACGTGATTCAAGACATTTACTCGATGGAAAAGTTGACATTCGCACTGAGACAGGACATGGATGGGTTCATAATCTTTTGGCAACCCTGGATCGCATATGTGTCTTCCATTAGAACTAATCTTTGACAAATACCATTTCAATAATGGTTCCGCTCTTTGTTCCAACGCTACTCAGTTGCTCTTTTACTTTTAATTACTTAATTTTCTGTTTGTTTGTTTTTTGCTGTTCTGTTTGTTTGTTTATTTGTTTGTTTTTTATTTAATTCTCCTTAACTTCACTTTTTCTTTCACTTTAAAAAAAAAGGGGGGGTTGTTGTAATAACTATCCTACCAATGTTGTCAAATAGCAAAAAATAAGGGAACATGTGATGAAAATGTAAACAATGCAATGCTGTAATGACCTGTATACCCTTTACAAAAACTTAAATAAAAAAAAAAAAAAGATCCAAGATTCTACGCAAAATGAAAAAAGACAAAGCAGAAATAGTATTTTTACAAGAAACCCACCTAACAGACGTGGAACACACTAAACTCAGTAGACAAGGGTTTAAAATGATCTCTTCATCTTCATATAAATCAGGGAGGAGGAGGGGAGTAGCGACATTGATATCAACCAAAATTACATTTGAAAAAAAATCAGAACACAAAGATAAAGAAGGGAGGTACAGTTTGGTAACTGGGCGGCTAGAGGGAGAAGATATCACCCTGCTGAATGTATATGCACCACCAGGGGCTAAATGGAAATTTTATAAAAATGTATTCGACCTAATGATAACTAAAGCCCAAGGTTTAGGTGATATGTGGTGGAGACTTCAATCTAAGACTGAATCCATACTGGGATGCAACAGGTAATTCTTCACATCAAAATAACACCCAAAATAGGAATACTCGGATGCTACTAAAAGAAATGGGAATCTGTGACGTATGGAGGGAATTCAACCCCAATGTAAAAGATTATACTTTTTATTCAACGCCACATTCATCTTACTCAAGGATTGATTACTTTTTTATGTTTAATAGAGACATTGGAAGAGTAAAAACATGTAAAATAGGACTGATGGATCTCTCCGACCACAGTCCGATCTATATGGATTTAAACATCCAAAAATACACAAATAATACATTTTCCTGGAGGTTGAATTCAAGTGTCCTCAAAGGGCCACTGAAAGATGAATTGGAATCAGATATTCTCAGATATTTGGAAGAAAACGATAATGGAGAAGTATCCCCTTTAATACTGTGGGATGCGTGCAAAGCTGTAATAAGGGGAAAAATTATTGCAAAACTGGCAACCCAAAAGAAACTGAGACAAGAAAAACTAATCACACTAGAGTCAGAGCTCAAGAACCTAGAAAAAGAACACAAAGATAACACTCATTCTAATGGCTCGCTCAAGATCAAAGAAATTAAAAATCAAATAAATGAGATCTACACAATAGAAATCCAGAAGAAACTTACATTTCTGAAACAAAAACACTATGAAGCAGGCAGTAAATCGGCAAAATTACTAGCCTATAAATTGAGGAAACAACAAACGGAAAGAGCAATCTACAAAATCAGAGACCCAGTATCAAAGGAAATAAAATTCAGAATTCAGGATATTCTTAAAAGCTTCGAGAATTACTACAAGAACTTATACTCCCACAAAAAACATAAAAACGCATCCGAGACATTCCTAAACACATTAAACCTTCCCCAACTTACGGAATCACAAAATAAAACCCTACTGTCAGAAATACAACCTAAAGAATTGGAAAAAGCAATTATGAAACTTAAAGCTAACAAATCCCCAGGAGCAGATGGCTATACAGCAGAATGGTACAAAACCTTTAAACAGCAACTATCTCCTCTCCTCCTGAAAACATTTAACTACGTCCTCCACACAGGGGAAATCCCCCCCTCCTGGAGAGAAGGGGTCATTGCAGTCATACCTAAACCTGAAAAGGATAAACTAGAATGCTCCAACTACAGACCAATCGGTGTATTAAATCAGGACTATAAGCTTTTTACCACTATCCTTGCCAAAAGGTTAGAAAACATACTGACAGACTTAATTCACTTAGACCAAACAGGTTTTATAAGACAAAGACAGACACAAGACAACATTCGACGCACTCTACACATAATTCATCATATAAAAAAATATAACTTAAATGCAGTCATATTGGGATTAGATGCTGAAAAAGCATTCGATTCGGTTGACTGGTCTTTCCTCTATAAAATCTTATCCAGTTTCAATTTTCATAACAACTTCATTAGAACTATACAGGCATTATATAAAAAACCAACAGCTAAAATAAGGATTAACGGTAATTTATCATCATCTTTTGAGCTGGAAAGAGGATGTCGTCAAGGCTGCCCCCTGTCTCCACTGCTCTTTGCAATCTTCATAGAACCTCTGAGCCAATGGATAAGACAAAATCAAGAAATTCAAGGTATTACACTTGGTCAGAAAGAACATAAAATAGCACTCTTTGCTGATGACATTTTAATATACCTAGGGCAGCCAGACACTTCTCTACCAGAACTAATCTCAGTTTTTTCAGACTATGGAGATTTATCAGGGTACAAATTAAACATGCATAAAACCCAAGTTTTAACATTCAACTATGACCCAAATCATTTTTCACTAAATGAACTCAAAACTAACTGGGAGTTGGAATCTATGAAATATCTGGGGGTCAATATCCCGAAACAACTCGACAAAATTATAACACTAAACTATGATCCACTGGTGACAAAAATAAAATCTGACCTAGCAAGATGGAATATGATACCATTCTTAGGTACCGCACAAAGAATTGAAGCAGTCAAAATGAATATACTTCCACGTCTTCTATAGCTTTTCCAAACAATACCGGTAGAACCTCCCAAAAAAACATGGCAGGAACTGGACAGAAGGATCTCAAGATTCATATGGCAGGGTAAGAGACCTAGAATCAGATATAGAACCCTACAGCTAAACAAAGACAAAGGTGGGCTCGCACTGCCAAATATCAGGGACTATTTTATAGCTGCACAAATTAAAACTTTAGTAGAGATATGTAACCCAGTCTACACTGCACAATGGAAGGAGATGGAATGCCAAATAACAAGTGACATCCCCCTACAGGCGATAATAGGGAACAATGCCTTAACTAAACTCCTGAATGACACTAACCCGTGGATAGAGACCCCGCTAAAAATTTGGTTTAAGATAGTCAGAGAGAATCAAGCTAAAGAGCCCTATCGACTTCTGCAATGGATTGCCTATGATCAAGACTTTACCCCCAATAAAACAGACACTAGATTTAAAGAGTGGAAAGAGAAAAGGCTGATAAAATATTACGATTTTTTTAAGGGGCAAACTTTAAGAAGTTTTGAAGATTTGAAAAAACAAGGTCTAATAAATCAAGATCTTTACAGGTTCTTTCAGCTTAGACACCACATAAACAATATACTTAAAAAGGAGGATTTGGAAAGGGCCCAGTCAGGTGTTCTGAAGGTCTTCTTAATGGCATATAAAGGGATCCCAGGGATCAGATACATTTCTAAAATATACCAAGGTCTTCAGACTTAAAAGGAGACACACATCGTATATAAAAGAGAGATGGGAAAAAGAGGGGAATTTCACTTTACAATTGGAAACATGGGAAAAGCTAAATAAACAGCAATGGAAAAGTACCTCATCCCTGCAGTGGAGAGAATTTGGATGGAAAAACTTGGTAAGATTTTTCAGAACACCTGCACAAAACAAATTTACCCATAAGGGGTTGAACTGTTGGTGCTTGTGTGGTGAAAAGACTGCAAATCATTTTCATGTGTTTTGGTCATGCCCAGTTATCCACCAATATTGGTCCAACGTACAGACAATATTGGGGAAAATATTCAAAATAACAGTTCCCTTTTCTTTTGTAACTTTGTATTTGGGTTTATTACCGGACTCACTGGAAAGACGAGGAGATAAATACTTATTCAATGTTTTAATATTGGCAAGTAAAAAAGCCCTAACTAAAAAATGGATGCTGAAGGACTGTCCTACACCTGAAGATTGGATTAACGTGATTCAAGACATTTACTCGATGGAAAAGTTGACATTCGCACTGAGACAGGACATGGATGGGTCATAATCTTTTGGCAACCCTGGATCGCATATGTGTCTTCCATTAGAACTAATCTTTGACAAATACCATTTCAATAATGGTTCCGCTCTTTGTTCCAACGCTACTCAGTTGCTCTTTTACTTTTAATTACTTAATTTTCTGTTTGTTTGTTTTTTGCTGTTCTGTTTGTTTGTTTATTTGTTTGTTTTTTATTTAATTCTCCTTAACTTCACTTTTTCTTTCACTTTAAAAAAAAAGGGGGGGTTGTTGTAATAACTATCCTACCAATGTTGTCAAATAGCAAAAAATAAGGGAACATGTGATGAAAATGTAAACAATGCAATGCTGTAATGACCTGTATACCCTTTACAAAAACTTAAATAAAAAAAAAAAAAAGATCCAAGATTCTACGCAAAATGAAAAAAGACAAAGCAGAAATAGTATTTTTACAAGAAACCCACCTAACAGACGTGGAACACACTAAACTCAGTAGACAAGGGTTTAAAATGATCTCTTCATCTTCATATAAATCAGGGAGGAGGAGGGGAGTAGCGACATTGATATCAACCAAAATTACATTTGAAAAAAAATCAGAACACAAAGATAAAGAAGGGAGGTACAGTTTGGTAACTGGGCGGCTAGAGGGAGAAGATATCACCCTGCTGAATGTATATGCACCACCAGGGGCTAAATGGAAATTTTATAAAAATGTATTCGACCTAATGATAACTAAAGCCCAAGGTTTAGGTGATATGTGGTGGAGACTTCAATCTAAGACTGAATCCATACTGGGATGCAACAGGTAATTCTTCACATCAAAATAACACCCAAAATAGGAATACTCGGATGCTACTAAAAGAAATGGGAATCTGTGACGTATGGAGGGAATTCAACCCCAATGTAAAAGATTATACTTTTTATTCAACGCCACATTCATCTTACTCAAGGATTGATTACTTTTTTATGTTTAATAGAGACATTGGAAGAGTAAAAACATGTAAAATAGGACTGATGGATCTCTCCGACCACAGTCCGATCTATATGGATTTAAACATCCAAAAATACACAAATAATACATTTTCCTGGAGGTTGAATTCAAGTGTCCTCAAAGGGCCACTGAAAGATGAATTGGAATCAGATATTCTCAGATATTTGGAAGAAAACGATAATGGAGAAGTATCCCCTTTAATACTGTGGGATGCGTGCAAAGCTGTAATAAGGGGAAAAATTATTGCAAAACTGGCAACCCAAAAGAAACTGAGACAAGAAAAACTAATCACACTAGAGTCAGAGCTCAAGAACCTAGAAAAAGAACACAAAGATAACACTCATTCTAATGGCTCGCTCAAGATCAAAGAAATTAAAAATCAAATAAATGAGATCTACACAATAGAAATCCAGAAGAAACTTACATTTCTGAAACAAAAACACTATGAAGCAGGCAGTAAATCGGCAAAATTACTAGCCTATAAATTGAGGAAACAACAAACGGAAAGAGCAATCTACAAAATCAGAGACCCAGTATCAAAGGAAATAAAATTCAGAATTCAGGATATTCTTAAAAGCTTCGAGAATTACTACAAGAACTTATACTCCCACAAAAAACATAAAAACGCATCCGAGACATTCCTAAACACATTAAACCTTCCCCAACTTACGGAATCACAAAATAAAACCCTACTGTCAGAAATACAACCTAAAGAATTGGAAAAAGCAATTATGAAACTTAAAGCTAACAAATCCCCAGGAGCAGATGGCTATACAGCAGAATGGTACAAAACCTTTAAACAGCAACTATCTCCTCTCCTCCTGAAAACATTTAACTACGTCCTCCACACAGGGGAAATCCCCCCCTCCTGGAGAGAAGGGGTCATTGCAGTCATACCTAAACCTGAAAAGGATAAACTAGAATGCTCCAACTACAGACCAATCAGTGTATTAAATCAGGACTATAAGCTTTTTACCACTATCCTTGCCAAAAGGTTAGAAAACATACTGACAGACTTAATTCACTTAGACCAAACAGGTTTTATAAGACAAAGACAGACACAAGACAACATTCGACGCACTCTACACATAATTCATCATATAAAAAAATATAACTTAAATGCAGTCATATTGGGATTAGATGCTGAAAAAGCATTCGATTCGGTTGACTGGTCTTTCCTCTATAAAATCTTATCCAGTTTCAATTTTCATAACAACTTCATTAGAACTATACAGGCATTATATAAAAAACCAACAGCTAAAATAAGGATTAACGGTAATTTATCATCATCTTTTGAGCTGGAAAGAGGATGTCGTCAAGGCTGCCCCCTGTCTCCACTGCTCTTTGCAATCTTCATAGAACCTCTGAGCCAATGGATAAGACAAAATCAAGAAATTCAAGGTATTACACTTGGTCAGAAAGAACATAAAATAGCACTCTTTGCTGATGACATTTTAATATACCTAGGGCAGCCAGACACTTCTCTACCAGAACTAATCTCAGTTTTTTCAGACTATGGAGATTTATCAGGGTACAAATTAAACATGCATAAAACCCAAGTTTTAACATTCAACTATGACCCAAATCATTTTTCACTAAATGAACTCAAAACTAACTGGGAGTTGGAATCTATGAAATATCTGGGGGTCAATATCCCGAAACAACTCGACAAAATTATAACACTAAACTATGATCCACTGGTGACAAAAATAAAATCTGACCTAGCAAGATGGAATATGATACCATTCTTAGGTACCGCACAAAGAATTGAAGCAGTCAAAATGAATATACTTCCACGTCTTCTATAGCTTTTCCAAACAATACCGGTAGAACCTCCCAAAAAAACATGGCAGGAACTGGACAGAAGGATCTCAAGATTCATATGGCAGGGTAAGAGACCTAGAATCAGATATAGAACCCTACAGCTAAACAAAGACAAAGGTGGGCTCGCACTGCCAAATATCAGGGACTATTTTATAGCTGCACAAATTAAAACTTTAGTAGAGATATGTAACCCAGTCTACACTGCACAATGGAAGGAGATGGAATGCCAAATAACAAGTGACATCCCCCTACAGGCGATAATAGGGAACAATGCCTTAACTAAACTCCTGAATGACACTAACCCGTGGATAGAGACCCCGCTAAAAATTTGGTTTAAGATAGTCAGAGAGAATCAAGCTAAAGAGCCCTATCGACTTCTGCAATGGATTGCCTATGATCAAGACTTTACCCCCAATAAAACAGACACTAGATTTAAAGAGTGGAAAGAGAAAAGGCTGATAAAATATTACGATTTTTTTAAGGGGCAAACTTTAAGAAGTTTTGAAGATTTGAAAAAACAAGGTCTAATAAATCAAGATCTTTACAGGTTCTTTCAGCTTAGACACCACATAAACAATATACTTAAATAGGAGGATTTGGAAAGGGCCCAGTCAGGTGTTCTGAAGGTCTTCTTAATGGCATATAAAGGGATCCCAGGGATCAGATACATTTCTAAAATATACCAAGGTCTTCAAGACTTAAAAGGAGACAACACATCGTATATAAAAGAGAGATGGGAAAAAGAGGGGAATTTCACTTTACAATTGGAAACATGGGAAAAGCTAAATAAACAGCAATGGAAAAGTACCTCATCCCTGCAGTGGAGAGAATTTGGATGGAAAAACTTGGTAAGATTTTTCAGAACACCTGCACAAAACAAATTTACCCATAAGGGGTTGAACTGTTGGCGCTTGTGTGGTGAAAAGACTGCAAATCATTTTCATGTGTTTTGGTCATGCCCAGTTATCCACCAATATTGGTCCAACGTACAGACAATATTGGGGAAAATATTCAAAATAACAGTTCCCTTTTCTTTTGTAACTTTGTATTTGGGTTTATTACCGGACTCACTGGAAAGACGAGGAGATAAATACTTATTCAATGTTTTAATATTGGCAAGTAAAAAAGCCCTAACTAAAAAATGGATGCTGAAGGACTGTCCTACACCTGAAGATTGGATTAACGTGATTCAAGACATTTACTCGATGGAAAAGTTGACATTCGCACTGAGACAGGACATGGATGGGTTCATAATCTTTTGGCAACCCTGGATCGCATATGTGTCTTCCATTAGAACTAATCTTTGACAAATACCATTTCAATAATGGTTCCGCTCTTTGTTCCAACGCTACTCAGTTGCTCTTTTACTTTTAATTACTTAATTTTCTGTTTGTTTGTTTTTTGCTGTTCTGTTTGTTTGTTTATTTGTTTGTTTTTTATTTAATTCTCCTTAACTTCACTTTTTCTTTCACTTTAAAAAAAAAGGGGGGGTTGTTGTAATAACTATCCTACCAATGTTGTCAAATAGCAAAAAATAAGGGAACATGTGATGAAAATGTAAACAATGCAATGCTGTAATGACCTGTATACCCTTTACAAAAACTTAAATAAAAAAAAAAAAAGATCCAAGATTCTACGCAAAATGAAAAAAGACAAAGCAGAAATAGTATTTTTACAAGAAACCCACCTAACGGCGTCAACAGATGGGAGATGAGATTCATTTTACATTATTGCTATAAATTAAGTCTTATTTTTTATGGGAATAATATAGATTATAAAGTGGGGTTTTTGCAATTGTGCATTTGAAGAGAAGCTGTGTAACCTCACTGACGACACGTTGACAACTGTTAAAGATGGCTGACATTGAGGAAGCGTGGTCTGGTTTGAACTGAGCGGCGTCGCTCTGCTGTAGCATGACTAGCTTACGACAGACGTCCAGTTTAATTATCGTTTCAGTGTAAATTCACTAGGCCTCTAAGGATAATTAATATATCAACTTATCATATGAAAATTATTTTTTACACTTGTACAAAATGAGGAGGAAGAATATGAAGGCAGCTCATTTCAGTGTAAACAGCATTATATCATAAGTTCATTTTTTAAAATTATACTTAACACACTGATTTATCGAGGTAATTTTTATAACGTTTGTATACCACTGTTAATAGTCTCTCGGCGCCACACCAGTCGGCTGCCTTTTGCAACAGCGGCTCGATTCCGAGTTTTTTTTCCCCTTCCTCTCTCTTTTGATGCTCTGAGTGTTGCTATCCCTGTGCTGTTGCAATCCTGGAATTTCCCCGTTGTGGGACTAATAATAATAAAGGCTTATCTTATCTTATCTTATCTTAACAGACGTGGAACACACTAAACTCAGTAGACAAGGGTTTAAAATGATCTCTTCATCTTCATATAAATCAGGGAGGAGGAGGGGAGTAGCGACATTGATATCAACCAAAATTACATTTGAAAAAAAATCAGAACACAAAGATAAAGAAGGGAGGTACAGTTTGGTAACTGGGCGGCTAGAGGGAGAAGATATCACCCTGCTGAATGTATATGCACCACCAGGGGCTAAATGGAAATTTTATAAAAATGTATTCGACCTAATGATAACTAAAGCCCAAGGTTTAGGTGATATGTGGTGGAGACTTCAATCTAAGACTGAATCCATACTGGGATGCAACAGGTAATTCTTCACATCAAAATAACACCCAAAATAGGAATACTCGGATGCTACTAAAAGAAATGGGAATCTGTGACGTATGGAGGGAATTCAACCCCAATGTAAAAGATTATACTTTTTATTCAACGCCACATTCATCTTACTCAAGGATTGATTACTTTTTTATGTTTAATAGAGACATTGGAAGAGTAAAAACATGTAAAATAGGACTGATGGATCTCTCCGACCACAGTCCGATCTATATGGATTTAAACATCCAAAAATACACAAATAATACATTTTCCTGGAGGTTGAATTCAAGTGTCCTCAAAGGGCCACTGAAAGATGAATTGGAATCAGATATTCTCAGATATTTGGAAGAAAACGATAATGGAGAAGTATCCCCTTTAATACTGTGGGATGCGTGCAAAGCTGTAATAAGGGGAAAAATTATTGCAAAACTGGCAACCCAAAAGAAACTGAGACAAGAAAAACTAATCACACTAGAGTCAGAGCTCAAGAACCTAGAAAAAGAACACAAAGATAACACTCATTCTAATGGCTCGCTCAAGATCAAAGAAATTAAAAATCAAATAAATGAGATCTACACAATAGAAATCCAGAAGAAACTTACATTTCTGAAACAAAAACACTATGAAGCAGGCAGTAAATCGGCAAAATTACTAGCCTATAAATTGAGGAAACAACAAACGGAAAGAGCAATCTACAAAATCAGAGACCCAGTATCAAAGGAAATAAAATTCAGAATTCAGGATATTCTTAAAAGCTTCGAGAATTACTACAAGAACTTATACTCCCACAAAAAACATAAAAACGCATCCGAGACATTCCTAAACACATTAAACCTTCCCCAACTTACGGAATCACAAAATAAAACCCTACTGTCAGAAATACAACCTAAAGAATTGGAAAAAGCAATTATGAAACTTAAAGCTAACAAATCCCCAGGAGCAGATGGCTATACAGCAGAATGGTACAAAACCTTTAAACAGCAACTATCTCCTCTCCTCCTGAAAACATTTAACTACGTCCTCCACACAGGGGAAATCCCCCCCTCCTGGAGAGAAGGGGTCATTGCAGTCATACCTAAACCTGAAAAGGATAAACTAGAATGCTCCAACTACAGACCAATCAGTGTATTAAATCAGGACTATAAGCTTTTTACCACTATCCTTGCCAAAAGGTTAGAAAACATACTGACAGACTTAATTCACTTAGACCAAACAGGTTTTATAAGACAAAGACAGACACAAGACAACATTCGACGCACTCTACACATAATTCATCATATAAAAAAATATAACTTAAATGCAGTCATATTGGGATTAGATGCTGAAAAAGCATTCGATTCGGTTGACTGGTCTTTCCTCTATAAAATCTTATCCAGTTTCAATTTTCATAACAACTTCATTAGAACTATACAGGCATTATATAAAAAACCAACAGCTAAAATAAGGATTAACGGTAATTTATCATCATCTTTTGAGCTGGAAAGAGGATGTCGTCAAGGCTGCCCCCTGTCTCCACTGCTCTTTGCAATCTTCATAGAACCTCTGAGCCAATGGATAAGACAAAATCAAGAAATTCAAGGTATTACACTTGGTCAGAAAGAACATAAAATAGCACTCTTTGCTGATGACATGTTAATATACCTAGGGCAGCCAGACACTTCTCTACCAGAACTAATCTCAGTTTTTTCAGACTATGGAGATTTATCAGGGTACAAATTAAACATGCATAAAACCCAAGTTTTAACATTCAACTATGACCCAAATCATTTTTCACTAAATGAACTCAAAACTAACTGGGAGTTGGAATCTATGAAATATCTGGGGGTCAATATCCCGAAACAACTCGACAAAATTATAACACTAAACTATGATCCACTGGTGACAAAAATAAAATCTGACCTAGCAAGATGGAATATGATACCATTCTTAGGTACTGCACAAAGAATTGAAGCAGTCAAAATGAATATACTTCCACGTCTTCTATACCTTTTCCAAACAATACCGGTAGAACCTCCCAAAAAAACATGGCAGGAACTGGACAGAAGGATCTCAAGATTCATATGGCAGGGTAAGAGACCTAGAATCAGATATAGAACCCTACAGCTAAACAAAGACAAAGGTGGGCTCGCACTGCCAAATATCAGGGACTATTTTATAGCTGCACAAATTAAAACTTTAGTAGAGATATGTAACCCAGGCTACACTGCACAATGGAAGGAGATGGAATGCCAAATAACAAGTGACATCCCCCTACAGGCGATAATAGGGAACAATGCCTTAACTAAACTCCTGAATAACACTAACCCGTGGATAGAGACCCCGCTAAAAATTTGGTTTAAGATAGTCAGAGAGAATCAAGCTAAAGAGCCCTATTGACTTCTGCAATGGATTGCCTATGATCAAGACTTTACCCCCAATAAAACAGACACTAGATTTAAAGAGTGGAAAGAGAAAGGGCTGATAAAATATTACGATTTTTTTAAGGGGCAAACTTTAAGAAGTTTTGAAGATTTGAAAAAACAAGGTCTAATAAATCAAGATCTTTACAGGTTCTTTCAGCTTAGACACCACATAAACAATATACTTAAAAAGGAGGATTTGGAAAGGGCCCAGTCAGGTGTTCTGAAGGTCTTCTTAATGGCATATAAAGGGATCCCAGGGATCAGATACATTTCTAAAATATACCAAGGTCTTCAAGACTTAAAAGGAGACAACACATCGTATATAAAAGAGAGATGGGAAAAAGAGGGGAATTTCACTTTACAATTGGAAATATGGGAAAAGCTAAATAAACAGCAATGGAAAAGTACCTCATCCCTGCAGTGGAGAGAATTTGGATGGAAAAACTTGGTAAGATTTTTCAGAACACCTGCACAAAACAAATTTACCCATAAGGGGTTGAACTGTTGGCGCTTGTGTGGTGAAAAGACTGCAAATCATTTTCATGTGTTTTGGTCATGCCCAGTTATCCACCAATATTGGTCCAACGTACAGACAATATTGGGGAAAATATTCAAAATAACAGTTCCCTTTTCTTTTGTAACTTTGTATTTGGGTTTATTACCGGACTCACTGGAAAGATGAGGAGATAAATACTTATTCAATGTTTTAATACTGGCAAGTAAAAAAGCCCTAACTAAAAAATGGATGCTGAAGGACTGTCCTACACCTGAAGATTGGATTAACGTGATTCAAGACATTTACTCGATGGAAAAGTTGACATTCGCACTGAGACAGGACATGGATGGGTTCATAATCTTTTGGCAACCCTGGATCGCATATGTGTCTTCCATTAGAACTAATCTTTGACAAATACCATTTCAATAATGGTCCCGCTCTTTGTTCCAATGCTACTCAGTTGCTCTTTTACTTTTAATTACTTAATTTTCTGTTTGTTTGTTTTTTGCTGTTCTGTTTGTTTGTTTTTTATTTAATTCTCCTTAACTTCACTTTTTCTTTCACTTCAAAAAAAAAAGGGGGGGTTGTTGTAATAACTATCCTACCAATGTTGTCAAATAGCAAAAAATAAGGGAACATGTGATGAAAATGTAAACAATGCAATGCTGTAATGACCTGTATACCCTTTACAAAAACTTAAATAAAAAAAAAAAAAAAAAAAGTGGCGAGCACAGCCAGGAGCCTGGAGCGTTGCACAACAAATGTGAATTCTGTTTTGACCCCTGACTTTTGTGGAAAAACATGGTGTTAAAATCCCTAATGCAGTCATTGTAAGTGGTGTTGTTGATAAAGAGAAAGACACAGACATTTTTGAGTTTCTAGAGCAACATGGCACTATCCGTAGGGTGCTCAGTATTAATGATAACTCATCTGGCTTTGACAAGAGTCATATTGTAGAGTTCGAGTCTGGATTAAGCATTGAAAGATTAGCACCTACGTTGCCATGCTCCTTTCCATCCACTGACAATCCTGAGGTTAAATACTGCATTCAAACTTTAACCAATGTCTACACTAAAACTGTAGGGGGCAGTGTTACTGAGGCTTATCTTAGCAACCTGAGGGGTTTAGCTAAACTAAGTGGAAAATGTTTTGAAGAGGTGTTGCGGGAGGTCATGTCCACAATAGGGAAGTCTATTGAAGCTGCTGAGACAGCTGAAACGGTCTCTGCTGACGTTGATCCTGCTTTCCCTACTGTAGAACCCACACAAAGTGGAGTCTCTCCTCCACTCCAAGTTGAAGTGCCTTGCACCCCTAAAACCACTCAAGTACTCTTCCAAAGCCCTCTTAGACCAAACTTAACACCTCAAATGTTGAGTCCAGTTGATCTTAACCCACCCAAGGTTCAGAAAATCGTAGTCGAGCATGTCATTAAAAATGCAGAGAAGCCGTCAAACGCCCATTCCTCCTTGAGAATCAGAGCTTTCTCTGGCAAAACGCCAAGACCGTATACTGAAGCTGATTATGAAACATGGCGTTCACATGTTGACCTGATGATGGAAGATACTTCTTTGTCTGACTTGGAAAAATCTCGCAAGATCCTTGAAAGTCTTCTTGCTCCTGCGTCTGATATTATTCGCTCTTTTGGGCCTGAAGCCACCTCTGCAGACTATCTTAAGCTTTTGGATTCAGCTTTCGGGACTGTTGAAGACGGTGAGGAACTGCTTGTGCGATTCATGAACACTTTCCAAGATTATGGAGAAAAACCCTCTGCATATCTGCATCGTTTGCAGGTGGCGCTCAATCTCACAGTGCATAGAGGCGGTCTAGAGTCACAGGAAGTGAACAAACAGCTTCCCAAGCAGTTTAATAGAGGCTGTTGGGATGAAAATCTGTTAAAAGAGCTACAGCTGGAACTAAAAGATAAACACCCACCTGAGTATGCAGAGTTATTGCTTCACCTTCGCACTGTTGAAAACAGACAAGAAGTTAAAAACACACGCATGAAAAAACACTTGGGTGCCACAAAACCAAAAGCAGTTTCCTAGAACAAACAGTCATCGAAACAAGTACAAATAGTGAAGTGGAGTCGGAAAGTCTGAAAGAACTGAAAAAGCAAGTTGCTGATCTAAAAAGCCAATTAGCTGCTGTCGTGAAACAAAAGAAACAAGCACCACCGAAGAAAGACCCAACTAAGAAATCTGGAAATAAAAAACCTGACCATGCCAAACCTGAAAACTTACCTTCGTCCAACCGTCCCAGTACTAGGCCCAGACCATGGTATTGCTTCCGCTGTGGTGAAGATGGGCATATTGTAGCCACGTGTGAGTCCGAGCCAAACCCTGCGCTTGTGGCTGCAAAACGCAAAGAGCTAAGAGTAAAAAGACAGATTTGGGACAGTCAGAACCCCCAATCTTCTTTAAAACTGAAGTCTACCCCTGTTGCGGGACAAACAGAGGCTAGTTCAGAGATGACCCGTCTCAAACCAAAAGCTCCATTCAAGACACGTGCTAAACTGAAGTCACACTACAAAACAGACCCCTTTAACTTTCCTAATGGTCTAATTGGTACAAAAAGTACAGCACAAGTGAAAGTGAATGGCTGTACTGTGAGCTGTTTGTTAGATACAGGCTCCCAGGTGACTACTGTCCCTGCGTCCTATTACAGACAGTACTTATCCAACCATGAGATTAAGCCACTTTTTGAGCTATTAGAAGTGGAGGGAGCTAACGGTCAGAGTGTACCTTATTTAGGCTACATTGAAATGCATGTCACTTTCCCAAAAGACTTTCTCGGTATTGAAGCCGAAGTGCTTGTATTAGTGGTCCCTGATGTACGTGCAGCTGATCAGTCCTTAGTGTTAATAGGGACAAACACATTAGATGTACTTTGCGAGCTGTACTCTGATGCATGTTCTGAACTGCAGCCAACCATGTCACTTGGTTATAAGGCAGTGTTAAAAGTCCTTGAGCTACGGCACAGACAGTCCAAAGACGCTAGCCTTGGTTTAGTGACCATGTGCAATAAAGAGCCACAGTTAGTTCCTGCAGGCCAAACAGTTGTTCTAGATGGCGCTGTAGCTGTGTCAGCAGGCAACAGTGAAAAATCTGTCTTGTTAGAACACCCGTTAATGTCAGCTTTACCTGGTGGTATCCTGGTAAAACCATGTCTCATAGACTTACCTGAAAGAGCACCTTACCTTGTTCCAGTTATACTCACCAATGAATTGGAACATGACGTGACAATCCCTCAGAAGTGTGTCATTGGAGAAATTTGTGCATATCAACGAATCCTATCACAAGAACACTCCGTGAAAGTTACAAAGTCCAAAACTGAACCAAAGTCCACTCTGAAGTTCAACTTTGACTCTTCCCCCATTAGCGCTGAATGGAAAGAGCGCCTAACAGAAATACTCAGTCAAATGCCCAAAGTATTTGCACAAAACGATCTTGACTCTGGCAAAACGGATCAAGTGAAACACACAATCAAATTATCAGATGAAACACCGTTCAAACACAGAGCATGTCCCATACACCCAAATGACCTGGAAGCGGTCCGTAAGCATCTCAAAGAACTCCAACAAGCAGGCGTGATAAGAGAGTCCACTTCCTCATTTTCTTCGCCTATTGTAGTGGTGCGAAAGAAAAATGGTGATGTCCGCCTTTGTATTGATTACAGGAAGCTTAACATAAAGACTGTAAAAGATGCTTACGCCCTCCCCAACTTGGAGGAAACGTTTTCCACCTTGACCGGTTCGCAGTGGTTCTCCGTCCTCGATTTAAAGTTGGGGTATTACCAAATTGAGGTAGAGGAGCTGGACAAATCAAAGACGGCGTTCATATGTCCCATGAGCTTTTGGGAATTCAATAGAATGCCCCAAGGCATTACAAACGCCCCCAGCACGTTCCAGCGCCTCATGGAGAAATGCATGGGCGACATGAATCTGCATGAGGTGATTGTGTTCCTCGATGACATCATTGTATTCTCCAAGACGCCCGAAGAACATGAGGCTCGCTTAATGAAAGTTCTCAATCGCCTAAAAGAGTACGGGCTTAAACTGTCCCCTGAGAAATGTAGATTTTTTCAAACATCTGTCAGATACCTCGGTCACATTGTGTCCAGTAAAGGAGTTGAGACCGACCCCAAAAAGTGAAAGCCCTAAGTACCTGGCCTGTGCCCCGTGATCTCAAACAGCTCCGCTCGTTCTTAGGCTTTTCAGGGTACTATTGGCGTTTCATTAAGAACTATTCCAGCATCGTTAAGCCCCTCACTGACTTGACAGCAGGCTACCCTCCTTTGCGAAAGAGCACAAAGCCCAAAGCTAAGCCTGCCCAGTACCACGACCCAAAGACACCGTTTGGCGAGCGATGGACTTCTTTCTGTGATCTTGCATTCAAAACCATCATTGAAAAGCTCAGTACTGCGCCTGTCCTGGGTTTCGCTGACCCTCAGTTGCCATATACACTCCATACTGATGCCAGTACTACAGGGCTTGGCGCCGCTCTCTGTCAAGAGCAGGAGGGCCAGACTAGGGTCATAGCTTATGCAAGCCGGGGGTTGTCTAGAAGTGAGTTCCGTTACCCCGCCCATAAATTGGAATTTTTGGCTCTAAAGTGGGCAGTAATGGAGAAGTTCGCAGACTATTTATATGGCAATCATTTTACTGTTGTGACAGACAGTAACCCCCTGACGTACCTTTTGATTACTGCTAAGATGGATGCCATGAGTTATAGGTGGCTAGCTGCTCTGTCGACGTTTAACTTTAAGCTCCAATACAGAGCAGGCAAACTTAACTCAGATGCAGATGGCCTCTCTAGACGGCCACATGGCGAGTTACTTGATGACGCAGTGTCCCAAAAGGAGCTTGACCGCATACAGCAGTTCACTCAAACTCACTTGTCTCTTCCTGAGAACAGTTTTAAGTTCTGAGGTAGTTTCTGCTATATGTGAAAAACACCTTGTCTGTGGCTCTCCAGACAACACCTTCCCTTTGGTTCACTCATTAGCCCTCTCTGTAGTCCAGATGGCTACGCCGATGAAGATGGCTGTGGTGGTCTTCCAGTTGTATCCCACATGACTCATGAACAGATCAAAACCAAACAAAGAACTGATCCCTGTTTAAGGGAGGTGATTGCACAAATTGAAACTGGACTAAAAGTTCCACCAGCTGTACGAACTGAACTTCCTGACATCAACTTGTTACTCCGAGAGCTCAGTCGACTTGAAATGTGCAATAACATCCTTTACCGCACTCGTCAAGACGGAGGAAATGTTACTTACCAGCTCGTCTTACCTGAACAACTCTGCGATTCAGTCTTTCAAAGCCTCCACTGTGACATGGGCCATTTAGGCACAGAGCGTACTTTGGATCTCGCCAGAACAAGGTTCTATTGGCCTCGCATGGCGGCGGATATTGAAAAGAAGATCAAGACATGTAATCGCTGCATAAGACGTAAAACCACTCCAGAACAAGCTGCTCCGCTTGTCAATATCAAGTCCACCCGACCGCTTGAACTCGTCTGTATGGATTTCCTGTCCATTGAGCCCGATCAAAGTAGCACGAAAGATGTGCTCTTGTTAACTGATCATTTCACGAAATACGCTATAGCCATTCCTACCAGCAATCAGAAAGCTCAGACCATTGCAAAGGCACTTTAGGACAACTTTATAGTCCACTACGGGATACCCGAATGGTTACTTAGTGATCAGGGTCCCAATTTTGAGTCCCATATCATAAAAGAACTTTGCAAAATCATGGGCATTTGCAAAATCCAGACGACACCCTATCATCCCAGAGGTAACCCGGTAGAACGTTTCAATAGAACGTTATTGAGCATGCTGGGCACTCTGGAGGAAAAGAACAAAACTCATTGGCACAACTATGTGAAACCACTTGTACATGCGTACAATTGTATGAAGAATGACACTACTGGTTTTGCCCCGTATGAGTTAATGTTCTGTTGTCAGCCGAGATTGCCCATCGACCTTGCATTTGGGCTCCCGTTTCACAACAAAAGTTTCAAGTCACATTCCCAGTACATTGAAAAACTGAAGACAACTCTACAAGAAAGCTACAAACTAGCAACAGAAAATGCTAACAAGATGGCTGAAAAAACAAAACAAGATTTGATATGCGAGTGAAGCCCTCTAAACTAGAACCAGGCAACAGAGTTTTGGTACATGCAGTCCGCCTCAAAGGCAAGCACAAACTAGCAGACAGGTGGGAAGCTGAAATCCACATTGTGGTGAGCCAAGCAGGTGACTTGCCTGTTTACACTATAAAACCTGAGACAAAAGATGGTCCTGTTTGCACCGTTCACCGCGACCTCTTGCTTCCCTGTGGTTTTCTTGCCCCTGTTGAAGACGAACCTGTCCAACCAAAACGTGTCCACAAACCTAAGACAAGACAATCACCTGAACAAAGTGAGGAATGTGAGAATTCAGAACCGGAAAATGAAGATGTCTATTGGTACAGAGAAGAGCCAATCCAAACGCCCATAAAGCTCACTCGAGTTTATGAAATTCCCTATCCAAAGACATTCTTTAAAGGAAACATTCCTGCTGAAACTCACTTACCTGAGAATGGCAACCAAATAGAAAATGTCATTTCACCTAGATGCGACAACTTACCGAATGATGGAAACCTGAAGGAAACTGAAAGAAATGTGGAACCATCGACCAATGAGAATGGAACTGGAAGTGAAACCAACTCACCTGATAAAAGTACCTGTGATGAACCTGTGGAAGAAAAAGAAGTCCCACAGACTGTGAGACACTCCGAGAGGACAACCTCCCAGCCAGAAAGACTACAGTATAGTCAGTTGGGAAACCCTCTCCTAACTGTTGCCCAGTCCCTGTTTCAAGGATTAAACCTGGCTTTTACCAGAGCCTTAACAGAGACAGATCCTAAGATTATTCAAACCTGGCTTTTACCAGAGCCTTAACAGAGTCAGATCCTAAGATTATTCCCATGAACACTAGTTCTCCCGTCATTACTATTTAGCTAATCCCATGCAAAGGGACTTGCATGATTCTAAGGGGGATAGTGTAACCCAGTGTTAAAAACGTGATTAAAAATATGAATGTCGATACCGCTTTAAGAAGAAGTGGGGACATTCATTTCACAATGGGAGTAGATAGTTTAACATGAATTAAATTATAAATATTGACACCACTTTTAAAAAGAAAAACACCCATTTCACAATGGGAATACATAATTTGAATATGAATATTTAAATAAATATATATTCATAAATAGTTAGGAACGTTTTCTAGAATATTCTGATAAAGTTCCTAGTATTGTGTGTTGATATTTATTGTAACCAATGGCTACGCCGAAGCGCTCTCTCCCTGGGTCTGGGATGACTTGCATTTTTGGCTCAGTCACGCCAGACGCCAAAAGACACAGACCAGAGAGAGAGACGGTCCTTGGTGATATGGCGACGCTAACGTGCTGGTAGCAGCCTTTGCCTGGATAAAACCCTTTAAATTGATTGGGATCCAAAGGTTGTCGACGCCGTTGAGCGCAGGAACTCCATTGAAGCACGAGCCACTTGGCACGGTCAGGTTCTTTCTTCTTTTTTTTTCTTCCTTTGGACTGGTTTGACCAGAGCGTGGATCTCCAAATCTGGATGGCGAGCCGAAGCCCGAACCCTATGAACTGCTAAAGGTGACTCCACTAGTCACCTGGAAAGGACCAAAACAGGACTGTGAATTTTGTAAATATATTTGGAGTATTTTGTTTTTATTTTCTCTATTTTATCGCGCTATGTATTTATTTTTGTGTACATAATTGTAAATAATATACATAGTTGCAAGTTCCATATACGGCTGTGTATGTGTCGTCTGTTGCTGCACCTCCGAGGCTCCTACGAACCCAGAGTCGGTCTGACCTGGCCCAATTATCCCTCTGCTCAGGTAGTAAAGTTAAAGTCCAAATGTCACGTAATAGGGTCCTTAAAATGTCTTGAAACTAGATATAAAAGGGAACTGATCCGTTCGGGTCTTGGTGCATATGCTTCAGTAACGCCGGAACATTCGTTAATTTAAAACTGCCGCGCTTGGCCTGACGTTACCACTCAGGGCCCCCGGAATCGCCTGGGGAAGAAGGCGGAAGTGACGAAACAGACTGTACCCTAGTTTGATGCTTGGGGTATCCCGACTGATTGTTTATATGGAGACTGGAAGATTGAAGTGAGCAACAAGAAAGAAAAAATTGGATATTTCACCCATACCGTAAAACGGGGCTATAAGGGACAGCTGGGTAATAAGGAACACTTTTCTGTGAAATTTTTTAAGTGTAATTCTGCTTTTTTTTATTTTGAGCAGGACGCAGAAAAGTGTCCCTTATTACCCAGCCGTCCCTTATAGCCCCGTTTTACGGTACCCATACCCATAGATATGTGTATTTTTACATACCTGTCAAGTGATACGTTTTCGCCGTATTTTAATACGGGGAAAATGCAGTTTTAGCAAATACGGGCGTATTGCCATTTCTGTACGCCCAAAAGAAAAATATACGGGAAACCTCAGTGGAGGCACCGCATATTTTTAATACATAGACAGTTTTTTTCCTTTGTTTGTGGAAGGCAATCACTATTTTTGTTCTTAGTTACCCCTCGTTACCAACGTAACAACGACCAACAATTTTATCCTTAGAAATAAATCATCTATCGTATTGCTGGATGGCACTCAACAAAACATATTTTTCTTGATATGCATTAAATAATATATGTTATAGGGTTAGCCTCGACAGACCCCCTTCGGCTTCCCAATTTTGCCAGTGGTTATAATTAATTTAAACATCACAGATTTCTTTTGGCTTACCATTCAACATTCTGGAGGCGATTAATGTCCAATTTAATGACATTTTCCACTGGTTCTGCTCTCTGGTCATCGTCGGAACTGTTGTCATCAGACAAAGCATCTGATTCCGTCTCGGACGGCTCGAACCTGTAAGGTTCTATGCCTCTGTCACTGTCTGAACCACTGTCATCAGTATCTGGGGTGTCGTCTTCCCTGAATTGTAAGTCCGATTCACCAGAGGACAAAACTAAACTAATTTGTTCACAATCGCTGTCACTTTCCGTCATGATTGTCCAATGTTGATAAGTGTGAATGTGGATACGGCAGGGCAGCCAGGGTGAAATTTGTGACGTCAAAAACATGGCCGCGGTCCGGATTGGCTGTCACACACTGACAGCCGCTAGGGGGGCCTTCGCCTGGTGTATTTTGTGCAATTATGTAAATACGGGTGGGTGATATGGTCTCCGGTATGAATATTTTGTTTAAGCTATGTGTATTTTATCAAAATTCGTTGGCATTTGGAAAAAAAAATTACGTGACATTTGGACTTTAAGGTAACTACATTGCCATAACACACCACTACCAAAAAGGGTACTACACCTAAAGTGAGTAGGGTGAGTGGGTGTTAGTAAGGGTTACACACATAAATCTGGCAAACGCAGGTGTTAGTGGGTGTTACCCAATTACCCAGCCCTATTATACCCTGGTATTACCCCAGTGATATTATACCCTGTATTACCCCCATTGTATTACAGTGGTACATTGTTACAAAATTTGGCGAGACAAGTAAGTGTCACAGGACAGTGATACTGTGTTACACCTGCTTTCTACAGGCATGCAGAAATACTTGCTTATACTTGGTTTCTACGGGCATGGACGGGTATGCAAAAGTATAATTCAAGAAATCTGTGTGTCTGTGTGTCTGTCTGTGTGTCACGACCATAGGATTCGCTAAAAGATCATAGGATCGCCTATGATGTTCCTATGATCTCTACATGATGTCTATATGACATCATACAGACACTGTCACGCCCATAGGACTCGCTCAAAGATCATAGGATTGCCTATGATATTCCTATGATCTCTACATGATATCTATACGACATCAAATAGACACCATAGTATAAAGTGATTCAAGAAAATCTGTGTGTGATCAAAGGCCTCACTAAAGGCGCTTTTCCACTAGCCCCAATTAGAAAACCCGACTCGACTCACTTTGATTCGGTTCTGCCTCGGTTGCTTTTCAACATTACTGCCGGCACACCTGCTGGCACACCTGCGGTGGGTGGGATTTCTTGAACAGCAAGGCGGCGCGAGGCGGCGCCACACTCCCGTGACGTGAAACACGCGACCGAATCCTCCACAACAAAGAAAATGGCTGATGAGGAGAGAAGGAAGGAGAGAGGAATGACTGTGACATGAAACTTGTGAAATCTATGGTGCTGACTTGTTGTGCTCTGCACAATCTGTGTGAGTGTCATGGAGAGACGTTTGACACTACATTGGATGATGCAGTAGATGAACCAGTGATGGCAGCGGCACAGGGAGCAGCGGAGCAGGGTGCCGATATATGAGATGCTGTGATGCAGTACTTGTCTAGCAATAGGTAGAAATGTAATTTTGCCCACATTTATGTGCATACATATTTCAAAAGTGTTTTTTGTAAATAAAATGTTGTGCATGTTCCATCTACCTGTCCTCTGTTGTTCATAACGCTTATCTGTTAAGAAGGTGCGAAGCCATCAGCATAATGATCAGTCCACACTTCTCACTGTTGTGATAATTGCTCACGCTGAGCGCTCTGCCAGCCCCGTACGCTGTGGGGGTCACACACGACGTGTTCCTCCACACTCTCATTTTTTTTCCCGTATATTTTTCTTTTTGGCGTACAGAAATGGCAATACGCCCGTATTTGCTAAAATTGCATTTTCCCCGTATTAAAATACGGCGAAACCGTATCACTTGACAGGTACTGTATGTAAATACATGCAGAAACACCGCACAGGCCATCTTCACAAAAATCCAGCTCGACAAGCCACTTTTGCTTAGGTGGAAATGCAAATTGAACTATAAATCATGTGCTGATACATGTCATATTCCCATGTAAAGGTCTCCCACTTTTACTTAAAAATTGATTTTTAATTTTTGGGAAAAGGTAATATAAATTTTGCACAACTTGTTGGTAACAACATAGACGTGTCAGAGCGCAGCTAGGCTCCGGGAAACAACAACAACCGTAGTCCAAGAGAATAAGTCCAAACACGAGGAGCAGGCTGAACAGAACAACTCACTGTGTGCAGGGCGAAGACAATCCAATGCACCGACGATGCACAGGAGGGCAGACAGGCCTTAAGTAACACCAGCCCTGATGATGCCAGTGCGAATCAGTGATTGCAGAGATGATGGAAAGCAGGTGTGAATGATAGTGTGTGTATGGATGAGAATGTGTGTGTGAATCTGAGCAGGGAGAGGAGCGGACGATGACAGATCGGAATCACCTGTCAGGAACTGACAGGAGAGGGGGGAGTGGCTACCAGAGGCAAAAGGTACAGAAAAATATATGGAAGGCCAAACGTAGCATAAACCACAGATAATATGGGACAGGAAACCGTCATGAAGCCTGAGCTTGGGAACCACCAGCTCGGCTCATGACATCTTTGTTTTATTATCCTTTCTGGGTAGAGTATGGCAGGCTGAAACTGTGTTTACGTCAACCTTTATGTTTCTGCTTTCAAGGAACTGAAGCACCTGGTTTTCCAAGGAGACTGATTCACTTGGGGGAGCCTCCTCAACTCTCATTCCTGCTGTAGCATGAGCATATGATTGATATTTAATGTCTAGTCCACTAATGATTAAATCATCCATGCGAGTATATTGTTCAAGATCCTCGATGCATCGCTCCAAGTCTGCAATTTTTTTGTCTCTTTCCTTAATTGTTAATTTCAGCTCTCGGACTTCCTCCATTAGCCCTAATAATTTGGACTGCTGATTGGCCACTTTGGTAAGTTCTTCTGACATGAAGTTCAGAGATTTTTTAATCTTTTCCATTTCTTCTTTCTTTGGCGGCAATTTTTACTGACCTGGTGATAGCAGGATTATTTCTGCTGGTGTTGCCGGTATCTGGTCCAGCTGATCTCGGATCTGGCTGGGGCCTCAGCTAGCCCCTCCACTTACCGCCGCTGTAGTTGAGCGCCGATCCAGCTGGGTCCTCGGTTAGCTACTCCACTCCTCTGCTGTTCTCCGCCGTCTACCGCTGCTGTAGTTGAGCTCCGATCAGGCTCCTATCCAGCTGGGGCCTCGGTTACCTCCTCCGCCCAGCCCCGCCACTTACCACCGCTGCATTTGAGCTCCGATCCGGCTGGGGCCTCAGTTAGCTCCTCCGCTGAGCTCCACCGCCTATCGCTGCGGTAGTTGAGCTCCGATCCGGCTCCTATCCAGCTGGGGCCTCAGTTAGCTCCTCCGCCGAGCCCCAATCACAAGATTCTAAGAATCAAATCAGGGGCACAGCTGGTATCAACAAGATGAGGAGGAAGGACAGCAAGCCAATGGCTAAGACGAGGCACAGCACTCCAGCGACCGCAGCAAATCTTGTTTTTTCCCAGGGCCACAGTGACTTCTGCTTAGTCACAGACAGGTATTCTATTAACGGAGCTTTTATTAACAGAAACAAATGAAAACACCTACAGACTTTCAGTGCTCTCCAGCAAGCCAGGTGGTCCACGACGAAAGAGGACTAGCCTCTTCCGCCCTCAGCCTTTATACCCTGGGTGGTGTCACTACCGGAAACGGTATTTCGCCACCCCTGTTGATTCCTTGTCCAACCTGGCCGCCATCTTACTACTACCTTCATTCCCATATGTAACAGTGACGTGTTTACACCTGCTTTCTATGGGCATGCAGAAATACTTGCTTATACTTGGTTTTTACAGGCATGCACAGGTATGCACTAGTGTACAGTGGGGTAAAAAAGTATTTAGTCAGCCACCAATTGTGCGAGTTCTCCCACTTAAAAGATGAGAGAGGTCTCCAATTTTCATCATAGGTATACCTCAACTATAATAGACAAAATAAGAAAAAAAAAATCCAGAAAATCACATTGAAGGATTTTTAATGAATTAATTGGTAAATTCCTTAGTAAACTAAGTATTTGGTCAATGACAAAAGTTCATCTCAATACTTTGTTATATACCCTTTGTTGGCAATGACAGAAGTCAAACATTTTCTGTAAGTTTTCACAAGGTTTTCACACACTGTTGCTGGTATTTTGGCCCATTCCTCCATGCACATCTCCTCTAGAGCAGTGATGTTTTGGGGCTGTCGCTGGGCAACACAGACTTTCAACTCCCTCCAAAGATTTTCTATGGGGTTGAGACCTAGAGAATGGCTAGGCCACTCCAGGACCTTGAAATGCTTCTTACGAAGCCCCTCCTTCGTTGCCCGGGCGGTGTGTTTGGGATCATTGTCATGCTGAAAGACCCAGTCATGTTTCATCTTCAATGCCCTTGCTGGTGGAAGGAGGTTTTCACTCAAAATCTCACGATACATGGCCCCATTCATTCTTTCCTTTACACGGATCAGTCGTCCTGGTCCCTTTGCAGAAAAACAGCCCCAAAGTATGATGTTTCCACCCCCATGCTTCACAGTAGGTATGGTGTTCTTTCTCCTCCAAACACGACAAGTTGAGTTTTTACCAAAAAGTTCTATTTTGGTTTCATCTGACCATATGACATTCTCCCAATCCTCTTCTGGATCATCCAAATGCTCTCTAGCAAACTTCAGACGGGCCTGGACATATACTGGCTTAAGCAGGGGGACACGTCTGGCACTGCAGGATTTGAGTCCCTGGCGGCATAGTGTGTTTCTGATGTAGCCTTTGTTACATTGGTCCCAGCTCTCTGCAGGTCATTCACTAGGTCCCCCCACGTGGTTCTGGGATTTTTGCTCACCATTCTCGTGATAATTTTGACCCCACGGGGTAAGATCTTGCGTGGAGCCCCAGATCGATGGAGATTATCAGTGGTCTTGTATGTCTTCCATTTTCTAATAATTGCTCCCACAGTTGATTTCTTCACACCAAGCTGCTTACTTATTGCAGATTCAGTCTTCCCAGCCTGGTGCAGGTCTACAATTTTGTTTCTGGTGTCCTTTGACAGCTCTTTGGTCTTGGCCATAGTGGAGTTTGGAGTCTGACTGTTTGAGGTTGTGGACAGGTGTCTTTTATACTGATAACGAGTTCAAACAGGTGCCATTAATACAGGTAACGAGTGGAGGACAGAGAAGCCTCTTAAAGAAGAAGTTACAGGTCTGTGAGAGCCAGAAATCTTGCTTGTTTGTAGGTGACCAAATACTTACTTTACTGAGGAATTTACCAATTAATTCATTAAAAATCCTTCAATGTGATTTTCTGGATTTTTTTTTTTCTCATTTTGTCTCTCATAGTTGAGGTATACCTATGATGAAAATTGGAGACCTCTCTCATCTTTCAAGTGGGAGAACCTGCACAATTGGTGGCTGACTAAATACTTTTTTGCCCCACTGTATACACAGTATAAATTTATATACAGTATATTACAGTGGATATAAAAAGTGTACACACGACATCAAAGATCAAAAGCAGTCATCACTCACGATCATAGGACTCGCTATGACATCATCAAAGATCAAAGGCAGGCATCACTGAACGAGTGCTGACATGCTTTCTTACACCTGTTTTCTACAGGCATGCAGAAATGCTTGCTTATACGTACTTGGTGTCTACAGGCATCTACAGGTATGCACTAGTTTATGCAAACAGGTTATTGTAAGTTTTTTATTTTTTTATTTTTCCCCTTTGTTTTTCAGTTGGGTTGTAAGGATATAGGTCACATTAATGGTGGAAAAAGTTTTGAAATAATTTATCTTGGTGTCACACCACCGGAGTGGTGGCTCAGTTGGTAGAGCATCCGCCCCACACCCGGGAGGCAGGGGTTCAAATCCCGGCCGGGTCATGCCAAAGACCATATAAAAGTGGAACTTCCTACCGTCCAGCTTGGTGCTCAGCAATAACGGAATGGAGGAGGGAAATCTGTGGCGGGGCCTTGCATGGCAGCAGCCCTCTGATTCTCCACTGGGGTGTGTGTGATTGACACTGTAGATAGGTAAAGCACAATCTCGTTCTACTGTACATGATTGGTTGTACGGTTGAATGACAATAAGGGTGATTTAATTTTTTTTACATCACGAAAACCTGGCATTTGAACAGGGATGTGTAGATTTTTTCTATCCATATATAGATATATAACAACATACAGTTAGGCCCAGAAATATTTGGACAGTGACAAAAGTTTTGTTATTTTAGCTGTTTACGAAAACATATTCAGGATACAATTATATAATCAATATGGGCTTTAAGTGCAGACTCTCAGCTGTAATTTGAGAGTATTCACATCCAAATTGGAGCAAGGGTTTAGGAATTACAGCTCTTTAATACGTAGCCGCCTCTTTTTCAAGGGACCAAAAGTAATTGGACAATTGACTCAGAAGGCTGCAAAAAAAAAAAAATAACAAGGCTGCATGGGCTCTTCCCTCGTTAACCCATCATCAGTTAAGCAGTTAAAAGATCTGGAGTTGATTCCAGGTGCGGCGTTTGCATTTGGAAGCTGTTGCTGTCAACACACAACATGCGGTCAAAGGAGCTCTCAATGGAGGTGAAACAGACCATCCTGAGGCTGAGAAAAAAGAAGAAATCCATCAGAGAGATAGCAGAAATGTTAGGAGTGGCCAAATCAACAGTTTGGTACATTCTGAGAAAAAAAGAGCAATAATTTAGAAGATAAGAAAAATAAGAGCAGTGAATATACATATGTACACATATGTGGCGGTTTGGGATAACCCCCACAACAGACTAGGGACAGGCACGGCAATGTGTGTATTAATGTCTACAGACAGCCGCTCCTTCTGGCTTTTTCCGCTGAACTACTGTGATGTAATGTGCCATTCATGCATTGTTTCACTACTGTGATGTTAATGTGCCATTCATGCATTGTGTTCATGCATCATTCATGCATTGTGTTCATGCATCCTGTCCTTACTGCGTCTCTCAAATGCAAATGCCCTACCTACTGCTGTGAATGCCTTTCATGTATTGTCTGTAGTTGGGTATATATGCTGCACCATTCTGTAAATCTGCCTCTCTCACTCTCTTTGACTGTTGCTGCTGACACACACACTCTGTGTCTCTTTGCTAGAGAGCCTGAGGACCCCGCTCCAGTCTGCTCACACTGGGCTGGAGCGGAGTTCCTATGATGGCGGTGTGATTTAATAAACCTACTTAAAACCTCTCATCGCTGCCTTTATTTTATCATCCGCCATATTGGTGACCCCGAGGATGCACATGCTTTGTGCATCACAACTTTCTGGCTTGGACAGCCACGCTGCCGGCGAACGCAGCACCCGGCGGTGATGCTCCGACGACAAGCGAACGCAGCAGCTCCCTTCTGCTTCAGGGAACTCTCCGGACATCACCCACGACCGGGAAAACCACAGCAAACTTCATGGTGGGATCTGCACGCCTAGATCGACACATCCACGCTGGGACCGGCCGCTCTCACAGCTCCTCCACACAAGAGCGCACGCACCTCATCCTCTCTCCACGACGGCGACCTCCAGGGCCGGCAGAGAACGCAGCGTGTGGACCTGAACGCACCATGGCCGAGCGAGTGACAAAGATCGTCTCCTCCCTCTCACCTCTCCAACGCATCTGCACGAGCCCGAGGGACAAAAATAGTCTATTCCCTCTCACCGCTCCAACGCACCATGACCAATCTACAGCCACAGCTCAACATGGATGATTATCGGCGCCGACTGCGCTGATCTCCACCAAGATTCCGGACCCTGACTCGCCTCTCCAGCGGCCCACCCACGCACGGAACCCCGGCACATGCACCGGGGAGATACGAGGACGGCGCACCACGCACGGGACAAATACGGCTCTACAGACTGCCATCGTCCTTCGCCGCTGCACACAGAGCCTTCAGGGCTGCTCGCACACCTGAAGCACGCACGCAGCTCGCTCACAGGGTTTTCCAATGGTCTCAGCCACGGCGCACAAGGGGATTCAGCCGTCAGCTTTCCCGAGGGCTTTAGGGCTGCGCCCGCACCTAAAGTCAACACGCCAAGTCCCTCTGCTTTTGTTTTTTTTTACAGCCGCTCCTGTTTTTCTTCATGGCCGCTGTTAATCCTCGCAGGACTTAACCGCGAGAGGAGTCAGTGACTAATTTTTCTTCTTGTGGTTCTCCGCACGTTCAACGGGACAGCCCCTCGACATCGCGGAACAACAAGCAATTTTTGCACGGCCCGGACGATTTCACCGTCCCCGGCCGGCATTTACTACCCCCCACCCCCCTCCACCTTCGCCTGCACAGAGCTTTCCCTGCTCGCTGCCCAAGCTGGACTATCGAGGTCTCGGCCCCCTGCCGAGCCCTCTGGGGGGGGGGAGCGTGTGGCGATTTGAGATAACCCCCACAACAGAATAGGGACAGGCACGGCAATGTGTGTATTAATGTCTACAGACAGCCGCTCCTTCTGGCTTTTTACGCTGCACTACTGTGATGTAATGTGCCATTCATTCATTGTTTCACTACTGTGATGTTAATGTGCCATTCATGCATTGTGTTCATGCATCCTGTCCTTACTGCGTCTCTCAAATGCAAATGCCCTACCTACTGCTGTGAATGCCTTTCATGTATTGTCTGTAGTTGGGTATATATGCTGCACCATTCTGTAAATCTGCCTCTCTCACTCTCTTTGACTGCTGCTGCTGACACACACACTCTGTGTCTCTTTGCTAGAGAGCCTGAGGACCCCGCTCCAGTCTGCTCACACTGGGCTGGAGCAGAGTTCCTATGATGGTGGTGTGATTTAATAAACCTACTTAAAACCTCTCATCGCTGCCTTTATTTTATCATCCGCCATACATAAATATATAAATATATATACACAGTGCGGAGCATTGTAGCTAGATGCAATAAACAGCATAACCGTCTATTTAGTTACCCTACATGGTATGAATATGTACCCATACATATTGTCACCCTCCGTAGCAACTGATATTGTCCTAGCTGTATACTGGAGGGGACATTTGTCACATTTGGGCTGCACGGTGATGCAGTGGTTAGCACTGCGGCAGCACAGTTTACCCTTGGCCGGGGGATCGTGGGGATCGTGGGATCGTGGGTTCGATCCCAGCCCCCGACCAACAGTGATCTGTGTGGAGTTTGCATGTTCTCCCCGTGTATGCGTGGATTTACCCCAGGATTTCTCCGGTTTCCTCCCACATGCCAAAAACATGCAGGTTAGGTTAATTGGAGACTCTATAGTGGCCCTTGGTGTGAATGTGTGTGTGAAGGGATGGTGCTGTATTGTGGCTGCTTCATCCATCCAGGTGGTGGATGACCCTTAATTTCTGTAAAGCGTCTTTGAGTGTCTATGATAAAGCGCTATATAAATCTAATGCATTGATTGATTTGTGTAAGTCTGTTGCATCTTTTGCATTCAATACTATTAGGTCATCACGTTTTGGTTTTTTTTTGCTATCTCTGCGAGCAGCCCTGCTTAGGTTATAAAGTCTGACAGCCGTAGGTAGGAAGGACCTGCAAAACCTCTCGGTCGCACACCTAGGATGATGTAGTCTACTGCTAAATGAGCTCCTCAGTGCGTTCAGTATGTCCTGCATAGGGTGGGACTTGGACTCCAGCAGAGATGACAGTTTAGCCACCATCCTTCTCTCTCCTATCTCCTCCACTGGGTCAAGGCGCTGCCCCAGGACAGAGCTAGCTTTCTTGATCAGTTTGTTCAGTCTCTTCACCGCCAGGGACTCAAATCCTGCAGTGCCAGACGTGTCTCTTCCTATCGGCTGCTGTAATGCCACTGCCCCAGCAGACCACTCCAAAAGTGATGGCTGATGCCACCACCGTGTCGAAGAATGTCTTCAGGAGCACCCCTTGTACACCAAAAGACCTGAGCCTCCTCAGTAGGAACAGCCTGCGCTGTCCCTTCTTGTAGAGTGCGTCGGTATTGTGTGACCAGAGTGGAGTAAAGAGTAGAGATATGGAAATAATTTGCAGCGCCTTCACTGGAAAACTCCCTACGGTCCCCAACCACTTGGTACCAAGCAGAAAGGAAAAACATAAAAAATTTATTCTGTTAGTCTGAATTGTCTGTTGGAACCTGTGTTTTTCCGGAAAAAAAAATACAGACAAAATTCCTATGCCTAACTCCTACCTGTCTATCTGTTGTGCGTCTTGACACACGCACACACACATACAGTGGGGCAAAAAAGTATTTAGTCAGCCACCAATTGTGCAAGTTCTCCCTCTTAAAAGATGAGAGAGGTGTCCAATTTTCATCACAGGTATACCTCAACTATGAGAGACAAAATGAGAAAAAAAAAAATCCAGAAAATCACATTGTCTGATTTTTAAAGAATTTATTTGCAAATTATGGTGGAAAATAAGTCTTTGGTCACCTACAAACAAGCAAAATTTCTGGCTCTCACAGACCTGTAACTTCTTCTTTAAGAGGCTCCTCTGTCCTCCACTCATTACCTGTATTAATGGCACCTGTTTGAACTCGTTATCAGTATAAAAGACACCTGTCCACAACCTCAAACAGTCAGACTCCAAACTCCACTATGGACCAGACCAAAGAGCTGTCAAAGGACACCAGAAACAGAATTGTAGACCTGCACCAGGCTGGGAAGACTGAATCTGCAATAGGTAAGCAGCTTGGTGTGAAGAAATCAACTGTGGGAGCAATTATTAGAAAATGGAAGACATACAAGACCACTGATAATCTCCCTCGATCTGGAGCTCCACACAAGATCTCACCCCGTGGGGTCAAAATGATCATGAGAGCAGCGGTGAGCAAAAATCCCAGAACCACACGGGGGGAACCTAGTGAATGACCTGCAGAGAGCTGGGACCACAGTAACAAAGGCTACCATCAGTGACACACTACGCCGCCAGGGACTCAAATCCTGCAGTGCCAGACGTGTCCCCCTGCTTAAGCCAGTACATGTCCAGGCCCATCTGAAGTTTGCTAGAGAGCATTTGGATGATCCAGAAGAGGACTGGGAGAATGTCATATGGTCAGATGAAACCAAAATAGAGCTTTTTGGTAAAAACTCAACTTGTCGTGTTTGGAGGAGAAAGAATGCTGAGTTGCATCCAAAGAACACCATACCTACTGTGAAGCATGGGGGTGGAAACATCATGCTTTGGGGCTGTTCTTCTGCAAAGGGACCAGGACGACTGATCCATGTAAAGGAAAGAATGAATGGGGCCATGTATCGTGAGATTTTGAGTGAAAACCTCCTTCCATCAGCAAGGGCATTGAAGATGAATCGTGGCTGGGTCTTTCAGCATGACAATGATCCCAAACACACCGCCTGGGCAATGAAGGAGTGGCTTCGTAAGAAGCATTTCAAGGTCCTGGAGTGGCCTAGCCAGTCTCCAGATCTCAACCCCATAGAAAATCTTTGGAGGGAGTTGAAAGTCTGTGTTGCCCAGTGATAGCCCCAAAACGTCACTGCTCTAGAGGAGATGTGCAAACTCCACACAGATCACTGTTGGTCAGGGGCTGGGATCGAACCAGGGATCCCATGGCCAAGGGTGAGTTGCTGTGCTGGCGCAGTGTTTACCACTGTGCCACCGCACTGCCCAGTTGTATGCGGTTGTGCGATGAATTGTGACGCCCAGGCTCCAGAACATTGCGGACCAGAGGTCGGAAACAAACTGAGAGCCCCGATCGGATGTGATGTCCGAAGGGGTGCCAAAATGTGCCACCCATGTTGTCAAAAAGGTGTGTGCCACGTCTGCGGACACGGTGGAAGCTAGCAGGACTGCTTCTGGCCATCGTGTGGTGCGGTCCACCACTGTCAGGAGGTGCGTGAACCCCTGCGATGGCAGGAGGGGGCCCACGAGGTCCATGTGAATGTGGTCGAACCTCTTAGCCGGGATATGGAACGGCTCCAAAGGGGCCTTTGTATGCCTGTGCACTTTGGCTCGTTGGCACGCTACGCAGGCTGCAGTCCACTTTTTCACCTGTTTGTGCAGGCTCGGCCAGAGGAACTTTGCTCCCACCATTTTGACTGATATGCGCACTCCTGGGTGCGCCAGGGAGTGAACGGACTCAAAAACGCGGCAGCGCCAAACGAGTGGGACCACCGGGCGTGGGCGTCCTGTGGAGATGTCATAGATTGGGAAGGGGGGCCCCGTCTTGCAGTACTCTGCTCTCTAGCCTTAACCCTGTTGGTCCAGACTGGAGTGCGCACACGTCCGCATCGCCAATCTGCTCTGCGGCCATGGCCATGTAATCTATCCCTACGTAGATTGAGGCCACTAGGATGTCATCCAGGTAGACGAACACAAATGGCAGATCGCACAACACCGCATCCATCATGCGTTGGAATGTCTGTGCCGCACCATTTAATCCGAAAGGCATGCGTAAAAACTCAAACAGACTAAATGGGGTTATTACTGCCGTTTTAGGTATGTCCTCCGCGCGCACCGGGACCTGGTGGTAACCACGGATCAGGTCTATCTGAGAAAAAATACGTGCCCCGGCGAGGTGAATGGAAAAATCCTGAATATGGGGTATCGGGTAGCGGTTGTGCACTGTGGCGTTGTTTAATCTGTGGAAATCTCTGCAAGGTCACCACGATCCCTCGGCTTAGGGACCATACAGTGGGGCAAAAGAGTATTTAGTCAGCCACCAATTGTGCAAGTTCTCCCACTTAAAAGATGAGAGAGGTCTCCAATTTTCATCATAGGTATACCTCAACTATGAGAGACAAAATGAGAAAAAAAAAATCCAGAAAATCACAATGAAGGATTTTTAATGAATTAATTGGTAAATTCCTCAGTAAAATAAATATTTGGTCACCTACAAACAAGCATTCTGGCTCTCACAGACATGTAACTTCTTCTTTTAGAGGCTCCTCTGTCCTCCACTCGTTACCTGTATTAATGGCACCTGTTTGAACTCATTATCAGTATAAAAGACACCTGTCCACACCCTCAAACAGTCAGACTCCAAACTCCACTATGGCCAAAACCAAAGAGCTGTCAAAGGACACCAGAAACAAAATTGTAGACCTGCACCAGGCTGGGAAGACTGAATCTGCAATAGGTAAGCAGCTTGGTGTGAAGAAATCAACTGTGGGAGCAATTATTAGAAAATGGAAGACATACAAGACCACTGATAATCTCCCTCGATCTGGGGCTCCACGCAAGATCTCACCCTGTAGGGTCAAAATGATCACGAGAACGGTGAGCAAAAATCCCAGAACCACACGGGGGGACCTAGTGTATGACCTGCAGAGAGCTGGGACCAAAGTAACAAAGGCTACCATCAGTAACACACTACACCGCCAGGGATTCAAATCCTGCAGTGCCAGACGTGTCCCCCTGCTTAAGCCAGTACAAGTCCAGGCCCGTCTGAAGTTTGCTAGAGAGCATTTGGATGATCCAGAAGAGGATTGGGAGAATATCATATGGTCAGATGAAACCAAAATAGAACTTTTTGGTAAAAACTCAACTTGTTTGGAGGATAAAGAACACCATACCTACTGTGAAGCATGGGGGTGGAAACATCATGCTTTGGGGCTGTTTTTCTGCAAAGGGACCAGGACGACTGATCCGTGTAAAGGAAAGAATGAAGGGGGCCATGTATCGTGAGATTTTGAGTGAAAACCTTCTTCCATCAGCAAGGGCATTGGAGATGAAACGTGGCTGGGTCTTTCAGCATGACAATGATCCCAAACACACCGCCCGGGCAATGAAGGAGTGGCTTCGTGAGAACCATTTCAAGGTCCTGGAGTGGCCTAGCCAGTCTCCAGATCTCAACCCCATAGAAAATCTTTGGAGGGAGTTGAAAGTCCGTGTTGCCCAGCGATAGCCCCAAAAAATCACTGCTCTAGAGGAGATGTGCATGGAGGAATGGGCCAAAATACCAGCAACAGTGTGTGAAAACCTTGTGAAGACTTACAGAAAGCGTTTGACCTCTGTCATTGCCAACAAAGGGTATATAACAAAGTATTGAGATGAACTTTTGTTATTGACCAAATACTTATTTTACCGAGGAATTTACCAATTAATTCATTAAAAATCCTTCATTGTGATTTTCTGGATTTTTTTTTTTCTCATTTTGTCTCTCATAGTTGAGGTATACCTATGATGAAAATTGGAGACCTCTCTCATCTTTTAAGTGGGAGAACTTGCACAATTGGTGGCTGACTAAATACTTTTTTGCCCCACTGTATGTAGTGGGGATGCCCATGGGCTGTTTGAGTGCCTGATGATGCCCAGTCTTTCCAAGTTGGCAAACTCCTGGCGTGCTATGGCCAGTTTAGCTGTGTCTAGGCGCCGAAGTCATGCAAAAACAGGCAGCCCGGTGGTGGTAATAACGTGCTCCACCCCGTGTTTAGTGATGGCCGCCGAAAACGTCGGGACCATGAGTGCTGGGAACTGGGTGAGCAGTGTGTGGAACTTGCCACCTCGAGCTGTGACGCTGGCTAGCGTTGTTGGTGCGGCTCCTCGAGCTGTACAGGGGAGGGAATCAAAAGACATTGCATTAATCAAGCGTCTGTTAGCAACATCGACTAGTAGTCTGTGTGCACACAAAAAATCAGCGCCTAAGATTGGGAAACTGCATGCCGCTATGACGAATGTCCACTGGTACGTACGGCCGTGTAGGGATACAGTCAGTGTCTTTTCACCAAAAGTCTTAATGTCCGAGCCGTTTGTGGCCGTCAGTTTGGGGCCGCTAGCACCCGCTAGCCGGTCAGCGTAGGACGGCAGGATGAGGCTCTTTTGGGAGCCGGAGTCCACGAGGAATCGTCTCCGAGCGTGAGTCTGTCACATAGAGCAGCTCGCTTTCTTCACCGGCGGTCGCAGCTGCTACCGACTGCCGGTCTTGGCGTTTCCCGAACACTTGAATTGGCATGGTGGCACGCATCGGCGTCCGTCCTCTCCAAAACGGCGGTGGTAGGAGCAGAGCGTGTCTCTCTGGCGCTTTCTGGCCCCCACTGCCGCTACCATCGCTGGCTCCTCGCTTCCGCTGGCCATCTCGCTGGGTTCCGACGCCGCTGCATTCACTGTGAGGGCTCTGGTGATGAGGATGATCCAATCTGCCTCCTGGGCTAGCGCATGGTAGTCACGCGCGGCCAGCAACGACGAGCTGGCAAGGACCGCTCTGGCCTCCATTGGGAGGTTCCAGAGGAAAAGGTGGGCAAACAGAAAATGCCGGTCGTCCGTGCCCATCAACGCCAACATCTTCTCCATCAGTTCGACCGCCGACTCATCTCCTAACTTGGAGCGCGTCAGGAGCCTCTCTGCTCTCTCGCAGTCCGAGAGCGTGTAGCGCCGGGTCAGCACGGCTTTGAGAGCCCCGTATCTGTCGCGGGCTGGGGGCTGTTGGAGCAGGCTCGCTACTTGCTGAGTCGTGCGAGCATCCAGCGCTGCGACCACATAGTAATATCTGGTGTCATCTGCCATTATTCCCCAGAGCCCGAACTGGGCCTTGTTGTGGAGGAACCAAGACTTCGGGTCGTGCAGCCAAAAGTCTGGTAGCAACACATGTTGCTGGGGCTTCCTGTCCGGGTGGTGTTTGCCTCGTGTTCCATTATTCGTCAAGGGTCACCTTTGTGGAAAGAGGAATAATCAGGCCAAGCATTCACAGCAGACAAACTTTATTCACTCTCTCACATCTCTCAGAATCAGAAAACATTGACCTCATGTTGCAGGGCCTCTCCTTTATAATACAACCTCACACCCCCTGCTGCCTGAGGTCTTGCATCACAATTCATTCTCGTATCACAATTCCTATTGTTCCCCAGCCGCTTAATCCCCATGCTCTTCCGGCAGAGGAATTTACTGCCTCTTCCTTCCTTCCAGTCTGAGATGAATACCACAGCAGGGTTCCCCCATAAAGTGAACGTGATGTAGTGATGCATTTGATTGATGAGACTGAGTGTTTCAGTGCCACTCAGCTGAAATTTGATTGGTGAAATTGGCGGAAGTTGACGAGGTTTGGCCAAAATTGCGGGAAAGTTGTGGTGATTGGAAAAAGTTGCAAGATCTCGCAGTAGTTGAGCTGATTGGCTGATTTCACGTGAATTGACTCAATTGCAACATTGCGAAATCCTGGAGGGACTGATATATATATATATATATATATACACACACACACACACACACACACACACAGAGTCATGTTAAAAAAATTAGGACACCCTGTATAAGCCTGTGTGATTTTTTTTTTAACATATTTGGATATATGGAAATTTAATGTCAATGTTAAAAAATACTGGGAGATTCATATAATACAACTAAACAATTAAAAATGAATTAAAGACTTTTTCCAAATTTTCTGTAAAATGTAATTCTAAACTAGAAAAGCACTCGAAGAGCGCAGACCTCCACCAAGCGCCACAGTTCCCCCCATACAGTGTTTGTGTGTACGTTTTCGGATTCCTTGACCATGAAAACATATGACTAGCAATTGGATTCACAATGATAGGATTAGTGGTTCAGTAGTTATTGATGAAAATGGCATTTTGCGTAATGGCGGTTTTCTTCTGGACGGTGATCCGGATCACCACCAAAATGTAATCATCTGTAGGATACCCCATTTCTGACAATCTGTGAAAATTTCATGAAAATCCGTCCATAACTTTTTGAGTTATCTTGCTAACAAACAAACAAACAGACAGACAGACAGACAAACAGACAGACAGACAAACCAACGCCGATGAAAACATAACCTCCTTGGCGGAGGTAACAAATAGTGAGGAATAAATGTCCTGGCGTCCCGACAGGCATGGAGGGACTGCGTGCCGGGCAGCAGCACTGCAGGTCGAGTGGGACCCCCCTGAGAGTTACGGAACGGGTTCAGGTCCGTGAGAAAGTGTCGGATGGCGGTTCCAGATGAGAGAAGAAGTCGTGGGTGAGGATAAGAGATGTTGTCGCCTGTGGGGTCAGCTTCGACCCCGGGGGCAGGCAGCTTCCCCGAACCAGTTTTATCTTTGGCTGCCCGTGGACTGTGGTATAACTTAAAAATTTTGATGTAAATATGTTTAAGTAATGTGCATATATCCATATGTGCATGTGTTTTAAATAAGTGTTTGAAATGAGTCTGGTGTACGTATGGATGTGTGTTGTTGGGGGTTAATTTTTGTGTGTTTTGTTTAGTATAGCAACACAGCGATATATTTTAGTTATAAATGGACACCTACTCTTAGTTTAATAGGGACAGAACAATCCGCCTGGCCGTGTGGGGTAGGACAGCGGTTCACCTGTCTCCCCTAGATTTTAGCTGTTTTGGGTGAATGTGTTATGCCATTACAGTTCATTGTTCCCCGCTATTTGCTTAGTGTATGATTTGGGTCCTAAATTGGGGTGGGTCTGAATTGTGTGTGTGTTTTGGACTTTTGTAAGGGGGAGGGGAATGTTGTGTGGAGAATGTAGTGTGTGCATGGCCCTTAGGGCTTGCCATAGCCGCCTTGGTGGTGACATCAGGCAGGCTGCGGCACTAGTATATATTCTGTGGTTCTCTCAATAAAGAGTGAGGTCACTGCTTGGCATAAGACGACTCCAGTCTCTGATTACCAACATAACACAGGGCTCATTAACATCACTGCAACACAATTCAGCATCCAACCAGCCAGCAGCTACAAATGGAGCTTGCTCTTTCTCCCATAGCAAACATCAACAACTTTTAAACAGATCAACACAAAACCATGGACCTCGTGTGTCACAACAGACACAGTTTCCCTTTTAGCAGAAAAATTCCAAACATAAACAAACAACCATCTTGCCTGTGATGACACCCCACCGTGCTGCAAAAACGGCGCGGGAGTGAATGGACATTACGAACACAGCTTGAGAATTTTTTTAGACTGGTACTCACCAGCAATGGGATTCAAAGCTATGATGATGAAAACAGGCAAATTACTGTCCGTTTCAGCTGCTAGAGGCTAGCTACAATCTAGCATGTAGCTACTAGCCAGCTAGCCAGCTTCCACAGAAGAACAACCCAACATCCAGGTGAAGTTTTATAGGCGGCTGTAACAATTATCCAGGTGAGAGCACTGACAGATAGCATTGTAAACTTAAACATGACAGCACTTTGGGGATTTCCATGGCTGTAATCCAGCTTGTTTGACTTCACAATGTCTGCATGGCGTGCACAGTGTCTGTAGCCAGAGCGGCTTTGGTATGGAGAGCCGCAAGGCCAAAAAGTACTGTTTGCACTTTCTGCTGTTAACTGCCATTAACCGCTATCACAAAATTTGCCACCGTTAAGGGGAAAAGCATTAACGGGCGACTAATGTGATAACACCAACACCATTAATATACAGTATATATATAAGATATATGTAAAATGGATATGTGTGTGTGCGTGTTTGTCTCCACCCCTGTGATCCTGCTCCCGGAAAAAAGTTCAGACTCAGAATTTAGAAATTTTTTTTTGCTTTAACCCCTGCGTGCTCACAGGAGGAGCACTGCCCAGAGAAGGAGCAGCAACCGGACTCACCTCAGTTCCTCGCCCAGCGTGACCCTCAGAGAGCCGCTGCAGAGCTGCAGGAGAGGGAGCCTGCATCTATCGGGAACCCCGGGACACAACAGCCCGGTGCAAGTTCTACCAATGGCAACAGCAACAAATCACCACAACCAGCACCAGTTGAGAGGGAAAAGAAGCCCCATAAGCATCAGCCTCCAGGAGCCACCGCTGAGCTGCAGGACGAAGAGTCCGTGACCGAACAGAATGCAACAGAACCACTGGATGTCTTCCGAATCCACGACTGGCATCAGCCTCCAGAAGCTGCTGCTGAGGCACAGGATGAAGAGTCCATAACCCAACAGGATGTAGCAGAACCACCACAACCTGGTGGATGCCCCGCAGCAGATGTGAGAGTCATAACATTACAACCATAATGCCGAATGCAGCCAAACAGAGCACCACTCACAATGATGAACTGGGTTCAGGTCTGCGGAACCAAGCGACCAGGCCCACAGTCAGCCTTAACATCTTCACCACCACCAATACCTACAAAGATCGCCACGCAGCTGAGACCAGCTGCCGTTCAGATGGCTGATGGATCGAGATGGCAAGCCAGCCATCTGCAGAAGGTGAGAGCAGCTGCCGCAGATCAAGACGCAGTGTTGGAGCTTACCCAGCTGGTGTGGGATCTCAGCTGTGACATTGTTGATGAGTGTGCCGCGATTCCAGTGTGATGGCACCCGGGCCTGTTGCAACTGGCGCCTCCAGGGGCACGTCTACCATAAGCTCGCCTCACGGCCCCTCCAACTGAACTGCCCTCCTCAGGGAAAAAAAAAAAAGAGGACTGTTTAGCTCGGGGTGCAGCTGCCTGTGGATAGTGGCAGAATAACCCATTCAGCCACACTGGGCTACTTCGTGGTCTACCCACTAGCCCTAGCTCGTTTGGGGGTTTCGTGATGCCAAATTGGGGAGTGTTGATTCGGTCTTGCATGTTGTTTTGTTTTTCCAAGGTGGGGGGGGGGGGCGGAATGTGGTATAAGGAATCACAGGTTTGGATGGCATCTGCGTGATGATGCAGCCATTTGGTGACGTCATCACGCCAAGCTGATATAATGTGACAGTCAGCCATCTTGGGTCTCTCTTGACTCTTGGCCATATAGCACTTGGCCTCCCATTAACAGACCAAGCTGTAAACTGTTGCATAGTGTATAATAAAGTTCATGTTCCAAACCAGCACCACTCTCCTTTGGTCATTCTGGGTTTCCTGACATAACAAGGTTGTCTCCTTCTTCTTCTTCTTCTTTTAGATTTGATTGGCGGTTGGCAACCAGCATACAGGTGCATTACCGCCACATATTTCACTCTGTATCATCACTCTATCTGGTCAGGAGCTGTAGTCCTTCTATCATCATTGCTGTGTCCAATCAAACCTCAACTCTATCTTCAGACATCACTCTTCTTCGTCTCCTCGTACTTCACTCTATATCATCACTTCCCTCTATATCATTTTGTAGGCTTCCTTTGAAGGAGAGTAGTTGCATCTCATTCTCTTCTGTCCCCTTGTGTTTGCTTCTTGTGTGACTTTTCGATCAGGGCCTGGCTCAGATCATTGCGTGGCCCTCACCAATTCTACTGAAGCTGCTGAGTGGGAAAGGTGGTGTCGCTTTTGCATACAAGGAGTCACAGGGGCCTTTCCAATTGCAGGTACTTGTGCTGTTCAGCTCCAGCTCTTGTGGCTGTGTCAAGGCACTCTCTGATCTCTGGATGACTTCTGTTCCTTAGGTGTACCATGTATGATCATTCCTGTGGTTTTACTATTTCACAGTTTTGAGATTCTCTCGTGCCCCGTCAAAGGCCAGCAGATCCGTGCAGGAACCTTTTTTTTTTTTTGTAAATTTGTAGCACATTTACAAAAGTAGGAAAACTCATCAACTTCCATGCTACAAGAATGATGTTTAGGGTATTTTTTACTGCTGTCAAATGTTACAATGGGTCAAATTAGATGCTAAGGCCGAATCTCAATGTCCTCCCTACACCCTGAAGCCCTGAGCCCTTGCAGACTCAGGCTGTTGCCATCAGTTGTGTTTCAGTGTGTGAGTCTGTGAGGGGATGAAGTGGTTTAAATTGGTAGAAAAGGGACACACTTGATGTCACCTTGGCAGCAGAAAGATTTATTTTTTCATCACAAAAATCAAAATCACCGGACAAAATAAAAAGTGATTACTGACAAAAAATAAAAATAGAAGCAAACAGGGGTACATTTACGAAGGATAAAAGGAAAATGATCCTGAAAGTTCAAGGCTGTGCATGTTTCCAGGGTCTTTGGAGGTTTTTGTGTAATTTCTTAAAATAAAATAGCAATTCTGTTTTAAATTATGTCATTCTCATTCATTCTTGCCCATCTACATTTATAACTAATATTTTCTTCTGGAAATAAAGGGGATCAAGTCATGTCTTATTTCATTTTCAGTATTACCATTTTCATTAAAAAAAAACAACCTTTTTAACCCTTTTGTTTTAACCAAACTTTTAATTTCTGTGACATCAAAACATATGACCAACCATTGTGATTCTCAGACCATTTATTTCAGACTTAAAACTTTCTTCAGGAATGTGTCATGACGTGTTAGTTTTTGACAGCTCACGCGCACGATACCAAACACAGGGTGAACCACACGGGGGGCACGTTTGACAGTTTTATTAATCTCAAAACACAGCGTTGCACAGCTACAGAATCAGTCATTCGCCAGAGGAAATGGACCTGCGGAGAGAGGACAAGAGCCGTGAGCTGAGGAGTGGAGTAAGGGGAAAATGGGAAAGCCAAATTGCCACTTACTTGGGAAATCCAGGGATGACTGGCAGGACCCAGCGGGGAATAGACGAACCAGCAGGGTAGGAGGGAGTAATGAAGCTGGTGGTGCCTGACCGGGGAGAAGAAGTTACTGATGGGCTGTGAGGTGGAGCAGGAGAGCGCGCGCAGTCCCGAGAACACACCTACACGGTGGCAGCAACCTGAAAGAAAGGAGAACACGGAGGTTAACAATGTGTTAACAATTCCGGTTAACAGCTAGTCCGTAGGACGGGCAGTATACCCAGACGAGCCAGCGTCGACTGCACGGAGGGAACCTCCTAAAGTATGCTGGCTGATGAGCGGGCGCAGGTGTGTCTTCTGCCTCAGGTGCCATGATGAGCTGGAGGAGATGGGACCGGAGGAGAGGGGCGCGCTCCCGCTTCTCATGACAGAATGAACTGAATTAAATGTGCTGCAGCCTCATAAGATGATTTAATTGATTACAACTGCAATCAGTTAAATCGTCTTTTTAAAAAATTGCATAACTAGCCCAAAAATTATTAAAATTAATATATTGAAATTAATTTTAAAAAACTAAAAATGTTCCTCCTCCTCCTCTTATCCACTACATGTAATTACCTGAGTGGCCTGGAGGTGGCAGTAGTGATGGGAAGGCAGGCTCCGGAGCTCCAAAGGGTGCTCTGAGCTTATCCCGGATATATTTGGCGAAGTGTGTTTCGAGGTGTGCATTGTGGCGTATGTGTTGATGTCGGACCACGTGACTGGGTCAGGAAGCCGTTCATGATTTTGCACGCAACATGAAATACAGTGAGCAGTGATACCCAATGGAAATCCCCGTCCCTCACGTTTTGTGTTGTCATGTTTGACTGTGTAAGGGATTTGTCACAGCCAATTTTCACATGAAGGCAGTGTTATGTGTGAGTATGTGTGTGTATGAGAGGCAGTGCACACCCCCAGGGTGGTGTGAGGTTGGCACGGCCCACTTGTATATAAACCAAGTTCATGTAATAAAGTTGGACTTGTTAGCTGCATGAAGTCTCGCCTCTGACTCCCTCTTTTCAAGACATAACATTTTGGCGACGAAGAAAATTGGAAATATTTTAAAAGTATGGAAGCGTGCTGGATGCTTCCACCTCTGATGCCATTCTTGGAGACCGCAGGAGAGCCGTTGGTTGCATGGCCAGACTGGAGGGCCAAATTTGAAAACTACATCGCAGTGCTGGGCCTCCATGGACTCAATGGGAGACAACGGCAGAAACTCCTGAGCCCTAACTTTTGCACGGAGGGCTGGAGGATCCTCGACTCGCTGGGCACAGAGGAGTGCTGCGAAGATGCCGTTGTGTGACTGGGCATGTACTTCGCCAAACAGACGAGGGCCAGGAGGCTGCGGGCGTTGGAGCTGTGGGCACCAGAATTGGCGGGGTTAGTTAGCTGCAATGGGCTAACAGCCCATTCTTTGTCTACGGACTGGCTAGCTGTTGAGCTAACTGCACGCCAAAACTGGGCTGTGGGCGCCAAGCTGGATGTCGTGGTAGAACCGGGACCACGGGTGGAAATGTGCCCGGTCGCTGAAGACAGCGAGCCAGATGGCAGAAAGGAGGTGCAGCAGGAGTCAGCCCTACTGTTGGAAGCTGAATAGCGGGAGAGTGAGACCATGCAGGCTGAGGGCCCTGGGTAAGAGCAGCAGCCGCAGGATGCAGAGATGGCACGACGGGACTCCTGGAGCGAGAGTACCAGAAGCAGCGACAAGGTGTCCAGGTTGGAGGATATGGCCGACGAGAACAGTGCTGAGAGCCCAGAGGGAGAACAGTCGCAAACGAACAGCGAGTTGACGCAGCGGGGCACCTGGGACGAGGGTGCCGAGAATGGTGACGAGTTGCCCGGGTCGGACAGTGGGGCTGACGGGGTGATGCTGAGGGCCCAGAGGGACAACAGCCGCAGCCGGACGCGGTGACAGCGCAGCAGTGCACCGGGACCGAGAGTGCTGGATGCAGTGGCGGGGTGCCTGGGCTGGAGAACAAGACCCATGGGGGTGATGTCATGAGCCCCAGAGGTGTGCAGCAGCAGCCGTGCGCCATGGAAGTCAGGCAGTGCCTCAGTGCCGGAGCTCCATGCGCCTTGGACATGGGTGCTGGGTGGTACGGCGAAGTGCCCGAGGCTGCGAGCGGCACCGACCAGAGTGTTTTGGTTCTTCCTGAGGTGCGGCCATTGGAGGCCAGAGTGTCTGGAGCCATGGTGGCGGTGAGGAAGATGGTCATGAACGGTTTGGTGTGCGCAAAGAGATGGCGCACCGGAGAATGGCACAGTGAGCCGAAGGGAAAGAAACGCCTCTTGGCGGGAAAGGACATTTTTGCCAGGAAGGGGGGCTTTGACCCTGGAGGTAGACAGCGACTGGGTGCACATAAAGAAAAAGAGGTGCGCTCGGTGTGGTGGAGAGCATAAGTATGGAAAGTGCGGAAAAGAAGTGAAACCTAGATGCTGTAACAAGGAGACCACAGTGTAGCATACTGGGGGTGTGAGGTATTGAGGAAAAAGGCAGAGGTGCAGCAGATAAGAATGAGGGAGAAAGTTTCATATGCAGAAGCAGTCAAGCTGGCAGGGCAGGAGAAGCAGAATAAGGAAGGAGGAGGGAGCAGAGAGAAAGTGGTAACAAAGGAGCAGCAAAACAAGATAGACACCTGGGTAGAAAAGAAGAAACTGGCGATCTTTATTGCAGGAGTGTTAAATGCAACACACGGAATTAAATCGAAAACTGAAAGGATCCAGGTTGTTGTGAAAGCTGCAGAACATCATTTAGATATGAAAAGATTAAAATGGGAAGAGATAAATGATGAGCTCAGGGTGCACTCCAGCCAAGAGACAACATGTGTAGGTTGATACTGTTAATAATGCTAATCCTCCAGTGGAATGCTTGAAGCCTAATAACAAATGGTGAAGAGTTCAAACAATTTGTGCTAAGCAGAACGGAAAAGCCAGATGTAGTGTGCATTCAGGAGTCCTGACTAAAACCTCACTTGGACTTTATTTTATATAGGTATGTGGCAGTGAGGCGAGATAGAAAAGAGACGGGAGGAGGATGCATTATTTTTATTAAGGATGGTATTCCGTATAAAATCGTAGGAATCGGGGATGAACGAGAATATATAGTGGTGAAAGTGTGGGCTGAAAGGAAAGAGGTGGTGATTGTGAATTATTATAATCTATGCAAAAGACTGGAACTAAGCAAACTCAAGGAAGTGGAGGGACAGGGCAGCAGAAATATTGTATGGTATGGTGACTTTAATGGACACAGCACATTATGGGGAAGTGGGAAGACAGACGCTAATGGCCAAGTAACTGAAGAATGGTTTGATGTGAAGAATATGGTGTGTATAAATAATGGCAGTTGCACAAGAATTGATATAAACTCTGAGAAAGAGTCTGCTTTGGACCTAACATTGGTGTCTAGTACCACTGCAACACAGTGCAGTTGGACAGTAAATAAGGATGGGACAATAGGAAGTGATCATTACCCAATCTGATGCAAAATAAGTATAGCCATTCCAAACGATATAGGAAATGTAGGTGAGAGATGGAGGCTAGAGAGAGCTGATGGGGGAAAATTTATGGAAGAACGTAATAACTATTTAAGGCAAAATGATTATAATATGAGCATTGATGCATTAGACAGTAATATAAAGGAAGGCATAATCTCAGTTGCACTAGCATCCATCCCTAAAAGTAAAGGTAGTAGAAAGAATAAAGTAGTTCCTTGATGGAGTGATGATTGTAAGGAAGCAGCAAAGAAAAGGAATAACACATTCAAACTAGTCAAAAGAACTCATAATTTTCAACATATGGTCCAGTAACAGGCACAGGCAGTAGTAAGGAGGACAATAAGGCAGGCAAAAAAGGCACTCTGGAGGAGGTACTGTGACTCAATTGGTACCTCAACTAAGATAGGAGAAATATGGGGAATGATTAGAAAGATGGGAGGTGACAGAAGGGAGTGGAGTTATCTGGTTCTGAGTGATGGAAGCAAAATTGCAGTATCAAACAAAGATAAAGCGGAGATGTTGGCAAATGCCGTTGTTAAGATTCATAGCAGCAGTAACCTGTCGGAGGAGGGAAAGAGAGGCAGAAATAAGACAAAGTTGGAAAATTTGGATGCCTTGGGCAGGAAAGTTGATGCTGAGGACAAATTAAGTGTTCCTTTCTCTATGGGAGAGTTAAAGAAAGCACTTGGGGAAATGGGAAACACAGCCCCTGGCAAAGATGAAGTATTCTATAGCATGCTAAAGCATTTAAGTGTAGGGAGTATGGAATTGTTACTGCAGCTCTATAACAAGGTTTGGGAGGAGGGAAAAGTACCAGGGAGTTGGAAGGAAGCAGTAATAGTCGCAATTAAAAAAAAACAGGGAAGGATGACAGCAAACCTGGAAATTATAGACCAATTGCCCTGACATCACATATATGTAAAATAATGGAGCGGATGATCAATGAAAGATTAATGTATTTGTTGGAGAGCAGGAACATGGTGGCTATATGCCAAAGTAGGTTCAGAAAAGGCAGGAGTACAATGGATTCAGTGGTGTGTTTGAAAGAGGTCAGGAAAGCCCAAGTAAACAAAGAAACAGTGGCAGCAGTATTTTTTGATGTTGAGAAGGCAAATGATATGCTGTGGAAAGAAGGGCTCCTCATTAAACTGCATATAATGGGAATAGGAGGGAGAATGTTTAATTGGATTAAGGACTTCTTAGATGGAAGAACTATTCAGGTGAAGATAGGAACAGAGCTGTCAAAGCAATATGTGGTAGAAAATGGAACACCCCAGGGGAGTGTAATACTATTTGAGGATGACGGGGCATTGTGGAAAAGGGGAAGAAACATTGAACATATAGTTAAGAAGATGTAGGCTGGTATTAAAGAAGTTGAAAAGTGGGGAACAAAGTGGGGTTTTAAGTTTTCAGTGGAAAAAACAAAGACAATGTTCTTTGCAAGAAAGAAACTGAGGCAGTGCAGTCTGAAAGTCTATAGAAACATTCTGGAGAGAGTGGAGAGTTTTCGATTCCTCAGAGTTTTCTTTGATCATGTATTAACATGGAGAGAGCACATTATACAGGTGGTTAGTAAATGTAACAAAGTCATAAATGTAATGAGGCGTCTGGTAGGGCTCGAGTGGGGAGCTGACTTTGTCTCTTTAAAAGAGATTTACATAGCATTAATAAGATCATGACTGGATTACAGAAGTATTGTTTATGGGTCAGCAGCTAAATCTGTATTGGCTGGACTGGATGCTGTATAAGCCTGGGCTCTTAGAATATGTACAGGAGCAGCCAGAACCTCACCAGTGTGTTCAATTCAGGTGGAAGTGGGTGAAATGCCATTGAAAATACAGTGAAAACAGCTAATGGCTAATTACTGGGTGAATCTGAGGGGACATGGTGATAACCACCCAACAAAAATGGTACTGCAGTCTTGCTGGGAGAAAGAAACCGCTCAAAAAGGAAGCTTTGGCTGGATAGAGGATCAAGCGGCAAAAGATATGGGAGTACATGATAAAGAGTTTAGTGATACGGTTATATGGCCAATGAGACCTGCTTGGCTACTAAAAAGTCCTGTTGTAGATATGGAGTTACTCAAAGTAAAACTAAATAGAAACAGTGCTGATATGAGAAGTGAATATTTTAGTTACATGGACTATAAGTATGAAGACTGGACGCAGATTTTTACTGATGGGTCAAAGGACCCTCAGATGGGGACAACGGGGTCAGCGGTGGCGGTGCCAAGCTGTCAGGTGGGGAGCGGCAAGAGGACAACTGATTTTTTAAGTGTTTTTGCTGTAGAACTGTATGCCATGTTGATGGCATTAGAGTGGAGTGGAGCTGTAAGCTATAGCAGCGTTCTAATACGCAGTGACTCTGTGTCAGCTCTGACAAGCATCAAGTCAGGTGTGGCTAAAAGTCATCAAGGCCTAGTTTATGAAAAACTGCATGTGTGCTCATGTAACGGATGCCAACTAGTACTGTTCGGCGTAGAACGTTAGTAAACCTCCCTCCCAAAGCCTCATACAGTATCGGTAGCGCTGAGCTATCGGTCGGACCTTTAGCTCAGCGCGATCGTGCTGTGTCTCCCATGCTCGAACTGTGTTAGTTGACTGAGAGGTCGCGGGTTCGTGTCCCGTGTGGGGCGAACTGCGCAGGATGATCTCTGTCACACTGGTGCCGTGAACCCGGCATGGGAGTGAGGTTTAAGGGGGAGAGTGTAACGGATGCCAACTAGTACTGTTCGGCGTAGAACGTTAGTAAACCTCCCTCCCAAAGCCTCATACAGTATCGGTAGCGCTGAGCTATCGGTCGGACCTTTAGCTCAGCGCGATCGTGCTGTGTCTCCCATGCTTGAACTGTGTTAGTTGACTGAGAGGTCGCGGGTTCGTGTCCCGTGTGGGGCGAACTGCGCAGGATGATCTCTGTCACACTCAGGGGTAGTGATGGGGTGAAAGAGTGTCACATTCTTGTGGGTCCCAGCACACTCGGGTGTCCCAGGGAACGAGAGAGCTGACAAGCTGGCAAAGGAAGAAACAAGAAAGGAAATGGTAGACACTAGATTACAGATGTCAAAGTCGGAGGGGAAAAGCATAGTGTGTGGGGGGGGGGGGGCAAAACAGCAGTGGCAGCAGATGTGGGACACAGACACAAAAGGCAGACATTTGCACTCCATTCAGAATACAGTAGGTGAAACAAGAGGTAGGGGAATGAAACACAAAGAACAAGTACTAATAAGTAGACTTGAGAATTGGGCATGGCTATCTCAGCGGCACTTTATACATCTTAGGAAAGCACCTGACTGGCTTATGTGAAAATTGTCAGGAACCAGGATCAATAAAGCATGTATTGTCATCTTGTAGGAAATTTAATCAGGAAAGGGTTGAAATGATTCAACAACTACAGAAAATAGGACGTGGAAACCAGAAGGTGGCAGCAATGCAACCATACGGATGCCAGCTGCCGTTAAACGCTAAAGAAGAAGAAGACGACGACGATTTAAGGCACGTTTGCGCAGCTGAGGGCTGCAAAAGCCAGTGAAGACTCTTTCTTCGTATCTTTGCTGGGAGGAGTTGCGCGTTCATCGGTGAGTCTGTCATTCTGACACTGATTTAAGTATGATCTGCGGCAGCACAGCAACTCACCCTTGGCCGGGGGATCCTGGGTTCGATCCCAGCATCCCGACCAACAGTGATCTGTGCGGAGTTTGATTGTTCTCCCCGCGTCTGCGTGGGTTTACTCCGGGATTTCTCCGGTTTCCTCCCACATGCCAAAAACATGCAAGTTAGACTAATTGGCATCAAAACTGGGGATTCTAAATTGTCCTTAAGAATGACTGTGAGAGTGAATGGTTGTCTGTCTGTCTGTGTTGGCCCTGCGACGGACTGGCGATCTGTCCAGGGTGGACCCTGCCTCTCGCCCAAAGATGCTGGGATAGGCTCCAGCCCCCACGCGACCCGAAAAGGATTAAGCGGTAGAAGATGAATGAATGAATGCTCTTTTAAATTGCAGAGTATCATTAAAACAATGTTCGAGTCTGAATCACCATATTGTACTCCAGGTGGTGCATTTAAAAGTTTTGTCATGGCATGAATTTTGATCTGGACAGTGATTAAACTCATTTGTTACTGGCCACATCAATTAAGGTTATGCTTCAAAGCAACAGCCTCAATTAATTAGGAACACCTGTCTCACTCTGATTAATTTGACAAAAATGGTTGTTAATTAGGCGTCACCTAAACTTCAGGAATGTTGTGAAGGAAAACGAATCTTTAACTTGGCAGCTGTAGTTTAAGGCTCCCATAAAGAACTTCAAGATAATTTTATCTTCAGTCTAGATTAGGTGCCTTCGTTCTCTAAATTTAAGGTCTATAACCAGAGGTGGGTAAAGTGGCTAGAAATTGTACTGAAGTAAATGTGGTCGTTCCTTGTTCAATTACTAAGTGTAGTCACTCAAGAAATTACTTGACTAAGAAAAATGTACTGAGAAGTTATTTTAGCAAGTTTACTCTTGTCAATTTGAGGTTTTTTTTTTTTTTAGTAAATTGGCTACTTGTAAATCTGGGGGGAGGGGATCAAAAAATTTTCTTTTCCCATAAATTGATATAAATTTGACTTCTGATAATTTTGTGGTTCTTCGAATTTTCAGACATAATTCTGAACTCTGAATTGATTTTATTTCAACATCAGAAAGGGAGTATCTGGTAACAAATGATAATTAGTTGAGTCAACTCAGACTATGCTAACCTCAAAGGTTCGACTCATTTTGACAAAAGGCTGTTAAAAAAAAAATTGTCACTTTAATTTTCATATAACAAGATGCCAAACTGTTTTTGATTAATTTCATATGTTCCGTTTTAATCATTAACCTGTAGGATATAGCATGCAGAATATTGGTTGGTTCTTTAATTGAACTGATGAACAGAGACCATATGCCCCAACATAAAAAAAAAAAAAAAAAAAAAACTTTAAATGTACAGCTTTTTAATAAACTGGCTTTTTTCTTGTAAATTTCAAATTTCTTTAATAAATTTGATAAATGCAGTTTTGGCAGTCATTCTAATTTTAAAAGCGCATGCCAATTTTTGAAGTGAAGTCCTTTCTTCATAACCCCTTCCAGCTGTGTGTTCAGCTGTCTTACACAGTTGTGCAGTGTTATTCAGAACAGCAGAAGTTGAAACAATTTCTCTGGTGTGTACAGCAGCATTCATTCAAATGATCCTATTTGTCTATTTAACCATGAAAGTCACTGTGGCTGTGTGCTTCTGTGGTGCAGAGCCTACATGTCAGTTTGGGTTTACCAGTGAAGCTAACCAGATCATCTGATGGATACCAGTTATTAATTGGCACATTACACCAGGCTTTGTAAATGGGAATGATTTTAAAATTTATTTTTATGGGAAGCCACTGAAGAGAGGCCCACAACAGGAGAGAGATGACTGGGTGTCCGCGGGTACTTAAAGTTTTAAATGTTTGTCCAAAATTAAGGCCTTAATTATCCTTAAATGACAATTAATCCTTAAATCCACCTTTCAAAGGTCTTAAAAATGCCACAAACACAATGAACAAAATTGCAATAATTTCATACGTTGTACAGTGAAATCTTTGTAAAGAATTTTATTACTGCTCTGCATTTTGGCACCACAGAGCAGAAATGAGCTGAACCAACAGCAGTCATTTGTTTTTTTTTGGGGGGGTGGGGTTTATTTTCAGGTTTACACGTTAGCAGCTTGCACTTCAGTAGCTATTGGCAACGTCAGTCATGGTGAAATGTAAATTTAATCTTAGCTGGATGGATAAACCGACATTTACGGCACGGTTAAGACTGGTTCAAGGAAATGACTGAGGCCACTGTACACTGTGCAAGAAGCTCTTTAAACTCAGCTCGATGGGAATTAAAGCTGTGGAGTCGCATATGCAGAGCAAGAAGCACAAAACGGCTGCAAAAACCCACGAACAAACGCCAGCCATTTTTTCAGTACTGTTCCGTCTCAGTACCACAGACTTAAGCTCCATCTCCAATAACAGCAGCTCAAACCACAGCAACAGACCTCGGAGCAACCTTCGGGTCCGCCGCTACACTTCAAGCAGAGGTACTGTGGTGTCTGCACACAGTAACCAAACACCAGTCCTATAATGCCAACGAAGGAGTCGGACATTTTCCAAGCTATGTTTACTGACTCAGAAATCGCTAAAAACTTTGTGCGGTAAAGACAAATCAGCCTACATTTCAAAATTTGGTTTGGCTCCACACATTAAACTCGTCACCAATGTTAAAGACAGCTTTACTTTGGTGAAACCCTCAACCAAACAACTAAAGCGAAGCAGCTGGACCTACATGTCCGTTACTTCAAAGATGATTGAGTCCAATCCAGATACCTGGGCTCCCAGTTCATGGGTCATGGAACAGCTCAAGATTTACTGCACCACTTTAAAGTAAGTAAAAACACCACACTAAGAAATTACTAGTAATCTAGCTACAGCCTTTTTGTTTCCTCAATAGAACACTTACAAGAAAGTGTTATACATTGTTGCTTGTTGTTCTGTTTAAAAATATCTTGATGACATGTGATCATTATTGCAGTTCTGTTGTTTTAATCCTTCATAAAGAACAATTTATTTTTCAACTGAAAAATTAAGTGTTCAAACATTTAAAAACATTTCTGAATGTCACATTTGTGTTCGACATTACACATGGCATTACCATGCAGCAGGTATGCCCATCAGTTTACTTAAGTATATAACAAATGTATATAATTTTTATGCAACAGTTATGTACGTCATTCTTTTCCTAACTGCTATTTTATTTCTACATGCTAAGCACCTTGTAACTCTGCTTGATAAATGACACTCATCTCATCCTCAGGAATGTACTCAGCAGCTGGACTTAGCAAAAGCTGCTCTGTCTCCATGGATGGACCCAGTGTCAACTGGAAGCTCCTGGAACTGCTTCAACAAGAGCAGCGTGAGCTGTGGGGGGGGCTCAGCTGATTGTGATGGGGAGATGTGGCCTCCACGCTGTACATAATCAAATCACCAATGTCCAGGCACAGAAGCAAAAAGCTGCAGGGGAAAACTTGGAGCTTAAGAAAAAGAGGCAAACTCTGATTCAGGTATCCACCAGCCTACACGGGGATGCTGATCAGCTTGCAGAAGAAGCTGAAGGAAAGACTAGAACCTTAATGGCCCAGCTCATCACAAAATCAAACTCACTGAGGAAGAGATGCAAAGAAAAACTGTGCGAATTAAAACAAGTGGAAGCAGAGCTGGAGACAAAGGCTACAGAACTCAGATCCATGCCATAATTATGGGAGTGAGGAGAGCATGGGAGAGCCCCTATGTTCAGTTTAGAGAGCTTGTGTAATGGTCTTGTTTTGTTGTCAAATGCTACAAGCACATTTTCATATTTGTTTGAAAGATTTAGATCATTCAGACTGTTACAAGTTGCCTGTGTTCTGCCTACAAAGTTGTGATCTTGTTTTTCAGCACTTTCAGTTCCATTAAATCTGGACAAAACTTTGCAATGTGGTCACACTTTTTGCTATTTCGCAGATGAAAGGTCTTAAATTTGATTAGTGGCCTTAAAAATGGTCTTAGTCTTAAATTGAACTTCCTTAAACCTGCAGATACCCTGGATGATCTTTCTAGTACCTATTAAAACTGTAGCTGCATCATTTTGGATCAACTGAAGACTTTTTAGAGACTCCTTAGGACAGCCTGATAACGAGTTACAATAATGTAATCTAGTCAAAAGCAGGGATTAGTTTCCCAACATCACTGAGACAAGATGTTCTTAATCTTTGCAATACAATGCAAATGATAAAAAGCAGTCTTCAAAACAAGTTTAATTTGCAAATTAAAGGGCAAATCTTGATCAAAAATAACTCCAAGGTTACTCACAGAACTGTTAAGAGATGGAATAATACCATCTAAACTACAGGCTTGATTTGGGAAGATTTCTTGGGCCCTTTGAGCCACCTAGAATGACTTCAGTCTTATCTGAATTTAATGGACATACCTCTAATTTGATTTACTGTCATCTGGCTTCATGGATCAATGTAATTGTCCTCTGCATAACAATGGAAACCTATGCAATACTTTCTAATGTTGCCTAATGGAAGTGTATACAGTAGAGATCAAAATCAGAACTGTAATGCTTTTATTCTGAAATATTGTTCAGAATTTAACAGTATCAGCTGTGGCTATACCACTGCTGTACTAGCATGTTTGTGGACCAACTGAAGTGTCCATGTACACACAATACTTGGTCGGGGCTCCTTTTGGATTAATTACTGTGAATGTGGCGTGGCATGGAGGTGATCAGCCTGTGGCACTGCTGAGGTGTTATGAAGGTCCAGGTTGCTTTGATAGTGGCCTTCAGCTCATCTGCATTGTTGGATCTGGTGTCTCATCTTCCTCTTGACAATCCTCCATAGATTCTCTATGGGATTTAGGTCAGTTTGTTGGCCAAACAGTGATGCCGTGGTCATTAAACCAGGTTTTGATACTTGTGGCAGTGGGGGGGTGTCAAGTCCTGCTGGAAAATGAAATCAGCTTCTCCATAAAGCTTGTCAGAGGGAAGCATGAGGTGTTTTTAAATTTCCTGGTAGACGACTGCACTGACTTTGGTCTTGATAAAACACAATGGACAAACGCCAGCAGATGACCTCTGTTCAGATAAAAGTAAATTTTTGCATTTCATTTGGCAATCAAAGTCCCAGTCTGGAGAAAAAGCGGAGAGGCACAGAATCTAAGTTGCTTGAGGTTTAGTGTGAAGTTTCCACTATCGGTGACGATTTGAGGAACCATGTCATCTGCTGGTGTTGGTCCGCTGTTTTTATCAAGACCAAAGTCAGTGCAGTCGTCTACCAGGAAATGTAAGAACACTTCAAGCTTCCCTCTGCTGACAAGCTTTATGGAGAAGCTGATTTAATTTTCCAGCATGACTTTCCCCCCCACACTGCCAAAAGTACCAAAACCTGGTTTAATGACCATGGTATCACTGCTTGATTGGCCAGCAGACTCTCCTTACCTAAACTCCATAGAGAATCTATGGAGGATTGTCAAGAGGAAGATGAGACGCCAGACCCAACAATGCAGACAAGCTGAAAGTCACGATCAAAGCAACCTGGACCTTCATTACACCTCAGCAGTGCCACAGGCTGATCACCTCCATGCCACGCCACATTAATACAGTAATTAATCCAAAAGGTGTACTTTATTGATCCCAAACTGGGAAATTGCACTGTAACAGCAGCATGACAGTTGACAACCAAACGGAAACACACATGACAAAGGGATTACCCATGGAAAGTAAAAACTAACTATAAAACCTATATACATCATAGCTTAATATGACCCGTATAAACATGAATCATCCCATTGCACAAAGGACAATCAGGAGCAGAGTGAAAGTGAGGTACCAGTTAGTCTGTAAGGTGCAGTGTGGCAGCATAGCTATGACCAGAATGCAACAGTGATTTATTGTACAGTGAAATTGCATGTGGCAGGAAAGATTTCCTGTACCTGGCCGTTCGACAATGAAACTGTAGTCTACTGGAGAAAGTGCTTCGCTGTCTATCTAGTGTGGTGTGGAGGGGGTGATCAGGATTGTCCATGATGGATCGCAGTTTCTTTAGTGTTCTCCTCTCATGGTCTCAAAGGTCTCTGGTCTGAGACCAATTACAGAGCCAGCCCTCTTGATGATCTTGTCAAGTCTGTTGGTATCTCTGGCCCTGATACTGCTACCCCAACAGACTGCAGCAAAGAAGATGGCGCCGGCAACAACGGTCTAGTAGAAAAGCTCCAGCATCCTGCTGCACATGTTGAAGGATCTCAGCTTTCTCAGGAAGTAGGCTGCTTATCCCCTTGTGTGCAGCATCGGTGTTGGATCTCCAGTCCAACCCGCTGCTGATCCTGACACCCAGATATTTGTAGTTCTCAACCACTCCCACATCCCCCCCCAATCTGCAGTGGCTGAGAAGGTGTCTTCCTCTTCCTGAAGTCAATCACAATCTCTCTGGTCTTGCTGACATTCAACCTCAGGTGATTCTGCTCCGTCCACTCCACAAATCTGTCTACCAGTGCCCTGTACTCCCCCTCTTACAAACCCCACAACAGCGGAGTCATCAGAATTTTTGCAGGTGGCATGACTCAGTGTTGTACTGAAAGTCAGTGGTGTATAAGGTAAAAAGAAAAGAACGCCATCCCCTGTGGTGCTCCTGTATCACTAGCCACCACTCCAGACAAGACACTGACCAGCCTGACAAACCGGTCTGCCTGTCAGTAATCCAGGAGATCAGAGCTGTCAACCCCCATCACCCGCAGCTTCTCACCCAGCAGCAGTGGCTGGATGGTGTAAAAGGCACTGGAGAAATCAGTGATTCTCACAGTATCCAGGTGCAGATGGGCTTGTTGCAGCAGGTAGATGACAGCATCTTCAACTCCTAAATGGGGCTGATATACAAACTGCAGAAGGTCCAGCCATGTCTTCACCTGCGGCCACAGGTGGGCTAAGACCAGTCTCTCCAGGACCTTCATCACATGAGATGTGAGGGCAATTGGTCAGTCATTCAAATCCGATGGAGATGACTTCTTGGACAGGAACCAGGCAGGATGTCTTCCACAGCACCGGTACTCTCTCCAGACTCAGGCTCAGGTTGTGCAGGTGTTTCAGTACTGGAGCTAGTTGGTTGACACAGGTCCTCAGGGTCCTTGCAGAGATGCCGTCAGGGCCAGAAACCTCCCGCTGACGGAATCTCTCCAGCTGTTTCTCCACCTGATCTGTAGTCACCGTGAAGTGAGGGAGGGTCCTGGTCTCCCCTGAGGAGGGGGAGATGGAGAGGTTCTGCACAAGAGCAGGGGGGGTCTGGTTGGGGCAACACAACCAGACCCCCCCCAAGTATTGTGTGCATGGACATACTTTTCAGTCAGTCCACATCTGTATTCAAAAACTATTTTATGTAATCTAATTTTTTTGAGAAACTGAATTTGGGGTTTCATGGACAAGCAATAATCGTCAAAATTAAAAAAACACTTGGAATATATTAGTGTAGTGAATCTAGACAACATACGGGTTTCACTTTCTGAAATGAGTGACAAAGAATAAACTTTTTTGTATTCTAATTTTTTGAGATGTACCATATGTATATAGACATAATTTTCAGCAGAGAAACCCGCAATATAATCCATAAAGGGACTCCAGGTTGAGAAAGTTCCTGTGAGTTCTTCAGACCTTATGTCTAAGCTCTTCTAGTGGTAGAAAGGAAAGCACCTCCTTCACCCAGTGCGAAAGAGGGCATTATTAGACTTCCACTTAAAGAGCCTGTGACCAAGTAAAGAGGCGAATGCCAAAGCGTTGCCCTGATGACTTGTTTGCTGTCTGGGGGTAATGTGCCAAAATGGCTGAAAGCTGGAAGTTATTTCTTGTTTGCAAATGTGAGAACCTCAAATATAACTCCTCAGAAGTCTGAGAGCGGGGTACAGCCAAAACATGTCCTATTGAGGCTGGGGTGTGACCGCATCTTGGACAACTAGGGTCAATACTGGGGAAAATCTTAGCAAGCTTATCTTTTGAATAGTGGAGACGGTGAAGCACCTTAAATTGGATGAGCCCGCAACAGACGCACTGAAGTGTGTATGCGTGCCACTCTGTTTGAGAAAGCTTCACCTGTAAATCTCTCTCCCATTCTGCCTTTGTCTTGTCCCATATCATCACAGCAAAATTTTGTATAGTCATGTAGATCGTAGAAATGCATTTCTTGGCACAGGCTCCAAGTCTAGAATTTCATCTAATTGGTTCTCCCCATATCTGCATGGGCTTACTCCGGATTTGTTTCCTCCCACATGGCAAAAAAACATGCAAGTTGGGTTAATTGGCATCAAAACTGGGGATTCTAAATTGTCCTTGGGTATGGTTGAGTGGTTCTCGGTGTTGGACCGGCGATCAGTCCAGAGTGTACTCTGCCTCTCCATCAAAGATGATGGGATAGGCTCCAGCCCCCCCCCCCCCCCCCCCCGCGACCCAAAAAGGATTAAGCAGAAGAAGATGGGATGATTTGTCAGTATCAAGAGGGGAACACTTGTGTTAAAAAAAAACAAAAACAACAAAACAATGGATTTGAAGAGATCTGGAAAAAAATGATCTGGGTATGTCATAATCTTAACATATTAAAAGAAGAGATGTTTCCTGGAAATAAATCCTTTAAAAAAAAAAAAACTAATCCCTGTCTATGCTAGAGGTGAAAAACATCGAGCACTGAGGGTGTGAAAAATTGGTTATTTGCTATTGGATAAAGGCCGCTGGCTTGTACTAACCCAAAGTGTCTTCTAAATTGGAGCCATATTTTTAGAGGCTCTAATCTCTGCCTTGAACTGTATTCCACGGGCATATGGCAATGGTGAGGATAGGATGGATAACAGGTTAGACAGGCATTCCGTCTGTACCCACCCTAAACCCTCCTTATTCTTGTATGTGGAGATCCAATGTAGGAATTTCACTGTATTTGCTGCCAAATAGTAAAAATAAAATTGTGTATCCCCAGACCTTCTGCTTCATTTGGTACCTCAAAGTGTTCATCCTAGGCTTGGAACGGTTTCAAATGAATGAGATCAGCCTGTCTAATTATTGGAAGACTGTTTTAGGTATAAATGGCAGAGGGTGAAACTGGGCCTCCTGGCAGAACTTGAACAATATGTCACAGGTCTGTGGTGGACAACTTCTAGTTACAGGGGTGAGACTGGACATCCTGGCAGATAAGCACATCTGTCACAAGGTCTGTGGTGGACTTTTGCCAGTTGGTGCATCGTGACATGCACTACACAGAGCAGAGATAAACCTATCTGGTCAGTCACTGCAACAGATACTGAAGTCAGTTTGTCTTGGCCTGTCATTGCCACTGATAATGCCTCTATCTGTCAAGAATGTGCCACTAGTCCAGCAAAAGCTAGCGGTACTCAAATACTCTGCAAGCAGTTTCATGAAATGGTCAGTCAGCAACTCATACTGGCTCAAACATCGCCCAGGTTGACAAGGTCAGGGGTTCCTGGCAGTGGAAGGCAAAGGACAAAGCTGTGTGGAGGAATCTGATCAGACCTAAATGAAACTATCATTGTCGCCTCCGACAGACTGCGATGATGGGAGTCATTTGAAATGTATATAAAAATCTAGGCAAGATTGTCTTTAACTATTAATGCAGCCTAATGAAATGGGTAAATTCAACCTTTTTTTTTGTCTTGTGCTGCCCAAGTAATTTTCTAAAATTATGGTTATACAGTTCACCCACTAGGAGTAATCTTGATGCCTAGGTACGTGAATGTATTAAGTTTAAATGGAAATCTGGAGTAGTCACTCTGCATCGTTGATCGGGAAATGGCAAGCTCTTAGAGTAATTAATCTTTATAGCCTGAGATTGCCAAAATATCTAAAAGGTCTTGTAATTTTGGTATAGATTCCTCTGGGTTGGATATATACAGTAGCAGGTCATCCACATACAGTGATACCTTATGGAGTTTACCACCCCGTGAGATGCCCCTCACTTCATCCCTTCTAATAGCTATGGCCAGTGGTTCAATCACTCAGTTGAATAGGTAGGGGGAAAGGGCTGCAGCCCCTGTAGCACCTATAATAGTCAGAAATTGTAGTGTTCGTCCATGCTGCTGCCATGGGTGAACTATATAAACTAGGAATGATGGGCCAAAACCAAATCTTTCTAAAACAGCAAATGGGTATTGCCGCTTGATGTGGTCGAATGCCTTTTCAACATCTAATGGAATCAATACTTTTGACTCTTCAGTTGGGTGTGGCGTATACAGTATATTCAAAAGGTGGCACATGTAAAAGGATTGTCAACTTGGTATAAAACCAGTTTGGTCATTATTCAATCAATGCTAGAACTCTCAATGAAAGTGGCCAAAATTTTTGTAAGGATTTTGTAATCAGTTTAGCAAGCTTATTGGGTAGTATGAACAGCAGTGAGGTTGTGTTGTGTGGGGTTTTTTTTAAAAGCAAAACAGATAATTGCCTGCATCGTGGTCTGGGGTACTTTCTGTTGAAGGAAGATGTTTTTATATAATTAAGTACTGGGGCCAGTTTAGGTGCAAATTCTTTATAAAATTCAGTAGAGAAACCATTAGGGCCTGGGTCGCTCTGCATAGATCTTATTGCTTGTAATATTTTTACTGTCTATTTCTGGTCATTGGACACCAGTGGTCGTCTGCAATTTTTGGGATAGTCAGGCTGTCTAAGAATTTGGAAATGTGAGATCACTGGGTGACTCAGAGTAAGAACTAGTATGATTGTTTGAATTGGTCCTTTCTATCATCTGAGTTGGTGGTTTCTACTCCTAATGACTTGCAGATTGTCTGATCTGACGAGCCAATAATTTCCCTGCTTTCTCTCATGCTCGCAGAACGTCTATTTAGATTTGAAAAACAATTGCTCAATATGCTTAATAGAATTCTCAAATTCTGTTTTTAAAAGTAACTTATGTAGTTCAGGAGTGGGGGAGAAGGCATACCAGTGATCTGTTTCCACTATATTCTGAGAATTCTGCCATACATTCCCCCTTCCTCATTTGCAGTATATGAAATTATTTGACCTAAGGCAAGCTTTGAGTGCTTCCCAAGTAGAAGCTAACTGCACATCTGGAGTTTGGTTGAGCTCCATGGGGAAAAAACCCGATTTGAGAGGAAATTTTTAAAGGAGTCCTTAGAAAGCAGGAGAAGATCGAACCACCAGGTGCGTCAGGGTCTGGGGCAGTCTGAGAAGCTTGTATCTAATTGTAAGGGACTGTGGTTAGAGATGACTTTAGCATTGTATTGACACCCTTTCACCATGGAGGGGGTTCTGCCATAGAAAAAATTATTCTACAATAGGAATGATGTACTGGGGAAGAGAATTGCCTTGTGGTTGCATTGTTTTTCTTCCAAAGGTCAAAGGGCATGAGTCCATAAACGACTAAATGACACTACCTGCCTTTGAAATTTCCCCCAGTATCAGATGATCATTAGATCTGGAAGGGTTGCTATAAAATTGGCAAAAAGAGGGGTCATCCCAGTTTGGCCCATAGATGTTGGCTGAAACCACTTGTCTGCCATAAATGTTACCCGTGACAACTACATGCCTACCCTGGGGGTCAGAAGATTGACAAACAAATGGGATACCCTTCCTGATCAGAATGGCTGTGCCCCATGTTCTGATCTCATGTCTCGAGCTGAAAATCTGTCCAATCCAGGCCTTTTTCTCGCATTTTTGGCCAGTAGGTGTTTCCGATAAGAACATAATATATAACTGAGACTTTAAATGTGCAAAAACCCTGCTATGCTTCACAGGATTATGAATTCCTTTCACATTCCAACTCAGGAAAGGAAGAGGGCTTAAATTATGGGTGTCAGACATTAAACCTTTTACAAAATGGAAGAAAAAGCAAGTGTCCTTGTCCCTCAACTACAAACAAAACCCTTGAAATCCCATGCTGATCCATTTAATCCCTCATCGAATTTCCCTGTACTGGTATAACACCGTAAATAAACACAAACTCTCCTGGTGGACCCTGGCCAGAGCAAACTATTAGCAGGTTAAAAAAAAATACACTTGAAATGAGACAAAATAGAGTTAAACCCCTGAAATGCATTTCAGCTGGGGTCTCTGAGGGTGAATAAAACTAAGCTAAATCACCTGTGATGGTGCCTGAATAAAGAGAAAAATGTGTATATCCATCTGTACACACATATGTAAACGTGCACACCTGTATACACACTACTGCACAAACAAAAATGAAGTGCCACATTTAAAACCACATAAAAAAAGGAGAGGGAAAATAAAATCGGGCAACTTATCCACAAAAGATACCTTGAGAATTAACTCACTCTAAGTTTTCCAGATGTAAACAGTTTGAACATTACCAGTAAAAGCACATTATTAAAACTAAAGACAACTAGATGAAATGGTCTGTTCAGTAGCCACCGTCCCAGCTGGGAGACCATGTTCACTAACCTTTAGCAGTCTGCACCCATTAGCTGTTAATATCCGTTAGCCACTGCCATCGCTTCATTAATGTTTCATAGTGCATTGTTTTATTGCTGCAGATGGGTCTTAAATGTTTATCCTGGCCAGATGGTTAAGTGATGCAAAGGACGGCTGGGAAGAGGACCCTATACTTGACGCCCTGGCAGCCCCGGAGGAACTGCTTGGCTTCAGAGAGAGCTCCTCTTTTCAGCCACAGCAGTGGTATAATCTGGGAAAATGCTCTTACCATGAAAGGAAAGCGGGGCCAAATGTGTTTACAGAGAACCTCTTGTCTCTCCTGAAAGTAATGAAATTTTACCACAATGACCCTAGGGAGTTCTCCCTCATTAGGTGTAGGTTGTGGACTACAATGGGCCTGGTCTAGCATCGGGGTGAAGTTGAGGTTCAGTAGCTCCTGTAGAATCTTGGTAATGGCTACCATGGATCATTAGCCTTCACTGTTTTCTAGCCCTTTTATACCAATGATTCGTGCTAGCTCAAGTAGGTTCATTTTGTCTTTTAATTTATCATTTGTTATTAAAGACAAGAATAGATGTCTTTACCTTAAGAAGGTAAAGACATCTCCTTTCTATTCTCTTTAAGAACAAAAGAGAAATGATTTGTGCATTATGACATCGCCATCCCTCCAGCTTCAGGTGCAACGAGGCAACTTCTGACTTTAGCTGACAGTCTCCTTCCATGCCAACGGTCTTGCCTGAGTACTCTTATGTATGGAAATAAGTGAGACATGAGTAGTCTTATGCTGAGCACCCAACTGAACTTTATTAGACATGGGCAAATATATACAGCAGCTGTAGCCCCAACATCATCCCCCTCACAGCTACAGCAAGCCCCAGGGTTCAAACCCTCCCAAAGTCACACATCACCCCCCCTTAAAAGTCTAAAACCATACACACAACTGAAAATTGGCCCAAATTTGGAAGCCAAATCACACACTAAAATGAAAACTAGGGTACTAAATTGGCTTAACACTTAAAACAACCTAAAAATGGGGCTGGCGGATAGATTACCACCCAGTCTGCATGGTGGGGTGGACTATTCTTCCACCCATAAGCTTAAGAGTCTTAAACTAAAATAACATGCCATGCTCCTAAACTAAGTGCATATCTATAACCCCCATAACATGCACAGAACACACAACTATAAACCGTGCTACTGCAGTCATTTAGGTGAAAAGTTGGAACTTGTATGGGGGGGTCCAGTGCAGCCCCTCAGCAGGCATGTCTCTGGAGACCGCAGACCCCTTCAGCCATGGCCAACCCTCTGGATGACTAAGCCTGGATCCCACACTGCCATCACGGACTCCCATTCAGCCTCTCCACCTGGAGCATCTTCTTGGACACGCCGAAGCTGATTGGCAAGCCTCAATGAGCCGTTGGACAACTTGAAGCACGCTATGCCCAGCTTAGTCACAATGCGCAGACACCCTTGATTTGCTGGTTGCAGCCTGGCCATTTGCTGTACCGGTCTCCCACTGGCACAAACTCAAACCCAGTCCATAACTTCAAGTGGCGCCTTGCTTGTTTTCATGCCGTTGTTGCGCTCCCAGTGGCTCTGCATGCTCATCCAGCTCGGGACCTCTGCCATGCTGCGGCAGTTCCATGATCATCATGGTCACTGCGGACCCTTCACCCACTGGCTCAGTCATTGACTGGGGCTCTTCTCTGGTACAGAAGCAGTCTGCTACCGCTCTGATTTCACTTGTTGAAATGCTCTGTGGTTATGCCCGGCTGCTGCTTTTTGGGACTCTCGGTTCCCTCTCCCGTGGCTCAGACTCTGGCTATGTGGAAAACTGAAGTGAATCTGTTGGCTGCTCTCCCACCATACTGCGCTCACTCTGTGCTGTGCTCTTGGGCTGGCTTGTCATTCTTGATGGACACAGGCGCTTTCTCCTGTGGCTCAGATTCCACCGTGTTGGCTAACTCCAATTGCCCAGGTAGCCTGTTTGTCGCCCATTTAGCCCCATGGCAACTTGTCAGTTGCTACTAGTTGGGCCATTAGCTCCCCTGAGCTAGCTGGTTTAGTGTCTTTTGGCACCAATAGTCTCCACCCACAGCTTCGTGCTACGTCTATGTTCGGCAAAGTAGGTAGCAAGCAGCCCGACAGCATCTGCATCAGTCTCCCTAACGTGTGAAATTCTGACCACCTACTGAGTTTGCAAACCAGAAGTGCCCACTTCCTTACTCCGTGGAGTCCACCCAGGCCCAACGCTGCAATGTACACCTCAAATGCAGGTGCTCCAAAAACGGCCATTGAGGTGCTCCACATGCCTCCCATGAGTTAATCCTTGATCGCCAAATGTTATGTATGGAAATTGGACATGAGTCATCTTATGCCAAGCGTCCAACTGAACTTTATTACAGACATGGGTGAATATACAGCAGCCATAGCCCGCCTGATGTCATCCCCCTCAGACGGCTACGGTAAGCCTCCAGGTTCAAACCCTCCCAAAGTCGCATGTAGCATCTCACTTTGGAGGGGAGAGTAATTTTATAGATTTTAGCCAAGGAACTGTTTCACCCAAAAGCCAGGTAAAGAACGGTTTCTCCTCCAGAACCACCTGGAACAACATTCCCTTGTCAACAAGCCGATAAGGATCCCTTTTAACAGATTAACTTGCATCATAAACTTCTTTCCAAACATGTCAGTTCTATGCGTTAACAACCCATTTGACAATTCCCAGGTCTTGAACTGCATTCCATAAGGCTCTAGGGATTATACACAGCTCAACACTGCCACCTTCTGAAAACTCGGACATGTTTGGATTTAACCAACCTTAAAACTTGGTTTATAATTTTAAGTAAGTCTCTCTCAAAGTTTCATGCCTCAGGATAATTTTCAGGACACCCTGGAAAAGCAAGTGAGACTGACGTACCATTCTCTGGACAATTATTTGGGTTTGAAAGATTTTTTGTGTTGAATGTTTAAATGCTTGAATTTTTTCCACTGCATGCAGTTTGGATCAGTATAAAGTGCATGAATCACTGACTTTGCTTAGTTTGTGTGCGTGTGGATGTTTCTCATGTTGAGGAAAGTTTTAGCAAGTCATCTGACTTGCTCCACCAATCACAAGTGAGCTTCTGCAGGACAAAACCTCCTTTCATCCTATTGGCTAGCTACAAAGGACTGTTCTCCTGGGCTAAAGTTCATAAACCCATCCACAAAGGAAGATAATTGGCCTATGTTCATGTCAATCACCAGAACCCTGCAAAACTTGACTGAGTATAAGAATGGCCATCTTGTTTCAGTTTTTTCTGCCATTGTCTTGTGAAAGTTTGTATTTTTCTTTTAATGTCTGGGAATCATTTCCCTTTAACTCAAGATTTGAGCTCAACTCCTGTTAACAGGCATTTTCTATCGTTCTCAAACTTTTTTTTTTCCTAAATCCACCGTGTTTTTGTGCATTTTCAAAGGACTGACAACTCATTATCACACTGGAAGCTACTTTAGCTAACTCCCCGATGTCAGAAGAACTTGAATATATTTTGTGGCTTGAGTTTTTCTTATCTCAATTATTTGGATCAGATTTTTAATTATTGCAAATTTATCCAGACCTTGGAAAGACGCTGAGCAACGGACAAGAGGAAGCAGCTAGCCACCATGGCTACCCAAAGAAGACGAAGACACCTTATCGCAGTCAAAATCTCAACTTTGACTGGTGGACTTTGGGGAAGTTATCTGCGGGCAGATATTTCCTGTATCTAAATCTTCAGCTGAGGATCCAAGTGATAGAGAACCTCAGCGCAAGGAGTCACATGAGCCCTATTCTCTCCATTTCCATCTGCTGAATGAATGTCTAAGATTTAGAAATGAATCACAAATCTGATACAGAATTACAGAAATGATTCCTTCATTAAAATTCCATTCTTACTTAAAATAATTCAGAATTTTTCATAGTAATTTTCTTCAATTCATGTCAGTTTATTCATAATTTGTTCCAATTTTAACCTCAGCCTTCCATTTCAGCTGTTCCAAATTCATGCTAAAGTTCCATGGTTTTACAGATGTGTTCACATTCTGTTACTCAGTCCTCAGTTACAAGTTTAATGTGGTGGCTTAATGTTGTCACTTTGCTCAAGTTATTTGAATGTAAGATCACTTAATCATAATTTCATTAAGAAATGGTTAATTGTATGAGAGGTAGTTGGGATTTCTTTTGTGCCTGGTTCTAAAGTCCCCAGTAGAACTCTCGAATAATTTGAGACGGATTAATTAATCAAAGGTATAAAGACAAATTAATTTGTCCAATCAAATTGGACTGGTCCCCCTTCACAAGTGTTTGTCTTCTGGTGTGTGTGTGGACTTGGAGGCAAACTCCCATTTCCACATACACTTCGAAGTCTTAATTAAATCTTTATACCTTATCACCATTATAATAACAATACACATCACAAATACATATTCAGGGTGTCTTCCAGGTCTCCCAGGCGGGTCTCTTGTTTTGGATATCCTCTATAATGGAATCAATTTTTGCATCTAGAAGTTTCCTCTTCAGATCTATGTGGGCCAATATCCTGTTTTCGCTGCTTGCAATAGTGACTGTCGCCTGACGGATCAGTCAGTTCCCTCTCAGGCCTTGGCCAAGCCAAAGGCTTTAATGGCCTGCTCCTTGCTGAGCTTGTTCCTGCTCATGGCGCCTTCAAAAAAGTTGTAAAAATATGAAGTCATAATTCTGGCGCCTAAACACTTTAGTCCAGTGTATATTCAGCCCAGTTTGCTCAGGGTTGATCAGAGGGGTTGAATATCTAAGTTTGCCCGGGTTTTGTTAAACGTTTGCCCAGCAAAAACCCATCTTCACTTGATGCTGCTCACCAGCGCCACCCCCCCCATGCTCCTATTTTATAGGCAGTTTTCCCCATTGTCATCAAGATGGACAAATCTTACTCAAATGGATCCATAGGACCTTCTGCAATACAAAGGGACTATTTGTTGAACGATCATTCATTCAGGGATGTCAAGGAAGCTCCTTTAAGTCACTCGTTTGATTTCATGCTAACGCTAGCTGGTTAAGTTCCATTTAAATCCAGTTATGAATTTCTTTTGTGAAATGTTTTAATAACCCAGTAGGTGAAATTCTAAGCTTTCAAACAATGTAAAGCATGACTGCCTATTGTCCGTCCGTCTTAATCCTTTTCCGGTTGCGGGGGGGGCTGGAGCCTATCCCAGAATCTTTGGGCAAGAGGCAGGGTACACCCTGGACAGATCACCAGTCCATCACAGGGCCAACACAGACAACCATTCACCCTCACATTCATACCTAAGGACAATTTGGAATCCCCAGTTTGGTACCAATTAACCTAACTTGCATGTTTTTGGCATGTGGGAGGAAACTGGAGAAATCCCAGAGTAAACCCACGCAGACATGGGGAGAACATGCAAACTCCACACAGATCACTGGTTGGGGGCTGGGATCAAACCCAGGATCCCCCGGCCAAGGGTGAGTTGCTGTGCTGCCGCAGTGCTAACCACTCCGCCACCATGAGCATGCTTTAACACAATTCACTGTCGCAGCTGAGACATTTGGGAATTTAGATGCGCCTGCCCACGGTACCCCAGAAGCTTGGTTTTTAATGCATATAAGAGAAACATGGACAGCTTTATGCAGTGTTGCCAACTCACTCCAGAATAAGGAAATGTTGATTTTCTTGACATTTTTCCCACAATCAAGGAAAAGCAGACTGAACATGTTCTAAAAGCTCTGAAACGGTTTTCAACCTAGCATTAAGCCCGTAATGTAATGCATTAATCTTGCTGTTGTGCAAGATGATTTAAGTATGCATGTAAAAGTAACTAGTTACTTTAATCATGCAGTAATTGGTAAAGTAACTCAATTACTCTTGAAAAAGTAACTGATTACTATGTTTAACTTGTCAAACACTGATCATGACCCATTTAAGTCTGAAACTTGAGCTTGACGGCTTAATCAAGTCTCTGAAGCAGCACTGGTCCAGGCATCAGCTGTCAGGGCAAGCCCATTTTAGTTTTCAGAACATGTTTAACCTTACTATGAATGGTTTCATATTTTCCCTCCATGAACTTGGTAAGGTGTAACCTGGGTAGAATCTGATCATTTTCTTAAAACCCTCATCTTCAATCATGGATAGTGGTCACATGTCTGTAACAACCATGTTGAGGATTTTCTGTCAAAACTTCTGTAATTTGAGGAGTGCATGTGCCTCTGTTCAGGACAAACTCATCTACACACCTTTTTTGAGTAAGACAAAACAAGTTGTAGTAAAAGTTTAAGGTCATCAGGCATTATGCTGTCTGTGATAAACTATCAATTAAACAATTGATTAAATACCTTACAACTGAATTACTGATCTGCTCCAACCCACAAATCCACATTAGGTGGAAGTTTTCTACAAGTAAATTTTTAACAACTCAGAAAGGTAAACCTTCATATTCAGTATTCATTGCACTTAAGTGATATTTGAAGCAGTTTGTGGTGGGTCACCACACTAACCAAAATCAATCTACATGGTCATTCAGCCTTCACTCAGCTAGGTGGCAGGAAGCAGAACAATTTGCATACGGACAGAGCCCCTGGGGACGACCAGAACAATGAGCTATTGTTATACATCCCCAGATTAAGGAGAGGAAGTCCGGACGCCAGTTAATCACGTGATATGTATTGACTGATAACAATATACAAATGTGCCATGCATTTTCTCTGTATAAAAGAGCTTACTATACATGCCTCAAGACAGCGAGCAAGCGCGCGCACACAGGACAGTCACAGCGCTACAGTGTGTCTCATGGAGGAAATAAACTGAAACCTTTCAGCTCATCACATCTCACCTGAACTTTTGTTCCTTCACAATAGGTTTTTATTTATTAAATTGCAAATTAGGATATTCTAATTAACCCAGATACACTAACATTCAGAATGCAGGCTAATAAAGATTAAAAAGAGCTTCTACTGTAATTCACTGCATTTGACACGTTAGCCATGACTTAAACAGTTCAGCTCTCAACTATCCTCCGAGAGCTTATTGTCAAATGGGTAAGCTAACAAACGCGTAACGGTATAATTTTTCTAATGCTTGAAACAGTTGGCCATTGAAAATGAGCAGCACTAACTTTTACACTCTAAAACTTACCAAGCAGAAGCAGCCGTCTACATTGCAGCTCCCAGGTGTTTCAGATGCTTATGAATCATTGTAGTGCTGCCATGATAGGAAAGGTCTCTTGCAAAGTCTGCGTTTTAATAGTTTTCTTCTGTGAAATGTTCCCATACTTCAGAAAATTTGGTGTGTGTGGGTTTTTTTTTTTTTTTTTTTTTTTTTTTTTAAGCTCCACTTCGACTTTGTCTTTCTGCTTTGCCATGGTGTGCTCTTCTTTACTGGAAAATGTTCACGCATGCCAGACAACAGAAGCACTACTGCCCGCAGCAGTTACGGTTGTGCATTGCTGTTAAAACTGAACATTTCATGGCATGTCCATAAACTTTAAAATTAAACATGTTGACAATAAAATTTTGCCTTGACAAATTTTTATAATAGACTAATCGTTGCAGCCATAGTGATAGTCCCAGCTGATATTCTGAACAATGAAGAATAACATTTCAGAATAAATCAAGTATTAACACTGCTCTATCAAGAGAACAGGACCTAACAGAGCTCTATGGAACTCCATGACTGAGCTATGAATCTGAAGAAAACTCCATGAATAGTAAAAAATGGTCAAAGATGAAAATGACAATTTTCTTGGAAAACTCTGAGCCTGATAACTGTATTAAAAACTTTTAAATTTCAAAAGCTAAGTTTAGTTCAGGTTTTGACATGTGATCAATTAGATTTCCAATTAAATCCACTATATTCAGTGCAGTGATGGAAATCCTTATGGAACACAAGGCACTGCTCACTTTGACAAAATAATTCAGCCAGGTTTCTCTGCTGCACTTCAGGTCTACAGTGACTGAAAATTTGCATACATGAGCTCAGACCTTTCATTGGATTTGAACATACTGTACATGTTCAGATATCATTGAAATGATCATGACCACTTTTCTGTCTTGTGCATGTTTGATAAATAAGGGCCAGTGTGTTGTTTAACTATTGGGTTTAAAGTCCATCTGCTAGAAAGTGTTCAAAAATAAAGATAATAGTACTTGCCCAAATATTTGTATCCTGTTTTCAAACTTTATGAACTTCTCTCTTTAGGAATTTCTTCATGATGGATCTCCAGACTGTTCTCAAAACTACACTGAAGAACAAATATCAGCACCTGACTGAGGCCTATTCTTCAAAGTTCCTTCTTCCACCAAGACTCTGCTATCGAGACTTCAAACAGGACAACATTTTGTGTGATTTGCAACAGCATGAGTTTAGATATGTTGACAAGTCTTACCTTGCTGAATGGCACCATTTTGAAGTTGTTCCACTGACAGACATTTTGTCCTGTGATTGTGAACATGATGGCAGTAAAAGGACAGTGATCACTTTAGGAGTGAGTGGAGTCGGTAAAACCACAACAGTGCAGACTTGTGCTCTTGAGTGGGCCAAGGGACGAGGATACCATAACATCCGCTACCTGTTTCCTCTCACTTTCTGGGAGCTGAACTTGCTCAAAGACGAATTGAGCCTAGTTGAACTTCTCCAGACATTTTACCCAGATTTGAAGGCGCTTGATGCCTCCACGCTAAGTGAAGACGATGTGTGGTTGGTTTTTGATGGTCTGGATGAATATAAGGGCCAGCTGAACTTTGACTGTCCAGCTGTAAGTGATGTTTCAAAGGCTTCCACAGTAGACGTTCTGGTGACTAATCTGATCAGGGGAAACTTGCTTCCCAAGTCTCACATATGGATAACAACCAGATATTCATCAGTTTTTCAAATCCCTGATGGCCATATTCTGAAAGAGACGGAGGTGCAAGGTTTCAGTGACGAGCAGAAGATGGAGTACTTCCGCGCAGCTATTGGGGATGATGATCTTGCCAAGAAAGCTATGGACCATGTATACATTTTGAGAAGTCTCTACTTCCTCTGTCAGATACCTCCAATTTGTGGCATGATGGCAGAACCTTTGATGGAGCATCTTGAAGAGGAAGACGACTATATCATAGACCCCTTGAATCTCACTCAGATTTACAGTTATCATCTGAATCTTACAGGAGCTCCTATCATGAAGAAACTAAAACATTTGGCTCACAGTCGGGTGGGGAAGTGTAATGTCATGCATGTGGATGAGCTCTTAGAGAGTGAAATAAAGTCAGAGGAAGCATCAGCTTTTTCACGAGAGTTCCCATTTGTGTTGAGAGAAGAGAAGGGACTGAACAACACCACAGTGTTCCGCTTTGGTCACTCAAGTATTGAGGAGTTCTTGGCTGCATGTGTGGAAGTGGAAAACATGAAGAAGAAGGTGGAAACTGTGACTGAACATTGTCGAGAGCTGGTGGACAAGGCAATTGACAGTCCCAAGGGGGAACATGATGTCTCCCTGCGATTTGTCTTTGGCCTTATTACAGAGTATTTTGACTCGGAGCGTTGTAAAGATGCGTTGGACTACATTAGGGAAAAGATTTTGGCTAATGTTGCATCTCAAACTGGCCGTGCTCTGCTTCACTCATACAGAGAGTATGACCACCGTGTTTTCATGGAGATCTGTGAGTGTAAAGGCAATGAACATTCTGAGGGTTGCAATAGTAAGATCCCGATCGAGGTTTGCAAAAGGGTGAAGCAACTAGTTGAAACTTTCGAAGGAATAAAACCCACTTTTAAGATTCCAGGGCCAGAGAAAGGTGATGAGCAACTCCTGAGGCAACTTCCAGTTCTTCTTAAATCAACAACAGTTGTGTAAGTTGGTACACATTGCATTATGCTCTAGACAGATTTGCCATAAGGGTAGTATCTCATGGAAAGGCCAATACTGGTGAAAATTGATTTGAGGGGTTCCGTTGGGGTTCATGGGAGTTATGCAGCAGTTTCAGTAGTTTTTCTTGTCGCAAAATTTTCAATAACTTCTGCTAGGGATTGTAATGCATATCTGGAGCAGAACCAAAAAGGGATGGGTGTCACAGTAAGCTATAGTTGGAGTATATTGTTGGGCCATAGAACAAGACTCCAAAGAGGAAGCAGAATAACTGGTTGCACCAGCCCAATAGTGTTTTCAGCCTGCCGTTAATATTGAGCCCATAATGTAATTCACTAAATTCTTGCACAAACTGCAAGATAATTTAGTGAATTACATTATGGGCTCAATATTAAGTATGCATTTCAAAGTAGGTGAAGGTTACTTTAATCATGTAATTGGTAAAGTAACACAATTACTTTTGAAAAGGGGTAACTAGCTGCTAATTTTTAGTAATTTGCCCAACACTGCTTGTTGCTCAGGTTCACTTTCTTTACTCTGGCTAATCAATGTTGGCATCTTTGTCACTCTCTCAGGCTGGAATCCTCCACCCTAACGGACAGAATTTGCCCATTCTTGGCAGCAGTCATAACCTCACGATGGTCCTACATAAATGAGTTGGACCTGGGGAACAATGCCATCACTGACAGCGGAGTGAAAGTACTTGTGCAGGCTCTCATTACTTCACCTGATTCACTGAGAACACTGAGGCTGAATAGCTGTCGCTTAACTTCAGAGTCCTGCAGATATCTGTCCAACGTAATCTTGCCGACCATAATGCTACAAGACTTGGATCTTTGCAGCAATGCCTTAGGCGATGAGGGACTGCGGCTTCTTTCCTATGGTTTGAGACGCTCTGACTCCCAGTTGGCAACACTGAGGTAAGCTTTGTGCTGTAAACTTGCATTTGGTTCTGAAAGGTGACTAAATCAATTTGCTTAAAACTAAAAGCATGCTTTTTAAAAACCATTTCTTGGTATACATTTGGACACTTATTTTAACCACAGCCTGGCAAGCTGCAACATTGAAGAAATGGGCTGCTATAGTCTGGCTTTAGCGTTGAAAACCAATGTTTATCTAGACGAGTTGGATCTGAGCATGAATCAGGTCAGAGACGGAGGGGCTAAAGCGCTCTTTGAGGGTATCAGCATGGAGTCAGTTTTAAAGCTGGAGTGAGTATGACTTGATCTATGCTGATTAAAATGACCAAGATTTCAGGGTTGCACAGTGAGATTTGATTTGTCTCTGCCAGGATGAGTTCCTGTGGCATCACCTCGGAAAGCTGTGAAAGCATCGGGAAAGCTCTTTCAACTGAAAAAAATAGCCTGGATGGGCTTGATTTGAGCCGAAACAACTTAAAAGATGAAGGAATTCAAATGATTTGCAAACATATCAATAGATTACATTGCAAGCTGACAAAACTGAAGTAAGTGCCTTCTGGAACTAAACATGAAATACTTGTAAATTCAAATTTGTTTAGTTTCTCAATCACTGACACAATTTTTCTTTACTTTTCCTTCAGTGTTTCACAATGTGGAATCACTGGTAGGGGTTGCCATTTCTTGAATGACCTCTTCAGTCAAGAAGCTGTAGTGGACGAAGAACAACTTGAGCTTTTTGACATCAACCTCAGTAAGAATGCTATCGGAGATGAAGGAGTCGGGGAACTCTCAAAGATGCTAGCAAATCCAGACAGCAACGTGGGAGTTCTTAGGTGATTGTGAAGCTGATGTCTTCACAATGTCATCTTAGTGTTTTGTTTACCAGTGGTTTACTTTAATCAAACATGTTTCAGACTCGTCGACTGCAGTCTGACTGAAAAGTGCTGTACACCTCTCTCCTCCGGAATGATGGGCTTTCTTCTTGAGCTTGATCTGTCATGGAACCCCATTAAAGACGAAGGAACAAGGAGGCTCTGTGTCGGACTCGGAGACTCTGGGTGCATCCTTGAGTCCTTATCGTAAGTGAGGTTTGCATATTTTAGATATAATGCACTAAACGTATTGGACCATAAATGTATCCATTCTTCCAGCTGCTCCCTGTAGGGGTTACCACAGCAGATCTGCCTCAATCTCACCCTATCCCTTCAGCTTCCTCTAACACAAACCCTCTGTGTCCTTCACTACATCATGAATCTTCTCTGTGGGTTTCCTCTTCCTCCTGCCTGGCAGAACCACCTTCAATATCTTTTGTCCAATAGATCCACTATCCCTCCTCTGCACATGGCCAAACCATTTCAGCCTTGCCTCTTACTTCGTCTAAAAGCTGCTCAATGTGAGCTGTCCCTCTGTACTCTTTTCTAATCCTGTTTCTCGTCACTCCCAATGGGAATCATAACATCTTCAACGCTGCCATCTCCAGCTTTGCCTTCTTTTTGGCAGTGCCACAATCTCCAAACCAATAATGGCAATAATTGGTTTTGTTTATGTACTGAATAAATGGATTATTTCAGGATAAACCACTTGAGTTAATGACCCCAGTTACATGGCCTTTATTGGATTATTCAGTTTACGTGTCCACTTGAATAATCAGATGGCTCCACAAATCCAGCCATAAGTTGATTCTCATGCATATAAACATGGTCAACGTTAATGTCTTTATCATCCCTGAAAAGCTTACAAACGATCCTGGAAAGCTGTGTGGTGAAATAGAGGAGCCCTAGAACCACCAATCACATAAATCATGCATATAAATGAGATGGGCAAACTGCTGTGGGAGAAAACATGGTGCACTGCAGTCATGGAGCAGAGCAAGAGAACAGGACCAAAGATAATTTCTACCAAACATAGTCTTGTCGTCATGTAAGTTTTATAACCAGAGGCATAAAACAGGTTGCGGCGGATGATAAAATAAGGCAGCGATGCTGAGGTTTTAAGCAGGTTTTATTAATCATACTGCCGTCACGAGCTCCTCCCGGCGCCGTGCATGCGCACCGGGAGCGAGCCCACGGCTCTCAGAGAAGAGGGACACAATGTCTGTGTCCTGCAGCAGCAGTTGCAGGAGTGAGTGAGAGGTTGAACATGAAATTCAGACAGCTTATATACTCGGCTACAACAATACATCAAAGCATTCGCATGGGTCGATATGAGCATTTGCATATGAGAGGCACAGACAGGATGCATGAACACAATGCATGGATGGCACATTAACCTCACAGCAGTGAAATGCATAAATGGCAGATTAGATCACAGCATGCAGCGGAAAAAACCCAGGAGTAGCGAGCTGTCCCTGTGTTGTGGGGTTTTTCCCAAACTGCCACACAGGTCAATATTAGTCATTAGATATTTAAGTCGGAGAGCCAAAAATGTTAATTCCAATGCGCGTCCAGCTAAGTTTATCCAGCACAAGTAAGGAAAAGCAAAACAATTATCTATATAAACAAAACAGTTGACCCCCCCCCCCCCCCCCCCCCCCACAACCGGGTCTCTCTGCTATGCTTGCTGCTGCTTGTCCAGGCCACTTCAGACTTATGCCAGGCCACCTTGAAATGTCTTGGTTCTCCAAATTGCCAGTCAGCCCCTGTACATGACATGATATAAAATGATACCATGAAGATGATCCACATCTGGTCTCCTGGGCACAGGCTCAAGAATCCTCTTAATTCCCTTGAGTTGATACAATTTAAACCTGTGGGTTGAGCTGAAGAGGACAGTATCTCTAGGATCTGTAGTTACCCAATCTGAGGGATTGTGTTTTTTTGCTTTTTTTTTTTTGGTGAATTAAAGGTGGGAGTTTTCCTTCTATTTGTATAAGATGAAAGTGTGGGTCAAAAGCTTGATTGTTTCTAGCCAATGTCACCTTTACAGATGGTGCAGATACTGTAAAAAGCATGTGCCAAATATTAAACTATTTTCTGTCTCTTCAGGTTGAAATACTGTTGTCTGACCTCAATCAGTGTTGAGTACCTTGCCAAGGCCCTGGAATCAAACCCCAAGTTCTTGAGGGAGCTGAATCTCGAGGGCATCAATATGGCTGATGACACAACGACAATCCTTAAGACACTGGTACTCCGCGAAGGAATCATGTTGCAACGAATTGAGTGAGTATAGATTGAAAAGTGTTAGTAGATCACAGCACATGTTGGCCCTGTTCACCCTCCATCTCTTACACCTGAACTGACAAGATTAATATGCAATAGCTTTATAAAATATTTCCAAATGTTTGTAATGATGCAGTGTAAGGGGGCGTTATTACAACCCACTCTCTGGGCCAAGGCCAGAATGGCCTACTAATCCTGGGATCGCCAAAGTCCATTTCGACCCTCTGTCAAGGTGGACAGACCCAAGTCACTGTCACCCTTAGGCAAGGTAGACGTACACCTCCTAATATCCCAGGCCAAGACTCAAACCCATGACACAATGATCTGAAACCTGACTCTACCACCGAACCGAAGAGGAATTTCTCACTAGTTCTTGGCGAGAAATGGAGGTGCACTCTGAGGTGTCAGGGACTGCACCACTGACTATTCCTCAACCGAGGGCTGTGTAATAAGTGTGTGCACCAAACATGTTTTCTGCTGTGGGCCACTATTTTCTTTTCTATGCAGTCCAGTATTTACAGCACTGAACGCCCTTGGTGTTGAAACACTCATGGCGGTAACCACTCTTTGTTGCAGTGGTCAGGGCTGAAAAAAGTTCAACTTTTCAGACTAAAACAGCACTCATCAGTGTCAAACTTTTCCAAGCAAAAAATCTGCTGGTTTAGCGGCAAGAGATGGGTGCTTAGTCTTCAAGTGTGAGCATTTTTACAGGCTTTAAATTCTCATGTGCAAGCACCTCGGTCCACACTAAACATTGGGGATGTTGTACTTCACTGATAACAATGCATGTGAATCCATACAGAATATATTCCTCTCTATACTTGCAACACTTGGAGGAAGGCTGGTCCGACTGCTTATGGAGCCCTTTACGGCTCTGTCCTGCCCCCCTCGCTGCACCAGGTGTCGGCCTTTCTGGTAGCATGTTGCTGCTCTCAACAGTCTCTGCTGGCCTTTCTGCATCGTCTTTGGTATTAACCAGCGTTTCATTTTTAAATGATACCCTGGGCTTAAAGCATAAGGTGTTGATTTGAGCTGTTCAGATTAAATCTACTGGTGCACACTGACCTGTGACATTTACTGTGGAACCTTGATGGGATCACCACCTTATCGTGGTGGGGCACTTTGAGCGTCTTCATGACCCCTAGAGCCATGTCGGCCGGAGTCTCGTACTCCTGGCAGGGTCACCCAAGCCGAACAGGTTGAAGGGTAGAGGCCAGACTAAGTGATCCCAAAGATGAAGACCTGAACGGTAGAGCAGGCAGAAGCTGGTAGTAACTATGAACACCACAATGGCTGTAATAGCGGACGAAGGCTAAGGGAGCACACCCTGACAAAGCAAGCTGGTGGTGGCACGCTTTGAGGCGGTTTCCCAAAAATCTGGATTCTGGCAGCCTCCTGCGGTTGTGAGAAGATGCCTGTAATCTAGGGTCTCCCTTGCCACTGGAACCATCTTCTCTACAATCAAGGTAGTAGCATCGGGAAAAGCGCACCCCCCATGCCACTCTAAAAACAATCACTGCGCAGGTATCTTCTTTACCTGAGTTTCAGACCTCTAAAGTCTGGCGGCGATGGAGCATCCAGTAACGGGGGGCAGGTTTGAATGAGCTGGAAGCTTCTAGCTGGAACTCTGCACGTCGGCGGCACAGGACAACAGTCGTTGGCAGTTGGGATTGAGTGGCAGCTGCTTCCAGCAGACTCCTGTGCGTCTGAGCAGCCCTATTTAGGGACCGCACTGCTCACCCCAATTGGGGAAAGGCCTAGAAAAGGTGGCCTAAACATTGCCCACTCAGCACAGCACCCGGATAGGAAACCGCACCTGTCGGGACACTCCACATGCAGTCGAAAAATAAAAACACCATTTAGAATTGCAGCCTGGAACATAAGGACACTCCTGGATGCCAGTCCGGACAGACCACAGCGCAGAACAGCACTCGTTGCCAGTGAGCTGAAGCGTTACAATGTGGATGTGGCAGCACTCAGTGAGACACGACTCCTCGAAAGCTCACTCAATGAAGTAGGAGAGGAGGGTATCCTTTCTTTTGGAAAGGATACCCCATTGGCGGTAAACTCCTTCATGGAGTTGGTTTTGCAATCAAGAACAGCCTCCTGCACAAGCTCACAGAATCACCAGTGAGTGTCAGTGAAAGGCTCATGACTCTTCGCATTCCCCTTGCAAAATGCAGGTATGTCACTTTAGTAAGTGCCTATGCACCAACTCTGTCATCGAACGCTGAAGAGAAGGACCGCTTCTACCAGGTACTCTGACATCCTCGGTCACATCCCGAAGGGTGGCAAAATCATGCTGCTTGGTGATTTCAATGCAAGAGTCGGAAAGAACTTGCAAAACTGGAATGGTGTGATCGGTGCCCATGGCATTGGAAAAGTCAACCCCAATGGCATGAGACTTAGTCTCTGTGCGGAACATGATCTTACATCACTAACAAATCTTCCAACAAAAGAACAAATATAAGGCATCCTGGATGCATCCCAGGTCCAAACATTGGCACTTGATCGACTATGTGATCGTGAGGAGGGCTGACCTCAAGGATGTGCTCATCACAAGAGCTATGCAAGGGGCAGACTGCTGGACCGACCACCGCATGATTCTGTCAAAGGTCAGAATGCATGTTCGGCCCCTAGCTCACCAGTGGCCCAAAGAGGAAAACACTCCACTGTGCCAGACTCTCCAGCAGCGACATCTGTGACAACTTCCGTCACTCCCTAGCTGAGAGGCTGGCAGGTATTGAACAACTGATCATCTCAGTCTGGGATGGATGAGAAGTGGACCGCTCTACCATTCTTTGGCACTGCAGCCCAAGCCATCGGTTTCAAAACAAAGAAACATCAGGACTGGTTTGACCAGAATGCTGGAGAGATCTCCACCCTCCTGGACAGAATGCACAGGGCACACAGAGCCACCTTGAACAACCCACAATCCCAATTCCATAAGAAATGGAAAGCCTTTCATTCTGAGGTCCAAACAACTCCCAGAAAACTGCAAGATGAGTGGATCTCAAAGGCCAACGAAATCCAGACTCATGCTGATAGAAACGATATGCACAATTTCTATGATGCAGTCAAAACCATCTACGGCCCCAGAAACTGCTCCCTGGCACCTGTGAGATCTGTTGATGGTTCTTCTTTAATCAAGGATCAGGCCATGATAGTGGAGCGGTGGGCTGAGCATTTTAACACCATGCTTAACCAGCCCACCTCAGTGGACCCAACTGTTATTGCAGAGCTCCCTGAACATCCTACCTTGCCAGATCTCGACCTCCAGCCTTCAAAGAAATCCTGCAAGCAGTAAAAACCCTGAGAAACAAATCCCCTGGACCTGATGGCATCCCAGCTGAACTTCTCAAGGAAGGAGGCTACCTCTGTACTCGGACACTGTATCTCTATATCTGAGGTGTGGAGACGAGTGTGTCCTACAACAGTGGAAAGACAGCAACATTGTTCCCATCTATAAGAACAAGGGAGACGAAGCCATCTGCTCCAATAGTAGGGGTATCTCTGTTGGCTACTGTTGGAAAGGTCCTTGTCAAGGTCATGCTCCGCAGACTCATCTCTGCAATATCAGAGCGGGTCACCCCAGAGTCAGTGTGGTTTTTGGAAGGACAGGGGAACAGTTGACATAATCTTTGATGCGTCGGCTCCAAGAGAAATGTCAGAGCAGCATAAGGACCTGTTCACTGCCTTTGTCGACCTGTCAAAGGCATTTGACACAGTGAACGGGGAACTACTGTGGCAAGTCCTAAAGAGATTTGGGTGTCCACCCAAGTTTCTCACCATCCTTGCACAGTTCCATTCTGGGATGATGGCCCGAGTGGTAGTGGGAAGGCACAGCTCAGAACCTTTTGGAATGCAAACCGGAGTGAGGAAAGGCTGTGTGCTGGTCCCAGTTCTCTTCAACATCTTCCTTGTCTGTGTAACAACTCTGCTACGTAGGAGGGTGGAGAAACAAGCTGGAGTTACCATTGACTTCAGGCTTGATGGTAACCTGTTTAACATCAGGAGGCTACAGGCAACTTCCAAACTGACATCAGAGACCATCATTGAGCTACAGTACGCCGATGACTGTGCCCTGGTTGCTCATACACCAGACGCTCTACAAAACATCCTCTCGGCAGCTGTAACTGCATACACCAGAATGGGACTGACAATCAACACCCAGAAGACAGAGGTACTCTGTCAGTCCAGTACCGCCCCCCCCCCCAAAAAAAAACATAACTCTCACAGCAGCAGGGCAACAGCTGCTCAGTGCCCACATTCAAATATCTGGGGAGCATAATGTCCGACACCTACTCAATGGATGACTAGATCCAGAACCACCTCAAGCAAGCATCAGCATCTTTTGGTCTTCTAAGGAGAAGGGTTCTTCAGAACAGTAATCTCAAACTCCACACCAAAGTGCTGGTCTACAGAGCTGTATGTATCACCACCTTACTATATGGATGTGAGGCATGGACTATTTACAGCCATCTGAGAAGCTTGGAGACCTTCCATGTAAGATGTCTCCAGAAGATCCTTGGCATCACTTGGAAGGACGGAGTGCCGCACACAGAAGTGCTGGAGAGAGCTGGCAGCTGCAGCGTGGAGTCCATGGCCCAGCATCAACTCAGGTGGTTGGGGCATGTCATCCGGATGCCCAGCCACAGACTCCCACACAGAATCCTGTATGGTCAGTTACACCGTGGCCAACGCAGTGCTGGTGGGCAGAAGAAGCACTTCAAAGATCAAATGAAGTCCATCCTGAAGAGATGTCAGATCAACCCCTCTTCACTGGAGGAACTCACTTCCTGCCGAGACATCTGGTGCTGCCACTCCTCACAGGGAGTGGATTATATGGAGGAACAATGCACACAACACCGGACAGCAAAGCGTGCAAAGAGGCATGCTCCCCCCCAGCACCTCCTTCACATGCCCGGTCTGTAACTGAATCTGCAGATCCAGGATCGGACTATTCAAACACCAGCAGACTCACAAAGATGGTCATCGAATCGATGGACTACGAGAGACTGTGGCACAGTTGGTGACATGTTGGCTGCGTAATCACCTCAGGATTCTGGAAATCTTGCGATCCCCAGGGGGTCCCATCTCTGCTGTCAAGACAGCTTTAGAAGGTGTTCTAAGACAAAGGGCCAGTCATCTTCAAAACAGCCTGGCTGACATCTTTGTAATGGGAAATGGGCAGTAGTTTAGCTTATGAAAAGAAGAAAAATGAGTCTGTATTCATGAGGGACCACCACCATATAATTATGAACCTGTTAAGACATCAGAGACCAGGAGCAGAGGAGGCTTAGTAGAAATGGTGGCCACCAGCCAGAAATTAATCTGTGGTATGAGGGGAAACCAGTAGAGAACCACACAGCTATGAAAAACTGATTAGCTTATGGTTTGTTTACCCGTGGGTAAAACCAAAGTTCATTAGCTGTTGGCAGTTAGCTGGTTCCCTTATAGTTCTCTGCCAATCTCCTGTTCTCTTGTTTGGCAGAGAGTAGTTTTGGTCTCATTATGTCCCCATTATTCCTGATTTGTACACTTCAAACAAGGATGGGCAACTGCCAGCCCACAGGCCACATGTGGCCCACACCCTCATCCACTGTGGCCTGCCAGTCCATTTCCAAAAATCAATTTATATCACGTTTGACCTTATTTAGAACCACATTGTTAAATGTACTAATAGTCCACCAGCACGGCTCTAATCAAAACATAGGTGCTGCTCTGAGTGGTGGTGCAAGAGCCACAGTAGGAGTTGTAAGGTATGTGTTGCATGCTAAGACTGCATTAATAGGCTGTAAATGGCAGTAAATGTACAAAGTAGGCTTTACCTCATGGAGCTCGGAGGCTTTCTTTCTAATTGTGCAGGAAAAACAATGAAAGCTTTGAGGTTTCTTTGTAAAAGGCACAACTGCAGCACTGACGGGGTTTCAATTCCCTCTCGGCAATAAAAGTTCAGACTGTATTGGCTCTTCATTTATACCAGTGGCTCTTAAACTTTTATTTATTCCCCATTTTGGGGAGCCAAGCCCATCTACACACAGCTATTTCTCTGCCCCTCCACACCCACAATAAACCCCAGAGCAAGCTAAGCCTTGTCATTTCCTTTTCTTGGCTTTTTTTTTTTTTTTTGAGTAATTATCATCTGGAGTTTCTCTTGGCTCATCATTTTGGTAGAGAATTAGGTCATGGTATAATTTTAGCCATCCATCTTCTACTCAATCCTTTTTGGGTTGTGCAGTGGGGACTGGAGCCTCTCCCAGAATCTTTGGGTGAGAAGCAGGGTACAACTTTGATAGTTGCAAGTAACCCTTGGTTACTTGCTAGTCCATTGCAGGGCAGACACAATTTTATTGTTGGCCCTGCGATGGACTGGTGATCTGTCCAGGGTGTACCCTGCCTCTCGCCCAAAGATGCTGGGATAGGCTCCAGCCCCCCACAACCCCCAAAAAAGGGTTAAGCGGTAGATTAATGAATGATAAAACACGGAGTAGCTTTTATTTTGATTTGCTTTCAGTTTTTGACTTGGCAGAAACCAAAAATTATAACCAAACTAACCAAAAATTGACCTTTGAAATCAAAATTTCTGCATGACTATGTTGAAAATTAAACTCACATTTAGAATAGTGAAAGGGTTTGCCCCTTCCTGTTTTTTTTTTTTTGTCACTTAAATGTTTCAGATCATCAAATTTAAATATTAGACAAAGATGACACGTAAACACAAAATGAAGGTGTTTAAGGGTTAAAAAAAATTCCAAACCTACATGGCCCTGTGTGGGGGGGAGTGATCCCTCCCCCATTAAAAACATGAATTAACTGTAGCTTATCACATCTTTGGGAAGCAGTTCAATTTTTCTAGTCACACCCAGGCCTGATTACTGCCACACCTGTTCTCAATCAAGAAATCACTTAAATAGGACCTGCCTGACAAAGTGAAGTAGACCAAAAGATCCTCAAAAGCTAGACATCATGCTGCGATCCAAAGAAATTCAGGAACAAATGAGAAAAATGAGATCTAGAAGTCTGGATAAGGTTATCAAGCCATTTCTAAAACTTGGACTCCAGTGAACCACAGTGAGAGCCAGTATCCACAAATGGCAAAAACATGGAACAGTGAACCTTCCCAAGGAGTGGCTGGCCAACCAAAATTACCAAGAGTGCAGCGACAACTGAGCTAAGAGGTCACAAAAGACCCCACAACAACATCCAAAGAACTGCAGGCCTCACTTGCCTCAGTTAAGGTCAGTGTTCATGACTTCACCATAAGAGACTGAGCAAAAAGACTCATCTCAGTTCTGCCAGAAAACATCTTGATGATCCCCAAGACTTCTGGGAAAATGCTGTGGACTGACAAGACAAAAGTTGAACTTTTTGGAAGATGTGTCCCATTGCATCTGGCATAACAGCATTTCAGAAAAGGAACCTCATACAAACAGTAAAATACAGTGGGGGTAAAAGTATTTAGTCAGCCACCAATTGTGCAAGTTCTCCCACTTAAAAGATGAGGTCTCCAATTTTCATCATAGGTATACCTCAACTGAGACAAAATGGGGGGAATCCAGAAAGTCATTGTATGATTTTTTTTTTAAAAGAATTTATTTGCAAATTATGGTGGAAAATAAGTATTTGGTCACCTACAAACAAGCAAGATTTCTGGCTCTGACCTGTAACTTTAAGAGGCTCCTCTGTCCTCCACTTGTTACCTGTATTAATGGCACCTGTTTGAACTCCTCAGTATAAAAGACACCTGTCCACAACCTTAGTCAAACTCCACTATGGCCAAGACCAAAGGGCTGTCAAAGGACACCAGAAACAAAATTGTAGACCTGCACCAGGCTGGGAAGACTGAATCTGCAATAGGTAAGCGGCTTGGTGTGAAGAAATCAACTGTGGGAGCAATTATTAGAAAATGGAAGAGATACAAGACCACTGATCTCCTTCGATCTGGGGCTCCACGCAAGATCTCACCCCGTGGGGTCAAAATGATCACGAACGGTGAGCAAAAATCCCAGAACCACACAAGGACCTAGTGAATGACCTGCAGAGAGCTGGGACCAAAGTAACAAAGGCTACCATCAGTAATGCACTACACCGCCAGGGACTCGAATCCTGCAGTGCCAGACGTGTCCCCCCTGCTTAAGCCAGTACATGTCCAGGCCCATCTGAAGTTTGCTAGAGAGCATTTGGATGATCAGAAGAGGATTGGGAGAATGTCAGATGAAGCCAAAATAGAACTTTTTGGTAAAAACTCAACTTGTCGTGATTGGAGGAGAGAATGCTGAGTTGCATCCAAAGAACACCATACCTACTGTGAAGCATGGGGGTGGAAACATGCTTTGAGGCATTTTTTTCTGCAAAGGGAGCAGGACAACTGATCCGTGTAAAGGAAAGAATGAATGGGGCCATGCATCGTGAGATTGAGTGAAAACCTTCCATCAGCAAGGGCATTGAAGATGAAACGTGGCTGGGTCTTTCAGCATGACAATAATCCCAAACACACTGCCCGGGCAATGGAGTGGCTTCATAAGAAGCATTTCAAGGTCCTGGAGTGGCCTAGCCAGTCTCCAGATCTTAACCCCATAGAAAATCTTTGAAATTATGTCCTTTGTGGTGTTTCAACTCCCTCCAACCAGAGCATTTTATAATGTAGTGAATTTTTTTTTAATTGTTAAAATCAAGGTTCCTGACAAAGTCAAAGCCTTGATGCAATAAACAAACTTTAAGTGATTCTTTTATGCATTAAAAACTAAAATGAGTCAGTGCCGACCTTAACACAAAAGGACTGGAGTGACCTAGTCAAAGTCCTGACCTGAATCTGATTGGCGGGTTTGAGCATGAACCACCTTTTTAAGGTCATGCCATAGTATCTCAATGTGGCTGAATTACAACAATTCTGCAGCAATGGGTGGGCCAAAATTCCTCCCCAGCGCTGTAAGACTCATGGCCAGTTATTGCTAACGCTTGAAGTTGTGACTAAGGGTGGCTCAACCAGTTAGGTTTAGGGGCAATCGCTTTTTCCACCAAGGGCCATGTAGTTTTGGATTTTTTTCCCCCTTAATAATGAACACCTTCATTGAAAGACTGCATTTTGCATTTACTTATCTTTGATCTGAAACATTTAAGTGGGACAAACAAATTTAAATAGACAGACGAATGAGAAATCAGGAGGGGAGCAAACACTACTTCACACCACTGTAGATGTACTTCCAAGACATGTTATGAACACATGGTTTAAAAATGTTGAGGCATGAAATAATTGGCTGTTGGAAAATTTGTACCCAGTCGTATAGACAATGGCATGTTTGTAAACGCATACATTTATTGTACACTATTAAATCTTTTTCCCATCTTTCAGCATTATGGAGGCTGCTGCCACAAGGACATCGACACCTTCCACAGGAGTGGCATCATTTATTCCATAGAGACCTGAGTACTTTGATATCAAGGAGACAAATGTTTTGGCTTTTTTTTTTTTTTGTGTCCATGATGAAAACTGTCATTTGATGTAGACCATTTTGACACAGCACTATGTAACATTCTTGTTTGGGGTAGGAACACTGAAAGGACTACAACTATGGCAACTGTGACCTCATCCCCAACAGCCAATCACAGGGTCCTTGGTTGTTGGTGGCTACAGCTGCGTCCTGTGCTTGGCTGTTGGGGCTCAGGTCATAGTCGCCATAGTTGTAGTCCTTTCAGTGTTCCTACCAAGAACAGAGCTGTTCCATGGCTATGAAGGAAGTGATCTTCACTCAGCTGAGGGTTGATGTACCATCAATCATTTTGGAAGCATTACTCTAAGGTCAATCGTAGTGTTTTTAAAATGTTTTTTTTAGTTTCCCTCTCCAAATCCTGTGCTTTTCTGATTTTTGGTCATTGTGTACTGCAGAGTTGCTTAAAGAACCCATTGTGTTTCAGTGGCTGATGGGTCCCTGGAGTACAAGAAGCAGACATTTGAGTGGCTAAACTGCTAGCTGCCGACTGCCTAGTCATGCTAATGCTAACAGATCAATGTAGCATCAGGGCCAAAATCAGCCAGAATTACATGAGGTATGTTATTGACTGTGGGTTAGCGAAATGGAGGTTTATTAGTGACTGAAAGCTAAAATGAATAAGGTAAGCTAACTCCCTAGCTTGTGTGTTAATGCTTTGGCTGGGGTCCCTGATCACAGATGGACAACTTCACTGGCCAATAATAGAGCAGTGGCATCTATCAAGGCTAGGCTTACCTTTTCTTGTGTAGAGGGAAAAACCTGGAAGAGTTAAAATGGCTAATTGGACACAAATGGTATAAAGGCTGTTTTTTGATTCCCCCATGATCATTTGACCAATAGATGCATTTCAGGAGAGAACCTGTGAAACCACTTTTTTTTTTTCCTCAATGAATGAGACATTAAAAATGTACACTGAGACCATTGTACATTGCCCCATTTTTGCTTGTATTTGTATGTGCAGTCATTGGGTGATTCATAGAATCGGTCAACACACACCAGTCAGGTGAACTATTGGTGTGTGGGACTGAGGATGTCTTAAGTGCTCATTGTGGACATCAGAATTATTGTTTGATCATTTGTCTCCCAAACTACACTTGTCTATTAGTTGACAAAACCATGCATTAAAATGAATAAAATGTTTTTTTTCAATGAGAACTTGTATTTTTACTCATTTATTTGGTTGTACTGTTGCTTTTGGTTTCACTGGTTTGAAGTTGACATGAGCCAACTTTTCTCATCAGTTGAGATTTTTATCTATTTTGGCTCCAAATATAATTGTTTAATTTACAGGATTTGGATTATATTGGCAAGCAATTTAAGACAAATGAGAGAACAGTCCTTACGCACCACTTTTAGTACGGTCTTACTCAAATAACATTTTTGGTGACTGTTACTTTTACTTGAGTAATAGATTTAAGTCTTACAAATTAAACATTGAAGAAAAGCAAATTTAAAAACCAATTAAACAAATCTGAACATCAGTTGTCACTTCATTTTCTTTCATCTACATCCATCAAAATATAAATCATTAAACGCATGATCTCAAATTGGTCTAAACATGAAAATGGGCAGAGGATGTAGGCAGAAGCAAAAGTAAATCTTATATATTAAATGTTAAAATGCAACTGAAGCCAGAAACTGCATTAGCCCAGCTGCATTTAACTGGTCTTGAGGGGTAATTCAAGTCATTGGCTATTAACGTCAGCTAACTCAACTTCAGCTGTGTCTCAGTATGACAAACTTTCTATGGAACAAACGGCATTTTCTATGTAAAGATACTGAGAAGCAGTCTTCCCTGAGTTATCACAGCTTCAGCTGCTTGAACCTCAGACGCAGGACCGGCCCAAGGTGTAAGTCAGTCCCTCCAGGATTTCGCGGGATGTTTGTTGCGGGCCAAAAAGCCTGAATTCACGGTAGCGTTTTTTAAAAAAGTGAAAAGTTGCAATGTTTAGTGTTTTCTGCACTCAAAATCTGGAATTCTTGCAACTTTAAAGCGGATGCCTTTTTTCCAGTATACTGCAGTGATATTCTATATAACAATACAAGAGAAGCACAGGATTGTCAGAGTTCCTGTTGTAGTGATTTGTAAATGAAGTAGAAACTTCTGCTGTACAAGAAACTCTTGTGCAACAGCAAATGCAAACCCTATCATTACAATGGCTAAATTGAATGCATGTTAGAGTAGAGATTTGGAAATTGGCAGCACCTTCATTTGGAAAACTCCCTATGGTTCCTAACCACTCAGTAGCGAGCGGAGAGGAAAAAAAAATTGTTGCAGTATTGGCTATTGGAGTCTGTTTTTCTGAAGAGTATTCTTTCCATGCCTACCTGTCTGCTGTATGTTGGTCTTCACACAGACACATCTTTCATTTACAGCAAGATGGCAGGGGGGTGGATGGGCAGGTGCATTTGTCCGTCCAGAGTCCACACCGGAGATTGAGTTTTAAAGCTCATTGACCAGATGTAATGATTTTACCTCTAAAGATGTATAAATGTTCAAACACTGGCTGTAGTGTACTCTCCTCACTCACGCTCCCACGACGGGATGCTTTTGGGGCAGGCATGTTTTTCAACACAAACCCAGCGCTTCACACATGGTCAGGCTGGAGACATGGCTAGGCGTCCATGGGCAGGCTGGGTGAGACAGAAGGGATGGTGTTGAAAACCTCACGGGTGGGTTTTTTTTTAAATCGCATGCTGTTTGCAGATGTGTTCAGTTACTCACTAAACACGGAAATGAATGCAGTGCAACAATGCATTTGATTGGTTAGACTGAGCGTTTCAGCGCCAGAGGCAAATTTGGCAGGATTGGCCAAAATTGAGGGAAAGTTGCAGTGATTGGACAAAGATGCAAGGTCGTGCAATAGTTGTGCTGATTGGTTGATTTCGCTTGAATTGGTGCAATCGCAAAATCCTGGAGGAACTGAGGGCCTCGTGACCACTGGGAAACCCCCTGGGAGTAGTGTCTTTCAACATGATTCTATGGGGAAACTTCTAATTTAAGTTAACTTTTTGGGACCAATTAATTGGTCCCAAAAAACGGCAAATGATAACTTGAATGATTGGCCATTGATGTGCATGGGTGCCTTCAGAAGCCATACAAAATGATGGCAAATTATTTTTCCTTTTTGGGGGGGCCAGTTAAGTGAAAATAGAAAAATTTCCCACAGAAACCTGAATGTTAAATCTTAGTTGAACACACAGAGCATTTAATGATTCAAGTTTAAATTTTAACTTCCTGTCTAATGATAAAATTGTTTTAGCCAAGCCAAAGAGCATTATCATACATAATGTTACACACACTCACTCACTCACTGTCTCTCTCTCTCTCTGCTTGTCTTGGAGTTGTAGTTTTTCCTCCCCTACAGAGATCAGCTGGTGCCAGCCATGACATTCACTAGTTCATGTGGCACACCACTATATAGAACTAATGTGGGCACCCTAATGCTCCCAGGAGCCATGTTATTGGGACAACTTGTTCCTGGTAGAGTCTCCCAGGACAAACTGGTCCAATAGTTCCCTGTGGAAAGTTCAAGGCTCCAGTGTGGCTCACCACCTTCAGAAGGGGTCCTGGTGCTATGTAAACCAGGTGGCAGTCTGAGCTACTGTGCTTGGACTGCTGCCCCCACAACCTGGACTCCTGGATAAGCTGCATATCATTCAAGCACTGGCTGTGGTGTCCGGCAAATGATGTTGGCTACATACCCAAGTGGAACTTATTTTGGGGAAAACAAGGGGCCTCCTGTACAAAGACTTGTCCTGCTGAAAGATGAAGTACATTTAAATCAAAATGGCATAAGCACAAAGAAAATCCAATTGAAATTCCTTTGTACATCCCAAGCTACCTGGAATTGAGCGCACATGAGGGAACACCAGACTCCTCCCTTGACATGCCTCCATTTGATTATGTACACACATGGACAAAATTGTTGGTACCCCTCTGTTAATGAAAGAAAAACCCACAATGATCACAGAAATAACTTGAATGTGGCAAAAGTGGTAATAAATAAAAATTCTATGAAAATTAACCAATGAAAATCAGAATGCTTTTGAATTGTGGTTCAACAGAATTACTTAAAAAAAAAAAAAAAAAAAAAAAAAAACTCATGAAACAGGCCTGGACAAAAACGATGGTACCCCTAGGAAAGATTGAAAATAATGTGACCACAGGGACATGTTCAAGATGTGTCCTCTAACATCATAGGTGTCTACAAACTTGTAATCAGTCAGTTGGCCTATTTAAAGGGTGACAAGTAGTCACTGTGCTGTTTGTTGACATGGTGTGTACCACACTAAACATGGACCAGAGGAAGCAAAGGAGAGAGTCGTCTCAGGAGATTAGAAAGAAAATTATAGACAAGCATGTTAAAGGTAAAGACTATAAGACCATCTCCATGCAGCTTGATGTTCCTGTGACTACAGTTGCACATACTATTCAGAAATTTAAGATCCACGGGACTGTAGCCAACCTCCCTGGACGTGGCCGCAGGAGGAAACTTGATGAAAAATGGAAGAGACGGATAAGAATGGTAACAAGAGCCCAGAACAACCTCTAAACACATCCATGGTGAACTCCAAGGTCAAGGTACATCAGTGTCAGATCGCACCATCCGTCGTCGTTTGAGCTAAAGTGGACTTCATGGGAGATGACCAAGGAGGACACCAATGTTGAAAACAAATCATAAAAAATCCAGACTGGAATTTGCCAAACTGCATGTTGACAAGCCACAAAGCTGCTGGGAGAATGTTCTATGGACAGACGAGACAAAACTGGAACTTTTTGGCAAGGCACATCAGCTCTATGTTCACAGACGCAAAAATGAAGCATACCAAGAAAAGAACAGTCTCTACTGTGAAACATGGAGGAGGTTCTGTTATGTTCTGGGGCTGCTTTGCTGCATCTGGCACAGGGTGTCTTGAATCTGTGCAGGGTACAATGAAATCTCAAGACTATCAAGGTATTCTAGAGAGAAATGTGCTGCCCAGTGTCAGACAGCTTGGTCTCAGTCGCAGGTCATGGGTCTTGCAACAGGATAATGACCCAAAACACCCAAGAATGGCTAAGAGCCAAACATTGGACTATTCTAAAGTGGCCTTCTATGAGCCCTGATCTAAATCCTATTGAACATCTGTGGAAAGAGCTGAAACATGCCATCTGGAGAAGGCACCCTTCAAACCTAAGACAACTGGAGCAGTTTGTTCATGAGGAGTGGGCCAAAATACCTACTGAGAGGTGCAGAAGCCTCATTGACAGTTACAGAAATTGTTTGATTGCAGTGATTGCCTCAAAAGGTTGTGCAACAAAATATTAAGTTAAGGGTACCATTGTGGGGAGGATGCTTTCTCTTTTTCTGTTTGGAGCATGTTGGAGATACGTGAATAAACCCGATTTGAGAAATAAACTCAGCCTCATCCTTTCACGCTCTCCACACTGGTGACCTTAAGACGTATCATGAGCGGAAGAAATTCCCCCGAGCCGGACTCACCAGGAACCAGCCAGGCGAACGCAGTCTCAATCAAGCTACCAGACTTCTGGCAGGACAACCCGTGCTCCTGGTTCCACTTGGCCGAAGCTCAGTTCGCTCTCCGGGGAATAACGGCAGATGACACGAAATTCTACCACGTTATTGCCAAACTCGACAACCACACAGCTCGACATGTGCAGAGCCTGGTGGAGCGCCCACCGGCCGACGACAAATACGGCGGGTTGAAGGCTGCGCTCATACAGCATTTCACTCCCTCAGTCCAGGAGAGAGCGGAGAGACTCCGGGCCCTGAACGACTTGGGAGATAGCACACCCGTCGACCTGATGGAGGACATGCTGAGGCTGAGAGGCTCAGATGACGACGACTTCCTTTTCACCCACATTTTCCTGAGAACCCTACCATCGGAGACGAGAGCGACCCTGGCCGGTTCACAGTTGTTGGCCCAGCGGGACTTCCGCGCGCTGTCTGCTGGCATTGAGAATCCGCTGTGCCTCTTGGGCCAGCGCGCGGCCACCGCAGCAGCGACAGGACTCGGCGCGACGGCCGGAGATGGCAGGGGGCCAGAGGCGGCGACAGCAGACCCACCAACAATGGCGGCGGTGAAGGCCAAACATTGCGGAGGAGACGACCTCTGTTTCTACCATTGCCGCTTTGCAGAGAGGGCACGCAGGTGTACACCACCGTGCCAGTTCAAGAGCTCGGGAAACGCCAGAGCCGGGGGTCGGTAGCAGCCGCGGCCCTCGGAACAGAACAAGCTGCTCTACTTGACGGACGCGCATTCGGGGAAGCAAGTCCTCGTGGACACAGGCTCCCAAGTGAGTTTCGTTATGCCAACCTACGCTGACCAGCTGGCAGGCCCCGGGAGTCACGGAGCATCAGCAGCGAACGGCTCGAGGATTAAGACCTTCGACGAGAGGACTCTGCTTCTGTCCCTACACGGCCGTACATTTGAGTGGACTTTTGTTATAGCTGCGGTGAGCCTTCAACATGTTAGGGGCTGATTTTCTGTGCTCACATGGTTTGTTGGTTGATCTTGCTAATAGGCGCCTGGTTAATGCACTTTCTTTTTACTCTATTCCCTGTGCAGCCCGAGTAACCCTGCCCACAGCACAAGCCAACGTCGCAACGGCAAGCGGTAAGTTCCACACACTCCTCACTCAGTTTCCAGCACTCACGGTTCCCACATTTTCAGCGGCCGTCGCTAAAGATGGGGTGGAGCATTTTATTACTACCACCGGTCCTCCCATTTTTGCAAAAGCTCGGCGCTTGGATGCAGCTAAACTGACCATAGCGCGCGAAGAGTTCGCCAACCTTGAAAAGTTGGGCATCATTAGGCGTTCGAAGAGCCCATGGGCTTCCCCGCTTCACATGGTCCCTAAAGCCGACGGCTCGTGGTCTTGCGGTGATTTCCGCAGGTTGAACAACGCTACAGTAGCGCACGACCACTACCCAATCCCGCATATCCAAGATTTTTCCGTCCATTTAGCTGGGGCGCGCGTTTTTTCCAAAATAGACTTGGTCCGTGGGTACCACCAAGTCCCAGTGCGCGCTGAGGACATACCCAAAACAGCGGTAATAACTCCGTTTGGCCTGTTCGAGTTTTTGCGCATGCCATTTGGGCTTAAAGGCGCCGTGCAGACATTCCAACGCATGATGGACGCGGTGTTGCGCGATCTCTCCTTCGTGTTCGTCTACCTGGATGACATCTTGGTAGCCAGCGCGTCCGAAGACGAACACGAAAATCACCTCACGGCAGTTTTCCGGAGGTTGGGAGAGCACCGGTTAATAATCAACCCAGCGAAGTGTCAGTTTGGGGTGACACAGATTGACTTTTTGGGGCACCGCGTCTCTCCAGAAGGAGCGGTTCCTCCGCCGGACAAAGTGCGCGCAGTAACAAATTTTCCCCAGCCACAAACGGTCAAAGCATTACAGGAGTTTTTGGGAATGGTGAATTTTTATAAACGTTTCCTCCCCCGCGCAGCGCAGCTCATGCAACCACTGTATGCCGCGCTTAAAAAGCAAAAACCCACAAATAAAATTGAATGGTCTCCGGACCGGGAGCGCGCATTCTCGGAGGTCAAAACAGCCCTGGCAAACGCTGCATTGTTAGCACACCCAGACCCAACGGCCCGCATAGCGCTCACTACTGACGCGTCGGATGTAGCCATAGGGGCGGTCGTGGAGCAGCAGGTTGCCGGGGCTTGGCAGCCGCTCGCTTTTTTCAGCAGGACTTTGCGCGATACCGAGCGAAAATACTGCGCGTTCGACAGGGGGTTGTTAGCGCTCCACTTGGCCATTCGCCACTTCCAGTTCTGGCTGGAAGGACGCCGTTTCACTGTGTTCGTCAACCACAAGCCGCTGACTTTCGCGATGGCCAAGGTTTCAGAACCGTGGTCAGGCCGGCAGCAGAGGCAGCTGGCTGCAATCTCTGAGTTTACTACCGATATTCAACACGTAGCGGGTAAACTAAATGTAGTGGCAGACTGTCTCTTGCGCGCCGTAACTACTCCAGTCCGCGTAGGAGTAGATTATGCAGCCATGGCCGCGGAGCAGGCTAGCGGCGCGGAAATGCGCGCAGCCCCAGTCCACGTGGGGATAGACTATGCAGCCATGGCCGCGGATCAGGTTAGCGACGCGGACGTGTGCGCGCTCCAGTCTGGACCAACAGGGTTAAGGCTGGAGAACAGGGTGCTGCAAGATGGTATGCCCCCCCCTAATCTGCGATGTCTCCACGGGACGACCGCGTCCGGTGGTGCCGACCGCATGGCGCCGCCGCGTTTTTGACTCGATTCATTCTCTGGCGCACCCGGGGGTGCACGCGTCGGTCAAAATGGTAAGAGAGAAATTTGTATGGCCGAGCCTGCGCAAGCAAGTTAGGGAGTGGGCAGCAGCCTGCATGGCTTGCCAACGAGCCAGAATACACAAACACACTAGCGCTCCCTTGGAGCCGTTTCACATCCCGGCTAAGAGGTTCGATCATGTGCATGTCGACCTCGTAGGCCCCCTCCCGCCGTCACAAGGGTGCACACACCTTTTGACAATGGTGGACCGCACCACGCGTTGGCCTGAAGTGGTCCCACTGGCATCGACCACAGCCGAGGAGGTGACGCGCGCGTTTTTAACGGCATGGGTAGCATGTTTTGGAGTTCCGTCGGACATTACGTCCGACAGAGGTCCTCAATTTGTTTCCGAGCTTTGGTCAGCGATGGCCCGCAGCCTGGGGGTAACGATCCACCGCACTACCGCTTACAACCCGCAGGCTAATGGTTTATGTAATGTAATGTACTTTATTTATATAGCCCTTTAAAACAACCCGTAGGTGACCAAAGTGCTTTACAAAAAATAAACAGCATTAAAAACACACAGAGCATTAAAAACAAATAACATAAACAAAAACAACCTAAAAATAAAATAAAAACAAATGCCAAGACAAATATCACCACTACTGGGTATTAAAAGCCATCCTAAACAAATATGTCTTAAGTTCAGATTTAAAAAGGGTCAGGTCAGAGATAGCACGTAGGTCAGGGGGGAGATTATTCCAGAGCCTGGGGGCAGCAACAGAAAAGGCTCGGTCACCCCAATGTTTATACCTTGACCTAGGCACATCCAGCAAAAGCTGATTGGATGACTTCAAAGCTCTGCCTTGGTCACGGACAGTCAAAACCTCAGACATATAAACCGGAGCAAGGCCATTAAGAGCTTTAAAAACAAAAAGCAAAAGTTTAAAATTAATTCTAAAATGGACTGGAAGCCAATGAAGTGAAAAAAGGATCGGAGTAATGTGCTCTCGCCTAGGTGTGTTGGTCAAAAGACGGGCCGCTGCATTTTGCACAAGTTGAAGGCGGCCAAGAGAAAACTGAGAGATGCCAACATAATGTGCATTGCAGTAATCAAGTCGAGACGTGACTAAAGCATGGATGGCTATCTCAAGATCATGACGGCTCAGGAATGGTTTGGCTTTGGATAACAAACGTAATTGATAAAAGCTCATTTTGACTACATTGTCAATCTGTTTATCAAATTTTAAATGGCTGTCAAAAATCACCCCCAAATTTCTGACAGCTGAACTGAGCCTTAAAGAGAGGGTACCAAAGCCAGCCGTTACAGTATCCCCAAACACAATACATTCTGTTTTTTCTTCATTTAAGTGGAGAAAATTTTGGCTTAACCACAACTTAATATCAATGATACAATCCAATAGAACACTTTGTGAGTTTATGCGAATGTTTCCATAGGTCATTGAAAGCAGCCCTCAGAGCGTCGCTTACGGATGCAAATTGGGTGGACAGGCTACCATGGGTTTTATTGGGGTTGCGTTCTGCACCTAAAGAGGATTTAAAAGCCTCCCCAGCCGAGTTAGTTTTTGCGCAGCCACTCCGGCTGCCCGGGGAGTTTCTCTCAGATAATCCTGCGCCAGAGTGCTCCCCTGCTCAGCGGTTGCAGAGCGACACAGGATCGAGCATGCTTCCTGGCCCCGTTCATCACAGTTTTCTGCGCGTTTTTGTGCCTAAGGCTTTAAAAGATGCAGAGTTTGTTTTTGTCAGACACGATGCCCATTGCCCAACCTTGCGACCACCTTATGATGGCCCATTTATAGTGCTGGAAACGGGTGATAAGCACTTTTTGCTAGATTTGGGGGGCAGAAAGGAAATGATTGGCATAAACAGGTTCAAACCCGCTTTTGTGATGGCTGACGACGCTGTGCAGTTGGTGAGGGCTCCTCAGCGCGGCAGACCCCCTAGGGAGCTTTCCCCAGAGCTCCCACAGGGATTGACTAACAGTTCTCACCCCCAGACAGCAGCTCCACAGCAGGACGGCGCCGCAGGAGTGGTAAAGCCCGCTTTCAGCAAGTTCGGAAGAAGATTGAAGCCCAAACAGCACGTGGACTGATGTTTGTGATTTTATCATGATATGCAGACTGTGTTATATTGTTCCATCTTAGACGTTTGGGGGGGCGGGTCATGTGGGACACATGTGGGTTTCATAGGCTTCATATGTATATTACTGTTGCTTCACGTCTCAGAATGAACAATAGGACTGAGTCTCCTAGAGATAACAGGAGGATGTGAAATGTGATCTTTGTTATGCAAAGAGATGGCCTTGAGGGATTTCCTGACCACCAGTGGCTTTAGGTGGAGGGGAGAAGACCTGGAGGAAGATGTATTGTGTCTTGGGATTAAAAGACAATGTGACTCTGTGCTTTGATGTCCTGGGGTATAAAAAGGACAGATGTGGGGGGATGCTTTCTCTTTTTCTGTTTGGAGCATGTTGGAGATACATGAATTAACCTGATTTGAGAAATAAACTCAGCCTCATCCTTTCACGCTCTCCACACCATCATTTTTGTCCAGGCCTGTTTCATGAGTTTGTTTTTTAAAATAATTCTGTTGAACCACAATTTAAAAGCATTGTCTGATTTTCATTGGTTAATTTTCATAGAATTTTTATTTATTACCACTTTTGTCAGATTCAAGTTATTTCTGTGACCGTTGTGGGTTTTTCTTTAACAGAGGGGTACCAACAATTTTGTCCACGTCTATATACATTTTCCAGCAGGGTGAAACAGTGGTGCACCACAATGTATTAAACCTGAGAAATTTTGTAGGTTTTTTTTCCACCTGCTCCATGTATGATACTGTGGTTGATCAGAGCAGTCATTAAAACCAAATATTTCACAGAAAAGAACACCAGCTTTTGCCTCCATACTCAGAGTATAGCTGAACATCTTTTCCCTGCAAGAAGTGGTATTAATGAGGCAGTAGTGGAATTAAAACTAAGGTTTCTGTCCCATGACGTACAAGGTCACCTCAAGTACGCTCATCTTTCTTTGAAATAAATAAAACTGGTCAGTTGAGGCGGCATGAAAAAATAAGCAGCCGTGCTGTGGTTTTAAGCAGATTTTATTAATCATGTCGCCTTCACGGGATCCCCTCTCCGGTGCATAGTGGTGCAGCCCGGAGCGGGATCCCACGGCTCTCAGAGAAAAAGAGAGGCGGACCCAGTGTGTCCACCTGTTGCAGGATCAGAGTGAGAGAGTAAGAGAGAGATTGCGTTACAGAGTTGCACCTTAAATACTTGATCATAACAATACATCAAAAAGACATACCCCACAGTCTAGAATGATCAAAGGGACAACAGAACAGGCAGGAGGTATTTGCATTTGTAAGCCATACATCACAATGGGCAGATTAGCTAGACCTCGCTCTAAGTGCAAGACAAAGAGGCTAACAAGCACATCTACATATTGATCTGAGTCTCTAGGTCACAGTAAGGACAGGATGCATGAGTACAAAGGATGAAAGGCATCGATTAACATCACATAGGTGAGACAGAAGAAACTCGTCTACCTGTAGACATTAATACACCAAAGCACATCTAAGATGCTCAGAAAAAGCATAGTAAGGACAAGCCATATGCACACTATACAGAATGGCGCATTACATCACAACACATGCATGTTTGCATCACAAATACATGAATGGCACATTGCTTCTCAGTAATGCAGCAGAAAAACAGAAAAGAGGGCTGAGTGTCCTTAGTCTGTTGTGGGGTTAAAACGAACCGCCACACACGCTCCCCCCCAGAGGACGCGGCAGGGGGTCGCGACCTCCATCTGTGTGAGCGAGCTGTGGGAGAAGCTCGCTGCAGGCGGAGGGGGAGGGAGGGGAGGGGTAGTAAGTGCCGGCAGGAGCTGTGAAATCGTCCTGAGCCGTGCAAAAATTGCTTGCTGCTCCGTGACGTCGAGGGCTTGTCCCGTTGCACGTGCGGAGATCACAAGAAGAAAAATTAGTCTCTGACTCCTCTTGTGGCCATGAAGAAAAGCAGGAGCGGCTGTAAGAGAAAAAGTAAACAAAGCATAGGGACTGTTGGCTTTGGGTGCTGAAGCAACCCCAAAGCTCCTGGGAACAGCTGACGGCTGAAATCCCGTTGTGCCGTGGCTAAGACCATTAAAAAATCCAGTGGCGAGCTGCGTGCTTGCTTCAGGTGAACGAGCAACCCTGAAGGTTCTGTGGGCAGCGGTGGAGGACGATGGCGGTCTGTGGCGTGGCTGAGACTGTTAACAAATCCTTCCAGTATGCTGCATGCGTGCCTCAGGTGAGCGAGCAGCCCTGAAAGGCAGCGGCGAAGGAGGAAGGCAGTCTGTGGAGCCATTACTTGTCCCATGCGTGATGCGCCGTCCTTGTAACTCCCCGATGCGTGCGCGGGGGTTCAGTGCGTGGGTGGGCCGCTGGAGTGGTGAGTCAGGGTGCAGAAACTTGGTGGAGAACGGCGCAGACGGCGCCGGTAAAATCCAGGTTGAGCTGTGGCTGTAGATTGGCCATGGTGCGTTGGAGCGGTGAGAGGAAATAGACGATCTTTAATCCCTCAGGCCCGTGCAGAGGCGTTGGAGTGGCGGGAGGGAATAGACGATTTTTTGTTCCTCAGGCTCATGCAGCTGCGTTGGGGCGGTGTGAGGAAGTAGACGATCTCCGTCCCTCGGGCTCGTGGAGGCGTGTTGGAGCGGTGCGAGGCAATAGACGATCTTTGTGCCCCGGGCTCGTGCAGCAGCGTTGGAGCGGTGAGAGGGAGGAGGCGATCGTTGTCGCTCGTGCGGCCATGGTGCGTTCAGTTCCACGCGCTGCGCTCCCCGTCGGCCCTGGAGGTTGCCGTCGCGGAGAGAGGACGAGGTGCGTGCGCTCTCAGTGAGAGCGGCCGGTCCAGCGTGGTTGTGCAGATCTCAGGCGACGGAGCATTCATGCCCGGGTGTTGCGTTCGCTGGCCGCTCGTTTTTTTCAGCGTCGGTTCGCCAGCGTGGCCATCCAAAACAGAAGGCTGCGTTGCACAAAGCGTGTGCGTCTTCAAGGGGCCACCAACGCAGCTGTGTGGCTGTCCAGCTCGGAAGGTTGCTTTCGCACAAAACGTGTGCGTGTTCGAGGGGTCACCAGTGAGGCGGCATGAAAAAATAAGCAGCCGTGCTGTGGTTTTAAGCAGATTTTATTAATCATGTCGCCTTCACGGGATCCCCTCTCCGGTGCATAGTGGAGCAGCCCGGAGCGGGATCCCACGGCTCTCAGAGAAAAAGAGAGGCGGACCCAGTGTGTCCACCTGTTGCAGGATCAGAGTGAGAGAGTAAGAGAGAGATTGCATTACAGAGTTGCACCTTAAATACTTGATCATAACAATACATCAAAAAGACATACCCCACAGTCTAGAATGATCAAAGGGACAACAGAACAGGCAGGAGGTATTTGCATTTGTAAGCCATACATCACAATGGGCAGATTAGCTAGACCTCGCTCTAAGTGCAAGACAAAGAGGCTAACAAGCACATCTACATATTGATCTGAGTCTCTAGGTCACAGTAAGGACAGGATGCATGAGTACAAAGGATGAAAGGCATCGATTAACATCACATAGGTGAGACAGAAGAAACTCGTCTACCTGTAGACATTAATACACCAAAGCACATCTAAGATGCTCAGAAAAAGCATAGTAAGGACAAGCCATATGCACACTATACAGAATGGCGCATTACATCACAACACATGCATGTTTGCATCACAAATACATGAATGGCACATTGCTTCTCAGTAATGCAGCAGAAAAACAGAAAAGAGGGCTGAGTGTCCTTAGTCTGTTGTGGGGTTAAAACGAACCGCCACACAGTCAAATTTTGGTAGAATTAGTGGCCTGTAGCTCAGTCAGTGCAACTATGGTAAGTGGCAGATAGTATCTGCAAATGACAATCTGAATGTTGCAGCAAAAATTGAGACTGAGGCCAGGCAACAATTTTTCCAGTCTTATACTGTCCAATTTAGGTGAGTCTATGTGAACTGTAGCCTCAGTTTCCTGTTCTTATCCAACTCAAGAACTGAGACTCACAAGATAACTTCTCTTTTTCAGAGCATTCACTATTAAAAAAAAATGCAACAGGTCAGCAGCTTCTGAACTAGTCAGACCAGCCTGTCGGGCACCAATAACCATACCACATTTAAAGTCACTTAACTCAGCTTTCTTCACCATTCTGGTGCTCAATTTGAACTTTAATAGTGCATTTCTACCATGTCTACATGCCTAAATGTATCGAGTTCCTGCCATGTGATTGGCAGATTAGATTCTGTATTTGCATTAACAAGCAGTTGAAATGGTGTATCTTGACATTTATACAGAAGACATCATCAGACAAGCAATCAAAAACCTTGAGATAGGAGTCATGATTGGAGGTCGGACCATCAGCGACTTAAGATATGTGGATGATATAACACTCCGGTGCCAGAGCAAAGAAGAGCTCATGCAACAAAAATCGAAGATCTCAGTTGAAAGAAAGGATTCTTACTAAATGCAAAAAAGACAAAGGTCATGGTCACCGATAAGCACAGAAGAGATTTCAATCATTTCACTCAATGGACAACATCTGAAAGAGGTTAAAGAATTCAGCTACCTAGGGTCAATGATCAATATCGACGCAGACATTATGCAGTAAGCAAAATGGAGAATAAGCATTGCTTGAACATCGGTACACAAGGTGGATAAGATCTGGAAGAGCAGAGCTGTCAGTAATGACCTCAAACTTCGGTTCCACGGTGGCAGGTGGGCGCAACGGACCACCGGTGCCCAGCAAGCTGCTCTGTGGTCCCCCGCTCACTTCAGCAGCAGACAGGGTGCCACACCCGCCGGCTTGCCTTCTTCCCTCCCAAGCAGGAGACACTCGGAGCGAGCCGGAGAGACCATCGGCGAGTGGGCAACCAGAGACTAGTGGGGAGCCCTCCAGCCTCCAGGTGGGGCTGGGCAGCGACGTGTAATCTGCCATCTTTCCCAAACAGTAAAAGCTCCTGCTGCTCCTCGGCTCCTCTCTCTTCCACCAAAGGACTGAACTCGGGTCTGTAGCCATGCCCAGTGCTTAGCCTGATTGATTAATGTTATAACCAATCAGGCTAAGCCGGAATGCTTACGTAACTAGAAACGCTCTCTCCAGACTCATATTTTTTTGGGGGCCGTAGCTCAACTGGAAATTCACAGCAGAAAAACACAGAACTGAGACTTCGGATTGAGTTTGCTCTTGATATGTCTTGTAAGTCACAAAAAACATGTTACAGATATACACTACCGTTCAAAAGTTTGGGGTCACCCAGACGATTATTTTGTGTTTTCCATGAAAAGTCACACTTATTTACCACCATTAGTTGTAAAATGAATAGAAAATCTAGTCAAGACATTGACAAGGTTAGAAATAATGATTTGTATTTGAAATAATTTTTTCCTTCAAACTTTGCTTTCGTCAAAGAATCCTCCATTTGCAGCAATTACAGCATTGCAGACCTAACATGATTGCACAAGGGTTTTCTAATCATCCATTAGCCTTCTGACGCAATGAGCAAACACATTGTACCATTAGAACACTGGAGTGATAGTTGCTGGAAATGGGCCTCTATACACCTATGTAGATATTGCACCAAAAACTAGACATTTGCAGCTATAATAGTCATTTACCACATTAGCAATGTATAGAGTGCATTTCTGATTAGTTTAAAGTTATCTTCATTGAAAAAAAATGCTTTTCTTTGAAAAATAAGGAAATTTCTAAGTGACCCCAAACTTTTGAACGGTAGTGTACAAACAACAGGAAAAAAATTTTTTTTGGCAGACTGTCACTTAAAGTATGTGTTGTAAACTGAAACATTTCTACCCATGTGGATAAACTTGATTACTTGATAATGTGAGTTATGTTAAAGGACAAAAAGACACGTTGCATGTTGTTGTGAAGATTTTTCTCTGATACAAATTTTCATTTTAATTATTCAGCCTTTTCATTAGTTAAATAAATATATTTCTATAAAAATGTAAGTAAAACCAAACTTTAAAGGACATTCAGTACACAAAATACATATCATGATATGTATTGTGTATCGTGATATAGAGAATTTATATCACAATACATTTTTGAGCTATACCACCCAGCCCTACACTATACAATATAAAAATTTAAAAAAAAAATGTTTAATGGAGATGTGCATCTGAGAGAATTATGTTAAATTCATGATTCTGTACCACAAGAGTCCTCACTTGACATATCATTTCTGACTCATAATAACCAAAGGACTGAGATTTTAGCAGTTTGCAGTATATTGATGTTAGGAAGGACTGTTTATCTATCTGGTGACTGGACAGAATCTTGTTTATATTGTGGCATTATGGTGCATATTTAAGGCACATATATGGCATGCTTGTATGGTACGCTTTCTCCCCCCACATGCTTCCAGTAGGCATGACGGTGCAGACCCTACAGATCAAACGTCCGTAAGAACAATGCCCCAGCAGGGACCTCGGCTAGGAGGTGGGTGCTGGAGGAAGACGGAGGTCAGAGACAATGTCCCAGCAAGAGCCCCGAGGTGGAGAAGAGAACAGAAGCGCCAGCAAGTCTCGGGGACTGTGGGTTCATGTGTTTACCAAACTTCTGTGGGGTGAAGGTGTGAGATACTTGATGTGGGGGTTTTGTATCTCTGGGTTATAAAAGCTGTGGGGAAAGTTGGGTCTGTCTCTTTTTCTGCTGAGAACTTTGATGATAGAAGATGTGACTTCCAATAAAGCTTTCCTGAGATAATACACTCAGTCTCGTTTGTAAGGCATCTTCTACAGCGTAACATTATGTCGCTCACATATTCCTTGGCAGAGACCCAGACATGAGGGACCTTGAGCTCGCAGTGTGTATTGACATCACGCCTCAAACGGACATTGAGTCTGGACCCCCTGTGGACTGGAGAAGAAGTGAGAAGATCTGGGAGTGGACCTGAAGGGACTGTCTGACTCCTGGGGTCAGACAGAGAAGCCAAGAGGACAATGGGAGGATTAAATGTGAATGTGATTTGTGTTTGATGTGAGAGTATAAAGATATGTGGTTTACCGCAGCTCGCCCTCTTCATTCCCTGACTGAGAGAGGAGCTGTAGGACGTGAGATGAAATAAACCAATACTGAGAAATCATTCAGTCTCTTCATTTCATGGTTCCTACACTGGTGACCCACACGTGAGAAATATGGAAAGGCTTGGAGATCGTCTCTCCGAACCTGATTCACCGGAGGCCGCCCGCACCGGCGTAAACTCAATTAAACTCCCCGAGTTCTGGCAAGAGGACCCGCACTCATGGTTCCAACACGTGGAGTCGCGGTTCGTGCTCAACGGGGTATCAGCAGATGACATTAAGTTCCATAATGTCATCGCAAGACTCGACAGCCGCACAGCCCGGTGTGTGCGGAGCCTGGTGCAGCAGCCGCCCACTGCTGGTAGATATGACGCCCTGAAAGCCGCCCTCATTCGGAGTTTTGTGCCATCAGCCGAGGTGAGGGCCAGAACACTTCTGGACCTGCGTGACAGAGGAGGACGCAGGCCGACCGTCCTCATGGAGGACATGCTGCAGATGATCGGGGCAGACAACGATGCGTTTTTATTTAAACACATCTTCTTAAGGACTCCTCCAGCGCACATGAGAGGCTCCCTGTCCAGCATGAGGTGTGTGGACCAGCAGGACTACCGCGCACTGGCCGTGGAAGCGGAGCGGCTCCTGGACGCATGCGGCGAGCAGGAGACGGCAGCGGCAGCAGCAGACCTCGGCGCGGCGGCCGGGGGCGATGCAGAACCGGTGGCAGCAGAACCGACCCCGGCGACAACAGCGGCAGCGCGGTCGCGAAGCAGAGGAGGGGACGAGCTGTGTTTCTACCATCGACGCTTCGCGCACAAGGCACACAGATGCGTCCCGCCATGCAACTTCAAGAAGCAGGGAAACGCAAGAGCCGGGGGTCGTTAGCAGCTTCGACCCTCGGCGAACGGAACAAGCTGCTGTACCTGACAGACGCGAGCTCCGGACGGCAATTCCTCGTTGACACTGGGGCACAGAGGAGTTTCATCACCGCAACCTACGCGGACCGGGTGGCCGGTCCCCACGGAGATGGGGCAACAGCCGCAAACGGCTCGTCGATCACGACTTTTGGCGAAAGAACTCTGCGCCTGTCCTTGCATGGCCGCATCTATGAATGGACCTTCATAGTAGCGGCGGTGAGTTTCAACATGTTAGGCGCCGACTTTTTGTGCTCACATGGCTTGTTGGTAGATCTGGCTAATAGACGCTTGGTTAATGCACTCTCTTTTTGTTCTATTCCCTGTGCAGCGCGAGTGTCCCCCGCCGTCAGTACAGGCCAACGCCGCCGCAGCAGGAGGTAAGTTCCACACTCTCCTAAACCAGTTCCCAGCACTCACAGTTCCCACGTTTTCAGCTAAGGTGGCGAAGCACGGGGTGGAGCACTTTATAACCACAAGTGGCCCACCAGTTTTTGCTAAGGCTCGGCGCATGGATGCAGCTAAGCTCTCCATTGCGCGTGAGGAGTTCGCCAACCTGGAAAGGTTGGGCATAATTCGCCGCTCGAAGTCCGCTTGGGCTTCCCCCCTCCACATGGTCCCGAAGGCGGACGGCTCGTGGAGACCGTGCGGCGATTATCGCAGGTTAAACAATGCCACAGCGCAAGACCGCTACCCAATTCCGCATATCCAAGATTTTTCGGTGCATTTGGCCAAGGCGCGCATTTTTTCTAAAATAGACCTGGTCTGCGGTTATCATCAGGTCCCGGTCCGACCAGAGGACATTCCCAAGGCAGCGGTAATAACCCCTTTCGGGCTTTTTGAATTTTTACGCATGCCTTTTGGTCTTAAAGGCGCTGCGCAAACCTTCCAACGCATGATGGATGCCGTTTTGCGCGACCTCTCTTTTGTTTTTGTCTACTTAGATGATATTTTGGTCGCCAGCACCTCTGAGGAGGAACACGAAAGTCACCTCAGAACTGTTTTTCAGAGATTGGGAGCGCATGGGTTGATAATCAACCCAGCCAAGTGCCATTTTGGCGCAGCGCAGATCGATTTTTTTAGGGCACCGCGTCTCCCCAGAGGGTGCAGTTCCGCTGCCCTCCAAAGTACGTGCAGTGGCTGAGTTTCCCCAGCCACAAACGGTAAAAGCGTTGCAAGAATTTATAGGTATGGTAAATTTTTACAACCGTTTCATATCTCATGCGGTGCAGCTCATGCAACCGTTGTACGCCGCGCTAAAAAAACAGAAACCCTCCAACGCGATTGAGTGGTCCCCGGAGCGGGAGCGCGCATTCACTGAGGTTAAGGCAGCACTAGCAGATGCAGCACTGCTGGCTCACCCAGACCCGGCAGCCCAAATAGCGCTAACCACAGACGCGTCAGATGTGGCCATAGCAGCCGTGGTGGAACAGCAAGTCGCCGGGGCTTGGCAGCCACTCGCTTTTTTCAGCAGATCCCTACGCGATGCTGAGCGAAAATATAGCGCGTTTGACAGGGAACTGCTAGCGCTCCACCTGGCCATTCGCCATTTTCAGTTCTGTTTGGAAGGGCGGCGTTTCACCGCGTTTGTCGACCACAAACCTCTAACCTTCGCAATGTCCAAAATCTCAGAACCATGGTCAGGCCGACAGCAGAGGCAGCTGGCCGCAATTTCAGAATTCACCACCGATATACAGCACGTAGCCGGTAAATTTAATGTGGTGGCAGACTGCCTCTCGCGAGTGGTAACAGCCGCGCGGATGGGGGCTGTAACGCCGCAGACGCGGAGCGCGGTAACAGCGCGGACGCGCACACGGCTCCGATGCACGTAGGGATAGATTACGCGGCCATGGCAGCGGAGCAGGGCGAAGACACAGACGTGCGCGCGCTCCTGTCTGGACCAACAGGGTTAAGGCTGGAGAACATAAGTTTACAAACCGGTTCACCCCCGCTTATTTGCGATGTATCCACCAGGCGACCTCGCCCAGTGGTACCGGCCACGTGGCGCCGTCGCGTTTTTGACGCGGTGCACTCCCTAGCACACCCGGGAGTACGCGCTAAGGTGAAAATGGTAGCAGAGAAGTTTGTTTGGCCGAGCCTGCGCAAGCACGTGAAGGAGTGGGCGAGAGCCTGCATGTCCTGCCAGCGGGCCAAAGTTCACAGGCACACAAAAGCCCCTTTAGAACCTTTCCACATTCCGGCTAAGAGGTTTGATCATGTGCATGTAGATCTAGTGGGACCCCTGCCGCCCTCGCAAGGGTTCACACATCTCCTGACAATGGTGGACCGGACCACGCGTTGGCCGGAAGTGGTCCCATTGCAGTCTACCACAGCAGCAGAGGTGACTCGCGTTTTTTTAACAGCCTGGGTAGCGCGGTTCGGAGTCCCGTCGGACATTATGTCCGATAGGGGTCCGCAGTTCGTGTCAGAGCTGTGGTCAGCAATGGCCAGCGGCTTAGGGGCAACAGCCCATCGCACCACCGCTTATCACCCACAGGCCAACGGTTTATGCAAGCGTTTTCACAGGTCGTTGAAGGCAGCCCTCAGAGCGTCGCTCACGGATACAGATTGGGTAAACAAACTACCATGGGTTTTATTGGGGTTGCGTTCAACACCCAAAGAGGATTTAGATGCCTCACCTGCTGAATTAGTTTTTACTCAACCTCTCAGGCTGCCAGGAGAATTCCTGCCAGCCCATGCAGCACTGGAGCGCCCCCCGGTGCGGGGACCTCTACGTGGCACGGGGGCAGAAATGCTCCCGGGCCCCGCTCATCACACTTTTCCGCGGGTTTTTGTTCCCAAGGCTTTGCAAAACGCAGAGTTTGTTTTTGTCAGGCACGACGCCCAGCGTCACAGCCTCCGCCCACCTTACGACGGTCCGTTTCGAGTGCTGGAAACCGGGGAGAAATATTTTGAGCTGGACTTGGGGGGCAGGAAAGAAACAATCAGTGTTGACAGATTAAAGCCTGCTTTTGTGTTACGTGACGAACCTGTACGGCCGGCGGGGGCGCCTCGACGCGGCAGGCCTCCCAGGGAACAGCCCCTAGTTCCCCAGCAGGGGGTAAATAACCCTTCTCCCCCTCATTCCACAGGCGCACCGCAGGACGGCGCAACACAGGCTGCGAAGCCTGCGTTCAGCAGATTCGGGAGGAGATTGAAGCCTAAGCAATGGGCAGAGTGATGTGTATTTTGATCAACCCGTGTAAATTGTGCTGTAGATCCTGCAAAGGGGGGGGTGATGTAAGGGTATAATGTGTATGACTGCCCATTATTGACATGAAGTCCGTGTGTGTGTCCATTCTTGACATAATGTGTATGACTGTCCATTACTGACATAAGGTGTATAACGGTTAGAGTAATGTTGGTGCATGTCCGTTCTTGGGCGTTTCGGGGGGAGTGATGTGGCGTAACATTATGTAGCTCACATATTCCTTGGCAGAGACCCAGACATGAGGGAACCTTGAGCTCACAGTGTGTATTGACATCACGCCTCAAACGGACATTGAGTCTGGACCCCCTGTGGACTGGAGAAGAAGTGAGAAGATCTGGGAGTGGACCTGAAGGGACTGTCTGACTCCTGGGGTCAGACAGAGAAGCCGAGAGGACAATGGGAGGATTAAAAGTGAATGTAATTCTGTGTTTGATGTGAATGTGATTTGTGTTTGATGTGAGAGTATAAAGATATGTGGTTTACCGCAGCTCGCCCTCTTCATTCCCTGACTGAGGAGGAGCTGTAGGACGTGAGATGAAATAAACCAATACTGAGAAATCATTCAGTCTCTTCATTTCATGGTTCCTACAATATCACCTTTAAGTTAAAAAAAAAGTTTGTGCAGAAAAATAAATGTAAATTTATTAGAAAAATTAATTTATGTGGAAAGAGGCTGCAATTTTACCTGAAAAAGCAACAAATTTTCAAAGGAAAATATTCAATTTTTCAATTCAACTATATAGTGCCATTTCGCAACAACAGTCATCTCATAGCACTGTCAAACTGTCAAAGGACAAATATGACAAATGAGAACCAAGAAATTTATGTTAGAAATCTCAAATTTTGGAAAACAGTAATAATTTTATAAGGAAAACCTCCTAATTGTGGTCTATATTAATCATATATCCCATAACCTACATATGTATAAGCATGTGAGAATGTTTGGTGATTACATATGTAAAGCGACTTCACACCTCAGAACAGGACAAAGGGTCTCAACCGTCAGTGACGATCAAAGAGCATCCGAGGCACTGCGGTGGAGACCAGATAGGTCGCCCTGACCTCCCAGGGCCAGGTGGAGGGGTACGGAGACAAAGGAGGATAATTAAGTTAATGGGGGATGTCAGCTTTGTATACATGTCTTTTGTTGTGTGTGAGTATAAGTACACAGAGCCGAATGTGTTCGCTCTCTTACTTCTTCTGCTGCTGCACTAGATGAGACTTGTTAGAGGAGCAAAGCTGATAATAAACTTTGGTTTATAAGTCACATCGCCTCGTCATTCCGAGCTCTTCTACACTGGTGACCCTGACGTCTGTTATTACCACCACTGCTTCGCCGAAAAGGCCTACAAGTGCGTTCCCCCCCTGCAAATTCACGAATTCGGGAAACGCCAAAGCCGAGAACCGTTAACAGCGGCGGTTCTCGGCGAAAAAAGCAAGCTTCTATATGTGACGGACGGACACACCGGCAAGCAGTTCCTCATCGACATGGGAGCTCAACTGAGTTTTATCATGCCCTCCCAAGCAGACCAGGCCATGGGCCCCCGGGGCAATGGAGCGGTGGCAGCCAGTGGCTCCATCATCGACACGTTTGGCGAAAGGAACCTGCCCCTCCGCATCCATGGCCGCAACTACAGATGGACATTTGTTGTAGCGGCGGTGAGTTTTAACTTGTTGGGCGCAGACTTTTTGTGTGCACATGGGTTATTAGTCGATCTAGCGAACAGACGCTTGGTTAATGCATTGTCCTTTGCTTCTATTCCCTGCTCAGCTCGAGTTTCTCCACCACCCGTGCAGGCCAGCGTCACTACAGCAGGAGGTAAGTTTGATCAACTCCTCACCCAATTTCCAGCATTCACAATTCCCAAATTCTCAGCTACAGTGGCTAAGCACGGGGTCGAACACTTTATTCCCACAACGGGCCCACCCGTTTTCGCCAAAGCTCGGCGTTTAGATGCGACCAAGCTCGCCATAGCTCGGGATGAGTTTACCACCCTTGAAAAACTAGGCATTATCAGGCGATCAAAAAGCCCTTGGGCGTCACCGCTTCACATGGTCCCGAAATCCGACAGTTCTTGGAGACCGTGTGGCGATTACCGCAGATTAAACAATGCGACAGCGCATGACCGCTACCCTATTCCTCACATCCAAGATTTTTCACTACATCTGGTGGGTGCGCCCATTTTTTCAAAAGTAGACCTGGTCCGCGGCTATCAAGTCCCCATTAGAGTGGAAGACATTCCTAAAACAGCTGTAATAACCCCCTTCGGTCTTTTTGAATTTTTGCGGATGCCTTTTGGCCTCAAAGGCGCCGCTCAAACCTTTCAGCGGATGATGGATGCAGTATTACGCGACCTCCCTTTCGTGTTCGTCTACCTCGACGGTATGCTGGTAGCCAGCTCATCTGAGGAGGAACACGAACAGCATCTCACTATGGTTTTTCAGAGACTGGAAGAGCACGGGTTAATAATCAATCCAGCCAAATGCAAATTTGGCGTGTCACAAATTGATTTTTTGGGACACAGAGTTTCACCGAAGGAGGCAGTCCCACTGCCAGACAAAGTTCACGCAGTAAAAAGTTTCCCATGGCCACAAACGGTCAAATCGCTGCAAGAATTTTTGGGAATGGTTAATTTTTACAACCGTTTCCTCCCCCGCGCAGCTCAGCTCATGCAGCCCCTATATGACGCGCTCAGAAAACAAAAACCTTCCAACGCGGTCGAATGGACCCCGGAGAGCGAACGCGCCTTCGCGGAAGTAAAAAGTGCCCTAGCTAATGCCACATTGTTGGTTCACCCTGATCCCTCGGCCCGCATTGCGCTAACCACAGACGCTTCAGACCTGGCCATAGGGGCGGTTGTAGAACAACACGTCGGCGGAACCTGGCAACCTTTGGCATTTTTCAGCAAATCGCTAAACCAAACTGAGCGTAAATACAGCACCTTTGACAGGGAGCTGCTAGCGCTTCATTTATCCATCCACCACTTCCAGTTCTGGTTGGAGGGGCGGCGTTTCACGGCTTTTGTAGACCACAAACCGCTCACCTTTGCGATGGCTAAAATTTCTGAACCGTGGTCAGGCAGGCAACAAAGACAGCTAGCTGCGATTTCAGAGTTCACCACAGACAATCGACATGTGGCAGGCAAACTTAACGTGGTAGCAGACTGCCTCTCTCGCGCTGTGACATCGCCAGAGCGCGAGGAGACAGATTATACTACCTCAGCCGCAGAACTCTTCGCCAATGCGGACACATACACTACCGTTCAAAAGTTTGGGGTCACCTCAGACAATTTTGTGTTTTCCATGAAAAGTCACACTTTTATTTACCACCATGAGTTGTAAAATGAATAGAAAATATAGTCAAGACACTGACAAGGTTAGAAATAATGATTTGTATTTGAAATAATAATTTTTTCCTTCAAACTTTGCTTTCGTCAAAGAATCCTCCATTTGCAGCAATTACAGCATTGCAGACCTAACATGATTGCACAAGGGTTTTCTAATCATCCATTAGCCTTCTGATGCAATGAGCAAACACATTGTACCATTAGAACACTGGAGTGATAGTTGCTGGAAATGGGCCTCTATACACCTATGTAGATATTGCACCAAAAACCAGACATTTGCAGCTAGAATAGTCATTTACCACATTAGCAATGTATAGAGTGTATTTCTGATTAGTTTACAGTTATCTTCATTGAAAAAAATGCTTTTCTTTCAAAAATAAGGACATTTCTAAGTGACCCCAAACTTTTGAACGGTAGTGTACGCAGCCCCAATCCACGTAGGGATAGATTATGCAGCCATGGCGGAGGAGCAAAGTAGTGACGCGGACGTGCGCGCACTCCTGTCTGGACCAACAGGGTTAAGGCTGGAGAAAAGGGGTTTACGCGACGGTGTGCCCCCCCTAATATGCAACATCCCAACCGGCCGACCTCGCCCGGTAGTCCCAGCTGCATGGCGCCGCCGTATTTTCGACTCAATTCACTCCCTCGCACACCCAGGTGTGCGCGCTTCGGTTAAAATGGTCGCCAAAAAGTTTGTGTGGCCTGGCCTGCGCAAAAACGTAAAAGAATGGGTAAAGACTTGCATTTCTTGTCAGCGCGCCAAAATACACAAACACACAAAAGCCCCTCTAGAGCCTTTTCGAATCCCTGCTAGAAGGTTCGACCACGTTCATGTCGACCTCGTTGGACCACTACCTTCCTCCCAAGGTTTCACACATCTGTTAACAATGATAGAACGTACTACGCGCTGGCCGGAGGCGGTCCCTCTGGCGTCAACCACAGCGGAGGAAGTCGCTCGCGTTTTTTTGACAAACTGGGTGGCACGTTTCGGCGTCCCATCGGACATCACGTCCGATAGGGGGCCTCAATTTGTCTCGGAGCTTTGGTCAGCCATGGCCAGCAGCTTAGGAACGACAATTCACCGCACCACCGCTTATCACTCTCAGGCTCCCAGGTGAATTTTTACCAGAGAACCCAGAGCCAGGGCATCTTCCAGCCCCGAGGTTTTTAGGCAGCAACGGACCGGACTCTCTCCCCGGGCCGGCACATGACTCTTTTCTACGGGTTTTTGTCCCCCAAGCTTTAAAAAACGCTGAATTTGTTTTTGTTAGGCATGAAGCTTTAAATCCAACCTTCCGCCCACCATACGATGGACCATTCAGAGTGCTGGAACCTGGTGATAAGCATTTTGTGCTTAGAAATCTCAAATTTTGGAAAACAGTAATAATTTTATAAGGAAAACCTCCTAATATTGATTGTGTTGTAGTGAGTGGTGAGGCATCAGGGGAAAGCTAGCAGGCCAAGGCTAACATATTAGCATGGGCTCTGGTGTAGTTGATGGTACAGAATATGTACTTCCAGTTGGTGCTTTATTTAAGCAATATTACAGGAGAGGAAGTATGGTACCGATGAATGGCATTAAATGTATCACACCTGTACTCACTACATCAAATCAAATCAAATCAACCTTTATTGTCATATTGCTGTAAATACAACTGTAGTGGAGGCAAGATGAAATTGTGTTTCTCTCGGCATCCATATAAGTAAAAGAACATGATATAAGACACACTCACACACACCCTCACCCCCACCCCACCACAACCATTCACACTTCCCTGAGACATACTTGAAAACTAACCAGAACTATAATATACAAATAAAATACATAATGTCCGTAGGTGCTGTAGTATGTATGAGAGATTCCGGATCAATTGTTGAGCATCCTAACAGCTTGTGGAAGGAAGCTGTTAATCAGTCTGGTGGTTCTGCCTCTGATGCTCCGGAATTGTTTGCCAGATGGCAGAAGTTCAAAGTGTTTATGCAGAGGGTGAGAACGGTCCTTGACAATGTTCAGTGCCCTGCTCCTACAACAGTTATGAAAAAGTTCTTGGACAGAGGGGAGGGAGACTCCAATTACCCTCTCAGCTCCCTTAACTATCCTCTGCAGGGCTTTTTTGTCTGACATACTGCAGCTGGAGTACCATGTAGCAATGCAGTACATCAGAACACTCTCCACCACACCTCTGTAGAAGGTCCTGAGGATGTAGATGGGGAGAGAGGCCTGTTTGAGTTTCCTCAAGAAGTGCAGTCTCTGCTGGGCCCGCTTCCTGATCCCCAAGGAATTCTTGCTCCAGGTCAGGTCCTGTGAGATCTGCACTCCGAGGAACTTGATGTTCTCCACTCTCTCCACTAAACGGCCACCGATGCTGAGAGGGACATGTTCAGGCTGTGACCACCGGAAGTCGATAATCATCTCCTTCGTTTTGTCCACGTTGAGCACCAGATTGTTCTCCCTGCACAAGCCCTCCAGGTCTCTCACTTCTTCCCTGTACATTGATTCCTCATCCCTCTGAAGAAGTCCCACCACCGTGGTGTCATCTGCAAACTTAATAATCTGGTTCCCCTCGTGTCTGGATACACAGTCATGTGTTAGAAGTGTAAACAACAGTGGACTGAGTACGCAGCCTTGAGGGGATCTGGTGCTCAGCGTGATAGAGTTGGAGATGTTATTTCCAACCCGGACAGACTGAGGTCTCTCAGTCAGGAAATCCAGGATCCAGAGACATGTGGCGGTGTTCAGACCAAGAAGGAGTAATTTCTCCATCAGTCTCTGGGGAATAATGGTGTTGAATGCTGAACTGAAATCAATGTACAGAAGTCTGGCGCAGGTGTCTTTCTGATCCAGGTGGGTGATGACAGAGTGTAGGGTGGTGACTATAGCATCCTCCGTGGAGCGGTTTGAACGGTATGCAAACTGGAGCAGGTCATGCGATGCAGGGAAGCAGGCTGTGATGTGTGGTTTGACAAGCTGTTCAAAACACTTCATCACAATTGGTGTCAGTGCAACAGGACGATAGTCATTCAGACAGGACACAACTGGTTTTTTGCCACCGGTACTATGGTATAGGTCTTAAAGCATCTGGGAACGATGGCCTGACTCAGGGAGATGTTATAAATGTCAGTCAGGACATCCGCCAACTCGCTCGCGCAGTCTCAGAGCACACGTCCTAGGATTTGTCCGGACCTGCAGCTTTACGTGGGTTGACCCTGGTTAGGGTCCTTCGTGTGTCTGCTGTGTTGATGGTGATAGCTGGCCCAACCAGTGGTGGGGATGGGCCAGCCCTCCCTCTGATTGTCGAGTTTGATGCTTCAAAACGTGCAAGAAGTCGCTGAGCCTGTCTGGAAGTGAAGCGTCGTCATCATCGACCCCCTGCTTAGACTTATAGCCCATCAGTGTCCGAACTCCCTGCCACATCTGCTGGGTGTTCCTAGTGTCACAGAGGTGTCCCTGGACTTTCTCTGCATAGGCGCGCTTCACCGTCTTAATTCCCTTTGAGAGCGCAGACCTGGCTGAGCAGAGGGCAATCCTGTCCTTCTCTCTGAAGGCTGCATCTCTGGCTGTGAGCAGCGAGCGCACCTCTGCAGTCATCCAGGGCTTATGGTTTCCTCGTACAGTGATGGTCTTCACTATGACATCCTCTGTGCACTTCGCGATGTAGCTGGTGACTGTTTCAGCATACTCCTCCACATCTGTCTTGTCTTCCTGGGAGGCTGCTATTTTGAAGACCTCCCAGTCTGTGTGCAGAAAACAGTCTTTCAGTGCAGAGGTTGCACTCTCTGGCCAAATCCTGATTTGTTTCACTGCTGGCCTGCTGCGCTTCAGTAAAGGTTTGTAGGCAGGTACCAGCATCACGGATATGTGGTCAGAAAGGCCGAGGTGGGGGCGAGGTGTTGCCTTATAAGCATCTGTGTTTGTGTACACCAAGTCCAACATATTGTCTCCTCTGGTCTTAAAGTCTACACACATGTGACCAGCCATGCAAATACCATGAACAAGTCTCCCAAAGGGTATTTTGAATTATTTACATATTCTAAAAATGTGGAGTCAAAGCTTTCCAATGATGTCTAACACATGGAAATCCGAAAAGATCTGAAGAAGATGTGGCCATTTGAATGTTAGCACCTCTCAAACTACTTCTGAGAAAGTCAGGTTCAAAGTTTCCAAGGATTGTCACCTTCCAGGGAAGCCAGATGGGGGGCAGTAACAAAAGGTGGTGATTTGCATGACTTAGCATGAACCCAAATTCCTTACAGTGCTTATCAAAAGGAGGTGTTTATAAATGTAGGAAGACAAGCTGCTTAAGTAGCCATGTACTTTTACCTGAACATGCTGCTGATTGGCCGAAATGAATAGCAAAGACGTGTGAATACCCAAACAAACCAGATATGTAGATCAGCTGTGGTATCCATGCCCCCAAAACTAGGAAGCAGTCTTGCTGATATTTCCCTCTGAAACTATTTCAAATACAAAGTTTATGGTTTTAAAATCTCCCACACTGTTATTTGAAGCATGGAGTAGCTTCTTCATGATTTCACCTAGCATATTTTGAAAAAAAAAAACAAAAAACCTAAAATCACAAATTTTTCCAAAAAAAAAAAAAGTATTTGTGTTTTTTAGGAATCACGCCAGGCCGACTTGACGTGTCAGGTCACATATTCATTGATACTGTGGAGGATGGAATCAGCTGAGACAGCAAGCTGAACAACGCAGAACTTTATTCACCTCCAACAAACAGACTGCCCTGGGTCTCTAAAGCCCCTTTTCTACTAGTGCCCACTAGGCCTTACTCTACTCTACTCGGCTTGCTTTGTACCCTTTTCCATTAGTATCTGGTACTTTTTTAGTACCTATTCAAGGCCAGGGTACAGTCGCGCTGAGTAGGGCCGAAAATGTGACGTTAACAGACTGCAGGCCACTGATTGGTCAGTGCGTAACATCATGAAAGTGACCGTGTTCTGAAGAATCTCCAAACTGCCATTTACAAAAGTTCATGGAGTAACACAGTCACCAAGTAAACACAATATTAATAGCGATGGCTTCGCAGTTTTCGTGGAAATCTACACCATGGTCCACCGAAGAGGTGTGGAGTTTTCTGTGCTTGGTGGCAGATAGTATCCAGAGTGACCCCGCAGCGAAACAGATGGCAGCCCAGCATAGAACCAGACTACGAACAAGCTGAAGATGAAAGTGAGAGAACCATCAATGGTGAGTGATTTGTGATATTGTGCATTTTTTTACTTATTTATCCTGTTGGTGGAAAGCTCACTTTTTTTGAGCAATACAACGCCGTCCTGTGCTGGCTAACGAGTGTTAGCTAGCAGCTAACGAGTGTTAGCTAGCAGCTAGCTAGCTAGTAGTCAACTCTGCTGATTCGCGCTTGCTTTGTCCGAAGTATTCGCTTGTGAGATGATGGGATAAAGTGATCAATATAACCATATAACATTTATTTGTGTGACTCAAAATATTTGTACTCTGCTTATGTCTAGGTAAAATAACCAATATACCATAATGGAATATATATTACCAAATGTGTGGCTCATTACCTGCAAAAAGAGTGGACCTCTGTCTCAGCACAGAGAATAACATGTCCTGTGTGATCTATGGGAGTAGATGAGGAACCGGTTGTGATAAGGAATGACTGAGCCTGGGCTACATTGACCTGGGAGGAGGAATGGCCTTCAGTGGATACACTCGGCGCCAGGAACGGACACTCCCATGGACCATGCACCTGGACTGTCATTTGATAATGCATGCTTTCACTTTTGTTCATTTTCTGTATAAATATTCTGGGTCAGGGCCAGCATAGTCAGTCAGACTTCATGAACTGACACAGCCTGTTGCTGTCAGGGAGAGAATGTTTGACCCAGCGCTGTAACTACTATATTCAACTTGCTTCAATAGATACGTGTTCCAAGTACACTAATCTCTTCCTTGAAAACGAACCTGGGCAAACCATCTACATACATAGACGATCTTTGAAGAGTAGAATTAGATGGTTTTTACTATTTTTAATCCTAACAATTTGGGGGCTTCGTCCGGGGAAAGGGGGAGATTATCATCTGATTTGGATCTTTTGTTGCCTGGACAACGGACCTGCATCACTGACTGACAACACTAGGCTGGCCTGAAAAAGAGGTAAGCAGACGCCTGTTATATCAAAGTTCTGCTACTGGCTATAACCAAAGTTTGTGTTGTCAAGCGGTTTGGTGTGTGTCCTAGTGTAAAGCAGTTTAATATAGTAAATGTTTTTGGTGAATGCTTGCTTGCTTAAAAAGACCGTAAGACCGAGAGAGTGGTGAAAGGCCCCCAGCTCAGGTGCAGGACCCGATTTTGACCAACCAATCATGATTTGACATTGATTTTTATATTGATTGATTAGATTGTGATCACTTGGGACATTAACGGCCAAGACCGGGGAGGTGAAAGGCCCCCTGGCCCGGATGATATCGCTGCGTATTTATTCATGGTCATCCGGCCTGACTACAGGTTCACCGACTGAGTGAATTGGTCCGTGACTTGTGAGGACAGGAACTGGGTTGGACTCCTTTAGCCTTGATGAAGGCTATAAAACCTGGGCCCTATATTTGACACCCTCGGATTAGTACCTGTAAACGTCAGCGCCAAGGACAGAATCCTTTGCAGTCCGACGGGAAGGCGAGAATTTGGGGTAATGCCCCAGGGAAGCGGTGCCCCTGAACAGTATGTCACAGGTTGAAGGCCTTGGATTAAGACGTTAATCATAAACGGGGTGAGAGACCCTGTGGCTTAGTGCACCACAGAATACTATTTAATCACTGCTGCAATTGCTATTTGTTTTATATTTGTAACGCTGTGAGTGTGAAGGTAACACTCTGTTTAAAAAGTTAAAAAAAAAAAAAAAGAGGCAACAGAGGGGCGAGCAGCGGTTCTCTCTCTCATCAGCAAGGGGAGGGTGAACGGCAGCTCTCTCTCTCTCCTCAGACAGGGGAGAGGCGAGCGACAGGCTTGTTCTGTAAAAAAAAGAGAAAACAGAGAGGCGAACAGCAGCTCTCTCTTTCCTCAGGAAGGGGAGGGGGAGCAGCAGGCTTGCTCTGTAGAAAAAATAGAAGTGTGAATTTGCAGCGCAAGGTTTTCAAGAATGCAAAAGGCGGGGCTGAGTGACTCCCGTCGAGCAGGCGACTGGGAGTTACTTCATCCCAGAGATTATGTAAACGATGTTGATTTATGTAAAGAAAATATGAAAAAACAGTGGGATTCAACAGTGACTCAAATGATCAGTGGTATATCACCCAAAGACACAAGTGAGGTTAAAACAGAATGTGGTAAATTGTATCAGAAGTTGGTGGAAGAAGGCATTCTAAATTCAAATAAGGAGGACAGTTTGACTCAGTTGTTGATGGGTTTGGAACAAAAAAGGTTGAATGGCATACAAGTTATGAAAGATATGGCTGTCACAGGATTTTTGGTGAAAAGGAAACATAAACATCAGATTAAGGACTGTGAACGTGAACGCAGGCTGATTCATAATTTGGTTACATGCTCTGCTGCAATAGATGGTGTGAAATTGATCAAGGCACAGGTGTCTGATAAGGAGCAGAATCAGCACATGATGAAAATGGAGGCAGACAGCAGTTTGATGCATGATTCAGCAGTGGTTGGCCCAGTGGGGTGTGAGAGTGAGGTGGAAAAGAATAAAGGTTTAATGGTTGATAAGCAGCTGGATAAACAAAAGGGAGAGGTGCTGTCCCTCTACCCTAATTTGGGAGATTTAAAGGGGGAATTGCCCCCGCCGCCATATTGTGTTAATCAGATGCCTTTGATTAAACTTAAGGAAGGATTGGTGGAAATTGAGAAGGTGACATCACAGGAAGAATGTGAAAAGCTGAAAGGTTTGTTGGAGAGTCAGACACAGGAAATGCAGGCAGACAGACGTGAGATGGAAAGGTTGCAGGAAAAGCTTGAAAGATCAAGGTTGGAAAAGAATGTGGGAGAACGGTTGCAGAATGTTGAAGCTAGTATAACTAATTTGCAGAGGCAAACACAGGATTTTCAACATAGTTTATGGTCTAATACAGGTAGTGTGGAATCAGGTGCAGCAGATGATGAAGGTACACTCTATCAAGAGATAAGCTACAGGGGTCCCAAAGATGACTGTGGTCAGTGGAGTGAACACGCAGACAGTGAGGAAATACATCTCCTTTCCCCTACAGTATTTGCTTCATCTACCCCTTATGGTCAAGATGATTTTAAGAGCAGGCAGAGGAGAGAAAGTTCAGATGCTATAACTGCAGCTCTTACAAAAATAAATAATGCACAAAAACATGAAGGCAGACCACTGCAGGAAAATAGATCATACCAACTGATAGGAGAGGTCAGAGTGACAGATGAGGACAGGAGAGAATTAGGAGATCAAGAGAAGCACATGCGAGGCAGGCCTTACAGTTTCAGAAATAGAGATTTGTGTCGCAGGGTTTGGGATGGTGATGAATGTGACCCTTATACAGGCCGCCGCCTTAATTCAGCTGCACAGAGAAACACACAACAGGCCACAGAGCACCGCATTCACATACAGGCACCGCTGGTAATGAAAAGCAGAGGCAGAACATATCAGCCATTCTCATGGATGGACATAAATGGCATTTCAGAAAAAATGCCCCTGCCTTGTGAGGGTGGAGGTCAGTGGATGACAAAATTTGTTCAGTTAACTCAAGGAGTTACCGTGGCAATGGGAGATTTTAGAGCCTTGCTTGGGCGACAATTAAGTGTTGTGGAGGTCTCTCAAATTGAACAATTGGCAGGAACCCAAGCAATTTCAGATTCAGCACCTTTCACCCCTGTAGCATCAGCCTTAGGCACAGCAATGAGACAGCAATTTCCTATTCCACCAGGAGCTTTAAGAGCTTTAACTTTTTCAATTAAGGAAAATGAGTCTCCTATGGCATTTATCTGTAGATGTAAAATGGAGTGGACAGCGGCTGCTGGCTCTCATCCTAATACATCTGATTTTCAAAGGGACGTATTCAGGCAGGCAGTGTTAAAAGGAGTGCCTCAGGCAGTGAGAGAGGCCATGGACAGTAACCCTGACATTCCCAGCAACACTGTGGAATTGTGGGAAAGGCACTTCACACATCATATGCGTAAAGAGCAGGAAAAAGCAGAAAAAGAAAAGGTTGATAGAGATAATCAAGAACTGCAACTGTTAAAATTGCAGTTACAAAAGGCAAAACAAGAAATAGCTGAGGTTAAAAAGATAAACAAACCAGCTAAGCAGTTGGTACAGCAGGCTCCGGAAATACCCTCCGGGCCAATGCCCACACCGGGAACGGCAGCTTTACCTGCCCCTGTGTACCCGCCACCCACTGGTTGGATACCCCAAACACCATATTATCAGGGTGTACCACGTGGTTTCAATTATTATCGGTGGATGTCTCGTGGAAGGCGGGGTGTGAGAAGCTTTCAGGGTCGAAAGGTCATGGGCCTGAATGCATGTCATGGCTGTGGTCAAAATGGTCATTGGAGGAAGGATTGCCCGACTAATCCTTACCCAGCACCAGTGGCACCAGCAAGTGCAGGACATCAAGCACCTTATGCAGCGGCAGCTCCATCTGCTGTCCAATATCCAGCATACACTTCAACTGTCGGGGAAGTGTACCTCACACAATATGAAGAACAATGACAGGGCTCACAGAGGAAAAGTGATGTGGGAATGGCAGATCCCATGGTCACACTAAAGATTATGGACTGTGACCTGCCTTTTCTGGTTGATATGGGGGCAACCTATTCCACTTTGAACTGTGACATTGAGCCTACACTGTTATCGGCTAAAGCTGTGGAGGTTATTGGTTTCTCTGGGGTTCCTGAAAGACTGCCCGTGACAAAGCCTTTGGACACTTGTGTTGCTGGTCAAACAGTGAAACAACGTTATGCCTGCTCAAAAAACTCTCCCACAAACTTGATGGGGAGAGACCTGCTGATTAAACTGGGGGCATCGGTGCTGTGCTCGGCCAATGGAGTCATCTTGTCATTTCCTAATGGTGTTGCTGTGAACTGTTCTGTGCAAGGACTGTCTGTGCATGGACAAATGCTGTTGAAACCTGATGTAACACCACAAGCGCCAAATACCTGGGCTGACATTTACTGGGGCCTGTTATCACCTGACTCGCCCTCACAGACTGGCGTGTTGCCAGTGTTCATGGCCTGGAAGCCGTGGATTGCTCTTCTTGCACCCTACACACCTCCCATTGATCCCCTACATGTCACTCTGTATTATGACAGAAATTTGGATGATATTTATCATGATAGATTTTACTCCCAACTGGATGGTCAAAACTTGGACCATCAAATCTCGGTTTTTGTATATCGGACAGGAGGGTGTCGCCGGAGATGCTGTATTAAGTGCAGAGCAATTACAGTGGTTTGAAATTTCAGAGGAATCAGCTCCACACATCACCTTGCTCATACATGCTAATCATCAAGAAAAAGAGTTAGGGCCTATGGTTAAAACATTGGCTGAAGCCACTGATTGGCAGATGACACAGATTCCAAAAGTTGAATATTCTGCAAAATATCAGGCCTATCGCATCCAAATTGATACAACTGATGAGCTTTTGTTTGAACACTGACAGATTGAGAAAGAGCATGGCAGGGAGCGCAGTGATCATGAATCAGCAGCAGACATGTTGGATTCACTGCCACCAAATTTATGGTCACAAGGACCCACAGATGTTGGTAAATGTGTTAATATTTCTCCCATCTCGTTTCAGGTCCTAGCAGGTGAACCTGTTTGGCAATGTCAGCATGCTCACAAGCCTGCAGCAGAGGAGGGCATCACTGACATCATTGAAGGGCTGCTTCAGGCAGGGGTATTAGAAAATTCTCACTCTGCCTGGAACACCCCTATTCTCCCAGTTGAAAAGCAAAACACCGGTAAATACCGAATGGCCCATGATTTGAGGCGTGTGAATTCACGGATTTCCACCCCCACAATACCCGTGCCAAACCCATACACTGCTTTATCTGCTCTCACATCACAATATTCATGGTTTACATGTATTGACTTGGCTAATGCATTTTTTTGTCTTCCTTTAGCAGAGTGGTGCAGGGATTTCTTCTCATTCACCTACAAGGGCACACAGCTGCGCTACACCCGGCTACCACAGGGGTTCATTTTGTCACCAGGTATTTTTAATCAGGTTTTGAAGTAACAACTGCAAGGTTGTCCTCTTCCACCAGGCGTAATTTTGATACAGTATGTAGATGACATATTGATAGCCGCACCAAATCCTGACAGTTGTCTGGAAGCTACAAAGAGCGTGTTGTTGAGATTGTTTGAATGTGGATTTAAAGTGTCAAGGCAAAAGCTACAGTGTGCAAGGTGCTATGTGTCCTTTTTGGGCCGTGTTATTACACCCACAGGTTCTGGCCTTTCTGCGTCACACAGAGATTCCATCCTTCATCACCCCAAACCATGCACTGTAAAACAAATGTTATCATTTTTGGGTCTAACAGGGTTCAGTAGAAATTACATACCACAATACAGCGAAAGGACAAAACCATTGCGTGCACTGGTTAATGAACAAGGCATGAGAAATCTTGGTGCACAGCTACTGTGGACACAGGAAGCTGAGGAAGCATTCATTGCTTTGGAAAAATGAACTCTCACATGCAGCTGATTTGGCAATACCTGATTACAACAGACGTTTCTACTTGGATGTTTCTGAAGCAGAACACACAGTAAATGGTGTTCTGTTTCAGAAAAAAGGGGGAGAGAGAAAGATACTCCTCTATGTCAGCATAATATTAGACCCAATGGAAAAAAGGCAACCAGCATGCACACGTCATGCTGCAGGAGTGGCAAAAATTTTGCAAAAAACAGCTCATGTGGTTATGGGACATCCATTGACTGTCCTGACCACACATAGTGTGATGTCATATGTAAATTCTGCAGCATTTACTATGACTTCAATCAGACAGATAAGAATGGAAAAAATCCTATCAGCACCACACATCACATTCACACATGAAGGAATAAACATGGCAGATCAGATGTTGGATGGGGAACCGCATGAATGTGAAAAAAGGGTCAGAAAAGATGTGAAAGTGAGAATAGATTTATCTGTGACACCACTGACTGACCCAGATGAAGTTTTGTTTACAGATGGATGTTGTTTTTGTCACCCCACAGAAGGATTGAAGGCAGGATATGCAGTTGTGAGACAAAAAGCAGAGGGATTTGAGGAAGTGCTAAGTGGGACATTGCAGGACGGACAATCAGCTCAGTTGGCCGAATTGACAGCTATGATCAAAGCATTGGAGTGGTCAGCAGGAGAAAAGGTCACTATTTACACAGATTCAGCTTATGTTGTCGGCTCAATCCACACAGAATTAGCACAATGGGTTAGAAAAGGGTTTTTGACAGCATCTCAGACTCCTATAAAGCATGAAACAGAAATGAAAAAATTGGCAGAAGTGATAATGTTACCAAAAGAGTAGCAGTGGTTAAGTGCAAAGGCCATGACAACAAGACAGAAACTAATGTGGCCAGAGGTAATCATGAGGCAGACAAAGCGGCAAAAAAGGCAGCAGGATATCAGCCATCGTTAATGTTGATTCAGACAGGAAAGGAGGTTCAGGACATTTTGCCACAGATTGATGTAAATATGCTAATAAATGAACAGAGAAAAGCATCTCCTGAAGAAAAAACAGTGTGGAAGCAGAGAGGCGCCACAGAAAAAGAAGGGTTGTGGAGAGCACAGGATGGTAGACCAGTGTTACCCCCAGAAATCAGAGAAAATGTGTTACATGAAGCTCATGGGTTAGCACATGTAGGAGCTAAGCAAATGAACAGACATTTGAGTCACTGGTGGCATCCCTTTCTCCCTGATATGATACAAAATTTTGTAAAAAGTTGTGCCATTTGCATTTCTCACAATCCAAAACAGACGGTCAAAGTTCATCAAGGTCATTTTCCATTGACTACTTTGCCAGGTCAGGAGATAATCATAGATTACACTGACATGGTGGAGAGAATCAGGGGATACAGATATCTCCTAGTGGCAGTGGACACATTCACAGGATGGCCTGAAGCTTATCCTGCGAAGAAAGAAGACAGTAAAACTGATCAAATTTTTGATAAATCAATACATCCCTACTTATGGGTTTCCTAAGAGAATTAGATGAGACAATGGAACACATTTCAAAAATGAAGACCAACAAAAAGTGGAAAAGATGTTAGGCCTAAAACATTCATTTGGAACAGTTTATCACCCTCAATCTCAGGGTAACGTTGAGTGGATGAACCAAAATATTAAGGTGAAGCTTGCTAAGATCTGTAGCCAGACAGGAATGAACTGGTTGGATGCTTTGCCTATTGCCCTATTGACGGTTAGAAGTTCTGTTAACAGCTTAACAGGTTTTACTCCCTATGAACTTTTAACAGGTCGTCAGTTCCCAGGACCGGGAGCTCGATTGCAGTTGTGTGAGGAAGAAGAGCCCAAGATGGGCTATAAGCCATTTTATGACCAACTAAGCGCTCTTGTGTCAACTTTCTCACAACAGGTACAGGAAAAGAAGAAGCCAGGAGGTGATTTGAAACCCATGGAACCAATCACAACAGAATGGGTCCTCCTGAAGTGTATAAAGAGGAAGTGGTCAGAACCAAGGTGGACAGGACCATTTCAAGTGGTGGAAAGAACTTCACACGCAGTGAGGTTAAAAGGTAAAGGGGACACATGGTATTACTGGAGCATGTGCCCACCCACTGAGGAACCAGGAAGAACATTGGATAACATCAGAAAGGACTTAAAGGACAGTAACCAGTGACACTTTATATAATAAGAGTGTTTTGTAGTCATTTATTGCTTAAAGGTTTTATCATTTGCTTGCTAATAAGTATCACAATCATCACATAATCAGTACTGTAATTAGTGAACTGTGTAATTGCATAACTGTATGATTGTATGGTGAATGGTCTCTGGCATAAATAATCCCCTGGATGGATGGCTGAAGAGAATGCTTGGAAAATGGAAAAATGTGATTTTCTCTATAATTACACTACCGTTCAAAAGTTTGGGGTCACCCAGACAATTATTTTGTGTTTTCCATGAAAAGTCACACATATTTACCACCATGAGTTGTAAAATGAATAGAAAATATAGTCAAGACATTGACAAGGTTAGAAATAATGATTTGTATTTGAAATAATTTTTTCCTTCAAACTTTGCTTTCGTCAAAGAATCCTCCATTTGCAGCAATTACAGCATTGTAGACCTAACATGATTGCACAAGGGGTTTCTAATCATCCATTAGCCTTCTGACGCAATGAGCAAACACATTGTACCATTAGAACACTGGAGTGATAGTTGCTGGAAATGGGCCTCTATACACCTATGTAGATATTGCACCAAAAACCAGACATTTGCAGCTAGAATAGTCATTTACCACATTAGCAATGTATAGAGTGTATTTCTGATTAGTTTAAAGTTATCTTCATTGAAAAAAAGTGCTTTTCTTTCAAAAATAAGGAAATTTCTAAGTGACCCCAAACTTTTGAACAGTAGTGGATATCCATTGTAAGTGTTATTGCTATCTTTGCCCCTTGTATTCGATCTCTTTGCCTCAGGGTCATCACTACGGCTGTGGAAGGCAAACAACCTCCTCCATATCAAATGCCATTATTAAACCCTGATGGATCAATTGCAATTGAAATGGAATCAGACAAAGATGATGATGATGAGGACTGTGACGTGCCTTTGAGTGCCTAAAGGGTTTGAGTTATTGGTCTCATTATGGATGAGACCAAAAGGGGGAAATTGATGGGATAAAGTGATCAATATAACCATATAACATTTATTTGTGTGACTCAAAATATTTGTACTCTGCTTATGTCTAGGTAAAATAACCAATATACCATAATGGAATATATATTACCAAATGTGTGGCTCATTACCTGCAAAAAGAGTGGACCTCTGTCTCAGCACAGAGAATAACATGTCCTGTGTGATCTATGGGAGTAGATGAGGAACCGGTTGTGATAAGGAATGACTGAGCCTGGGCTACATTGACCTGGGAGGAGGAATGGCCTTCAGTGGATACACTCGGCGCCAGGAACGGACACTCCCATGGACCATGCACCTGGACTGTCATTTGATAATGCATGCTTTCACTTTTGTTCATTTTCTGTATAAATATTCTGGGTCAGGGCCAGCATAGTCAGTCAGACTTCATGAACTGACAGCCTGTTGCTGTCAGGGAGAGAATGTTTGACCCAGCGCTGTAACTGCTATATTCAACTTGCTTCAATAAATACGTGTTCCAAGTAAACTAATCTCTTCCTTGAAAACGAACCTGGGTAAACCATCTACACACATAGACGATCTTTGAAGAGTAGAATTAGATGGTTTTTTACTATTTTTAATCCTAACAGAGAGCAAAATGATGAAATATGTTAATCCTGGTTAAAGTCCTGGTTTGTGTACATGTTGCACTTTGGTGCTGTGCATTGTGTGTAATTTCTTTCTAGAATCTGTTTCCACATGCCAGGGGTCCGCCTCCCTCAGCGTGTTGTTTATATGGATACAGGTCAAGAGGACCCCAGGCTCCAAAATCTCAACATATTCAAGTGCATTTTCAAACCAGTGATTTATAAAGATTTATAAAGCTTGGCCTTTTCTGGAGTTGCCCCGGGCGAGAGGCGACGAGCAGGGGTGGGTATTCTTGTATCGCCCCACCTTGCTGCCTCTATATTGAAGTTTTCCCTGGTGGACGAAAGGGTTGCTTCCCTGCGCCTTCGGGTTGGGAGGCGGGTCCTGACCATCATTTGTGCCTATGCACCAAATGATGTTTCAGGGTATCCACCCTTTTTGGAGTCTGTGACTGGGGTGCTGGAGGGTGCTCCTCCTGGAGACTCCATTGTCCTGCTGGGGGACTTCAATGCGCACGTGGGCAATGACAGTGAAACCTGGAGGGGGGTGATTAGGAGGAACGGCCTGCCCAATCTGAACCCGAGTGGTGTTCAGTTATTGGACTTCTGTGCTAACCACAGTCTGTCCATAACGAACACCATGTTCAAGCATAAGGGTGTCCATATGTGCACCTGGCACCAGGACACCCTAGGTCGCAGGTCGATGATCGATTTTGTTATCGTATCATCAGACCTGCGACTGTATGTCTTGGACACCCGAGTAAAGAGAGGTGCAGAGCTGTCAACTGATCACCACCTGGTGGTGAGTTGGATCCAATGGCAGGGGAGGAAGCCATTCAGACCTGGTAGACCCAAACGTATAGTGAGGGTGTGCTGGGAACGTCTGGCTGAGGCCCCTGTCCGGGAGGTCTTCAACTCCCACCTCCGGAAGAACTTCAACCACATTCCGAGGGAGTCTGGAGACATGGAGTCTGAATGGGCCATGTTCTCCACCTCTGTTGTTGAAGCAGTGGCCCAGAGCTGCGGCCGCAAGGTGGTCGGTGCATCTCGTGGTGGCAACCCCCGAACCAAGTGGTGGACACCAGTGGTGAGGGGGGCCATTAAGCTGAAGAAGGAGTCCTATCAAGCTTGGTTGGCTTGTGGGACTCCCGAAGCAGCTGAGGTGTACCGGCAGGCCAAGCGGAGTGCGGCTCGGGTGGTTGCTGAAGCAAAAACCCGGGTATGGGAGGAGTTCGGTGAGGCCATGGAACAAGACTTTCGGTCGGCTTCAAAGAGATTCTGGCAAACTGTTCGGCGGCTCAGGAGGGGAAAGCAGCTCCCCGTCCACACTGTGTATGGTGCGGATGGGACACTGTTGACTTCAACTGGGGATATCGTCGGGCGGTGGAAGGAATACTTCGAGGATCTCCTCAATCCCACTGATACGCCTTCCACAGAGGAAGCAGGGTTTGGAGACGAGGGGGATGACTCACCTATCACAGGGGCTGAGGTCGCCAAGGTGGTTAAAAATCTCCTTGGTGGCCGGGCCCCGGGGGTGGACGAGATTCGCCCCGAGTACCTCAAGGCCCTGGATGTTGTTGGGTTGTCATGGTTGACACGCCTCTGCAACATTGCGTGGAGGCCGGGGGCAGTGCCTTTGGCATGGCAAACCAGGGTGGTGGTTCGTCTCTTCAAAAAAGGGGACCGGAGGGTGTGCTCCAACTTTAGAGGGATCACACTCCTCAGCCTCCCTGGGAAGGTCTATGCCAAGGTACTGGAGAGGAGAGTCCGGCCGTTGGTCGAACCTCGGATTCAGGAGGAGCAATGTGGTTTTCGTCCTGGCCGTGGCACATCGGACCAGCTCTTTACCCTCTCGAGAATTCTTGAGGGTTCGTGGGAGTTTGCCCAACCAGTTTACATGTGTTTTGTGGACTTGGAGAAGGCATTTGACCGCGTCCCTCGTGGATTTTTGTGGGGGGTGCTTCGGGAGTATGGGGTATCGGGCTTGTTGTTACGAGCTATTCGGTCTCTGTATGACCGTTGTGAGAGTTTGGTTCGTATTGCCAACACTCGGTCGGAGTCATTCCCAGTGAGAGTTGGACTCCGCCAGGGCTGCCCTTTGTCACCGATCCTGTTCATAATTTTTATGGACAGGATTTCTAGGCGCAGCCAGGGAATGGAGGGTGTCATGCTTGGTGACCACAGGATCTCATCTCTGTTGTTTGCAGATGATGTTGTCCTGTTGGCTTCATCCAGCAATGACCTACAGCTCTTGCTGGGACGGTTTGCCGCTGAGTGTGAAGCGGCTGGGATGAGAATCAGCACCTCCAAGTCCGAGTCCATGGTCCTCAGCCGGAAAAAGGTGGATTGTCCTCTCCATGTTGGGGACAGGCTCCTGTCCCAAGTGGAGGAATTTAAGTATCTTGGGGTCTTGTTCACGAGTGAGGGGAAAATGGAGCGAGAGATCGACAGACGGATTGGAGCAGCATCTGCAGTGATGCGGACGTTGTACCGGTCTGTTGTGGTGAAGAGGGAGCTTAGTTCTACCAATCTACAATCTAGTCAATCTACGTTCCTACTCTCACCTATGGTCACGAACTTTGGGTAATGACCGAAAGAACGAGATCGCGGATACAAGCGGCTGAAATGAGCTTTCTCCGTAGGATTGCTGGACTCACCCTCAGAGATAGGGTGAGGAGCTCAGTCATCCGGGAGAGGCTCAGAGTAGAACCGCTGCTCCTCCACATTGAAAGGAGTCAGTTGAGGTGGTATGGGCATCTGATTAGGATGCCTCCTGGACGCCTCCCACTTGAGGTGTTTCAGGCACGTCCCACTGGGAGGAGACCCCGGGGCAGACCCAGGACTCGGTGGAGAGACTATGTCTCCCAGCTGGTCTGGGAACGCCTTGGTATCCTCTCTGAAGAGCTGGAGCAAGTGGCTGGGGAGAGGGAAGTCTGGGCTTCTCTGCTTGAACTGCTGCCTCCGCGACCCGGACCTCCGGAAAAGCGGTAGAAGATGGATGGATGGATGAATGATTTATAAAGTGATTCATATAATTTCCTAAAGCCTCATAATAGACCCACATACCTATTCTGTGGATTTAAAAAAAACAAAAAAACAGTGTTGGAACAGTGTTGTCATGCTGTTTCTGTTCCACCATAAATCCCTGGATTAAAAATGTACTTGTACATTTACAGAGTGGATCCTGGGGTGCTCACTGGTCAGGCAAACAAAGCATTTTTGTCACATCCCACCACTGACTTTCACAAGTGTATTTCCCTAATACAGGTACATCTCAAAAAATTAGAATATCCTGAAAAAGTTCAATATTTTTTGTCACTCATTTCAGGAAGTGAAATCCATATATTAAATAGATTAATTACACAGACAGTAATATATTTCAAGCACTTATTTATTTTAATTTTGATGATTATGGCTTACAGCCCATGAAAACCCCAAATTCAGTTTCTCAAAAAATTAGAATAGTACATAAAACTAATTTAAAAAAATAGTTTTTAAATAGAAATATTGGCCATTGAAATGTTGGTTAAAAACTATTTTTTAAAATTTACTATGTAATGTTCTAATTTTTTGAGAAACGGAATTTGGGGTTTTCATGGGCTGTAAGCCATAATCCATCCATCCATCCATCCATCTTCTTCCGCTTAATCCTTTTTGGGTCACGGTGGGGGGGGGGGGCTGTAGCCTATCCCAGCATCTTTGGGTGAGAGGCAGGGTACACCCTGGACAGATCGCCAGTCCATCGCAGGGCCAACACAGAGAGACAGACAACCATTCACTCTCACAGTCACACCTAAGGACAATTTAGAATCCCCAGTTTGATGCCAATTAACCTAACTTGCATGTTTTTGGCATGTGGGAGGAAACCGGAGAAATCTCGGAGTAAACCCACACAGACACGGGGAGAACATGTAAACTCCACACAGATCACTGTTGGTCGGGGGCTGGGATCGAACCCAGGATCCCCCGGCCAAGGGTGAATTGCTGTGCTGCCGCAGTGCTAACCACTCCGCCACAGCGCTGCCATAATCATCAAAATTAAAATAAACACTTGCAATATATCACTGTCCGTGTAATGAATCTATATATAGATTTCACTTTCTGAAATGAGTGACAAAAAAATATTGAACGTTTTCATGATATTCTAATTTTTTGAGATGTACCTGTATATGTGTTTAACTTGCTTTAACTAACCACCATCCAATTCTGTCTTTCGTCTGGGCAAGAGGAAAGGAAAAGCAGCCGCCCCACAATGGACCTTGCCACTGTGGAAAGTACTGAAATCTTTTGCTTTTATAGTGCTTAAAATAAAGTAGCACAGTTTGCACTTGATATAAAAGGGGCTGAACTGAGATTTATTTGATTGTGTGAATATTAATTACAGAATAATTGAAAATGAATGGCACATCAACTGTAAAGCAAACCGCTTGTTGTATTTTTTTGTCAGATCACTTGCGTGATCCTTTGTGAGTTATATTCATAATAGTGTATCTTGCACTTTGGGGAATGGGAGTTGTTCAGTCATCAATATAATTTAGTTTATACACTACCGTTCAAAAGTTTGGGGTCACCCAGACAATTATTTTTGTGTTTTCCATGAAAAGTCACACTTATTTACCACCATGAGTTGTAAAATGAATAGAAAATATAGTCAAGACATTGACAAGGTTAGAAATAATGATTTGTATTTGAAATAATAATTTTTTCCAGATACTCAACCTGCTCAAAGGAAGGTCAGTTTTATAGCTTCTCTAGCCAGCTAAACTGTTTTCAGCTGTGCTAACATGATTGCACAAGGGTTTTCTAATCATCCATTAGCCTTCTGACGCAATGAGCAAACACATTGTACCATTAGAACACTGGAGTGATAGTTGCTGGAAACGGGCCTCTATACACCTATGTAGATATTGCACCAAAAACCAGACATTTGCAGCTAGAATAGTCATTTACCACATTAGCAATGTATATTAGATATTAGAGTGTATTTCTGATTAGTTTAAAGTTATCTTCATTGAAAAAAACAGTGCTTTTCTTTCAAAAATAAGGAAATTTCTAAGTGACCCCAAACTTTTGAACGGTAGTGTATGTGTAGTTTATAGTCTATCATCAATAAACTCATGCAGTAACAGGACACATAACAAATATTTGAGACCCGTTGTAATGCTTCCTTTTATATTTTAGCAATACAAGTACAAAACACCACCCACACTTGAAGCCAGGGCAAGAAGAGACACAGCGGTGACAGAGCGGTGGCTAAACTTTTATTTGATTAAGAATTCCATATTTGACTGAGTGACTCCATACTCGGGGATGCACACCCTCAGTTAAAGTACTAGATTCCATTCAACTGAAGGTATCAACTCATTCTGATTGCTGAGGCCACAGAAAAAACAAGTGATTTTAAACGTAACCCAGCCCTTGTAAAATCTACTTTACTGAAGCGCAGCTACATGAAAATTGTGGTTAAATACAACAACGAAGCACTTTTTTGTCACATTCCACCACTGACTTTTAGCAACAAGTGTATTTCCCAAATATGTTTTAAACTTGCATTAATTAACCCCCACCCATTTCTGTCTTTCGTCTATGCAAAAGGAGAATGATCCACCCCAAACTGGACCTTGCATCACTATTTACAGAGATGCAGGCTGAAGATCTGCTGAACTGGGACCAGTGTGAGCGGCACATCCAGCTGCTTCTCAGTGAGGCAGCGTGGCCGGCAGGTGCGACCCATTCTAAGTTTTTTGGGTTTTTTTTACAGTTTGAATTTTGCACATTCTGAATAATCTGGAATTTGCTGCAGATTGTAATAAACAATTTAGGGACTTATGTGTTTGCATCATGATTTTCTATTTTGTCTGTTAAGACACCAGTGGGAAAAGAGTCAACAGTACAAACCATTTATCGGTGACTTTGAAAATAATGACTCATTTTTAAGAAAGTAACCATCCATCTTCTTCCGTTTCATCCTTTTTGGGTTGCAGGGGGGCTGGAGCCTATCCCAGCATCTTTGGGCGAGAGGCAGGGTACACCCTGGACAGATCGCCAGTCCATCGCAGGGCCAACACAGAGAGACAGACAACCATTCACTCTCACGTTCATACCTAAGGACAATTTAGAATACCCAGTTTTTTTGATGCCAATTAACCTAACTTGCATGTTTTTGGGATGTGGGAGGAAACCAGAGAAATCCCGGAGTAAACCCACGCAGACACAGGGAGAACATGCAAACTCCACACAGATCACTGTTGGTCGGGGGCTGGGATCGAACCCAGGACAATTATTTTATTTACTGAAGACTGTATTGTTAGATGTGCCAGTGCAGAAGACACTGCACACTTTAGTGACAGTACCAGTATATGGAGGAATTCTGGGCCATATTAGCATCTGTATTTCCTAATAATGAGTTAGGGTGGGGGTGTCCAATCATGTGCCATGGAGGGCCAAGACCCTACAGCCTTTACCTCCAACCAGTGTCTTCAACAGCAGATTCCACTGAATTTCTTCCACTGACTGCTGATCAGTGAAAACACCTGCTGAAGAGACTGGGTAGAAGAGAGAACCTCCAGGGTCTTGGCCCACCATGGCACATGATTGGACACTCCTGAGTTAGTGGTTAATGGGATTTAACATTTTAACATAAACTGCTTTATGGTTCATAATTCTGTTGACCAAACCAAAAGTGATTTCTCAAACTGCTGGATTGTTCTTAGACAGCTTTTCCAATCTTTTAGTATTTATGTCAATTGATGGTAACCTTCACATATAAAACAAAAGAGACACATCTGTCAAATTCCCAGTGCAATACAACAGACCGACAGACAGACAGACAGATGTACTTTATTGATCCCAAACTGGGAAATTGACATTGACATTGATTTTTATTTGAACATTCTTAAAAAAAAAGAAGAAGAGAGTTCAAAACACAACAAAAAAACTTTTTTTTTTTTTTTTTTTTTTACAGTGAAATTACAGTGTAACAGCAGCATGACAGCTGACAACCAAACAACAGAAACACACACATGACAGACAAAGGGATTACCCATGGAAAGTAAAAACTAACACGACTATAAAACCTATATTCATCATAGCTTAATATATGATGACCCGTATAAACACATGAATCATCCCATTGCACAAAGAAGGACTATCAGGAGCAGAGTGAAAAAGTGAGGTACCAGTTAGTCTGTAAGGTGCAGTGTGGCAGCATAGCTATGACCAGAATACAACATCATAGTGAGTTATTGTACAGTGAAATTGCATGTGGCAGGAAAGATTTCCTGTACCTGGCCGTTCGACAATGAAGCTGTAGTAGTCTACTGGAGAAAGTGCTTCGCTGTCTATCTAGTGTGTGGTGGAGGGGGTGATCAGGATTGCCCATGATGGATCGCGGTTTAGTGTTCTCCTCTCCATCACTGTTTCAAAGGTCTCCGGTCTGAGACCAATTACAGAGCCAGCCCTCTTGATAATCTTGTCAAGTCTGTTGGTATCTCTGGCCCCGATACTGCTACCCCAACAGACAGCAGCAAAGAAGATGGCGCTGGTGACAACAGTCTGGTAGAAAAGCTCCAGCATCCTGCTGCACACGTTGAAGGATCTCAGCTTTCTCAGGAAGTGGCGTCTGCTCATCCCCTTCTTGTGCGCAGCATCGGTGTTGGATCTCCAGTTCAACCCGCTGCTGATCCTGACACCTAGATATTTGTATTCCTCAACCACTCCCACATCCTCCCCCCTAATCTGCAGTGGCTGAGAAGGAGCCTTCCTCTTCCTGAAGTCAATCACCATCTCTCTGGTCTTGCTGACATTCAACCTCAGGTGATTCTGCTCCGTCCACTCCACAAATCTGTCTACCAGTGCCCTGTACTCCCCCTCCTCTCCTCCTCTTATACACCCCACAACAGCTGAGTCATCAGAGAATTTTTGCAGGTGGCATGACTCAGTGTTGTACTGAAAGTCAGTGGTGTATAAGGTAAAAAGAAAAAGAGAGCACAGTCCCCTGTGGAGCTCCCGTATCACTAGCCACCACTCCAGACAAGACACTGCCCAGCCGGACAAACTGTGGTCTGCCTGTCAGGTAGTCGGTAATCCAGGAGATCACAGAGCTGTCACCCCCCATCACCCACAGCTTCTCACCCAGCAGCAGTGGCTGGATGGTGTTAAAGGCACTGGAGAAATTAAAAAAAAAAGTGATTCTGACAGTATCTCCTCCACCATCCAGGTGCAGATGGGCTTGTTGAAGCAAGTAGATGACAACATCCTCAACTCCTAAATGGGGCTGATATGCAAACTGCAGAGGGTCCAGCCACGTCTTCACCTGCGGCCGCAGGTGGGCTAAGACCAGTCTCTCCAGGACCTTCATCACATGAGATGTGAGGGCAACTGGTCGGTAGTCATTCAGATCCATTGGAGATGACTTCTTGGGGACAGGAACCAGGCAGGATGTCTTCCACAGCACCGGTACTCTCTCCAGACTCAGGCTCAGGTTGTACAGGTGTTTCAGTACCGGAGCTAGCTGGTTGGCACAGATCCTCAGGGTCCTTGCGGAGATGCCATCAGGGCCCGAAGCCTTCCGCTGACGGAGTCTCTCCAGCTGTTTCTCCACCTGATCTGTAGTCACCGTGAAGTGAGGGAGGGCCCTGGTGCCCCCTGAGGAGGAGGAGGGGGGAGATGGAGAGAGGTTCTGCACAGGAGCGTGGGTGGTGAGGGGTGCGTGGGGGTCTGGTTGTGTTGCTCAGGTGACAGACTGTGAGCTGAACCTATTAAAAAACAGATTCAGTTCCTCAGCTCTCTCCTGGCTCCCAGATGGCTGCCTGACTCTCCCCTTGCACCCAGTTATTTGTTTCATTCCCTCCCACACATCTTTAGTGTTATTTTGCCTGAGTTTCTCTTCCAACTTCCTCCTACAATTGTCCTTGCACCTCCTCAGCATCTCTCTCAGCTCATGCTGCACTCCCCTCAGCTTCTCCTTGTCTCCAGCCCTAAAAGCTCTCTTCTTTTTGTTCAGAAGTGCTTTCAGGTCACTGGTGACCCATGGTCTGTTGTTGGAGAAGCAGTGTACAGTCTGAGCTGGCATGGTCATGTCTTCACAGAATCTAATGTATTCTGTGATGCAGTCGGTCATATTGTCTATGTCCACCCCATGTGGTTCACAGAGTACGCTCCAGTCTGTCGTCTCAAAGCAGTCCTGTAGTGCACCAGCAGCCTCCTGTGTCCACCTCTTCACAGTCCGTGTATAAGCAGGCTGCCTTTGCACAAGGGGGACATACTTGGGTGTTAACATGACCATGCAATGATCTGATTTACCAATGGGGGGTAGAGCTGTGGCACTATATGCATCTCTGACATTGGCATACAATAAATCCAGTCTCTTGTTTTCTCTGGTGGGACAGTCAACAAACTGGTGAAAGTTTGGTAGTGTTTTCCCCACTGAGACATGGTTAAAATCACCTGTGATGGCCATGAATGCATCCGGGTGCTTCTCCAGTAATGTGGCCGCAGTGGAGCTGATGACATCACAGGCCACCGCTGCGTCAGCTGACGGAGGGACGTAGACGATAATAATTAAAGTGCACTTCATTTCTCACGGCATATAATAAGGTCTCATACCATGTCCGGGCTGCAGCACTTTTCCTTCATATAAATGTGTCTAGGATGATACCATCGTTCATTAACAAGAAGTGCCACTCCTCCCCCTCTCTGTTTCCTGCTGTTTTTCACGTCTTTGTCCCCCCATATAGTGTTGTATATGTATAGTGCATTGTTGATGCAGAGAATATATATTTATACAGTATCTACATGTATCCAGTAAATCAAGTATTTCTCCATGTAACCTTGTGACTGCATTATTTTAATTGCTTTTAATCCTAGATCAAGTTTAGGCCCTTTTCCACTAGCCCCGCTCAGCCCTGATTTGAAAACCCGGCTCTACTCACTTCGGTTCGGTTCAGCCTCAGTTGCTTTTCAACTACTGCTGGCGCACCTGCTGGCACACCTGCTGTGGGTGGGATTTGTTGAACAGCAGGCGGCGCCACACCCTCGTGACGTGAAACATGCGACGGAATCCTCCACAACAAACAAAATGGGTGATGACGAGGAGAGAAGGAAGGAGGAAGGAGAGAGGAATGACTGTGACATGAAACTGGTTAAATCTATGGTGCTGACTTGTTGTGCTCTGCACAATCTGTGTGAGAGTCATGGAGAGACGTTTGACACTACATTGGATGATGCAGTAGATGAACCAGTGGTGGCAGCGGCACAGAGAGCAGAGGAGCAGGGTGGTGATATTGTAGCGAACTCAATATAAGCACCCTACTTGGCTTGACAAGTGGGTTGACCCTATTGGCGACACAGGTAGAGTGCGGGACTCCGGAGCGCGAGGCGTGAGTTCAAACCTCCCAGTGGGACGTCGCCATGTCAAGCTGCACGTTACAATATAACACGAGATGCAATACTTGTTTATTTTGTCCACATTTATGTGCATACATATTTCAAAAATGTTTTTGTAAATAAAATGTGCATGGCCCATCTACCTGTCCTCTTGTTCATAACGCTTATCTGTTAAGAAGGTGCAAAGCCATCAGCCTAATGATGAGTCCACACTTCTGTTGTGATAATTGCTCACGCTGAGCGCTCTGACAGCCCCGTACGCTGTGGGGGTCACACACGACGTGTTCCTCCCCACACTCTCAAATTTTTTTCCTGTATATTTTTCTCTTTGGCGTACAGAAATGGCAATACGCCCGTATTTGCTAAAATTGCATTTTCCCCGTATTAAAATACGGTAAAACCGTATCACTTGACAGGTATGTAATTACATGCAGAAACACAGCACAGGCCATCTTCACAAAAATCCAGCTCGACAAGCCACTTTTGCTTGGGTGGAAATGCAAATTGAACTATAAATCATGTGCTGATACATGTCATATTTTCCCATGTAAAGGTCTCCCACTTTTACTTACAAATTGATTTTTAATTTTTGGGAAAAGGGAATATAAATTTTGCACTTGTTAGTAACAACAGTTGTGTGCAACAAAAACACAGTTGTGTATCCTTGTCTGATTTGTCTACTGTTATTAGTGCCAAATTTTTGCTAGATTCCTTCTTAATTTATTAAATTTTGACTGGCGATGCAACATTCAACTTACACGTACTTACCTTTATCAGTGTCTACAAGTTCAAGCACACCTGCACAACTGCTTATAACCTAAAAAATGTACCCGTTCAAGAGAAATGGATTCCGCATTGCAAATTTGTTTAAAATAAAAAAAAACCTACCAAGACATTACGTTTCGTTGTGTTGTTAAAAATTAAATTACCATTAGAAGGCTATACACCTGACCTGATGAACAGCAGCATGTGGAGTGAACAGAGAATGGAATGTGTATGTAATTATTGGCTTTTCTCATACAGTGTCATAACAGATAAACCAGACTTTTGATGCAAACAATACAATTTTATTCCAGAAGCAAAATTTACAAACAAAAAAACAGACTGGGCGATGACATCTCTGCGAGCTCTTCCCTTCGTAACGCAGCGTCCTGCTCCAGCGCTTCACGCGCATCTGCCCGCACATCTGCGGCCACCTGTCGCAAATGCTGCATGTACTCCTGATTCTTGCCGCTGGTCATGTTGCCGTTCCAAGAGCCGCATCTCTTCGTCATGCATGTTGACCATCACTAATGTAAGGTCAGCGATGGGAGTTGTCTGTTTTCGTCTTGCCTAGATGGAAAGACAGAAAGGCATGGTCGTTAAAGCTGGATCACTACATATATTATGGAATTACACAGGTGAAAGTCTGTGGTGGAATGTCACTATTATATTATGCTTCATTGCTGTATATAAGCTGAACTGTCATGTTGCTGCCCCTCAGTAGAGCAGATTTTGCAACACGCAGGGTGTTGTCTTCGGCTGCAGCCCCCCAGCAAAACTAAAAAGGATTAAGATTAAGAATATGGATGGATGGATGGGTAATGTTTAAACTAGTTGCTTGTAGTGTGGCCGCAGAAATCTGAATGGGTTAATACAGTCAGCTGACGCGAAGCATTTCAATGAAGCATGTTGATTTCAACGGCAGTTCATGCACTTTGTTTGTCTAAAACAGGAGTTACAACAGCACTTCAATCACCACACCTAAAAATGGTTGTGGAACACCGATAAGTGAAGACCAAAGAATAACCTTTTTGTACATTTAAAAAGACATTTTCAATTAATTAATATGCAGCTACAGGAAATTGCATTAATCAATTTGGTACATAACTTGTTAGGCTCCAGCCCCTCCGCGACCTGTAAAGGATTAAGCGGTAGAAGATGGATGGATGGATGGATGGATTTTCGACCCTGGTTTCCGCTGCTGGACCCGTTTCAACCAAAAAAAAAAAATCGTGGTTATTGTGCATTATCGGCACTTGAACGTGATCCAGATGGAGCTGGTGATGTGGAGTTGATCCAGCTGGCGCTCAGCCAGACGCAGACGCAGCGCCAGGAGAGTCCGCTGTGTCAATCATCTCCACTGAGGTGGACCCCTGTGATATGAAATGCGATTCTAGAAAGAAAATGCACGCAATTTAAAACTTAACACCAAAGTGCAACATGTACACAACACTCTCAAATTTTTAACCGGAATACAATAAGCGTAATTCAGCATTTTGTTCGCGCTAATACTTAACACAAAGCAAGCGTGAATCTGCAGTTGGCTGCAAAAAAATACGCGAGCCTCAGTAACAACCATTACCCACAATCTAACAACCTTCCTATTTCTTAAAAACAGTGAGCTTGGCAAAGAAAGGATCAAGTGGCGAACAGATGCGCAATATCAAATAAACACTCACCATCCACAGTTTCCAAGGGCCGTGACCGTGACGGTGACCGTGTCGAGCCCAATGTCTCTCAGCGAACCACTTCCACTCCTTCCATCCGCTGAACTTCGAGCAATGTGGTCCTTCACTGCTCGGTAATCGCTTTTCAGCTTTTTCAGCTTCTCCCGACACTGTTTGGCAGTACGGATGTGCCCTTTGGAAGCCATCTGCTCGGACACCTGCATTTCGAGTAGATCCGTCCAACTCGCGCTGGATGCGATCGTCGCCTAATATAGAAAGAAAATTGTGCACCTCCTAATATATAATATTAGGAGTATATTATTATATAAGTATATTATACAGTATATTAATATAATATACCGTATTAAAGGGGCGCACTGTGTTCACTGCTGAACAATTACAAATGGCGGTCGTGGAGTAAATTCAGCAGAAAAAGTCGCTTTCATGACGTTACAACCTGACCAATCAGCGGCGACCAGTCTCTTAAAGTCATATCACAACCCTACTCAGCCCGGTTAGACCCTGCCCTGGATCAGGTACGAAAAAAGTACCTGCTAACCGGTGCTGGGGCTAATGGAAAAGCGCCTAAAGTGGGCTGAGTGGTGCGATGTAGGGCTAAGTGAGGCTAGTGGAAAAGGGCCTTTTGTTTTGCCCTAAAATGCATCATAATTGCCAAATATATCTTATTATACACTTTAAAGTAATTAATATATTATATTAAAAAAGATATATTAAAGATATATTAAACACTTAAAAAGTGTTCCTTTAATCTGAGTAAGCTGGACTAGCCTGCCACAATTTCGATATCCAGCTTATTTTTTCCCATTAAAATCTGATGTGTTTTCAAAGTGTTCCCTTTATTTTTTTGAGCAGTATACAGTATATTTTGAGGCTAATACAGGGTGTCCTAAAAAATTGACATCATTTGAGATGTCCATATTGGAGTGACTACATGGTCAGGAGAAATGATAATTAATAGGATTTATTTTGGACATAAAATGTTTTATTCTACAAGTTTCAAATGAAAAAACTGAAAAAAAAAATCCAGTCTGAGTCTTCCCTCCTTTTCGTTAGACATCATTATTCCATCTATTCCATCATTATTCCATCCATCTATCATTATTCCATCTAGCTACAATGCTCCGCACTGTGTTTTTATATATCTACATATTATTCCATCTAGCTACATTGCTCCGCACTGTGTGTGTTTATATACTTGCATATTTATTCCACCTAGCTGCAATGCTCCGTACTGTGGGTGTTTATATATTTACATATTTATTCCATCTAGCTACAATGCTCTGCACTGTGTGTTCATATATTCATATATTTATTCCATCCAGCTACAATGCTCTGCACCGTGTGTGTGTGTGTGTGTATATATTTTATAGTAATATGTACATATGTATATTAGCTGCTCTTGCTTGCTTGTTTTTTTTCTGCCTTCTGATTGTTGCTCTGAGTGTTGCTATCCCTGTGCTGTTGCAATCCTGGAATTTCCCCGTTGTGGGACTAATAAAGGCTTATCTTATTATGGCAAGACTCAGACTGTTTTTTGGTTTTTTTTTCAGTTTTTTCATTTGAAATTTGTAGAATAAAACATTTTATGTCCAAAATAAATCCTATGAAGTATCATTTCTGCTGACCATGTAGTCACTCCGATATGGACATCTCAAATGATGTCAAATTTTTTTGGGACACCCTGTATAACCCCATAACTACAACCAGGCGATCAAGTTGTGTCAGCTGAACAGTTTTTTTTCCATGACACCACCACAGACTGACTCAGTGCTGCTGGAGCAGGTACATGACATGATGTCTCAACAGTCTGTCCATGATTTTCCATTCAGATCCGAGCAATTTGTTGCACAGGAAGCTAAACATTTCTACAGACATTCTTAAGCTCCATAACCACTAATCGTTTGTGAAGCTGGGGTGACATCAGTGAGAGACTGTCTTGAACACCCAGACCGACGGTTTAAAGCGGTAATTTTCCCACAACAGAGCCATCTGAAACACACACAGCATACATATTTTAGTACCTAATACCGATAACTTGCAGACATTACAATGTAGTACGACGGACTAAAAGCAAACTAGCATTAGCAATCATTAGCTTACCGTCATATGTGATCTAGTTCGTACCCTCACGTCTTCCGCTCTATGGCTTCCTAAATGCTCCAGTACTTTTCCAGAGTGTTTCGTCTCACTGCCTGTACCCTTCTCTGGCTCTCCTTTTTGGCCTTTACGGTGCCAAAAAGCCAGAAACCGAGGAGTCGCCTTGTACAGCTGCCATGTTATGTTTTGCTTGGGTCACGTGTTTTACGTCACGGGAGTGTGGCACCGCCTTGCTGTAAAAAAATCCCACCCACCCCAGACGTACCCAGCTGCAATGGAAACAGAAGCAAACCGAGTAGGGTAGAGTAAGGCCGAATGGGTACTAGTGGAAAAGGGGCTTATACATCTTTATTCCTGCCTCTGAGACCCAGGGTATGAGACATTAACATACAAGACACAAAGCCTGCACCCACATCCACATACAGTACACAAAGCATTACTTATTACCATACTATCGCACCCCGGCAAACTCTGGTGTGAATCCTGTCACAGTGGGGGCGATGGCTCCTCTTTGTTTCATCTAAAAACCCCCAGTGCTATGGCACTCTTCCTGTCTCTGCTCCCCTCTTCACCATTCATTTCTCATATCCACCCCCCCCCCCCCCAACCTCCAGTCCTGGGTGGAGTGCCACCTATTATGTGTCACCACTCAGCCCCCCCACCAAACACCAAGAAAAGGCTCTACCCCTCTGGTCCTTTGGGCTTGAGCAAGCGCCCATAGCGGCTGTAGCAGGGCACTGCCAGTCCGGTTGAAGCGGTTTCCTGGCAAGGTGTGTGGGAGGAAACGTTGGTCTGTGGAGGGGGAAAGGGTGGGGAGGGAACAGGGTTAGTTTCATGAGCACACTTGTCTGCAGGGGGAACACCAAACTGCGGAGCCACCGTAGGTGGGCATCCGCGTTGAGGATCTTGAGCCAACACCACCTGTTCATCTGCCAACACATAAGCGGCCTTAAGCAGTGCAGACAGTTTCCTTACGCGCCCCCACCCCCCCGCAAAAGTCTAACACAAAGTGTTTTGCCCCTGTTTCCAGCACTCTGAACAGGCCATTGTATGGTGGACGCAGCGGGGTTCTGTGTGCATCGTGCCTGACAAAAACAAACTTAGCACTCTCTAAGCTCTTTGGAATGAAGGTGTGCCCCTGTACTCTAAAAAAAATTGCACGGGTGGATCGGTCCCGGGTGCAGGGCTCTCTGGTAAAAATTCCCCGGGGATCCGCAATGGCTGAGAAAAAACAAGTTCTGATGGGGAGGCTGCCAATTCCTCTTTAGGCGCAGAGCGCAACCCCAATAGAACCCAAGGCAGGCGGTTGACCCAATTTGCATCCATGGGTGAGGTTCTGAGCGCTGCTTTAAGCAACCTGTGAAAACGTTCACATAACCCATTAGCCTGGGAGTTGTACATGGTGGTGCGGTGGATTTTGACCCCCAGGCTGTTGGCCATCGTGGACCAGAGTTCCAAAACAAATTGTGGACCCCTGTCGGAAGTGATGCCCGACAGGGATCCGAACCGTGCAACCCAAGCCGACAAAAATGCGCAAGCAACCTCGGAAGACAGGGTGGAAGCCAGCGGGACCACTTCAGGCCAACATGTTGTGAGGTCCACGATCGTCAAAAGGTGTGTGAAACCTTGCGATGGCGGAAGAGGGCCCTCCAAATCCACGTGAACGTGGTTGAACCTCCTGGCTGGAATTTAAAATGGCTCGAGGGGGGCTTTGGTGTATTTGTGCGCTTTGGCTCACTAGCATGCGATGCATGCTGCAGCCCATTCCTTCACATCCCTGCATAGACGAGGCCAGACAAATTTTGCCCCCACCAGTTTAACTGAGGTGCACACGTCGGCATGTGAAAAGCAGTGGCTGGACTCAAAAATGCGGCAGCACCAAGAGCTCGGAACTACCGGACAGGGGAGGCCGGTGGAGACGTCTACTCGTGTTGTGAATTGGTGCTGTATAAACAAAGTTGAAAGTTCAAACCCAAGTAATCTTGAAAAACCGCTTTTGAGAACATTGCAGATTTTTGATTTCACAGAACAAAAATTTTGGTGGTAAAAGTAGACTCTTGATAAATTATCCAAGTGATAATAAATATTGTCCAGCACACTAGTATTGTCATACAAGAAAAGTTTGGACGAAGCAGTGTCAAAGCATTCCGCTGTTTGGAAGGACTGTGCCAAAAGAGAGCTCGCTACCGAAACCATCTAAGGTTTATCCTACTCTGTCGGGATGAGGACATAACATTGCCAAAGCCAAAACATAAAGAACCCAATGCCCACAAAAAATGCTGAATGTATAATAAAAAGAGCATGGAAAGATTTGATAAAAGAAAGGCTATGGCACATCATACACAAGTTACATATCAGAGATAACCAAATTAACGGAGTAGTTTCAGCTTGATTTTCCATTGGATAAAAATGACAAGGAATAGTTACAGCAACATCTGGAGGATCAACACGAAAAAGTATTTTAGAAAAAAAAACAATGTCAAACCCGGAAACTGGAAGCACTTATCACAAAGGAAAAAAAGGAGGGGGGGGGGATTCGGACAAGGACAACGTAGCGCACAGTAAATGGGTATGTAACTTGTCAAATCGTAAACGCACAAACTGAGACAAACATTCTAGCCCATGGCCTGAACTATGCTATCAACCCAAATAAAATACGATATGAGGACTTTGTATTATCACTGGAGTTAGCACATACATGCATAGAAGATAAGATAAGATAAGATAAGATAAGATAAGATAAGATAAGCCTTTATTAGTCCCACAACGGGGAAATTCCAGGATTGCAACAGCACAGGGATAGCAACACTCAGAGCAACAATCAGAAGGCAAGAAAAAAAAAAACAAGCAAGCAAGAGCAGCTAATATACATATGTACATATTACTATAAAATATATATATACACACACACAGACACACAGTGCAGAGCATTGTAGCTGGATGGAATAAATATATGAATATATAAACACACAGTGCAGAGCATTGTAGCTAGATGGAATAAATATGTAAATATATAAACACCCACAGTACGGAGCATTGTAGCTAGATGGAATAAATATATAGATATATAAAAACACAGTGCGGAGCATTGTAGCTAGATGGAATAAATATATAGATATATAAATATGAACACACCCAGTGCTGAGCATTGTAGCTAGATGGAATAAATATGTAAATATATAAACACACACAGTGCAGAGCATTGTTGCTAGATGGGATGAAACAGCATAACCCTCTACTTAGTTATCCTACATGGTATGATTATGTGCCCATACATATTCTCACCCTCCATAGCGACCGGTATTTTCCTAGTTGTATGCCGGAGGGGACCATTGTGTAAGTCTATTGCATCTTTTGCATTTAAAAACTATTAGTTTGTTACGTCTTTTTGCTATCTCTGCGAGCAGCCCTGCTTAGGTTGTACAGTCTGACAGCCGTTGGTAGGAAGGACCTACGAAACCTCTCGGTTGTGCACCTGGGATGATGTAGTCTGCTGCTAAATGAGCTCCTCAGTGCATTCAGTACGTCCTGCATAGGGTGGAACTCGGACTCCAGCAGAGTCAGGGACAGAAACCACAACTTCATAAAGAGGTTGCAAGCATACTCAAGGCAGCCAAAATATCACATACCAATACCACAAGAGAAGAAAGAACAGCCATACAAATGCTAGCAAAGGACAAGAATATCACAATCCTCCCAGCTGACAAAGGCAGAACCACTGTCATGCATGCAAATAAATACAATAAACAGATGGAGGAATTATTAAATGGCACCAGTACACACAAAATACTCAAAAAGAATCCAACAGAAGAAAAAAAAAAAGAGGACTCTAAAGACATCATTACTCAAACCACTCTTGGATCTTATTCCAACAGTAAGCGTCACACCCCGTATATATGGTACATGAAGATCCAAAAAGTAGGCACCCCATTACAACCAAATGTGGACAGCATAAGATCAGTAACCTATAATTTATCAAAGGCACTAGTTGAAATAATTAAACCTCTTCTTGGACTCACAGATCAACACTGCAAGAACTCCAAACAATTGATGCATGACTTAAAGGACAAAGCTGCAAGTAGATGAAATATTAGTATCACATGTACTGTATATCCCCATTTACAAAAACACCAGTCATAGTCACACTACAGATTGGTGAAAACCATCTCACACATGACAAAACTCTAAATACACAGAACTGACAGTAGAAGAAATCATGAAGCTGCTACATTTTTCGCCACCTCCACCTACTTTCAATTCAAAGGAACCATTTACAAACAAAAAGAGGGTGTTGCCATGGGAGATTCACTCTCAGTAATCATGAGCGGTTTCTTCATTGAGACCAGAGTCATACAAACAGCACCAGCATCAAGCAAAATAAGCTTATGGAAGCAGTGCATGGATGACATCCTGGAAATAATCAACAAAGGACAAACAACCACACTCACTGAACATTTAAACCAGATGAACAATATGGGAAACATTAAATTCATCCATGAAGAAGAAACCAACAAATTCATATCTTTTCTGGACATGAAAATCCCCCACACAGTCGACGGCAGTGGCATCAACATCAAAAGATTAAAAAAATTAAAAGATAAAGAGTGGAGGGAGGCCCAAAGAGGATTCAACAAACTGAAAAGTATTACCTGAAGTCACCCGACCATCAAGGCATAAGCTTCTGTTTATAAATATACAGGAAACGGACACACACTGATCAGTATTATGGACTTCAGAACACCCCACAATGCACAGATTCTCCATTATCAGAACATTATATGACCTTGAAGCCACCGGAGTGGTAGCTTAGAGGTAGAGCATCCGCCCCACAACCGGGAGATTGGGATTCAAGTCCCGGCCAGGTCATGCCAAAGACCAAATGGAACTTCCTGCCATCCAGCTTGGTGCTCAGCACAAATGGAACAATGGTGGAAAATGTGGGTGGCAGTGGCTCAGGAGGTAGAGTGAGTCGTCTAATAGAGTTGGTGAAGGTCTAATAGGAGGGTCGGTGGTTTGAATCCCCCTCTCTCCAGACATCTTGCCGTTGTGTCCCTGGGCAAGACACTTTAACCACCTTGCCTCCAGTGTCTATGACACTGGGTATGAATGTGTATATGTATACTGTAAATGTTCGGTAGTGGTCGGAGAGGCCGTTGGCGTGGATTGGTAGCTACATTTCAATCAGTCTACCCCAGGGCAGCTGTGGCTACAGTAGTAGCTTATCACTACCATTGTCTGGAATGAATGAATAATGTATCCATTGTAAGGCGTCTGAGTATTTATGAAAAGTGCTATATAAATCTGATGCATTATTATTACAGTAGCAAAATTGATACAATCTGGGCTGTTTAACATTATTGTGGATGTAAGAACGACTCTGACCATCATGTATCCATTGCACTTAAAAATGAAAAAAAGAAATATCTGTACTCACTCAGTCTTTCTCAGCAAGTATTTCTGGCTGTTTAAGAATCCCTCGAAGACTCTGCAGAGGCTCTGAAAAACTGTCACTACCCTAAATGGGCCATAGAGAGGGTGTTACAGATCCCTCCTCCATAATGAGTTAGTCAGCGTTGCGCTTCCTGACACCTTAAAGAGTCTGTGACATAATTCAACCAAGACATCATTAGAAAGAACTACTGTGTTTTTATTCTGTGTAGACAAAAAAATTCAATAATTTTTTTTCCCCATATACTACCATAAATTACATCGTGATGCAGCAGATTGCGATGTTCGTTTGTTGAATTTGGGTCAAACGGCGCCGCCATATTGTGATGTCATGAGAGGAACCAAATATGTAAACAAGAATGGCTGAGTACACTGAAGCGGAGGAAGTTGTGAGCGATTTCAGCGAAGATTTGAATGATTTGTCGATAGTTTTTTCTAAGGAAGGACTGCAACCCTATTTATTTGAACCATATCGTTCAGGAAGCGACAATGACTCGCATGTTTCAGAGGATGAAGGGTCCGACGGTGAAGGGTTAGAGATGGACATTGGTCGCCTCCAGAGCACTGAATGGCAATATACAGAGAGCTAAAACAACTGGATGTGCAACTTTGATCATGTATCTTTACTATTGATAGGATATTTTCAGGTTTCATTGATTATTCTATATGATTTTAATGCTATATTATTCTATTTTATATTATAATTGTATCTGGTGCATATAATGAGCCAATGTCTGATTCGCTGTGATTTTTCCATTGTCTCAGAGCTTGAAAAGACTGTCTGTTTTTCAGTGTAAGATTAGGTTGAGCAAGATTGTAAATAATGACGAAGGTTTCATTGTTTTATCATACCAAGCTGTACTGTATGCCTGAAGTTAGGGTGACTTAGCTTGACCAGGTCATGTAAAGATCATAGCAGAATGTTCAGTGCTGACCATAGATTAGAAGCAGTCTCTTGGAGAGATGGCTCCAGCCGGTCTAGCTTAGATAAGGGACTGAGGTATAAGAAGCAGCATCCTTGAACACATGTTAGGGAGATGGTGCTGTGAAGCTCTGAGGCAAGTTTTGCTGTTACTGATTACCTCCTTTCTGATCAGAAAGAGAATAAATGGGTCAGAACTTGGAAAACCGCCTATTGATTATTGATTCAGTCTCAGTCAATTCATTTTTGATCTAACAGCTATGTTATAAATATCAACCATAGGCACTGATTTTGTGCATATATTTATGTAATTATTATTATTATTATTATTATGTAATTATTTTTCTCGACATAAGGCGATCGTTTTTTAATCGTTTGGTTTAAAGAAATTTTGGCTTCAATTTATTTTTTTATTTCCCCAATTGGGTGGTCGGGGAAATTAAAAAAAAAAAAGCTCAGATATTCAGTTTCGGTAGGCAATGAGATTTATAAAAATGAAAACTGAAAAAAGTAATATAATGTTTTTTAACACAAAGTTGCATTTGGAGTAAAGTCAACACTCGGCTTCAAAACTCAGGGGAGGATTTTACTTTCAGCGGAAAAAATATAATAAAATCAAGTGTGCTAACTTTTTTTCTCTTGTCAGGGAAATTCTGGTCACATCAGCAGGTTTGTAAACAAAACTATTAAATAACAATCGCCTAATTGTTAAAAGTATTGAATCATATGTTATACAACATTATTTATGGGTCTTTACCGTCATAATGTGCAGATATGTAGGTTGAAATATGTCGCTTGAAGATAAGCCTGCTTCTTTATGTTCCTCTTGAAGTTTTTCACTAGTAATCATTGCTTCTGGCTTTTTTGTTACCAGTTCCAAGACTTCCTAAATGAAATAATTAATTGCAGTATTACACACTCTTAACAGGGACAAAAGCCCAAAAGAAGCAACAGTGTCAAAACTCACCCGGAAAAGAGTTTGTGTAATTGACTTTTTTTTTCCCCACATAAGGCAATCGCTATTTAATCGTTTGGTTTACAGAAATCTTGGCTTCAATTTTTTTTTTTTTTTTCATTTCCCCGATTGGGTGGTCGGGGAAATAAAAAAAAAAAAAAAAAAAAAGCTCAGATATTCAGTTTCAGTAGGCAATGAGATTTATAAAAATGAAAACTGAAAAAAGTAATATAACGTTTAACACAAAGCCGTTCCATTTGGAGTAAAGTCAACACTCGGCTTCAAAATTCAAAGGGGAGGATTTTATTTTCGGTGGAAAAAATATAATAAAATCACAATCGCCTTATGTGGAAAAAAAAAAAAAATCAATTACACAAACTCTTTTCCAGGCGAGTTTTGACACTGTTGCTTCTCTGCGCTGTTTTGATATGTTGATATCGTCTTGAGCTGTGGGTTTTCGTTTAAAAACTGTAGGTATGGCAGTTGGTTGTAGAACCCGTTTGTAACGAACTTTCAAGCCTTAAGATTCCTGTATAGCAGGCACCTCCTCAGAACTGTCTGCAGTGAAGCGATCGCTACAGAGTACAGAAGATGGTGTTGGTTGCCATTTGTGATCATTTTTTAAGAAGATCTGGATCTTTTGGGAATGAGAACAGGCTTATATGTTCACTGGGGAAATTAGAACACCCAGCCGCCACGCAACGTTTCGGCATTTCTTCACTGATACAGAAGCTAAACAGCTTGTGTACATTGACAGCACACGGATCAGCCGAGAGGAAACTCCTCTCATGACGTCATATCTGGAAACAAGGCGAGTCTCCGGATATCGCGTTACTGCAGCACGGCGCTAAAATTTAAATTCACTTAGAAATAATTTTCTACTTATTTAGTGTTCTAAGTCAACAGAACAAACTATGTGAATGATTGAAGATAAATTCATACTGAATATTGAGCCATAATTCCTAAATCGTGTCACAGACACTTTAAGGTACACCTCCACTACTAGCTCAGTGCTAGTAGAGGAATTCCTCTTTGGCTTACCGGAGCCAGTTGTGAATAGGTGTAACAGAGTGACAGCCAATCAAAAAGCAGATCACTGTCCACGGTGCTGAACAACACTGCTAATTGTTGAAGCAGCTGTCCAGGGTTCTAATAGGTACAGTGGTGTGAAAAAGTATTTGCCTTTTCCTGATTTCTCAGTTTCTTGTATGTTTGTCACACTTACAGTGGGGCAAAAAAGTATTTAATCAGCTACCAATTGTGCAAGTTCTCCCACTTAAAAGATGAGAGAGGTCTCCAATTTTCATCATAGGTATACCTCAACTATGAGAGACAAAATGAGAAAAAAAAAATCCAGAAAATCACATTGTCTGATTTTTAAAGAATTTATTTGCAAATTATGGTGGAAAATAAGTATTTGGTCACCTACAAACAAGCAAGATTTCTGGCTCTCACAGGCCTATAACTTCTTCTTTAAGAGGCTCCTCTGTCCTCCACTCGTTACCTGTATTAATGACACCTGTTTGAACTCGTTATCAGTATAAAAGACACCTGTCCACAACTTCAAACAGTCAGACTCCAAACTCCACTATGGCCAAGACCAAAGAGCTGTCAAAAGACACCAGAAACAGAATTGTAGACCTGAACCAGGCTGGGAAGACTGAATCTGCAATAGGTAAGCAGCTTGGTGTGAAGAAATCAACTGTGGGAGCAATTATTAGAAAATGGAAGACATACAAGACCACTGGTAATCTCCCTCGATCTGGGGCTCCATGCAAGATCTCACCCCGTGGGGTCAAAATGATCACAAGAACGGTGAACAAAAATCCCAGTACCACACAGGGGGACCTAGTGAATGACCTGCAGAGAGCTGGGACCAAAGTAACAAAGGCTACCATCAGTAACACACTACGCCGCCAGGGACTCAAATCCTGCAGTGCCAGACGTGTCCCCCTGCTTAAGCCAGTACATGTCCAGGCCCATCTGAAGTTTGCTAGAGAGCATTTGGATGATCCAGAAGAGGATTGGGAGAATGTCATATGGTCAGATGAAACCAAAATAGAACTTTTTGGTAAAAACTCCACTTGTCGTGTTTGGAGGAGAAAGAATGCTGAGTTGCATCCAAAGAACATCATACCTACTGTAAAGCATGGGGGTGGAAACATCATGCTTTGGGGCTGTTTTTCTGCAAAGGGACCAGGATGACTGATCCGTGTAAAGGAAAGAATGAATGGGGCCATGTATCGTGAGATTTTGAGTGAAAACCTCCTTCCATCAGCAAGGGCATTGAAGATGAAACGTGGCTGGGTCTTTCAGCATGACAGTGATCCCAAACACACCGCCCGGGCAACGAAGGAGTGGCTTCGTAAGAAGCATTTCAAGGTCCTGGAGTGGCCTAGCCAGTCTCCAGATCTCAACCCCATAGAAAATCTTTGGAGGGAGTTGAAAGTCCGTGTTGCCCAGCGACAGCCCCAAAACATCATTGCTCTAGAGGAGATCTGCAGGGAGGAATGGGCCAAAATACCAGCAATAGTGTGTGAAAACCTTGTGAAGACTTACAGAAAACGTTTGACCTCTGTCATTGCCAACAAAGGGTATATAACAAAGTATTGAGATGAACTTTTGTTATTGACCAAATACTTATTTTCCACCATAATTTGCAAATAAATTCTTTAAAAGTCAGACAATGTGATTTTCTGGATTTTTTTTCCTCATTTTGTCTCTCATAGTTGAGGTATACCTATGATGAAAATTGGAGACCTCTCTCATCTTTTAAGTGGGAGAACTTGCACAATTGGCGGCTGTGTGGGGATCATGAAATGATGAGACTGGATAATTTCCTCAGTATGGTTTATTCATCTCAAGTCCCCAGCTCTCTCTCTCTCAGTCAGGAAAAAAGAGGAAGAGCTGCGGTAAACCCACATACATTTATACCCACACATCAAACACAGAATCACACAATCAAGTCAAACCCTTCTATTTACACTCAATCACTTCAAAGCCCTCCTTGCTCTTCTGTCTGACCCCAGGAGGTCAGACAGTCCTTTCAGGCTCTCGCTCCAGATCCTCTGACTTCCTCCCAAGTCCGCAGGTGGTCCAGACTCATTGTCCATCTGAGGCGTGATGTCAATACACACCGCAAGCTTAAAGTCTTTCTATGCTTGGGTTTCTGCAGTGAAACATGTGAGCTACATAATGTTACCATTATGGGCGCTACATCACTCCCCCCCAAATGCCAAAGAATGGACACACCCGATAACCGTATCCTAATGGCAATACAGCATATGTCACCCCCCACCTGCGGAATTTACAGCACGGCCTACACAGTTTGATAGAAAAACACATCACTCTGCCCGTAGTCTGGGCTTCAACCTCCTCCCAAACTTGCTGTACGCAGGTTTCACAGCCTGTGTTGTGCCGTCCTGCGGCGAATCTGTGGGATGAGGGGGAGAAAGGTTATTTGTCCCCTGCAGCGGCTCCAGGGGCCATTCCCTGGGTGGTCTGCCCCATCGAGGTGTCCTCGCCGGTCGTACAGATTCGTCATGCAACACAAAGGCAGGCTTTAATCTATCAATACTGATTGTTTCTTTCCTGCCCCCCAAATCTAGCACAAAATATTTCTCCCCGGTTTCCAGCACTCGAAATGGACCGTCATATGGTGGGCGGAGACTGTGTCACTGAGCGTCGTGCCTGACAAAAACAAATTCAGTGTTTTGTAAAGCCTTGGGAACAAAAACACGCGTAAAAGTGTGATGAGCGGGGCTCGGGAGCATTTCTGCTCCCATGCCATTCAGAGGTCCCCGCACCGGGGGGCGCCCTGGTGCCGCATGGGCTGGTAGGAACTCGCCGGGCAGCCTGAGAGGTTGCGCAAAAACCAATTCTGCGGGTGAGGCATCTAAGTCCTCTTTGGGTGCCGAACGCAACCCCAATAAAACCCATGGTAGTTTGTTTACCCAATCTGCATCCGTGAGCAACGCTCTGAGGGCTGCCTTCAAAGACCTGTGAAAACGCTTGCATAAACCGTTGGCCTGGGGGTGATAAGCGGTAGTGCGGTGGACTGCCGCTCCTAAGCCGCTGGCCATTGCTGACCACAGCTCCGACGCAAATTGAGGTCCCTTATCGGACGTAATATCCGACGGAACCCCGAACCGCGCTACCCAGGCTGTTAAAAAAGCGCGAGCCACCTCTGCCGCTGTGGTCGACGTTAACGGGACCACTTCCGGCCAACATGTGGTTCGGTCCACCATTGTCAAGAGATGTGTGAACCCTTGTGATGGCGGGAGGGGGCCCACTAGGTCTACGTGCACATGATCGAATCTCTTAGCCGGAATGTGGAACGGTTCTACAGGGGCCTTCGTGTGCCTGTGGACTTTGGCCCGCTGGCAAGCCATGCAGGCTTTCGCCCACTCTTTCACGTGCTTGCGCAGGCTCAGCCAAACAAGCTTCTCCGCTACCATTTTCACCGAAGCGCATACTCCTGGGTGCGCCAGGGAGTGCACCGCGTCAAAAACGCGACGGCGCCATGCAGCTGGTACCACCGGGCGACCGCCCGGTGGATACGTTGCAGATCAGAGGGGGTGAACCGGTTTGTAAACTTTTGCTCTCCAGCCTTAACCCTGTTGGTCCAGACAGGAGCACGCGCACGTCTGTGTCTCCGCTCTGCTCTGCTGCCATGGCTGCATAATCTATCCCCACGTGAACAGGGGCCACGTGCGCGTCCGCGCTGTCACCCCGCCCCGCGTCTGCGGTAGTACAACCCGCTTCCGCGCGGACAGGCACTGTTACCGCGCGTGAGAGACAGTCCGCTACTACGTTGAGTTTACCGGCTACGTGCTGAACATCGGTGGTAAATTCCGAAATTGCGGCCAGCTGTCTCTGCTGCCGTCCTGACCACGGTTCTGAAATTTTGGACATTGCAAAAGTGAGCGGTTTGTGGTCGACAAACGCGGTGAAACGTCGCCCCTCCAGCCAGAACTGGAAATGGCGAATGGCCAGGTGGAGCGCTAGCAGCTCCCTGTCAAACGCGCTGTATTTCCGCTCAGCATCGGGCAAGGACCTGCTGAAAAAAGCGAGCGGTTGCCAAACCCCGGCGACTTGTTGCTCTACAACGGCCCCTATAGCCACATCTGACGCGTCGGTGGTTAGCGCTATGCGGGCTGATGGGTCTGGGTGAGCCAGCAGCGCTGCGTCTGCCAGTGCTTTTTTAACCTCTGTGAATGCGCGCTCCCGCTCCGGGGACCACTCAATCGCATTGGAGGGCTTCTGCTTTTTAAGCGCCGCGTATAACGGTTGCATAAGCTGCGCTGCGTGGGGTATGAAACTGTTATAAAAATTTACCATTCCTAAAAACTCTTGCAACGCTTTGAAAGTTTGTGGCTGGGGAAACTCCACCACTGCGCGTACTTTGGCCGGCAGAGGGATTGCTCCCTCTGGGGAGACGCGGTGTCCTAAAAAATCGATTTGCGCTACGCCAAAATGGCACTTGGCTGGGTTGATTATCAACCCGTGCGTTCCTAACCTCTGAAAAACCGTGGTGGGGTGTTTTTCGTGTTCCTCCTCGGAGGCACTGGCGACTAAAATATCATCCAAGTAGACAAAAACGAAAGGGAGGTCGCGCAACACGGCATCCATCATTCGTTGGAAAGTTTGCGCGGCGCCTTTAAGGCCAAAAGGCATGCGTAAAAATTCAAAAAGTCCGAACGGGGTTATTACCGCTGTTTTGGGAATGTCCTCTGGTCGAACCAGGACCTGATGATAACCGCGGACCAGGTCTATTTTAGAAAAAATGCGCGCCTTCGCCAAGTGCACCGAAAAATCCTGGATATGCGGAATTGGATAGCGGTCCTGCGCTGTGGCATTGTTTAACCTGCGGTAATCACCACAAGGTCTCCACGAGCCATCAGCCTTAGGCACCATATGCAGCGGGGAGGCCCAGGCGCTCTTCGAGCGGCGAATTATGCCCAACCTTTCCAGGTTGGCGAACTCCTCACGCGCAATGGAGAGCTTAGCTGCATCCAAGGGCCGAGCTTTCGCAAAAACTGGTGGGCCACTTGTGGTGATAAAGTGTTCCACCCCATGCTTCGCAACCTTAGCTGAAAACGTGGGAACTGTGAGTGCTGGGAACTGGGTAAGAAGACTGTGAAACTTACCGCCTGCTGTGGCGACATTGGTCTGTACTGGTGGCGGGGACATTCGAGCTGCACAAGGGATAGAACAAAAGGAGAGTGCATTTACTAGGCATCTATTAACCAGATCCACTAACAAGCCATGTGAGCACAAAAAGTCAGCGCCTAACATGTTGAAACTCACCGCCGCTACTATGAAGGTCCATTCATAGGTGCGGCCGTGCAAGGACAGGTGTAGAGTCCTTCCCCCGAACGTTTTGATCAACGAGCCGTTCGCCGCCTTTGCTCCGTCTCCGCGGGGCCCCGCCACACGATCCGCATAGGTCGCGGTGATGAAACTCCTCTGGGCTCCGGTGTCCACGAGGAATTGCCGCCCGGAGCCCGCGTCTGTTAGATAAAGCAGCTTGTTCAAAGTCCTCCTTGCTCTTCTGTCTGACCCCAGGAGGTCAGACAGTCCTTTCAGGCTCTCGCTCCAGATCCTCTGACTTCCTCCCAAGTCCGCAGGTGGTCCAGACTCATTGTCCATCTGAGGCGTGATGTCAATACACACCGCAAGCTTAAAGTCCTTCTATGCTTGGGTTTCTGCAGTGAAACATGTGAGCTACATAATGTTACCATTATGGGCGCTACAGCTGACTAAATACTTTTTTACCCCACTGTAAATGTTTCAGATCAAACAAATTTAAATATTAGACAAAGAAAACACAAGTAAACACAAAATGCAGTTTTTCCAATGAAGGTGTTTCTTATTAAGGGAAAAAAAATTCCAAACATACACATACCTGTGTGAAAAAGTGATTGCCCCCTAAACCGAGTAACTGGTTGGGCCACTCTTAGCAGCAACAACTGCAATCAAGCATTTGCGATAACTGGCAATGAGTCTTTTACAGCACTGTGGAGGACTTGTGGCCCACTCATCTTTGCAGAATTGTTGTAATTCAGCCACATTGGAGGGTTTTTGAGCATGACTTCCTTTTTAAGGTCATGCCACAGCATCTCAGTCAGATTCAGGTCAGGAGTTTGACTAGGCCACTCCAAAGTCTTCATTTTGTTTTTCTTAAGCCATTCAGAGGTGGACTTGCTAGTGTGTTTTGGATCATTGTCCTGCTGCAGAACCCAAGTGCACTTCAGCTTGAGGTCACAAACAGATAGCAGGACATTCTCCTTCAGGATTTTTTGGTAGACAGCAGAATTCATGGTTCTATTTACCACAGCAAGTCTTCCAGGTCCTGATGCAGCAAAACGGCCCCAGACCATCACACCACCGCCACCATATTTTACTGTTGGTATGATGTTCCTTTTCTGAAATGCTGTTACTTTTACACCAGATGGAGTGGGACACACACCTTCCAAAAAGTTAAACTTTTGTCTCGTCAGTCCACAGAGTATTTTCCCAAAAGTCTTGGGATCATCAAGATGTTTTCTGGCAGAACTGAGATGAGCCTTTATGTTCTTTTTGCTCAGCAGTGGTTTTCGTCTTGGAACTCTGCCATGCAGGCCATTTTTACCTGGTCTCTTTCTTATGGTAAGTCGTTAACACTGACCTTAATTGAGGCAAGTGAGGCCTGCAGTTCTTTAGATTTTGTTGTGGAGTCTTTTGTGACCTCTTGGATGAGTCGTCACTGTGCTCTTGGGGTAATTTTGGTCGGCCAGCCACTCCTTGGGAAGGTTCACCACTGTTCCATGTTTTCGCCATTTGTGGATAATAGCTTTCACTGTGGTTCACTGGAGTCCCAAAGCTTTAGAAATGGCTTCATAACCTTTTCCAGACTGATAGATCTCAATTACTTTGTTTCTCATTTGTTCCTAATTTTTTTGGGATTGCAGCATGATGTCTAGCTTTTGAGGATCTTTTGGTCTCCTTCACTTTGTCAGGCAGGTCCTATTGAAGTGATTTCAAGGTGTGGCAAAAATCAGGCCTGGGTGTGGCTAGAGAAATTGAACTCAGCTTTCCAAAGATGTGATAAACCACAGTTAATGTATGTTTTAACGGGGGCCAATCACTTTCACACAGGGCCATGTAGGTTTGGATTTATTTTTTTTTACCCTTAATAATAAACACCTTCATTTAAAAACTGCATTTTGTGTTTACGTGTTATCTTTGTCTAATATTTAAAATTTGTTTGATGATCTGAAACATTTAAGTGTGACAAACATACAAAAAAAATGAGAAATCAGGAAGGGGGCAAACACTTTTTCACACCACTGTATGTTCTTGCGGTTGGATCTCTATTTACTTGGACAATGTTTATTTAGAGCCATCTATAGCCCGCGTACTTGGGGCCAGGAATTCTATACTTGAAGCCTGGTATTTACTTGTTGCAAACCTCCAATCTATATATAAATGATAATTAAAATTATCTGTCCCCCCCTTCTTTTTAAATTTTTTTATGTTTGTTTTTGTTGTTTGTTTTAGGTTTTGTTCTGGTTTTTCTCTCTCTTTTTTCTCTCCTTTCTCCTCTTTCAAAGGCATTTTTGAGTGAATATCTGGTTTAAATGAGATCTTAGTGCATTGGATTTGTTGTAACTTTGTGATTGTGAAAATGAATAAAAATTTAGTCACAAAAAAGATAGGTCAATATTATATACACTACCGTTCAAAAGTTTGGGGTCACCCAGACAATTATTTTGTGTTTTCCATGAAAAGTCACACTTATTTACCACCATGAGTTGTAAAATGAATAGAAAATATACGTAGTTAAGACATTGACAAGGTTAGAAATAATGATTTGTATTTGAAATAATAATTTTTTCCAGATACTCAACCTGCTCAAAGGAAGGTCAGTTTTATAGCTTCTCTAACCAGCTAAACTGTTTTCAGCTGTGCTAACATGATTGCACAAGGGTTTTCTAATCATCCATTAGCCTTCTGACGCAATGAGCAAACACATTGTACCATTAGAACACTGGAGTGATAGTTGCTGGAAATGGGCCTCTATACACCTATGAAGATATTGCACCAAAAAACAGACATTTGCAGCTAGAATAGTCATTTACCACATTAGCAATGTATATTAGATATTAGAGTGTATTTCTGATTAGTTTAACCTGTTGCACTCCTGTGTACTGCGGGCGGGCACGTCTCTGCGTCCTCGTGCGCGTCCACGAGGGCGCTGCGTCCAAGCGCGCACTGAAAAAAAAAGCTGCATTTCCATTCTTCCACTACAGACACAGCCGCGAACAGATTAGATCATCTGATTGACCTCTCATTCGACTAATAAGAGCCTTGAATTTGGTTTCTGAAACCTTGAAGAACCAATGACTGAAAACCTAGCAAGAAGGACCCGCCTACCAACGCTGTGAATGCAGCGAGCCAATTGAAGCACAAAAGTTCGCAAGCTGTTTTGTGTAAGGCTGGGTGAAGACAGACTGCTGCAGCAGATGAAAAAAGGACCCGCAGGAAGAACCTGCCACAGACCCAGCAGCACGGAGACCACCCACAAGTGCGAGCTGTGTGACAGGGACTGCCATTCGCGCATCGGCCTGTTCAGCCACAGGCGGTGCTTTTTTTTTTTTTATTCCAGCAGAATAGATGTTTAGGATTCTCTTCCATGGTCATCATAGACCGACGGAGGCCGACGACGAAGGTCGTAAATCATTCGCCAAAACCGCAATCATGGAAGTGCAAAACCGCAATAATGGAATTATGTTTTGACCGGGTCGCGAGACCAGAACCACGAGTCCGTAACAAGGAACCAGCGTCGCGTTCGTCTGAAAATGAGGAAGAGAAGTTCGCCAGGACTGCGAACAGTGGTTAGCACTGCGGCAGCACAGTTTACCCTTGGCCGGGGGATTGTGGGGATCGTGGGATCGTGGGTTCGATCCCAGCCCCCGACCAACAGTGATCTGTGTGGAGTTTGCATGTTCTCCCTGTGTTGCGTGGGTTTACTCTGGGATTTCTCCGGTTTCCTCCCACATGCCAAAGACATGCATGTTAGGTTAATTGGCTGTTCTAAATTGTCCCTAGATATCTGTTTCCTATAGGCCCTTAGAATAGAGGGTTAGTATTAATGAAAGCGCTTTGAGTGGTCTTTGTGACTAGAAAAGCGCTATATAAGTGCAGGTTAGTTAGTTAGTTAGTTAGGACACTGCTGCTGTGAAGAGGTAAGTGTTATAAGCTAAATTTTTCTTTATCCCCGAAAATTGTAATCAAAAATGACTTTTGACCGATCGGTAAATTACAACTGTGTGGCGCACGAAGTCCGAAGTCCATGCGCCGCGGTACACGGTTCGTGTGCCGCGTCCGGACCGTGAACGCCCCCCACCCCCGCTACTCTTCTGTAGCGAGGGGGGGGGGGAGCCGCGGTGACTGCGCCACGGTCGCCACATCGCCACATGAGGCTATTCCATCATATAGTGATGGCCGATGTCCGTCCTCTATAGCGAGGGGGGGGGGTGAGTGTCACCTTTCATTACAGCCCAAGATGAAGTTTCTATATTGAATCATTCAAAAGTTACAGACGTTTTTCCAAACTGTGCCATTTGGCACAATTTCAAATCAAATCAAATCAAACTTTATTGTCATATTGCTGTACATACAACTGTAGTGCAGGCAAGATGAAATTGCGTTTCTCTCGGCATCCATATAAGAAGCAGCATGATTAAGACACACTCCCACATAGCTCCCACCCCCCCATCCATTCACACATCCCTGAGACATACTTGGGGAAAAAGAATAACTAACTATAATATACAAAATGTCCATAGGTGCAGTAGTGTGTATGTGAGATTCCGGGTCAGCTGTTCAGCATCCTGACAGCTTGTGGGAGGAAGCTGTTGATCAGTCTGGTGGTTCTGCCTCTGATGCTCCGGAATCGTTTACCAGATGGAAGAAGTTCAAAGTGTTTATGCAGAGGGTGAGAACGGTCCTTGACAATGTTCAGTGCCCTGCTCCTACAACGGTTCTGAAAAAGTTCTTGGACAGAGGGGAGGGAGACTCCAATTACCCTCTCCGCCCCCTTGACTATCCTCTGCAGGGCTTTTTTGTCTGACATACTGCAGCTGGAGTACCATGTAGCAATGCAGTACGTCAGAACACTCTCCACCACACCTCTGTAGAAGGTCCTGAGGATGCAGATGGGGAGAGAGGCCTGTTTGAGTTTCCTCAAGAAGTGTAGTCTCTGCTGAGCTCGCTTCCTGATCTCCAAGGAATTCTTGCTCCAGGTCAGGTCCTGCGAGATCTGCACTCCGAGGAACTTGATGTTCTCTACTCTCTCCACTAAACGGCCGCCGATGCTGAGGGGGACGTGCTCAGGCTGTGACCGCCGGAAGTCGATGATCATCTCCTTTGTTTTGTCCACGTTGAGCACTAGATTGTTCTCCCTGCACCAGCCCTCCAGGTCTCTCACTTCTTCCCTGTACATTGATTCCTCATCCCTCTGAATAAGTCCCACCACCGTGGTGTCATCTGCAAACTTAATAATCTGGTTCCCCTCGTGTTTGGATACACAGTCATGTGTTAGAAGTGTAAACAACAGTGGACTGAGTACACAGCCTTGAGGGGTTCCGGTACTCAGCGTGACAGAGTTGGAGATGTTGTTTCCAACCCGGACAGACTGAGGTCTCTCAGTCAGGAAATCCAGGATCCAGAGACATGTGGCGGTGTTCAGACCGAGAAGGAGTAATTTCTCTATCAGTCTCTGGGGAATAATGGTGTTGAATGCTGAACTGAAATCAATGTACAGGAGTCTGGCGTAGGTGTCTTTCTGGTCCAGGTGGGTGATGACAGAGTGTAGGGTGGTGACTATAGCATCCTCCGTGGAGCGGTTTGAACGATATGCAAACTGGAGCGGGTCGTGTGATGCAGGGAGGCAGGCTGTGATGTGTGGTTTGACAAGCCGTTCAAAACACTTCATCACAATTGGTGTAAGTGCAACAGGACGATAGTCATTCAAACATGACACCACTGGTTTCTTTGCCACCGGTACAATGATAGAGGTCTTGAAGCATCTGGGAACGATGGCCTGACTCAGGGAGATGTTATAAATGTCAGTCAGGACATCCGCCAACTCGCTCGCGCAGTCTCGGAGCACACGTCCCGGAATGTTGTCTGGACCTGCAGCTTTGCGTGGGTTGATTCTGGATAGGGTCCTCCGTGTGTCCGCTGTGTTAATGGTAAAAGCTGGTCCGACCGATGGTGGGAGTGGGCCGGCCCTCCCTCTGATTGTCGAGTTTGATGCTTCAAAACGTGCAAAGAAGTCGTTAAGCCTGTCTGGAAGCGAAGCGTCGTCATCATCGACCCCCTGCCTAGACTTAAAGCCCGTCAGTGTCCGAACTCCCTGCCACATCTGCTTGGTGTTCCTAGTGTCACAGAGGTGTCCCTGGATTTTCTCCGCATAGGCGCGCTTTGCCACCTTAATTCCCTTTGAAAGCGCAGACCTGGCTGAGCGGAGGGCAATCCTGTCCTTCACTCTGAATGCTGCATCTCTGGCTTTAAGCAGCGAGCGCACCTCTGCAGTCATCCAGGGCTTATGATTACCCCGCACAGTGATTGTCTTCACTGTAGTGACAGTGACAATTTGGCACAGTTCAAAAACGCCTGGGAACTACCTGAGGAAAAAGTTGTGTAATATATTCATTTTTTGTGGTATTGTTACAAATTTTGACCTCAGCTGGATAACACTTGGTTCTACATTTCTGTTGCATTTTCCAGCCCGCATCTGAAGCTGTGTGTTATTTGCAAGCATTTGTATCCAAAAAAACACCCAGGCCAAATTTGTTTTCTTCAAGTTCAGTATATTCAGATGACTGTAACTCAGTGGCCGGAGCACTTAGAGAGATTAGGACTGTTTTGCCCAAAAATTCAAAGTGTTTTCTTTTAAATGAGACCAACCCCATGAAGATGCTGCAAAGGGTTGAAGAACAGCTTTCGATTTACTTTGGGCATGTTATTTTTTGGCGTTTTTAGGGAAATTGACCGGAGTGCAAGGGGTTAAAGTTATCTTCATTGAAAAAAACAGTGCTTTTCTTTTAAAACTAAGGAAATTTCTAAGTGACCCCAAACTTTTGAACGGTAGTGTGTATATATATATATATATATATACATACAGCACATTTAATATAGAACAACAAACAATTTCCAAAAAGGTGAAGACTTACAAATAATATACAGAAACACAAACAGTAGGCGTTCGGGGCCGACATCACCCAGCGAACATGGAGAGGAATCATGTTAACCACGGTTGCGCCCCAGAACCGACATTGCTTCAAGGATGCACGAGAACCACAGCTGTGTGGAGTGGCTAACACATTGTGAGAGTGCTGAAAATACTGGCAGACTAACAGCACAGATGACAATACTATTGACCAGCAGTGTGTGTACATTTTGGCGGCCCTTTGCCATTAACGCACTGCTGTTGATGGTGTGATGACAAGCACCTGGGCAAGGACCGGGAAACATGATCAGCGGGAGGGGAATCACCTGTTGATAATGAGAGAGGGGACGTGCCCGGACCGGCGTGTGATCAGAGAAACTAGGTTAAAGCTGTGCGTAAATCCATTAATCCTTCCCCTCCTTATGCTCCTCCTGCATAAAAGCGCAGGAGGAGCGCAGGCTGAGACAGTTGGAGCTGAAGCGTGTGATGTGGTCTTTCACACATCACACACTTTATCTAAGCCTGCGACACAACACGAAGGCATAGCCGTAAAATTAAAACAAGAAGCCAGAGAAACTGTGAGCTACAAAGCTGCTGTCATTCTAGTTAACAACACCAGAGCCCATTCTGTCGATTACGTCATGGGGGTGCCACCCTTAATTCGGTGGGCGTCTCTATAGTCCAGTCAGCGGCTGTTGTTTTTTGATGATAACTAGTTTATGCAGGCACGGTTGTAAATATTATATTGTGGCGGGTTGGTGTAACCCCCACAACAGACTGGACAGACACAGCGCTCGGCTAGAACAATTAACAGAACAGTGAAATGTGTGTATTAATGTCTACAGGCAGCCCCGCTTCTTCTGGCTCACTACTGTGATGTTAATGTGCCTTTCATGCATTGTGTTCATGCGTCCTGTCCTTACTGTGACCTAGAGACTGAGATCAATATGTAGATGTGCCTTGTAGCCTCTTTGTCTTGCAGCTGGAGCAGAGGCCAGCAATCTGCCTATTGTGATGTATGTCTCTCAAATGCAAATGTCTCATGCCTGTTCTGCAGTCTCTTTGATCATACCAACTGCTGGGGAATGCTCTTTTATGTATTGTTGTAGTTGGGTATATATACTGCACTGTAATCCATGCTCATCCTCTCATTCACTCTCTCTTCAACTGCTGCTGCTGGACACACACTCTGTGTCCCCTCATCCGAGAGCCTGAGGATCCCGCTCCGGTCTGCTCACACTTGCTCCGGAGCGGGGATCCTGTGAAGGCGGTATGATTTAATAAACCTGCTTAAAACCTTCACCAACGCCGCTTTATTTCGTGCCGCTTCACTGGTGACCCCAAGAATGCACACGCTTTGTGCAACGCAACCTTCTGGTCTGGACGGCCACGCTGGCGACTCGACGCTAAAAAAAACACGCTGCCAGCGAACACAGCAGCCTGACGCAAATGAGCTGCCCTCCCTTCTGCTTCAGGGAGACCTCAACGCGGAGCCAACACAGGCGAGCTACTCTCCGGACATCACCCACGACCGGAAAAACTGCAGAAAACGTCATGGCGCGACCCTCGCCTGAGATCGGGACGTCCACGCTGGACCGGTCGAGGGACACAGAATGTTTTCTCCCTCTCACCGCTACTCCTCCCTCTCAGCGATCCTACTCATCTACCCGAGCCTGAGGAACAAAGATCGTCTATCTCCCCTCAACGCTCCAACGCACCATGACTAATCTGCAGTCACAGCTCATCATAGATGTTTATCGGCGCCGTCTGCGCCGATCTCCACCAAGATTCCTGACCCTGGTTCTCCTCTCCAGCTGGCCCACCCATCACGGAACCCCGGCGCACGCACCGGGGAGTTACGAGGACGGCGCACCACGCACGGGATACATACGGCTCCACTGACCGCCTTCCTTCTGCTGCACACTGGCCCTTCAGGCTTGCTCGTACACCTGAGGCACGCAGCTTGCTCACTGGATTTTATGGTCTTAGCCACGGCACACAAGGGGAATTCAGTTGTCTGCGGTTCCCGAGGCTTTAGGGTTGCGCCTGCACCTAAAAGTTAAACACGCCAAGTCCCTTTGCTTCCTTTTTTTTTTCTTACAGCCGCTCCTGTTTTACTTCATGGCCACGAGAGGAGTCAGAGACTAATTTTTCTTCTTGTGATCTCCGCACGCTCAACGGGACAGCCCCTCGACGTCCTGGACCAACAAGCAATTTTTGCGCGGCTTGGACGATTTCACCGCTCCCGGCCGGCACTTACCCCCCCCCCCCCCCCGCCTGCACAGAGCTTCTCCTGCTCACTGCCCAAGCTGCATGATCGAGACCTCGGCCGCCTGCCGAGCCCTCTGGGAGGGAGCGTGTGGCGGGTTGGTGTAACCCCCACAACAGACTGGACAGACACAGCGCTCGGCTAGAGCAATTAACAGAACAGTGAAATGTGTGTATTAATGTCTACAGGCAGCCCCGCTTCTTCTGGCTCACTACTGTGATGTTATTGTGCCTTTCATGCATTGTGTTCATGTGTCCTGTCCTTACTGTGACCTAGAGACTGAGATCAATATGTAGATGTGCCTTGTAGCCTCTTTGTCTTGCAGCTGGAGCAGAGGCCAGCAATCTGCCTATTGTGATGTATGTCTCTCAAATGCAAATGTCTCATGCCTGTTCTGCAATCTCTTTGATCATACCAACTGCTGGGGAATGCTCTTTTATGTATTGTTGTAGTTGGGTATATATACTGCACTGTAATCCATGCTCATCCTCTCATTCACTCACTCTTCAGCTGCTGCTGCAGACACACACTTTGCGTCTCCTCCTCTGAGAGCCTGAGGATCCCACTCCGGTCTGCTCACACTTGCACCGGAGTGGGGATCCTGTGAAGGCGGTATGATTTAATAAACTCTACTTAAAACTCACAACGCTGCTTTATTTCATGCCGCTTCAATATTGATCATTGACGATGACTTCTGGGTTTATACAACATGTTAAAAAAAGGTCAAAAATGTGTCATCAGCACTTTAACCGTCAGTGAATGTTGCATGTAAAGATAGTGTTCAACAAGGAAAAGCAATCAGAGTCATTCAGATGGAGGGAAAAAATGTGCAGTGTTCAGTATTAGAAGGAAATAAGGCAATGAGAGGAGTGATATCAGGCATTTCAACGGCAGTCTCAACTGATGAAATAATGAGGAACTTAACCGGAGCAAAAGTGATAGAGGTACGGAGATTGAAAGCTAATAGAAATGGCAAAAAATGTGATAGTCTGTCAGTAATGTTAAAATTTGATGACACAAGACTGCCAAGTAAGGTGTATATTGGCTACATGACCTATGAAGTCAGACTTTACGTTTCTCCTCCACTCATGTGGATGCTTCAAATGTCAAAAGTTTGGTCATATAGCAGTGATATGCAAAGGTAAACAACGATGTGCCAGATGCTCCGGTGAACATGAATATGGCAAGTGTGAAAGCGGAGCCAAATTAAAGTGCTGTAACTGCAGTGGTGAACATAGCTCTGCAAATCGAGGTTGTGAAGCCAGCAAAAGAGCAGCAGAAATTCAGCAGATAAGTCTCCCAGGGATTAACATATGCAAAAGCTGTGAAAAAGGTTCTAGCTAAAAAAGTGGGAGTGGACTCGAACAGGGAAAGTATGCAGACTTGCAGTGCATGCATTATTAAGGAAGATACTCTGGTTTTGAAGGAAAATAATTTTGTCTTATTTGTGGTAGATGTGATAAACTGCACTGTGCAGACTTCCAAGAAAACAGAAAAAAATCAAAATCATTGTGAAAGCAGCAGAAAAATATCTTGGCATTAAGGGGCTACTGTGGGAAGCAGTTGAAGACTTGTTAAGTGGGGGATCTTTGAGTTCAAAGACATCATGGGCTGGTGGATCAATTGCCAGTCGAGTCTAAAAGAAGAAGAATGAGATGAGATGAGACGCAGGTACAGACTACAGCTAGAAGAAAAATAATGAGATGAGACGCAGATACGAGATTAAAAAAGAACAAACACAGCTATGAGGAAAACATCACAAAGCTATGAGGGAAATATAACAAAGCTATGAACAAAACGTAACAAAGCTATGAGAAAAACGTAACAAAGCTATGAGGAAAAAAAATACAGAAAGACAGACATATATGGGGTGTGTGGCGGTGATGCACCTGTGGGCTGGTTGCCAACCGCCAATCAGGTCTAGAAGAAAAAGAAGAAGTTGTTCAGAACTCCTTATACAAAGATGTAGAGTGATGATAATCAAGTCAGTGGCAGTAATGCACCTGTAAGCTGGTTGCCAACCGCCAATCAAAGCTAAAAGAGGAAGAAGAAGCACGGCCTTATTATGCCGGTGTAGGTACCATATGAGCTTGGGCTGCTAGATGAACTCAGTAGTGATGGTCAGATGAGGCTTTCTGAAGGACTTGAGGCCATTCATCAAAATGGCTCATATAGACGAGGCCTCATGTGAAACTTCATTTTCTCTACCAGGCCATCTAGTGGACAAAACGTATACACCATGCAGATTTTTACAAGGGTATTATTGGTTTGTGTATTTTTTTCATTTCAATAAATGCACTCTTTTAAGAAATATCAATGATCATAAGGAGAAAAAAAAACACAATAAAACTGAGGTGACTACAACGAATGTGCTTGTGCTACTTATCCATTTTTATGAAGAAATAATAACTTTTCAACAGTCTTATACTGTCTTTCCCAGTACATTCACCTCTGTCCTTATTGTCATGCAGGGCACAATAGTGCATCAGCATAATGATGTGTTATTGTTGTATGAATGAATAAAAAAAAAAACCATCTTACAAGGTCAAATTAAACAATAATTCCTCTGATTATACAGTTCAACATAAGTTATCCGAAATGGGTGATGGCTGAAGCCGCAGCTTATGTTGCCCACCCATATTCCATCCAAGAATTCAAAAGAAAAACAAAACAAGAGCGATTACAATTCAGAACAAAGCTAAGACAAAACATGACAAAAATCTAAGCAACAACACAACACAGACTGAATATGATAATCCTTATGTGATTTTACATGTCATCTTGTATATACACTACCGTTCAAAAGTTTGGGGTCACTTAGAAATTTCCTTATTTTTGAAAGAAAAGCACTGTTTTTTTCAATGAAGATAACTTTAAACTAATCAGAAATACACTCTAATATCTAATATACATTGCTAATGTGGTAAATGACTATTCTAGCTGTAAATGTCTGGTTTTTGGTGCAATATCTAGATAGGTGTATAGAGGCCCATTTCTAGCAACTATCACTCCAGTGTTCTAATGGTACAGTGTGTTTGCTCATTGCGTCAGGAGGCTAATGGATGATTAGAAAACCCTTGTGCAACCATGTCAGCACAGCTGAAAACAGTTTAGCTGGTTAGAGAAGCTATAAAACTGACCTTCCTTTGAGCAGGTTGAGTATCTGAAAAAAATTATTATTTCAAATACAAATCATTATTTCTAACCTTGTCAATGTCTTGACTATATTTTCTATTCATTTTACAACTCATGGTGGTAAATAAGTGTGACTTTTCATGGAAAACACAAAAATAATTGTCTGGGTGACCCCAAACTTTTGAACGGTAGTGTATGTTTGGAGTATTTCTTCCTTTAGTTTTTGTTTAAATTGTCCAAGCATTGTACATGATTTTAATTCAGGTCCAAAAGCATTCCACAATCCAACTCCTTGCACTGAGGCACAGTGTTGCTTGGTGGTAGTTCTCACTGAAGGTTTTTGAAATATACATGTTCCTCTGAAATGATATTGTTTCTCCCTTATTTGGAACAACTTTTGGATATTTGCGGGCAGTGATAGATTCTTCACTTTAAACATTATTACTGCAGTTTTAAAGTCAACCAGATCTTACAGCTTTTAATTTAAGAAAAAGTGGGTTTGTTGGTTCCCTATAAGCAGCTTTGTTTATTTTTCTAATAGCTCTCTTATGAAGCATAAAGATTGGATATATGTTTGTTTTATATGTATTTCCCCATACTTCAGTGCAATATATCATATAAGGGAGTATTAATGAATGATACAAAGTATATAGTGTGGGTTGATTCGGCAAACATTTCACTCTGTGTAGTATTGCAATTGATTTAGATATTTTATCTTTAATATAATTAATGTGACTTCCAACACAGTTTATTATCAATTATTACTCCAAGAAATTTAGTTTCGGATACCCTTTCAATCTCTACACCATTTACACTGAGTTTAGATACTGAGTTGTTGTGATGGGTGTTAAAAACTATAAATTTTGTCTTACTTAAATTGAGCGTTAATTTGTTTGAATCAAACCACAGTTTAAGCTTTCCTAATTCCTTTCTGAGTGTATCCAAAAGTTGTTCCAAATTGCTTCCACTGAATAATAAATTAGTGTCATTGGCAAACAATATTAAATCCATTTTTTCCGAAGCTTTATATATATCATTTATATACATACTGAATAACAATGGCCCCAAAACTGAACCCTGTGGGACTCCACAAGTAACGTTCAGTAACTGTGAGTTTTTGCTACCAACACATACATACTGATATCTGTTCTTTAAGTAACTACATAACCAGGACAGTGCTACCCCCCTAATACCATAATTTTGTAGTTTCTTTAATAATAAATTATGATCCACTGTATCAAATGCTTTTTAAGATCCAGGAATATCCCAACTGAATACTCTTTATTTTCAAAGGCAGTTGATATTTTTTCTATAAATTCCATTAGAGCAAATGCAGTTGTCCTGTTGTGTCTGAACCCATATTGCTGCTCACACAATAAATTATTCTTCATTATGAAGTTGTCAGTTCTCTCACAGAATATTTTTTTCAAGTATCTTGGAAAATTGCGGCAATAGTGAAATTGGTCTATAGTTTGAAAATTCCCCTCTGTCACCCGTCTTGTATATTGGAATTACTTTAGCTATTTTCATTGCATTGGGAAATATACCTGTTTGGAGAGACAGGCTACAAATGTATGTCAGTGGCTTCACTAAGCATTCAATGATAGTTTTGACTAAAAGCATGTCCATACCATCACAATCCATAGATGTTTTACTTTTAAATGATTTAACAATTTCAATGATCTCTCTCTCATCTGTGTTCTTTATGAAAATGGAGTCTTTTATAGCAATGTTTTTTCTTATTGTATCACCTGTAGGTGCCATGATGGGTATTTCTCGCACCAAATTAGGACCAATGTTAACAAAAAATTTATTAAATTCATCTGCAGGTGAGACTGCATTCACACTCTGAGTCGTTTTTTTTTTTTTTTTTTTTTGAAAGATTGGATGGGTAGCTTGTATTTCTGTTTTTATTTCCAAGAATATTGTTAAGTATTGTCCATGTATTTTTAATATTATCTCTGTTTTTCTCAAGCTCTTTACTGTAATAGTCTCTTTTACTACATCTAATTATATATGTTAACTTATTTTTGTATGTTTTATACCGCTGCTGTGCTTCTTTTGTCCTTTTCTTTAGAAAAGCTTTATATAATGATTTTTTTCTTTTTACACGCTTTTTGTAATCCTTTGGTTAACCACGGCTTGTCAACAAATTTCTGTTTAAGCTTTTTCTTTACTATTGGACTTTTTTTTTCATAAAGAGTGGTTACAATGTTCATAAATGTGTCATAGGCTTCATTTACATCTGATACATAGCCTTTTGTCCAGTCTTGCTTCAGCAGGTCTTCTTTAAAAGAACTGATTAAAATCTTTCAGATACAAATCACAAATTGCAAAGTTTTTTTCTGTATTGGCCCCCGTGTGGCCATGGATAAGTGCAAAGACTGGCAAATGATCACTTGTGTCATTTATCAGTAATCCACTTTCTCTTTTCTTATCAATAATATTAACAAACAGGTTATCAATAAGTGTAGCAGTGTGAACTGCGATTCTACTGGGATGTGTTATTGTGGGATATAGACTCATACTGTACATAGAATTCATGAACTCTGTAATTACATTTTGTTGAAATGGATTTAGTAAATCAATATTGAAGTCTCCACAGATTACAACCATTTTCTTACTAGTTATATTATTGTACAGCTCAACTAATTTATCTCTGAATGTCTCAATGCAAGTTCCCGGCATTCTACATATACAACTTATAATTACATTTTTTGTTTTATCTTGGTCAATCTCAACAGTAACACATTCCAGAATCCCTGGTAGTGCAAAGGACATTCCATTTACAAGTTTACACCTATACAGGTCATCAATATACAATGCAACACCACCACCCTTTATTTGAGATCTATTAATATAAAACATCTGATATCCCTCTATTGCCATCAGAGAAGCCTGCACTTCATTAAGCCAAGTTTCAGAGACTGCGACAGCTGTAAATTTTCTATCTAGCTGTTTTAAATAGTCCTGAATCTGTGGAAAGTTTTTGTTAAGACTTCTGCCGTTGAAGTGTATTATTGATAGTTTACCATCTAATTGCATTTGACTTTTAAATTGCTTTTCAGTATAATATTCACAATGATTATGAATATTATTAAAGAAGTGGTTATCAGGATCAATATCATTCTCCATCTCTTGTAGTTTATGTTCAGCATAATGGCATATTTTCAGAGTTTGAATTTCATCACTCGGTGTCAAATGACTTCCTCCAACTGGGGATAATTGATGTCTACTAAAGTCAGTCATAAGTTTTTTTGTTTTGTTTTATGTTTTGTTTTGTTTTTTTAAAGTATATTAACATGGAATGTCACAAAAGAACTATTCTTGCCGTGTGTGTGGATATGGATTATCATAGTCTCTTGATTTTCTTAATCAGTGTTCATCTATATTTATTTAAGTCAGTAAGATCTCTGATTATTATGGCCTTTGCTTCCTAAGGTGTTCCATTTAGTTTGATCCAAACTCTACAGTTTCTTGTCCATGTTGCCTGTATCTTATTTTGTCTTTTCAGCATCCATGCTTGCCGTGCTATTTCAGCATTAGTCTTTGTTAAATGTTCATTTAGGTAAACTTCTGTTCCCCGTAGCTTTCTGGCCCACCTCAGTATGTCATTCTTTACCCTTCTGTTCACAAAGCGCATCACAATTGATTTCTTTGTTTTATTATCTTTTCTGGGTAAAGTATGGCAGGCTGAAATTGCATTTACTTCAACCTTTATACTTCTGCTTTCAAGGAACTGAAGCACCTGGTTTTCCAGGGAGAATGAGTCACTTAAGGGAGCCTCCTCACCTCTCATTCCTGCTGTAGTATTGGCATATGTTTGATATTTAATGTCTAGTCCATTTATAATTAGATCATTTGTACGAGAATATTGTTCAAGATCCTCGATGCATCAATCCAAGTCTGCAATTTTTTTGTCTTTTTCCTTAATTGTTAATTTCAATTCTCGGACTTCCTCCATTAGCCCTAATAGTTTAAACTGTTGAATGGCCACTTTGGTCAGTTCTTCTGACATGAAGTTCAGAGATTTTTTAATCTCTTCCATTTCTTCCTTCTATGGTGGCATTTTTACTGACCTGTTGATAATAAAACAATCTCTGCTGATGTCGCCGGTATCCGATCCAACCGACCTCAAATCCAGCTGGGGCCTCAGCTTACCCCCTCCGCTGCTAGTCCAGCTGCTTACTGCTACTGTAATTGAGCTCCTGATCTGGCTCCTGTCCAGCCAGGGTCCCGGTAGCTCCTCCGCTGTGCCCTGCTGCCTACCGCCGTCTTCCTCAGTAGTTCCTCTGCTGAGACCTGCCGCTGTAACTGAGCTCCGATCTGGCTCCTATCCAGCTGGGGCCCCGGCTGCTCCTCCACTGGTCCCCGTCTCCTACCGCCGCTATAGTTGAGCTCCGATTCGGCTCCTGTCCAGCTGTTGCCTCAGTTAGTTCCTCCAGCGAGCCCCAATCACAAGATTCTAAGAATCTGTGCGGGAGGCTCAGCCGTCATCTACCAAGCCGATGCCGGGTCAGTGAGATGAACCGGGGACAGAGTCGCTCCTTTGTATCGGTGTTAGGTGCTACGACTAGCTATGGTGTTAGCTATAGCGATCGCATTAGCTTTGCACATCCCACGGCTCCTTCCATGGGCGTTAGCTATGGTGTTAGCTATACAGCCGTGGACAAAATTGTTGGTACCCCTCTGTTAATGAAAGAAAAACCCACAATGGTCACAGAAATAGCTTGAATCTGACAAAAGTGGTAATAAATAAAAATTCTATGAAAATTAACCAATGAAAATCAGACAATGCTTTTGAATTGTGGTTCAACAGAATTACTTTAAAAAACAAACTCATGAAATAGGCCTGGACAAAAATGATGGTACCCCTAGAAAAGATTGAAAATAATGTGACCATAGGGACATGTTCAACCAAGATGAGTCCTCTAATTAACATCACAGGTGTCTACAAACTTGTAATCAGTCGGCCTATTTAAAGGGTGACAAGTAGTCACTGTGCTGTTTGGTGACATGGTGTGTACCACACTAAACATGGACCAGAGGAAGCAAAGGAGAGAGTTGTCTCAGGAGATTAGAAAGAAAATTATAGACAAGCATGTTAAAGGTAAAGGCTATAAGACCATCTCCAAGCAGCTTGATGTTCCTGTGACTACAGTTGCACATATTATTCAGAAATTTAAGATCCACGGGACTGTAGCCAACCTCCCTGGACGTGGCCGCAGGAGGAGACGGATAATACGAATGGTAACAAAAGAGCCCAGAACAACCTCTAAACACATTGATGGTGAACTCCAAGGTCAAGGTACATCAGTGTCAGATCGCACCATCTGTCGTTGTTTGAGCCAAAGTGGACTTCATGGGAGATGACCAAGGAGGACACCACTGTTGAAAACAAATCATAAAAAAGCCAGACTGGAATTTGCCAAACCGCATGTTGACAAGCCACAAAGCTTCTGGGAGAATGTCCTATGGACAGACTAGACAAAACTGAAACTTTTTGGCAAGGCACATCAGCTCTATGTTCACAGAAGCAAACATGAAGCATACCAAGAAAAGAACACTGTCCGTACTGTGAAACATGGAGGAGGTTCTGTTATGTTCTGGGGCTGCTTTGCTGCATCTGGCACAGGGTGTCTTCAATCTGTGCAGGGTACAATGAAATCTCAAGACTATCAAGGTATTCTAGAGAGAAATGTGCTGCCCAGTGTCAGACAGCTTGGTCTCAGTCGCAGGTCATGGGTCTTGCAACAGGATAATGACCCAAAACACACAGCTAAAAACACCCAAGAATACCTAAGAGCGAAACACTGGACTATTCTAAAGTGGCCTTCTATGAGCCCTGATCTAAATCCTATTGAACATCTGTGGAAGGAGCTGAAACATGCCGTCTGGAGAAGGCACCCTTCAAACCTGAGACAACAAGAGCAGCTTGCTCACGAGGAGTGGGCCAAAGTACCTGCTGAGACGTGCAGAAGTCTCATTGACAGTTAGAGAAATTGTTTGATTGCAGTGATTGCCTCAAAAGGTTGTGCAACAAAATATTAAGTTAAGGGTACCATTGTAGAGATGTGCTGAAGGACGAGACTGAGTTTATTCCTCAGGTTCAGCTTTATTCACAATCACATACTCCAACATTCCAAAGCAGAAAAAGAGGATGAATCTTCTCACATCTGTCCTTTTATACCCAGGACATCAAACCTACAGTCACATGGTGTTTAATCAAACATACAGTCACATGGTACTTAATCCCAGTCACAATGTAACCTCCCCCGATCTTAACATCATCCACCCCCTAGTCTCTGGTGGTCAAGGAATCTCTCAAGGCCATCTCCTTGAAACAAAAGGCCAAATCTCACACCCTCCTGTTACCTCTAGGAGGCTCAGTCCCTTTGTTCCCCTGAGACGTGAAGCACACAATAAACATACAGTAATATATTTGTGGAGCATATGAAACCAACATATGTGCCCCACACCATCATTTTTGTCCAGGCCTGTTTCATGAGTTTTTTTGTTAAATAATTCTGTTGAACCACAATTCAAAAGCATTGTCTGATTGTCATTGGTTAATTTTCATAGAATTTTTATTTATTACCACTTTTGTCAGATTCAAGTTATTTCTGTGACCATTGTGGGTTTTTCATTAACAGAGGGGTACCAACAATTTTGTCCATGTGGAAGCTTTTTTGAAACAACAGACACTTCACCTTTCAAATAAAAATAAATAAGAATAACTCCACTGGGACTTGAACCCCAGCTCTCCAGATGAAAGAGACATTTTACCTGTAGACTACTAATTAGTGACAGCCAGATAAGGCTTTCTTGAAGACTTGAGCCTTTCCATCAAAATGGTTCATATCGACGAAGCCTCATGTGAAACTTCATTTGCTCTACTAGGCCATGTAGTCGACAAAAAGTATGCAGCATGCAGATTTTTACCAGGACATTATTGGTTTAGTGTATATTTTTTCAATTTTAATAAATGTGCTGTCTTTTAAGAAGTATCACTGATCTTAAGGGAAAAAAGAAATAATAAAAATGGGGTGACTACAGTGAATGTGCCTGTGTTACTTGGTGTGCTTGTACTACTTATCCATTTTTATTAAGAAATAATAAATTTTCAACAGTCTTATACTGTCTTTCCCAGTATATTCAACTCTGGCCTTGTTCTCATGCAGGGCACAATGGCAACAGTGCCTCAGCATAATGATGCATAATAATGATCCAAGCTCTTTGAATCACAACAGACCTTTCACCTTCCAAATAAAAGTAAAATTACAAAAACAACACAGCTGGGATTCAAGCCCAGGCCTCCCACTTGTAGAGCAGATGCTTTACCGCTAAGCCATCACCTCAGTTACAATAAATATCCATTTGTGGAAAATACATCAATGGAAGAAATGCGCTCAAAATGTTCCCAAATAAGAAAAGTCCATGTTTTTGGAGCTGCCTCCATCTGAAAATTGGCTGTGACAAATCCCTTACACAGTCAAACATCGACAACACAAAACGTGAGGGACGGGGATTTCCATTGTGTATCGCTGCTAACTTTATTTCATGTTGCGTGCAAAATCATGAATGGCTTTCTGACCCAGTCACATGGTACAACATCAACACATACATTGTGGTGACCCACCACAATCTACAGGGACATTCATCCATGCTTCTTCTTGACTCAAAAGGTCCGGAAGAAGCAGAGGACCATTCACATACAGACAGACGGCCCCTGGGGGGACAACCAGAACAATGGACTATTGTTTATACATCCCCGGATTAAAGAGAAGACGTCTGGGCGCCAGTTGGTCAGGCTAATCATATGTATTGACTGATATGTATATCAATATGCTAATGTGCCATGCATTCTCTCCGTTTGTATAACATATAAAAGAACTGACGATACATGCCTCAGAAACATGACACAGCACAGCAGTACAGTAGCGCACAGCGCTACAAGTGCGTCTCATTTTGATGGAGGAAATAAAACTCTGCAACCTTCCAGCACGTAGCCTTCTCGCCTGAATATACCTCCACACTGGTGACCCATGACGTGTCATGGTGCACCCCTCACCTGATCTTATTCCTCCACACTGGTGACCCTAGACATGTCATGGTGCGTCCCTCGCCTGAACCTATTCCTCCACACTGGTGACCCTTGACGAAGAATGGAACACAAGGCGAACACCCTGGAGATGACCCAGACGGGAAGCCCCAGCACGTGTCATGGTGCACCCCTCGCCTCATCTTTTCCCTCCACACTGGTGACCTGACGAGAGAGAATGACCGTCTGCTCCCTCTCACCACACTGTGGACCCCAGAGGACCAGAGAACGCCTGTAAACTCTTCATCCTCACCGGACCGTGCTCCCCAGAGTGGGCAGCGCTTGAACCGACACGCACCATGAACGGCGACACGAGCGAAACGAAGGAAGCAGCCTGAACGGGGACAATCATCGACGCCGTCTGCGTTGATTTCCACGGAGCTCCCTGACTCTGACTAAACTTCCGACAGCGGGCCTCCCATGCACAGAAGCCCCGTACGCACACCGCAGGATTACGAGGACAGCGCAACTGCCAGCTTGTGGTCACTGCGCCAAGCGCGCGCCATGCACAGGGTCAAGCCGGCTCCAGAGACCGATACATCGTCCTCCACCACTGCACATGCCCGAGAAACATGGCCAATCACCACGTTCAGAACCTTCAGGGCTGCTCACGCACCTGAAGCAGACGTGCAGCCTGCACACAGGACTTTGTATGGGTTTCTCAGCCACGGCGCACAAGGGGAATTTAGCCGATTGCTGTCCCCGATGGCTTTAGGGCTGCTTCCGCACCTAAAAGCCAAACCGCCAGGTCCCTCACACAGCTGCAGTTGTTTCACAGCCGCTACGCATCCTTGGGGAATTTGGCTACTCGCCTTCCCCACATCCTTGCTGGATTGAGCCGCAAGAGGAGTCAGAGATTTAATTTTTTTTTTTTTTTCACAGCCGCTGTGGATCACCGCCAGGTTTAACGGGAAAGTCCCTCACCATTGCGGATCCACAGGCAATTTTTGTGCGGCCCAGACACCTTTGACGTCCCGGACTGGCATTCAGTTACTCCCACCCCCTCCTCCTCCACAGCGCTCTTCCTGCACCTCACTCCCTAAAGCCGGCCGATCGCCGTCTGGTTCCATTAAGCACGATGCACACAGGCCCCAGCGCCCACAATCCACAGCTGTTCAACATGCTGGAACTCTGGACTCCTCTGAGTCAGGAGGACTCTCAAGATGGCGACCGGGATGGTCACACTTTTTCAGTGCTGAGACAAAGTCACTGATTTTGCCATTAAAAGTGGCTGGCCTGCAGCGATCGGCGCTCGTGGCGAACACGCACGGGCTGAATTGCCACCTCCGTTGGATTGCCCTTTAATCGCCTTTCTCCAGCGACTTCCTGCGCCTTCCTGAAGCGATTGCTCAGCTAACACTAGTTAGCTTAATGCTACCTGAAGCGATTGCTAAGCTAACACTAGTTAGCTTAATGCTGGCGCCAGTCTCTAAATAACTACCTACAGCGATCGGATATACCTCCGGTGGATTACCCCTTTGATCGCTTTTATCCGGCCACTGTGAGTAAACTGACCAGCGATTCCAGCGCTTCCTTGTGATTCACTGATGTGCCCTACCTGAAGCGATTGCTAAGCTAACGCTAGTTAGCTTAATGCTGGCGCCAGCCATTCCACCTAACACCAGCCTGAATCAAAGCCCAGCTGCGAGGCCCAGCGGGGATACTACCAGGCAGGCGGCTATTTGTTTGACGGGGCTCAGCAGAGATTTCACCCAGGCAGACGGCGGTAGGCGGCGGTGCCCAGTGGAGGACTTACCGTGACTGCAGCGGCGGTGTGCGACGAGACTACCCGAAGCGATTGCTAAGCTAACGCTAGTTAGCTTAATGTTGGCGCCAGTCATTCCACCTTACACCAGCCTGAATCGAAGCCCAGCTGCGAGGCCCAGCGGAGATACTACCAGGCAAGCGGCTATTTGTTGACGGGGCTCAGCAGAGATTTCACCCAGGCAGACGACGGTAGGTGGCGGTGCCTAGCGGAGGATTTACCGTGACCTCAGCGGAGCTCGGTGGCAGCGGCGGTGTGTGACGAGACTCGGTTGGAGGAGCGGGACGGGAGACCAGTTACGGCGACTATGAGCAACGAGACCAGCAACGGAAGGGGCTAGTTGGCTAGCTGAGGCCCAGCTGGATTCGAGGACGATCGGATCAGATTCTGGCGATATAAGCAGAATTTATTTTACTATCCACAGATTTTCCTTTTCCTTCTTTCCAAGAAAGACTGAAGATGGCTGCCACCGGATTAAAAAGTGGGCTGATGGGCACCACTAATAAGCCTTCTCTACTTCTCTACTTCCTCTTCGTTTTGTCTTTGTGTGTCTGGACCTGCAACAAGAAGGATTTTCCGACAAACTCAACCAAAGGTGAAGTTAAAAAGTGTTATCTGTATGGATTTGGGCTTGGACATCTCACCCTACACTCTATGTGGTCTTTAAAAGCCCTGAGCAAAAACTTCCAAATTAAGGCAAACATGGCTGTTAAGCAAAAATCACAATATGGCAGAGGATATACAGTTAAAGTTCTGTTAGTTCTGCTACTTCTGGCAGGAGATATTCACCTTAACCCTGGACCTGCCACTATTAAACAGCAGACCACTGGGTTAGCACAAAACCGAGCTGTACAAAAGCAAAAACAACATTTATTTTTCCAAACTGTTAATCATGCACGAGTTCTTTGGGACACCAAGGCTAAACCAAAGGGGATCCTCGGCGGTCATTTAAACATACGGAGCATAATCCCCAAAAGAGATGAGATTTCGGTGTTGCTGTTGGACTCAAATCTGGACTACCTTTGTCTCTCAGAAAGCTGGCTACACAGTAACATAGACACTAATATGATCGATATTGTGGGCTACCAGTGTTTTAGAAAAGACAGGCAGGTAGGGAGGGGAGGAGGTGTTTTAATTTACATCAAAGAGAAATATAAATGTCAACTGGTTGATTTGAATACTTCACTTGAATGTTTAGCTGTTAATGTATGTCTCTCTCCGGTAATGAATTTCAACATTGCAGTAGTGTACAACCCACCGTCACACAACTCTTCCTTTTATAATGAATTAAGTGATCTGGTTAAACAACTTGAGAAGAACAGAGAAACAATAATTCATGGTGACTTTAATATCAACTGGTCTGATAAAAAAGACAAACAAAAACTGAAAAGCCTCATGACTAAATTTAATTACCAGCAAATCATCAAAGGACCCACCAGGATAACCAAACAATCCAGAACACTTATTGACATGGTATTTACTAATAAACCAGAACGAATAACCAGAACCTATAATCTTGTAACTGGTCTCTCAGATCATAACATGGTTCTTGCTGTCAGGAAACTTACTAAAAAGCGACTACAGTATTTTGGGGGAGTCGATATTGACAAATCAAATTTTTATTATCCCCAAATCAAAAAATGAGGAGTTTGAACATTACTTAGAGAATCAAAATTGGGAGCAGCTCATGGCAACATGTGAAGTAGATGATTGTTGTAATTTTATAACTGCAACAATCACAAAGTCTATAGAAAAATTTTCAAAGCAAATTAAAAGTAGACAACAGAAGATTAGCCTACCATGGTTAAATAATGAAATAAGAAAACTTATGAAGAGGCGAGACTATGCACTGAAAACATCACTAACCTCCAAACTACAAAATGATCACCTTGTGTACAAAAGTTTAAGAAATAAAGTGGTACATGAGCTGCGAAAATCAAAAATATCTTATTACAATAAACTGATAGATCATGCAAAGGGTAACAACAGTTCCCTATGGAGGCATTTAAATAACTTAACTAATAAAAAAAACGATCAGAAGGGGGTAAAGGAACTTAGAATCAATGGCAAGACCGTCAGTGACAAGGCTACTTTGGCAAATGAATTTAATTCACACTTTGTGGGCTCTGTGGAAGACTTAACAAAAATTTTTGTGCTGCCAAATGTGCTCAACAACACAAATTCCATACTCCCAACAGATACTTTTCACATCGATGAGGTAAATGAGAAGTTAATTGCTGGTATTGTTAAAACACTGTCAAACTCAAAAACTAATGATATCTACAATATGAGCACCTCCTTTCTCAAAATGCACAGCAAAATATTAATCAAACCACTGACCCATCTCATTAATCTCTCCATTAGGTCTAGTACATTTCCATCTGGCTGGAAAAAAGCTGTCGTCATACCAGTTCATAAATCAGGCAGTAAAGACGATATATGCAATTACCGCCCAATCTCTATCTTACCAGTCCTATCTAAGGTTCTTGAAAAAGTTGTAGCTACACAGCTGATAGACTACTTACAAGACAGTCAACTTCTTCATCCACATCAATTTGGTTTTAGACCAGGATACTCAACAGAAACAGCAAATTGTTGCCTTATTGAAAACGTCAAACAGTCCTTGGACAGGGGTAATGTGGTAGGAGCTGTTTTTCTAGATCTCAAAAAGGCTTTCGATACTGTAAACCACAGTTTGCTTTTATCCAAAATGGTATCTTTTAACTTCTCCCCAAATACATTAGAATGGTTTGCATCTTATCTCCAGAATAGAGAACAGTGTGTAAAAGTTCACCAGGATAAATCCTCATTTTTAAACAACCGCATGGGTATCCCACAAGGGTCCATTCTTGGTCCTTTACTTTTCAGCATTTTTATTAATGACTTGCCGTTACACTGCTCAGCTGCAACATGCCAACTTTATGCAGATGATGCAGTTATTTACACAGCTGCCAAGACTCCAGCACAGGCTGCAGATGTACTGTCTACAAGTATGGTTGATGTCCAAGAGCGGCTCCTCAAGAACCATCTATTGCTGAACCTTCAGAAAACAGTCTCAATGTGCTTTTCAATCAAAAAATGTAACCTGCAACATTTTAAAGTTAATATACATGATCATGACATCAGTTTAGCTACAGAATTCAAATACCTTGGCATTGTACTAGATCCTCAACTCAAATTTAATCTTCATATAAAGAAAATTTCAAAAACAGTAAAAAAAAATCTGAACTGCTTTAAATTAATTAGATATTACATACCTTACGAAGCAGCTGCACTGTATATGCATTCTATGGTTTTTTCTCATATATCATACTGTTTGACAGTCTGGGCTCAAGCAGCCCCTTCCACAATAAGACATATAGGTTCATTATATAATCAAACCCTAAAAATCTTGGACAAAAAGCCCATTAGGTGGCATCACTGTAATGTTTTAAAAAAATACAACCTATTGAGTTTTGAGAGCTTCATTGACCTCTGTCTTCTGAAATTAACGTTCAAATGTTTCCATAAATCAGCACCCGAGCCACTTGCTGGTTTCGTCCAAAGACAGGACAGCAGCAGAGCCACCAGGAGTTCTGTTAACAATAACTGTAAAATATTCCACCGCAGAACCACATTTGGACAAACAGCTTTCTCTATAAAGGGCAGTCACATCTGGAACACAATGCCAAATGAAATTAAAATAATAACGGACTTTAAAACATTCACTAAAAATGTTAAAAACTGGCTGAAAAATAAACAAGAATGTACTCATGTATGAATTATTTGTCTGCAAAGTGAGAGTGAATGAAGGGAAGGAATAAATGTGTTTGTTTATAGTGAGTGACGGAGGGAGGAAGGCCTGAAATAGGCAAATGTGAGTTATGTTATATGTGTTAAATGTGAGTCAGGCTGTTATATTTGTGTATTTATAATATTTATAATATTTATGTTAAATGTGAGTCAGGCTGTTATATTTGTGTATTTATAATATTTATAATTGTGTATTTATAATTTTTCTGCATTGATGTATGTGGTTATTGTGTATATTTTTTATCTTGATTCTTTTTTCTAAAGCCCATCCAGGGACAAGAGTTGCAAATTAGCTAATAGCTATACACTCTATGTGCAACACATCAGATTGATTGTCTTTGATTAATTGTCTATGTTTATTGCACTGTCCCTGTCAAATAAACTAATCTACTACTACTACTCGGAGCCGAGCACACTGTCTTTTCCATCCCTCCCCCGTCCCCCCCACAGACTGACGAGCCATCCGACACTTCTCCACAGCAGGACAGTTCTACCGGAGCTGGAGCCCAAATGACGGTGTGTGTGTGGGGGGGTCCCAGCCCCTGTGGTGACCCACCACAATCTACAGGGACAGTCATCCTCACACTCAAAAGGTCCGGAAGAAGCAGAGGACCATTCACATACGGACAGAGAGCCCCTGGGGTGACAACCAGAACAATGGACTATTGTTTATACATCCCCGGATTAAAGAGAAGACATCCGGGCGCCAGTTGGTCAGGCTAATCATATGTATTGACTGATATGTATATCAATATGCTAATGTGCCATGCATTCTCTCTGTTTGTATAACATGTAAAAGAGCTGACGATACATGCCTCAGAAACACGACACAGCACAGCAGCACAGTAGCGCGCAGCACTACAAGTGCGTCTCATTTTGATGGAGGAAATACACAGCACATAGCCTTCTCGCCTGAATATACCTCCACAACGTCAGCAATACACACCATGAAATGCGCTTCGCCAAATATTTCCTGGATAAGTTTGGAGCACCCTCGAAACTCCAGAGCCTGCCATCCCATCACTAGAGCTCAGGCCCTGCGCCTGCTCATGATGGCGCACAATATGATTGGCTGTACATTGTTATGATGACGTAAGGCATGGTCACTGGCTGTACGTGGGACAGTTTTCGTGGTTGAGGAGGGGTTACAGTTTTTGCATTGGATTGAAACAAATGGAGCTCGCTCTTTCTCACTTTTACAAAGAAATATATAATTTCCTGCTAAATGGTAATTACCACAGCCTTACCACATCATCACAAAATCCAGAGAACAGAAGAATCGTGAATAGGAGGGCTTTGAAAAATTATATGATTAAAAGTAAGTCTCAGTATGAATTAACTTTACGATGCTAATGTTAGCTTCTGGTCAGGTTAAAGTAACCTGTGTTATAAAACACTACATTTCCCCACGCTATACTGAAAGGTCTGTATTTTCTGTGGAATTGTCTAGTCCAAATTTGACTGGTATACATGTGGAAGGGGCACTTTTCCCCTTAATTGGAAAGGAACTTAAGCATCATGAGGCATCAAGTTGTCTGTTTATCATGTGGTGTTCTGTCTTTGCCCCCTTCGTTTCCCCAGGAACAGGTCAAGCAGACCCCTGACCAAGTGAGCATCCCGAGTGGACCCCGGGGTCCAATCTGTACATGTACATTTTCAATTCAGTGATGTGCAAACTGGTTCAGAGCTTTCTAAAGCCTCATTCAGAACATTATAGTCCCACATAGCTATTCTGTGGATTTTCATCTGGAGGCAGCCAGTGGTGACAAGCAGCAGCGGCAGAGAAGAAAAGTCTTTTGAAAGCAGAAGCGGAGCCAAAACATTCTTTGGGTCAGCTTAGTTGTCATTTTACACACACACACACACACACACACACACACACACACACACACACACACACACATATATATATATTTTTTACACTTTTTGGTGACCAGAAAGTCTTTCCAACAGTTTTACACAAACTCTTGTTGTTGTTCTCCTTCTTTAGGGACCACAATGGAAATAAGTGTGCGCACTTTCTTGTGTCATCCAACTGTTTTTTCAATATATGTTGCATCATTTAGACAGTTATTTTAAACATGAATAAATCAACCCCCCCAAAAATTGCATTTACAAATCTTACTTAAGCTCAAAGCTCACCATGGAGCATAGGCCATTGACGACCCCTCGCCATCTCACTCAGTTCTGAGCTGCTCTCTACTCCCCTCCGTGTTTACAAATCACTGGATTGAAAATGTACTTGTACATGTACAGATTGGATCCTGGGGTCTACTTGGGGTGCTCACTTGGCCAGGGGTTCACTTGACCTGTATCCATTTCTCCCCTATAATTAATATAGTACTATGAATAATATTAGACATTCATTGCAACTTATATTTACCTCCGCCAAGGAGGTTATGTTTTCATCGGCGTTGGTTTGTCTGTCTGTCTGTTTGTTAGCAAGATAACTCAAAAACTTATGGACGGATTTTCATGAAATTTTCACAGATTGTCAGAAATGCGGTATCCTACAGATGATTACATTTTGGTGGTGATCCGGAAAACCGCCATTATGCGAAATGCGATTTTCCTGAATAACTACTGAACCACTAATCCTATCCATGTGAATCCAATTGCTACTCATATGTTTTCATGGTCAAGGAATCTGAAAACGTACACACAATAAATGTAGAATTAATATTTATGATGTAAAACACTGTATGGGGGGAACTGTGGCGCTTGGCGGAGGTCTGCGCTCTCCGAGTGCTTTTCTAGTTGCAATATAAGTTGCAAGGTTCCAAGGTTGTCATAGCCAGGAGCGGCACTGGGGTTAAGCTCCTAGTGCTCATAAAATGCTCCTTATGGCGTGCGTCTCGAAAAGCCTCTGACAACTAAGTCCAACTCCTAGCCTGCCCGTGTGGTTTAGTCTCTAAGCCCGGCGGAACTGCTTTTACTAATAGGAGAAAGGACGAGGGCGGATGTCTGGCGCCTTAAAACCAGATGCTTCGGGTAGATGGTGGCTCGTCAACCTGGGAAGGTAGCCCATCTAGGGGAAGGTAAACCCTGATTTCAAACCTCCGCTGCCTTGCGGCACACCCGGTCACGGGAAAGGCTTCGGGAGTCAACCCTGTGGAAAAATCCGGAGTCGGAGCCCCTAAGGCAGTTCTCTGTTGTGCTCAACATTGTTCTGGCAGCTCCTGCGATGGCGCTGGTGCTAAACTGTAGCAGCCCTGCTGTTCCTTTGGATTCGTCAGTGACATGGAGAGGGGGGACATGCTGCATGGGCAACATCTTGTCCTCCATATCTTCCTGCCCAGGCTTGAATCCTACCAACGCCCAACGCTGGAAGGTAGAACACCGGATCACTGGAGAGGACACTCCAGCTTCGCCTTTGGCGTAGACAAAACATGGGGAATGACAGTTACCGGTTATAAGCCACCGCTCAATTGGCGTAGAGCGTGGCGCCAGGGGTTGTTCCCGACGGTGGGAGGGATCATCGGATCTCACTGGACAGCTACCGCCCGCCTCAAGCTGGGCAGCCCCCAGCCAATAAGGTGTTGTCCCGCCACAGCTTGCTTTCCTCATTGGGTGCATGGGAATGAGGAGAAGTCCGAACAGCAGGCTGAGAACCTTCGCACCAGGCAAGACAAAAAAACAAAAGAGACCAACTCTAAAACTGGGAACTTGGAACGTCCGCACTATGATGACAGGACTCGCTGCTAACCTCAAGGACATCAACGACACCAGGAAGACTGCCATCATCAATAATGAGCTGAAGAGACTGGGAGTGGATATCGCCACTCTCCAGGAAACATGGTTGGCTGACGCAGGCACACTGAGAGAGAAGGACTACACGTTCTACTGGCAGGGAAAGGGCAGTGACGAATACAGGGAACACGGAGTGGGCTTCGCAGTGAAGAACACCTTGCTGAAGATGGTGGAACTGGGCAGCAATGGCTCTGCACGACTCCTCACCCTCCGCCTCAACACCACTCAAGGCCCAGTCACCCTCGTCAGTGTGTATGCCCCAACACTGACAGCCACACCAGAGGCAAAAGACGAGTTCTACGAGAATCTCGCAACAACTGTCAGGATCATCCCAAACTCTGAACAACTCATTCTCCTTGGAAACTTCAATGCCAGAGTGGGTGCTGACCACGACTCCTGGCCCTCCTGTCTTGGACCATTTGGCGTGGGCAGAATGAACGACAACGGACAGCGGCTGCTCGAGTTCTGCACATATCACGATCTGTGCATCACAAACTCGTTCTTCAAGACCAAGCCCCAACACAAGGTTTCCTGGTGACATCCGCGCTCAAAGCACTGGCACCAGCTGGACTTGATCCTGACCAGGCACACCTCACTGAAGAACGTGCTAATCACCCGTTGGTTCCAGAGTGCAGATTGCGACACAGACCATTCATTGGTGTGTTGCAAGGTCAAGCTGCAGCTGAAGAAATTCCATCGTGCTAGACAGCCTGGAAAGGCACGGATTGACACCAGCAAGATGGCCCAACCAGAACTTGTTGAGCAGTTTACCTCCACCTTTGAGAAGGAACTTGGTGTACCACAAGAAGGAAAATCTGCAAAGCAGAAGTGGGAAGAGCTGCGAAACACCATCCACTGCACAGCCTTGGCTACTTTTGGGAGGAAGACCTCGAAGTCACAGGACTGGTTTGATGCCAAGTTGACCGAGATGACCCCCGTCATTGAAGCCAAGCGCTCAGCACTTGCTGAGTACAAGAAGTACCCAAACGAGAAGAATCTCCAGATTCTCAGGGCTGCGAGAAGCAAAGTTCAGCAGACTGCTCGGCGCTGTGCCAACGAGTACTGGACTCAGCTCAGCCAAGACATTCAAACCACTGCCATAACACGGAACATCCGTGGTATGTACGATGGCATCAAGAAAGCACTTGGTCCGGCTCAGAGCAAGACGGCCCCCCTCAAATCCTCCACTGGGGAGATGATCACAGAAAAGAACAAGCAGATGGAGAGATGGGTGGAACACTACTCCGACCTCTACTCCAGACAGAACACCATGACACCGTCAGCCCTTGATGCCATCGACTGCCTGCCATCCATGGACGAACTTGACGCCGAGCCAACCATCGACGAACTCAGCAAGGCCATTGATAGCTTGGCCGCTGGCAAGGCACCCAGCAACGACGGCATACCCCCGACCTGATCAAGCACTGCAAGACCGCCCTACTGCTGCCATTGCATGACGTCCTCTGCCAGTGCTGGAAGGAAGGTGCCATACCACAGGACATGAGGGATGCCAAGATCATCACCCTCTACAAAAACAAAGGGGAGAGAAGCGACTGCAACAACTACAGGGGCATCTCCCTCCTCAGCATTGTTGGCAAAGTCTACGCACGAGTTGTTCTCGTTCATCTACAGAAGCTTGCCGAACATGTCTACCCCGAGTCTCAGTGTGGCTTCCGCGCTGAGCGATCGACGGTAGACATGATATTCTCCATCCACCAACTCCAGGAGAAATGCAGAGAACAGAACATGCCCCTGTACGTCGCCTTCATCGACCTCACCAAAGCGTTTGATCTGGTCAGCAGAGAGGGCCTTTTCAAGATCCTGCTAAAGATAGGATGCCCACCAAAGTTGCAAAGCCTCATTGAATCGTTTCACACCAACATGCAGGGGATAGTGCACCACGACGGCAACATCTCAGAGCCGTTCAACATACGCAGCGGAGTGAAACAGGGCTGTGTACTTGCACCAACCCTCTTTGGGGATTTTCTTTGCTATGCTCCTGAGGCATGCCTTCAGCACAGCAACAGAGGGAATCTACCTGCACACAAGATCTGACGGCAGGCTTTTCAACCTCGCCCGCCTTAAAGCTAGAACCAAAGTACGCGAGGCTCTAATCAGAGACATGCTGTTCGCAGACGACACTGCAGTCGCAACCCACACACAGCAGGAGCTTAAGACCCTGATGGACCGCTTCTCCCAGGCATGCAAGGACTTCGGGCTTACCATCAGCCTGAAGAAGACTAACGTCTTGGCGCAAGGCACGGAAGCACCACCAACCATCACCATCGACGACTACGAGCTGGAGGTCGTGAATCAGTTCACGTACCTGGGGTCCACGATCAGCAACAACCTCTCCCTTGATACAGAGATCGACAAGAGGATTGGAAAATCAGCCTTCACACTCGCTCGCCTCACCACACGAGTGTGGGAGAATCCCAAACTCTCTGTCAAGATGAAGATGGCAGTGTACAACGCCTGCGTCATCAGCACACTGCTCTATGGGAATGAGACGTGGACAACATACGCCCGGCCGGAAAAGAGACTGAACTCCTTCCACTTGCGCTGCATTCGCCACATCCTGGACATATCCTGGCAGGACAAAGTGCCCAACACAGAAGTTCTTTCCCGCGCCAGCCTTCCCTCCATGTTCACTCTACTCAGGCAGCGCAGGCTCCGCTGGCTAGGCCACGTTCACCGTATGGAGGATGGCAGAATCCCCAAAGACGTCTTCTACGGAGAACTGGCGACTGGCAGGAGAGACGTTGGCCGCCCACAGCTGCGCTTTAGAGACGTCTGCAAGAGAGACATGAAGGCCCTGGAGATCAACACAGAGCGCTGGGAGGACTTTGCAACGGACCGCTCCAAATGGAGAGGCACCCTGACCAGACAGCTCAAGGCGGGTGAAGAGAGACTGACTGCTGCTGCAGATGAAAAAAGGACCCGCAGGAAGAACCGCCACAGACCCAGCAGCACGGAGACCACCCACAAGTGCGACCTGTGTGACAGGGACTGCCATTCGCGCATCGGCCTGTTCAGCCACAGGCATTGCTGTTCCAGCAGAGTAGACGTTTAGGATTCTCTTCCATGGTCATCATAGACCGACGGAGGCCGACGACGATGTATCCTGCCTAGTTTTGCATTCATTCTAAATGATTGTCATGTTTCCCTGTTGCATCAGGTGAACAGTTGTATTACAGGTTCCAGGGAAATCTCTGCTTGATCTTATTTAAGATCAAGTTCGAGATGACTTAAGGAGTTGCCATGGCAATCTCGGCAGTAGAGGTCATCTAGGGAGATACAGAACTTTAGAAAAAGTACTGGCATCCTATCATTGGAAAACCTTGCAGGAAGATGTAAAAAAAAAAAATGGGTGAGAGTTGGTTTCTATTTGTGCTTTTGAAAGAAATAGGTGGCTGTGTTGATGTAATTTAAGTACTGCCCATAAGACCTGATGCCTTTAAGTTGCACATAAATTTTGATGCATTTTACTTAAATTTTTTATGCAGAGGTTCTACAGAGTCCTCAAATTGCTCAAAATATGCAGTGTACTTTCTAGTAAATTCATATATTACTTTAAAACCCTGTTTTATAGGTTGATGAGTGTCCCCGTTGTCAGTGGCATGAAACCTTAAAACTGTTGCACCAGTCCTTCATCCTATAGAGGTCAAACAAGCATGGAGTGTCCTTGGGATAGATTTGATTGGTCCACTTCCTACCACTGCAAAGGGCAAAAGGTAGCATTACATGTTGTCTATGAGTTACCCCCTTACAAGGTAGTAAATGCATAGATTTTGGATGAAAAGGGAAAGTGCCAGTGATGGATGAAACATATTTACTATTATCTCCTTTTTTGTTGCAGATTCATTCTGACAGCCACAGATATCTTCACTAAATGGGTTGTGGCAAAATCCCTCTATACAATGACGGCCAGTGAGGTGTCCAGGAAAATTGTAAATATCCTGCTCGGCTTTGGACTTGTAGAGAAGATCATCACAGACCAAAGGCATGAATTTCAAGAGGAGGTTCAGTTATCTGTTAAAACAGCGTGATATAAAGCACTTGTAATGTATCTTTTGAGGTAATTAGCATACTCTTATGTCTGCAGGTTAACCGTGGTGTTTTTCAGGCTCTGGGTGTCAAACACTGCATTACGTCAGTCTACCATTCCCAGGCCAGTGGACAGGATGAGCGGACAAACAAAAACAAAGTTGGCACTTTCAAAATATTGTGGGGAGGGACAAAATGACTGGAATATCCATTTAAGGGGCGTTGTGGCAAGTCTGAACACATCTAAACAGGTAAAAGTAATATTGTGTAAGAACAAGCGAAAACAATATTCATTCAAGATAGAAAAACTGTAAAATGCTAATTTTATTTATTTATTTAACAGATCAACCAAGTACACACCTTATTGTGCACTTTTTGGGAGACACCCCCATGCACCAGATATGATAAACTGTACACAAAAAGACGGGGATTGTGACTCTGTTGTTATTAGTGATGCCACAGAAGAACACCTGGAGGTCATGACTGCAGAAGTTGCAGATCTACATGCAAAGGTGATAGGGGAAATTTATGCGATATGGTCATCTTAACAACTTTAAAAATATAAATATATTTTAAAGGGTAGACATTGTGTCGACTACCTCAGGAGGCAAGCACATTTTCAGTGGCTTGACAGTAAGTGTTTGACAAAGAGTGCACTTAAGTTCTGAGGTGTCTATGTAGTATATTGCCACTAAGTCTAAGGGAATGTTCTTTCGGTTCCCAATGTGTTTTATGCAGGTGTTGTTACATGGAGCAAATTTTCTGTATCGTACAAAAAGGCATTCGACACCATGTACACCACTAAGACCTGCCTTGAATGTGGAAGGCTTTATAAAAAGTGTACTGCAGGTATACATGCTACAGTGCATAGTCTGTCATTACTCACAATGTTTGTGTCACAACTACACATGGACCTATTGTGTAGTGTAGTACTCACAGGTCAGTATGAGGTTATTCTATTTTTTTCCTTTGTTTTATAGGGTATGTTGGGACAGGCAAAAGGGAAGTGGTGCAAGCATCTTATTCTGAAGATCCACATCCAGGATACTGCAGTCACTTCTGCAGCCTACTGCAATAGGTAAAATTTAGTTACACATATACACAAATCCTACTCTAGATTAAATTACGGCATGTTACTAAAACTTATCAAGATTGTGTGTGTGTGTTTTACCTGGTGTTTGCTGCAGGTGAAAGAGTGTGTGTGTGTGTGTGTGTGTGTGTGTTGCCATGTGTCCTCTCCACAGTGGCTGTCAGGTTGAACTAGACTCCTTCAATTTCAACAACACACATGTATGACGCTTCATCCTGCAGAGAGACGGCACACAGATTCATAGGTGCAGCAGACTGGTGTTGATGCTTTGTCAAACTGATTCACGTCTTTGTTCCAGAGGGTAATGTTGTAATCACAGCCTGACCTAATGGGGTTAGTGCGTGTACCCAGACACCATTGGGCTTCATTTGGCTTGCACAATGGAGCTACAGTTGCTTATGGATTTGGAGAAACATACTAGAGGACTGCTTGATTTCAATTTACTGCACATAAGGCCACGTGTGGGCTGTGACAACTGAAACTATGTTAGAAACATAAAACATGTCCAAAACTAGCGCATTATTATATAAAACATTTTCTCCCCTAATTTTGTGCGTTTGTGACACACAGTATGTATTGTTAGGTATTGCTTTGAAAATGTAAAACTGATTCACATTAAAATACTGTAAATTCAGTAAAATCTTAACTTTGTTTTCATTGTTATGTAATCACTGTTATGTACAAGGTGTTGCATTTTTTGTCCCTTGGTGGGTGGGTGTGTGTGTGTGTGTGTGTGTGTGTGTGTGTGTGTGTGTGTGTGTGTGTGTGTGTGTGTGTGTGTGTCAGTTTGGACTTTGTTCAGAGTCAAATTAAAATTCTGAGGGGGTTGAAATAATTAAACCATGTGTTATGAGTCATTTCAATGTGATCTTGTGCATAGTGTTAACTTTGAACACTAGTAAAAATGAATATTGTGGAGAGAATAGAACAGGCGAGAGGCAACAAGCCGGAAGGGCACAAGGTTTTATTCCTCCAACATACTGAAACACGCTTCGTAGCTCGTGTGAGCTACTGTGCTGCTGAGGCATGTGTAACAAGCTCTTTTATACACGCTATACAGACAGAGAGAATGCATGGCACATTAGCATAGTGATTGTCATCTAATACACATCAGTCAATACATATTATTAGCATGACATCAGCTGGCGCCCGGTTGTCCTTTCCGTCCTTGGGGGGCGCATACATAACAGTCCAGTCTGATTGCCCCCCGGGGTTCTTTGTCCCTATGTCAATTGTCCTACCCTTCCTCCAGCCCTGATGGGTGTGAGATAATGTCCGTCCGCAATGTGCTGGGTCACCACACAGCCCCCCCCACCGAACACTCAGAAGGGGCTGTGACCCCCGGTTGTTTGGGCTCCAGTCGGTGCCCGTGGAAGCTGTAGTGGGGGTTGCCGCTCTGGTAGAACTGTCCTGCTGTAGGGGAGTGTCGGAGGGCATGTCAGTCCGTGGGGGGAACAGGGGAGGGGTGAAGGGTGAAAAACACAGTCTGCTCCACTCCAAGTTGCAACACGTTGAACGGCCGTGGATCGTGGGCACACGGGGCCGGTGCGTGTCGCGCTGAAGGAACAAAGCTGGCGATCGGCAGGTCTCTGGGGCAGAGGTGCGGGCATAGCGATGTGGAGGACGAGGGGGAGGTGGGTGGGAATCAATGGCGTGTCGGCCCGGGAAGTCAAGAGTGTCTGGGCTGCGCAAAAATTGCGTGCGGATCAGCCATGGGTGAGGGACTTTCCCGGTAAACCTGATGGTGACCTGCAGCGGCTGTGAAAAAAAATTAAGTCTCTGACTCCTCGTGCGGGCCCAGTCCTGCGAGGATGTGGGGAAGGCGAACGGCCACAATATCACCTAATAGAGTTAATATTGAACTTACTGAAGAGGTAGTTGAGAATCACTACATGAATGCCCATTCTTATAAAGCAACACTATAGACACTCAAACCAGAATTGATGAGCTGACATCATAGATTCCATTTACATAAATTAAGACCTAAAACAAATCCTGGATTGCTTGTTCAAACAGCTCAGTCTGGTCCCTTACAGGGAAGCCTGCATTTCTCCATTGTGTCAGATCCTCATGCTGCCGATGTCACATGAACATAATGTCATCCTCAGCTGGTGAGACAGAGGTCACCTAAATTTTTAGGCTACAAGTCGTACCTTGTTTTTTTAGCTCAGTGGTTGCAAACTGCTCCTTGTATGGTCTATTATTTGTCATGAGGTTTGATAATGATTTTTGTATATAAATATTTTTTTCTTTTTTATATAAAGATAAGAACTTTTGTTGTTTTCAACTTTGTTCATCTTTTACTGATAAATCCAAAGTTTCCTATGATTTCAGTCAGGACTATAATCACCATTTCTGCATGAGTTTAATCATTTGGAACCTTGAGATAATTACTGAAACTAATGAGCATTTTGTAATTAATATGACTAGTTATCAATTTGCTAATATTTTCACCAGTTTAAGGAAATACATTCAATTTGCAACCAAACCACTCATCTTGTAATACAGTATGGTCATGTTAACATTTATTATGTGGTTTGATGTAAATCATTTTGATCCATGATTATGTAGGACAGATGTATGTTTAGATCAGGGCTCAGCAACTTGTACTTAGGAAAGAGTCATTTTGAATGTGCATGCAGCCACTACATATACCCTTGAAATTAGAACACAGCTGAGTTATAATAAACTGTCCTGCCCATAGAAATAACAGATTTATGAAACAAATTTTTCTCTCTGAAATTTTGAAGTTGCTGGAAAAAAACAGCAGCAAAAACAACAAATGAAGCTAGTGCATGCTGCTTTATCAGCAGGGAATTCTCATTCACGCTTCTTAATGAATTTGGGACTACCCTCTACATTACACTACATTATATGTTTTATTGGATGTTTTTGTATTGTAGCTTTCTTACAAATGTTTATTTTTGTTGTGGATATACAACTTTTTGCATGTTGTCTGAATGTTTTGGTTTATATTTTTAAAATCAAAACATTTTATTGAAAAAAAAAAAAACAGCTCAATGTAGTATGTTCAATTCAACTTTATTTATATAGCGCCATTTCACAACAACAGTCATCTCATAGCACTATATGTCCAAGTGGCACTGCCGTAGATGCCATATTGTGTGACGTCATGAACAGGCGTGGGACCCCGAGCACATTTGGTACCTACTGTTCCGGCCCCGGATTATGAGCTGCATTTTGGTGTGCAATAACTGATGTTTGACACATCTTTAATGTCCTTGCTTTTGACTTTAATGCATCAAACACCGTAAAGACTGAAACATATCAAACACAAGAAACATTATTTTAGCTGTGGACACAAAATTCTAGTATTACAGAAATTAAATCATACTGCATACACACAAATGTAAACATTTATGATCTCAAATTGATAGATTTTTTAGGTTTACTGAGTTGTTGCAAGAAAGCTACCAGCAAAATTATGCAGCATTTACTGTAAACAAATACAACAGATTATCAAATCCACATTTAAAATTGTATGGTTTGTGCACATCAGATTTTCATATTAGAAACACACACAAAAGTTTCTATTCTTTGGACATGTGCATATTCAAACAACCATCATTAAACTTCAACAGAGTTAAACATTTCACTAACCACTTTGCCGGGTCGCAGCCTTCCGAGGGCAGAAATTCCTTGCAGGCTCTCACATTTTGTCTGCAATTAATAGCCCGGAATAAATACCTTGTAAATTGGTATTTCAGCTAATTTAAAGTCAAGATGTCAATTCAAAACATAACAATAAAATTGACTAGAACTAGGCATCCAGTAAATAATGAAGGATTGCTAGATTTGCACTTCTAAAAACTACAAAGGCCATGCAGGCCGGGAATTGTAGCAGTGATTGACCAGAATAATACTGCATTCACTTCAAGTCAAAAATACATCCCTATTCACAAAATGAAGCTTCAAAAATTACTTTTTCACAACTATTACAGTTTTTTGCACATGCATGGAGACTAGGTGAAATGTTACATAGGCATGGATTACCACTGACAGTCACATGGTCCAGTCACACTTCAACAACTTCAAAAATATCATCATCTCTCAAACAACCTACAAAATATCGGGTAGATAATTGGATATGAGGGATTATTTCATCATTATGACAGTTTCACCCTACCTGGGCTGAGGTAAGCAGCTGGATGGCTTGGATTTTTGTCTTAGCCAGCCATGCTAAATCCGTCCGTTGTCATGTTCTGCTGGGCAGGAAGTCTCAAAATCGTCTGCTTCCTGTTGTGAATAATACTTATACTTCATGTATTTTTGATGGCAAATTATTTCAATAATTCTTAAATCTCAAAGGACAAATTTCCAAACCTAGGTTTTAAAAGAAAATATGGAGGGAATAAATAAAAGGTAGGGAGTTCCCAAGGGATTCCCCAGAGGTCAAAGGTCATTTCCATGTTGGGGGTTCCCCCAAACACAAAGTAAACAACTTTTGACTAGCACACAGAGCCAGGCTGCGAGTATATATATACCTGCCAAAACAAATCTTTGGGAGGCATTGCTGTACAACCAAAGGTCAAATACTAGAAAGGATGTCACTGCTGACATATATAGCGGGGAAATTACAACAGTCACAAGAATTGCTATGTTTCTCACATGGATCAAACAAACACAGCTGCTGCCGTTACACCTACACTGGATGATCCCACTGGGGCCTGCTGTGTACTGCTGTGTATATAGTTCAATTCAATTCAACTTTATTTATATAGCGCCATTTCACAACAACAGTCATCTCATAGCACTATCAACTGAAGGGGGAACCCCCACAGTTGCAGAAAGACCCCAGCAATCAGGCAATCCCCTGTGAGCAAGCACTTGGTGACGGTGGAGAAGAAAAACTCCCTTTTAACAGGAAGAAACCTCCAGCAGAACCAGGCTCAGGGAGGGGCAGTCATCTGCTGCGACTGGCTGGGGGGTGAGGGGATAGAGAAGAAGAAAAGAACAGACATGTAGAGAGCAAACAGCACGATGGGGACTCAATCTATGGGAGAGAACAAACAGATGTTAATGACCAGCAAAAAAAAATATTTCATTGAGAGTGAGGAAAGGAGTGAGGCCCAGTGCATTACTGGAGGTCCCCCGGCTGACTAAATCTATTAGCAGCATAACTAAGGGAGGGTTCAGAAACACATGATCCCTCCCTAATTGTAGGCTATATCAAAAAGGTAGGTTTTAGCC